>OX243805.1:7200000-8400000 GCA_945859595.2 Megachile willughbiella | reverse complement strand
GAAGTGCTTTTTATTTAAGAGTGCGAAGAGTAAGAACTTCGAGATCTTTTTAATTCAAGGGTGTAAAGATTAAGAATTTAGAAAGTTCAATTCAGACATGTGAAGATTAAAAATTAAAAAATAGTTTAAATTTAAGAATATAAAAATTTGAGGATTTGAGATAGTACTGCATCTAACAATAACCATCAAAAATTCCCATGAAAAATGCAAAACGCAGCTTAACAAAAATCAAAAACACCCATGGTCCTAAGAATTCAGTAAAACACATTACTTAAGGTGCTCAAAGTTAGTACACGAAAATAAGAAATCGAAGAAAAGCTAGTTAAAAGTAATAGCCAAGAATGCGAGTCGAACGAGTGTATGTCTTATCAACATGTAGAAACGAAATCTCGATCGATGACTCACGTTTCTCTTTAGGATGCCGCATCTGGTGAAGTCAGTCACCTTCAGGAAGTAGTTATCTTCCTGAGGATCGTTGGGATCTGGCCTGATCTGGCAGTGAATGTCGGTGAGAGGATTGGCGGATCTGTCGTCGGCAAAGAGCGGTGCACCTCTGAAGCCAACTGGCCTTTTGATCTTCGCTGTCAGCAGATCGGCAGCTGATCCTGCGCCGCTGCACTGAATGTCAGAGACCTCGTAATCCTGAGCTACGGTGGCAGCAACCTGAAACAATACCATCGCCATTCATCCACGCCTCAGAGACACCTCCAGACCTCTGGTATGTCATTCTTTTTCTTCTTCTTACGATACTTTTCTTTAACCCCTTGCACAATGATTCATTTGTGAGGTGCGTCAGTCAGAACTAACTAATACAGCCATAATATTAACACTAAAACTACCAAACCGGTCAAATGACCACTCCACAAGTTTTATAAGTTGCACAATTTGTTAAAGTACTTTTCTTGAAATCTGCATTGGTTTTCATCGACGTGAAGAATTAATGTGTACTAATTTATGTTTTGTCATTTGTCTATTTATTTTTTAACTTCATTTTCCATTTCAAGTGTATATTATACGACGGTAGGTTTAGTGTTAAAACAGACAAAGAAAGTTGAAATATTATGTCAGTCCTGTATTCAGCAATTCTTGACTATGCAAATTATAACTGGACACCAGATTGAAGTGTATTCAAAATTCGAATAAGATTTGTTACAGTTGTCAGACTCGTCAAAATACTGCAAGGGGTTAACCTTTCTCGAATCTTGCGTCTTTCATAGGTGGCTTTGATGGAGTTTGATGTTTGATTTTTCTGAGGTTTTTTGATGTTGTATAAATGCAGATTTATGGGAAGTTTAGGTGATGTGTGAATTATTAGATGTATAGGGTCGATTTGTCATGGAGGGATTTGAGCCTATCTTTTATTGACATGTACTTTTTATAAATTATGTTTTGTAAATTCACATATTTTCAAGTTATTGAATCCTCCAGTTCTTAGAGTGCTAAGTTGAATTCCTATATTTTCAGATTCTCAAATCTCTATATTTTGAAAGCTTCAATACCTCAAATTTCCAAATCTTCAAATTCTGAAATTCTTATATTTTCAAATCCTTAAATCCTCAAATTCTTAAATATTAAAATTTACAAATTCCCAAATCACTAAATCCTCAACTCCTCAAATGCTCAAGTTTCTAAATACTCAAATCTCTAAATCTTTAAATACCAAAATCCTCAAATCCCAAATCCTTAAATGTCTAAATCTTCAAGTCTTAAATCCTCAAATTTCTAAATCCCCAAATCTACAAATCTCTAAATCCTCAACTCCCCAAATCCCTAAATCCCCAAATCTCCGGTTTCAAAATCTTCAAATCTCTAAATCCTGAACTCCCCAAATCTTCCAATACCAAAATCTTCAAATCTGTAATTTTCAAAATCCGCAAAATTTCTAAATTTTGCCTAACTTCTAAACCTCCCAAATCCCAAAATTTCCATTTCCCTAAACCCCCAAATTCGCAAACCCATATATAATTCTCAAATTACAAAATCTCAAAATTCCCATATATCAACCTCAAAATTTGTGATGCAAAGCTTCTCTAATTCTCTGCACTAAATGTTGTAAACGCCATCACTATCTGACATCACGAATTTAATCTAAATAAGCATATAAAATGGGATATCTTAAATGCAATTAAGATTATGCAATTTGATATACACGAAGCAGATACCATGCATTATAACCAAATATCATGAACTAGATATGCACTGGTTTATGACTTATTAGTGACCAGCATCGTAAAATGAATTTAATTGAGTAACTTAAAACAAAAAATACAAACAATTTTAAATAAAATTATTATGATAATGCGATACACGAGATCTACGGTTTCCTGGGTTTTCTGGCGTAAAGGTGACTGACGTTATGAATTCAATTTAGTTGGTAACTAGAAATACGGAAGCAGAAAAGATGCTAAATAAATCTGTTTATGAATCAGAGCTGATATACTGAAACATCCATCGTTATTTATATTCTCGAATCTATTTGGCATCAATTCACCGATAACATCTAAATCGTAACATTTTCTACGATAAAGAAACTTTTAACGGTAATAAATTATCTGTCTAATTATACACTACGTATATTTATAAAATGTATGAATGTTACACAAATGTTAAAATTGTGCGCTCAAAAACAAAACACATTTGGTTTATCCCGTTTCAAGTAGACGACGTTGTACCAGACAATAAATTAACAAAGAAAAACAGTATGAACTGTGTTGATTTCATCTTATCAGTTAAGAGTTGAAGAAACCGTTCCTTAAACCAGGACAAACTGCTTATTTTTGGCGTGTTAAGTTCAGATACGATGTGGGACACAGTATAATCTCAAGCGAAACTGAACGATTTTAAATTGCCGTGAAATATACCGCGAATATTGTTATCACATCTTCAATCGTTCGCTTATTAAATTACGTTAATCATTATGATTACGCGTTCTCATTGTTTCACCAATTGACATGGTGTGATTGAAAACATTGCAAATTTTTCTGAAAAATTTACAATCCCAGGAATTTTTGGAATTTGGGGAATTCGGGAAATTTTACGAAATTTAGGGAATTTGGGGAATTTTGGGAACTTTGAGAAATTTTGAGATTTGGGGGATTCTTGATATTTTACGAATTTTGAGAATTAGTGGAATTTTAAGTATCTAGGGAATTTAGGGAATTTGGAGAATTTTAGGAACTTTCAAGAATTTTGGGGATTTTGGGAATTTAACAGATTTTTAGAATTTGGAGGATTTGGGGAATTTTGGAAACTAGGAATCTAGGGGATTTGGGGAATTTTAGGAAGTTTCGAGAATTTTGGGGATTTGGGGAATTTTACAAATTTTGAGAATTTGGTGAATTTTTGAAATTTTAGGAATCTAGGGGATTTGGGGAATTTTAGGAAGTTTCGAGAATTTTGGGGATTTGGGGAATTTTACAAATTTTGAGAATTTGGTGAATTTTCGAAATTTTAGGAATCTAGGGGATTTGGGGAATTTGAGGAACTTTCTAGAATTTTGGGGATTTTGGGAATCTAGGGGATTCGGGGATTTTGAGGAATTTTGAGAATTTGTGGGATTTTTTAATTTTAGGAATCTAGGGGATTTGGGGAATTTGAGGAATCTAGGGGATTTGAGGAATTTTGAAAATTTTGCGGTTTGGGAACTTTTATTATTAACTTTTATTATTAACTGCAATTTTAGGAATTTTGGGAACCTTGAGAAATTTGGAGATTTATGGAATTATTAGAATTTGGAAGATTTGGGGAATTTTGGGAATGTTAGGAACTTTGGGAATTTTAAAAACTTCGAGAACTTTGGGAATTGTAAGAAGTTTGGGAAGTTTGAGAATGTAATGAGTTTCGAAATTGGAAAGTAGTTTGACAATTTGATAATTTAATAATTTGTTAATTCGAATATTTAACACTTTGACAATTGAACAACTCGAAAATTTATCAATATCCAATTTATCAACTTGAACATTTAAAACCCATAAATTCCGAAATACAGTAAATCGAAATTTACAAAGGAAGAAATTTGCAAGCATGCAATTGTCCGCACGTTTCAGAAATATAAACTGTAACACCATCGTCGGACACAGCGTTTCTTCATCGAGTGTCTAGTTAGCGCGTTAATTGACCCTGTGCCATCCGAACCATGGTGATTTTCTTAATTAACGCGAGTCACCTCGATCCTCTTCCTCGATACGCGCCTCAGACGTTCGCTCAGTAGTTTATGGGAGTCTCTGCAACGTTGTGTATAAGTTCGATATGAAAGAAGGTGGTCAACACGCGAGGAGAACAAACTTCAATAGCGAGTAACGGTGTAAAGAAACGCTCTGGTGGTTGGCTAAGTTATTCGTTACATGCGTACCATACAGCTTGGCCATCGTACGGTCAGCCAGACGGATAATCGTGGTACAGGTCATGGTTGTTTCTTGAAGGTAGGTCATTCGAACTTTCGAGGTCACATTTTGGATCATATAGATATATGCTCAATTTTAGTTTGTATCAATTTGGTTAGTAAATGATTTTTGGACCCATATAACTTTTCTTATATGACTAGAGATTATCAACTTACTTTGTTGCGTAGAATGACTGATCTATACTTTCAAATTTGGCAATTTGAAAATTTAGAAATTTAGAAGTGTAAAAGTTTAGAAATTTGGAAATCTAAACTTTTAAATTGAAACTCTAAATTTTTAAACTGAAAGGTTTGGAAATTTGATAAGTTTGAAATCCAGATATGTAGAAATACAGAAGTTTCCAAATTTTCCAAAAATTTGATGATGTGGAAATTTTCAAATTGAGAAACATAAAAGTTTAAAATATTTAGGTTAGAAATTAAAAAAATTCTAATTTACCAAATAACATAATTGAAATGCAATAACACAAAGAATTGTAACTCTAATTCATACTAATCGTTATTAATAAATTTATAAAAGTCAGGGAAGTTTCGAATATTCTGTGTTTAATCAATTGTGTAATTAATAATAACCGTAATTGAAGATTGACCACGTAATCATTACAGACCACGTAAATAGTTCAACATGGCAAACACTATGATAATTAACGATGCATTATTAATTAACTAGAATGTTCATATGCTATCCTTTTAGCTACGCATGCATACAACAAATAATCATGCAGGTGGAAATAGATGTTATTGATTTAAAAGCTTTCATGTGACGGTATATTATGTCAACATATTTATTATTTCTTTTTGAGTGCTGATTGATTTAATTGATACATATAATCTAATACAGTTTTAGACAATTTCATGCATTTTAAATAATGTATTTTGAAATAATTCAATTTTACAGAACTTAATGTAGTTTGAAATAATTTAATTTTAAGTAATTCAGTGCAGTTTCATATATTATTTCATTGCACATGAATTGTCGAATTTCAAAAATAGAAAATCAAGTACAATTTGATGACATAAAACTATTACAAAATAGTACTTATACCATATCAATTTGAAGCTTCAATTTTGACGAAAAAGTCTACATAAACTCTTCCATAACAATTCTTCTCATAAAGTTGCCAAGTGTCAATTACAAAAAACAGTAACCTATTTCGAAGTTTTCATAATCTTCGACACAAATTGATATCAGCGAACCGTAACAAAGTAGCACTTGTATTACATCAATTTAAAGTTTGACGTTTGTTAAAAATCTCTGTACAAATCTTTCACCGATGTTCTTGATATAACTTCGTTTATTGTTTGATAAGCATTTATGTGTTATATCTATGAGTTGTGTATGTGTTATATATGATCATATGAGTTATCGATTTAGAATTTTACAAATTTTGAGAATTATTGATAGTTTAGGAATTTAGGAAATTTGGGGAATTTTAGGAACTTCCGAGAATTTTAGGAATCTAGGGGATTCGGGGATTTTCAGGAATTTTGAGAATTTTTGAGATTTTTGAATTTTAGTAATCTAGGGATTTGGGGAATTTTAGGAATCTAGGGGATTTGAGGAATTTTGAGAATTTTACGACTTGGGGAATTTTAGAAATTTTGGGAACATTGAGAAATTTTGAGATTTGTGGAATTCTTGACGTTTTATGAATTTTGAGAATTATTGCAATTTTAGGAATCTAGGGAATTTGGGGAATTTTAGTAACTTTCTAGAATTTTAAGGATTTTGAGAATTTTACACATTTTGAGAATTTGGACGATTTTTGAAATTTTAGAAATCTAGGGAATTTGGGGAATTTTAGGAACTTTCTAGAATTTGGGGGATTTTGAGAATTTTTGAAATTTTAGGAATCTAGGGAATTTGCGGAACTTTCGAGAATTTGGGGAATTTTAGGACTCTAGGGGATTCGAGGATTTTTTAGAATTTCTTAGATTTTTTAGTTTTAGTAATCTAGGGATTAAGGGAATTTTAGGAATCTAGGGGATTTGAGGAATTTTTAAAATTTTAGGACTTGGGGAATTTTAATAACTTTGGGAACTTTGAGAAATATTGAGATTTATGGAATTTTTAGAATTTGGAGGATTTGGGGAATTTTAAGAACTTTGCGAACTTTGGGAATCTTTGGAATTATAAGAATTTTTAGAAGTTTGAGATTGCAATGAATTTCGAAATTGAAGTATAATTTGAATATTTAATAATTTGACAATTAAACAACTCGAAAACTTGTCAATATGCCGTTTAATAATCTGGAATAAAAAATTCAAGAACACATTTTTTAAAAATTCATACAGATCCCCAATCGCGTCGAGCAGCTCCCATAGCAAGACCGAAACCAGCGTGGAATATAAAATCCTTGCCCATAAAGAGATCGATATAATTTCGAAGGAATTGGAACGTTCGAATATTTCCAAATCGTTAAGCGATAAGTATCCGCAAAGAAGTAACGGTTCTCCTTCGAAACGTGGAAATAAAGAGCCGAATTCTCTGTTCTCCAAGTAAAATCGAGCTTTGATCAAGTCCTGTTCGAAATTGAATGGGAAACCATGGGTCACCACAATCGAACACCACTTCCATCGAAACGTTAACGTTTTTTCCAATCGACTATTCGACACCGAGCATCCGAACCCCCGTCAGGAAATTCAATTTACTTCGCGAATAGCAATAGAAACGATTATGATGGTAATAGCGGCTGGAAACTCGCCTGGCGATAACAGGAAGTGTATTCGTATTTATTTCGCTCAAATTGGTTGTTATGGAAGCAGAGCGAAACATTTAACTTCAACTCTTTCGAGGGTCATATTACGAAGTTAATGCGGGCATTTAATGGAGTAGCGGTATTCTGAACGTTTCATTCGGTACCTTTTTTGTGCCTTCCTTTGGATCAATTTCATTTCATAATTAAGAAGTTCGTTGCATATTCAGTGGCTGTATGCAACTGCATTGGCGTAGTTGCTATTTTATGGGGTGGCTTCTGATAATTTTAATTGTAGTGTTAAGTAGCTTTACCATTTTATTTTAAGTTTGGTGTTTGTATGGCAACGATTTGGGAATTTCAGGTTCGAGGATTTGAGAATTTGGGAGTTCTAGAAATTTTAGAAAAATTAGGAAATGTGGGAGGTTACAGATTTAGAGATTTGAAAATTTGGAGAGCTAGAAATTTCAGGACTTGGAAATTTCAGGGTCTAGTTTGTAATGTTTGAGATTTGGAAATATTGAGGACTTAGAAATTTAAGAATGTAGAAATTTGAGGAATTGAAAATTTGAGAGTATAGAAAATTAAGGAGTTAGAAATTCGACAATATAGTAATTAGAGGAGTTGGTAATTTGAGAGTATAGACAATTGAGAAGGTGCAAATTTGAGGGTGTAGACATTTGAGAGTATAGAAATTTGAGGAGTTGGTAATTTGAGAAGTTGGAAATTTGAGAGTACAGAAATTTGAGAGTATAGAAATTTGAGGAGTTGGTAATTTGAGAGTTTAGACAATTGAGAAGTTGCAAATTTGAGAGTGTAGAAATTTGCGAGTATAGAAATTTGAGGAGTTGGTAATTTGAGAGTATAGAAATTTGAGAAGTTGGAAATTTGAGAGTGTAGAAATTTGAGGAGTTGGAAATTTGAGAGTATAGAAATCTGAGGAGTTGGTAATTTGAGAGTATAAAAATTTGAGGAGTTGGTAATTTGAGAGCATAGAAGTTTGAGGAGTTGGTAATTTGAGAGTATAGAAATTTGAGGAGTTGGAAATTTGAGAAGTTGCAAATTTGAGAGTGTAGAAATTTGAGAATATAAAAATTTGAGGAGTTGGTAATTTGAGAGCATAGAAGTTTGAGGAGTTGGTAATTTGAGAGTATAGAAATTTGAGGAGTTGGAAATTTGAGAGTATAGAAATTTGAGAAGTTGCAAATTTGAGAGTGTAGAAATTTGAGAATATAAAAATTTGAGGAGTTGGTAATTTGAGAGTATAGAAATTTGAGAAGTTGGAAATTTGAGAGTGTAGAAATTTGAGAGTATAGAAATTTGAGAGTACAGAAATTTGAGAAGTTGGAAATTTGAGAGTACAAAAGTTTGTTAAGTTAGAAATTTGGTACTACAGATTTTGCTTTATCAAAACAAATTTTATAAAAGACTTCACTACATATACAAGCTGTACCAAAAATTGACCACACATGGTACCAGCTACTCTTCATACAAAAATAAATTGAAAAAAGAGGTTAAATGTTAAATGCAATTTGCATAAATATATATCTCTCTTAAGTCAAATACCTTGCTATTAAAAATATCTAAAAACAATCGATAAAAACTTACATGCCTCTTCTACCTACATCTTCTAACAGTAAAAGGGTTCTGAAACCACATAAATCTACGTCATTTATTCTTATCCTTCACAGCAGTGAAAATAATTTAGAATCTCAGATTTAAAAATTTTACTATTTTACAATATTATAAGTTTACAATTTTACAATTTCAGAATTTTACAATTTTAGAAATTTGTAAATGAAATGGCCTGTATAAATGATTTTCTTGGTATATATAATTATAAAAGAAGTACACGCGAACGAAAGGAAGGAAAAAGGCAGGTAGTGACGCACGTGTGAAAGAGTTTACACCTTACGCAAAGTGTTACGTGTGCATGTGGTGCGCTCCGATTCGATTGATGCGCGGAAAGTTAACGGGAAGAGACAAACAGCCGAATCTGTTACGTGAAACGGGCCTCCCAAGCTTCCTTCTTCTCTCGAGATTGCTTCCTAGATAACTATACGTACATTTTTGTGCCTTTTTTCGTTCTGTACGAAAGAACCGCAACCGCCTGTTTACGGCGCCATAAATTTTGTCTCCCGGCGCCATTTCGGTAGAATGACATCGAAAAACCGTGAGTCCGTTCGCTTGATAGTTTCAGAAACGTTTTCTCGGTCAAGGAACTTTTAAATTGTTGGTTAATTAACGTCTTGTCCTTCTTTCGGACATTACAGTTAATTATTTATTTGATATTCAAATTTTTTTGGTTCATGATTTGTGTACCGATTATTTGTTGTAATTTGAATGTTGATGATTTTATGATTTGTTGGTGAATATTTTATGATATTAGGGAAACTTATCAAGTATATTTATAGTAATATGATTGTTTATAGATGTATTTTTTTATCTCGTTTTTGAGGTGTACAAAATCATAAAGATATTTTATGAAATGCAAGATTTAATTCTTTTCTGTCTTTAATTTATAATATTTTTAATAATTGATAATTTTAACATTTTATAGATGCAATTAATTTAATAGATGTTATTTTTGATTTTCAATTAGTAATATCTTAAATAATTGACAATATTAATATTTCAAAAATGTAATAAATTTAATGGATGTTACTTTTGACCTTGAAATAATAATACCTTAAATTGTTAATAATATTAATACCTTAAAAATGCATTCGATTTAATAAATATTACTTTTGGTCTTCAATTAATAATATCTTAAATAATTGGCAATATTAATATTTCAAAAATGTAATAAATTTAATGGATGTTACTTTTGACCTTGAAATAATAATACCTAAAATGGTTAATAATATTAATACTTTAAAAATGCATTCGATTTAATAAATATTACTTTTGGTCTTCAACTAATAATATCTTAAATAATTGACAATATTAATATTTCAAAAATGTAATAAATTTAATGGATGTTACTTTTGACCTTGAAATAATAATACCTTAAATTGTTAATAATATTAATACCTTAAAAATGCATTCGATTTAATAAATATTACTTTTGGTTTTCAATTAATAATATCTTAAATAATTGACAATATTAATATTTCAAAAATGTAATAAATTTAATGGATGTTACTTTTGACTTTGAAATAATAATACCTTAAATGGTTAATAATATTAATACCTTAAAAATGCATTCGATTTAATAAATATTACTTTTGGTCTTCAATTAATAATATCTTAAATAATTGACAATATTAATATTTTAAAAACGTAACCAATATAATGGATAATTTTAAAAATAACAATTTTTGGTCTTCAATTAATATCTGAAATAGATGGCAATCTTAATATCCTAAAAATTGAATCAGCTTAACGAACGTAATTTTTAGTAATTAGTTAATAATACTTTGAATAGCCAACGGTATTAATATTTCAAAGATTCAATTAATTTAATGAATGTTATCAGCCTTTAATTTTCCAGAACGTAATTTCATCCTTCGATTAAATTATACGCAGTCTCTAGAAGCATAGTTTAAAAGGGAAGTCGGAATTGAAAAAGTTAGATAGAATACCATTTTCATGGGGTCGCATTAAGGGGATTTAAGTTAACATTTCGATATGAAATGCATTCTGCAGATTATACTTTGCCCCTTCCTATGGAAATCTCGTAAAATAACATTTTTATGCTACCATTTCAACTGCGAAAGATATCTACCATCAATTTCATACAAATTGATCAGAACAATAAAACTGTACGAAAAGTAAAATTAAGTTCATCAAATGTACGAAGCGATCAATACGAATCAATGTTAATTAACAAGTTAGTGCTTATTATTTTTTGTGCTTCTCATGTTTTACTATTAAACTATTGTTTAAAAAGATTAAAGCAATATATTCTGCTTTGCAGGTGACATAGAAACAGAGTGATATTTTAGGGTGGAAACAGGGTGACATTTTGGGGTGGACATTTTATTACAGAAGATAGAAATACGAATGGAATTGTATATAACTTCCAAATGGAACTATATATCTTTCTTTTTGTACAAACTCTTTTGGAAATTCTGTTTATAAATAATATTAGGGTCTGATATCTGAAAATTAATAATTTATGCGTTTCAAATTTTAGTAGAAATGCGTTTTTCTATAGTCTAATATGTTCCACAATTCATATTGATGTGTGGACAAATTATTAAAAATTGCCTCCAAGTTATAAAAGTATTGTTATACTACGATAACTCATAAGATCTATTGTCACGGTAATACTTGTGTTATGATGAACAAAACGTAGAAGAGATCAATTGCAGTATTTATTGCATACAAATATCTAAGAGTAATAATAACTAGATATCTTTCAAAATATCTTCATTCCCCAAGGATTCAACCCTATTGTATAATATTATTAAACAACACCCCATTTCCTTTTCTCCTCTAATAAAATCGCAAGACTACAAACCGAAAAAGGATCCTTACCGCCACTCCCACTCAGAGTCCACTATACGCACTAAATCAACGGAATTAAAACAAAAAATCGCGAAACGCAGATAAGATCGGCGAAAGGTTCCGAAATCTAAAAACATGGAAGAGAAATGTTAGAAGTCGATCGCTCACCGTGAAAAATCCAGCGATCAAGACGGTCCACATCTTTGTCGCACTTTAATTGCAATGGGGTTAACACGCGAGAACACAGTTGCAGCAGGGATCGCACGAAGAGGGATGCAATTTTCACGAAGATTTCCGGTGAACTGAGGCGCGTGTACCACGCAAGAATTCTCCCTCCGTGGTAGATGTTCCTCCAACGGGTATCGTCTCCTGGAGGGGAGAAACGGAAATCAGGGAACCAGAGAACCACCGGCCCATCCAGAGTACTGTTAATGCATGCTTGCTGCCTCCGCTAACAACCATCCTTACCGCGTCCTCTTCGCGACCAGTGACGGCCTCGAACGGACGCTGTTTTATCCTTTTCGGTTCTTCGGCATCACTGTTACCTTTGCCTCTTCTTTTTTTTAACAGAACATCTAATAAGCTATAACCCATACGCTCACTTCACACCGTAACACGATTTCGACAATGACGTACCTCTACTGGCTTTTATCACGCTTTTACTGTTTTCTAACTGTTGTTGTACATCTCTACTGTATTTGTATTAGATTTGTACATCTGTATTATATTTGTACAATATCTGTATTATATTTGTGCAATATCTGCATTATATTAGTACTATATCTGTATTATATTTGGGCAATATCTGCATCATACATAAATACAAATACTATAACAATTACATATACGATTATGACCTAATAATCATACTGAATTACCAAAACTATTTGATGATTACAAAGGTCATCTTGAAATGTCAGCAGCATTCTGTCATTTTACGTCATACATGTAACCGACCAACCTTATTCGCAAAAACCAGATTTGTGGAACAAAATGGCGGAGACCTTTTATCTTAAATTACAGGAATTTTGTGAAATGTATGTCTTCTATGGAGATGAATTAAGCTAGTTCTTCATTTCCCAGAACGTTGGGCAAAATTATTCGTGTGAATTATACAAAATATAATTTTGATAAAAAAATATCAGAAATCAACGTTGACGGTGAAAATAACGAATAGAAAAGTTAATATTAAAGGCGGAAGTTTTGTAAAAAAATGAAGCAGGCAGCGATCCATAACTAACCGTTCATGATTCTGATATAAATTCAATGAAACTTTCGAGTTCTTGATTAACCTTTTTCCAAAGGCTTGATTCTTCATCTCGGATATTTAATTATTTAACAAACTTAGAACTCTGTATTTATTCGCTTAATGAACAGGCTGCAAACTTTAATTACAAACTTAATTATAAATTAAGATGAAACTTGTAAAAAATTTTACAAAATTAACTCTTGCTGTTCTTTTATTTTCCTCGACGTTTTACTTGTAAGAAAAATAGTTAATTAAAGTTGTGTAATATATTTTATTTTCTCCGTTTAGGTAACGAAGGAATGCCGTTGACAGTCCTGTGGGAAACAAAGCGAGTCACGAATGCAACAAAAAATAAACCGGTGGCTATCTTCGATGGTAAGTCTGTATTTCCTTTATTGTACTGTATCGGAAGGGGATTTATTCGTTAACGAGCATGTTCATTAAGCGCGAAGCATTTTTACCGTGAATCAAAATTTCATTTCGGTTTCTTTTACTCGCCGATGGATACATGTCTAGGAAGCCTCAGTGAACTGGCGGAATCGCGAAACATTACGTGATTCTGACATGCATAAAAGGTGAATTGCTTAGCCGGTTGCTGACTTTTCCGGTGCGTTGATTTTAGGTCAATGCCAGTATTCGATCAAATACCTTGAAACAAGACTATTCACAAATTCTTTCTCATATTCCGTCTATTACCAATTAGACATCAAATTCGACATCTTTATTATATACATACTTATTTATAAGTACTTTCCTATCAAATCATTGTAACATGTATAAAATATAATTAACTAATTTTCAAAGTCAACATATGTATACACATATGCACATGTGTGCACAAAAATTTCATGTATTATAAATAGAAAATCTTAACTTCATATGTATGTGTAATGTATATATTTCTTGCAAAGTCAACATATGTATACACATATGCACATGTGTGCACAAAAATTTCATGTATTACAAATATAAAATCTTAACCTCATATGTGTGTGTAATGTATATATTTCTTGCAAAGTCAACATATGTATACACATATGCACATGTGTGCACAAAAATTTCATGTATTATAAATATAAAATCTTAACTTCATATGTATGTGTTATGTACATATTTCTTGCAAAGTCAACATATGTATACACATATGCACATGTGTGCACAAAAATTTCATATATTACAAATATAAAATCTTAACTTCATATGTATGTGTTATGTACATATTTCTTGCAAAGTCAACATATGTATACACATATGCACATGTATGCACAAAAATTTCATGTATTATAAATATAAAATCTTAACTTCATATGTATGTGTTATGTACATATTTCTTGCAAAGTTAACATATGTATACACATATGCACATGTGTGCACAAAAATTTCATATATTACAAATATAAAATCTTAACTTCATATGTGTGTGTAATGTATATATTTCTTGCAAAGTCAACATATGTATACACATATGCACATGTGTGCACAAAAATTTCATGTATTATAAATAGAAAATCTTAACCTCATATGTATGTGTAATATTTCTTGCAAAGTAATTATAATGTGATATCAGTTAAAGTACCACATGATATTAAACATATGTATAATATGAATGCATACAGTATAAATATACACATACAACGTATAGACAATATGTACATACATGTGTACATGTACACTTTCTACAAAATTTATAAAAATTCAGGAAGTAACAAATTTTCAACTAAAGTAAGCACATATAGTATACATATGAAATAAATAAAAATTTGTAGTATAATGGAAGTAAGAAAATTAGAAAATGGAGTAATCCACACTGTCTAGACAAGTTTTCTCCTAAATATAACAGGGAATCTAGTGAACGTACATATTTATGCACGCGTCATCGTGTCCCCATTAACCATGCCAAAACTTTCGTTCATTTTTCACGACAACCATTTTTTGTTTCGTCACATAAAAAAGATGTATCTTTTTCTCGTGCTTGCAAGCGCCGTACTTTGATCACTTAATGCTCCGAGTAACTCGATTCCCTTCTTTGATCCCGTAAGCTCTCGTCGCGCGAAACAAAGTTTCCTGCACCTTTGCAGTTTATTTTTCATTACGAGGCCTGCTTTCATCAATCGCCTCCAGATGCCTGTGTAAAAAGTGAGAATGACAATCGTGCGTTGCCCGTCATCATTTTCACGCTATGTTACTGTACTTGTCACTGACTGAACGACTAATACGAGCACGAACGTGATGTCACGTGTTTGAGATTTCCGGGAAAATTGCTTTCCCGTTACGTTTACTGTGATCCTAGTGAAACGTCGCGCATGATCCTTCTTTCTTCTAAATGTTGTTCTGGATGCCTCTGTGTATCAGTTTGGGGATTTTCGAGTTTTCGGAGATTGGGGTAGAATTTTGGGGTATCGAGGTTTTGCAGATTTGGGAATTTGAGGGTTTGGGGTTTTGTTAGTGGAGGATTTTAGGATTTCAAGGTTTTGGGAGTTCGAGGATTTAGAATTTTCGGATTTTGGAATTTTGCTAGCTTGGGACTTTGGAGTATGGAAATTTTGTAATTTTTGAACTTTGGGATTTTGAGGGCTTAGGATTTTGTTATTTAAGGTTTTTAGAATTTCAAGGTTTTGTAGTTTTGGGGATTTTGGAATTTTGCAAGGTTGGAACTTTGGAGTATGGAAATTTTGTAATTTTTGAACTTTGGGACTTTGGGGATTTAGGATTTTGTTATTTAAGGTTTTTAGAATTTCAAGGTTTTGTAGTTTTGGGGATTTAGAATTTTGGGATTTTGGAAGGTTGGGACTTTGGAGTATGGAAATTTTGTAATTTTTGAAGTTTGGGACTTTGGGGATTTAGGATTTTGTTATTTAAGGTTTTTAAAATTTCAAGGTTTTGTAGTTTTGGGAATTTTGCAAGGTTGGGACTTTGGAGTATGGAAATTTTGTAATTTTTGAACTTTGGGATTTTGAGGGCTTAGGATTTTGTTATTTAAGGTTTTTAGAATTTCAAGGTTTTGCGAGTTTGAGGATTTAGAATTTTGGGATTTTGCGAGGTTGGGACTTTGGAGTATGGAAATTTTGTAATTTTTGAACTTTGGGGTTTTAGGATTTTGTTACTTGGGTATTTTAGAATTTTAATGTTTTGTAAATTTGAGGATTTTGGAATTTTGCAAAGTTGGGATTTTGGAGTATTGAATTTTTGCAATTTTTTAACTTTGAGAATTTTGGGGTTTAGGAGTTTGTTACTTAAGGTGTATAGAATTTCAAGATTTTGCAATTTTGAGGATTTAGAATTTTGGGATTTTGAAATTTTGCAAGGTTGGGACTTTGGAGCATTGAAGTTTTGCAATTTTTTAACTTTGAGAATTTGGGATTTTGTTACTTGAGGATTTTAAAATTTCAAGATTTTGCAATTTTGAGGATTTAGAATTTTGGGATTTTGGAATTTTGCAAAGTTGGAGTGTTGAAGTTTTTCAATTTTTTAACTTTGAGAATTTGGGATTTTGTTACATGAGGTTTTTAGAATTTCAAGGTTTTGCAACTTTGAGCATTTAGAATTTTGGAATTTTGCAAGTATGGAACTTTGAGACTGAGATTTTGGGATTTTGTTACTTGAGGTTTTTACAATTTCAGTGTTTTGTTATTTTGAAGACGTAGAATTTTGGGTTTTTAGATATTTGCAAGTTTGGAACTTTGGAATTTGACAAATATGGAACTTTGGAATTTGACAAATATGGAACTTTGACATTTAAAATTTGTGGATTTTGTTACTTGTGGGAATTTTAGAATTTCAAGGTTTTGCGATTTTGAAGATCTATAGTTGTTGTATTTTGAAATTTTGCAAATTTAGATTAGGTTAGGACCTTGCGATATAAAAATTGTTCATTGATTGAACTTCAGAATTTTGGAGTTTGAATTTTTATACTTTGGGGTATCAAAATTTTGCAATGTTTGAACTTTATGACTTTAAGATTTAAAATTTGAGAATTTTCGATTTAGAGACTGTGGAATTTTGAGACTTGAAGCCTTTTTTTATCTAAAATCTCGAATATTAAAGTGTAAAGAATATGAAACAAAATGGCGGCGTAGGAGGTAAAATGATAGAGTACTCCACTCGATACAAGCTTTACAAACTGCAATCGTTAATTAAAACAGAGAATATTACATTACTAATATATTTTCAGTTAACCTTACGTATAGTTAAATAAATATAAAAGAAATAAAAAAAGGAAATATTTCTTATTTCATCGTGTGAACGAAGATCAAGTCATTTTGCTCTTGTTACAACGCGTAGTTTGTTCCTTTAACAAAAAATTCGTTGCAATTATGGCTACACGCGATCTTTGTAATTATGTCTGTTAGCTGAGCTTGCTTACCGAGGTTTTTAGCAATAATCGTTTACCGTTATCGTTTGTTACGCTTCAAATGTATCCGTTACATGCGTATATTACGAAAGTGTCGGTGATGAAAACTGAAACTGTAAAATCTCTCAAATGCATTCTTTTCGTTCAGTTTTTGTGAACGACTTTTGACAAACTTGGGGTTTCAGATTTGGAAGTTTAAAAAATTAAGGTTTTTGGAAATTTAAATTTGGGAATTTGGAAAATTTAGGAATTTGAGAATTAAAATTAAGGGGTTAAATTAAGGGAGTTGAGAATTTGGAAAATAAAGATTCGGGAAATTTAAGAATTTGAGAATGTAAAGATTTGGAAATTTGAGAAATTAGGGATTTGGAAACTTATAAACTTGAGAATTTAGGAATTTACTAATTTGAAAATTGGACTCCGATTAAAGTTAAAAGTTCGATACTATTAAAAATTTACTTTATTTTCTATTCTCTGAAATGATACCAAAAAGTTAAAGGAAAATTCGCTAAAAATATGTCCAGTTCAAATCAACCCAATGTATCTATCCAGTAATATCAGTAGGAAGTGTAATCGTTAAATGTAATCAGAACGATTAAATTTAGATTAGGATCTAAATGATTTTTATGTTATTCTATATGCAATTACAGTGAACAGTATCTAATCTTGTCTATTTATCTGTCCGTGAATGTTGAACTTCAGACGGTTTGAACGATAGGTATTCGGAAGTCGGAAATTCCGTCGACGCAGAAATCCGAGACTCGTGAAAAATGGAGAATTACAGTAATAAAACTGCAAAAAAAGTTTAGGAATCGAGAACACTTCTTGGAAGTTCCTTCAACAAGAATTATTACATGGAGTTACTCTTTTTTAATTGAATGTTCATAGAGGTGTTCACATATTACTCTTATTAAAACATTCGTTTGTTCTTTTATATTTATGAAAAATAATATTAAAAAAATTAAACGAAATCGGTGGAGGGATCTTTATTAAACGCTGTCTAAATTAAATTAGTCCCCAAAAAAGTAATAAATAATCAATAATTTCTTCATTATTTAGTACTAAAGAAAAACGTGATACTAAAAAATTTAATAATTAATATTAAATTGTTTAATGTAAATACTTTAAGCTTCAGTGGTGCCATAGGCGCCATTTTGATATTTCAGGTCATCAAGTTACAATGTTGAACTTTCTACATTTCAAAATTTAACACGCAACAAAGTAATATATTTCATATTTTCAATTTCAAACTGATATATTTATTCTAATTGAACATATATTTCAAAGTTCATATGGTACCACGATAATACATCAAAAATACCACCGGTGTTCTACGCGCAACTAGCGGACACTGATATTTATTATATCGTGTGATCGAATTTATTTCCGCTATTAGAATCCCAGCTGTGCTCTATAACAAAAGATATAGCGACCTCTACCAGCATTGGATTATTAATTATCGCTATACTTTCTTGCGGCCATGGTCCCTCGATTAACGAGCCTCTCAGTAACAGCAATTTCCTTTTCGCTGCCTCTTACAGTAATCGTGATGCAGTGCGAATATTGTGTTACGGTTCGTTATACGTAGAAAAATAAAAATTGATAAGTCTAGCGTCGGATGACTCAATATGTACAGACATTTTACAAAAAATAATTTTTTATTAGTTGGCAATTTCCTTACATTCAATTATTCTGCTTCAGTTACATATAATCTATAAATAAAAATTCCTAATACAGTTTAAGTTTTGTTTAACATTCTCAATAACGTAGTAGAATTTTTATAGGTCAGGGAAAAATCAGTATCAGCATGTTAACTGCTGCGTCATCCACATGTGGGTGATGATTGAAATTCCATAGGAATTCATCATCAACATTATTAGAAAATTACAAACTGTATGGATAATACAACAAACTTCTGTGAAAGTAATGATCTGTTAAAACAAAAAATATTTATTAGAGTAGCACTCATTAACAGTAATACTTTTATACAATTAAAAACTATTAATAATATAATAAAATAAAAATATTGTTAACAGTAATTTTGGTAAGAATTTCACAATGTAACTTTTGCATGTCCAAAATTTCTCAATAATTGTTCAACTAAAATCCTAGTTTCATTTATTCGTTTAATTCTGACGACTAAAATAGATCCCATAACTTCCAGTATACTCTGTTATCAATCAAGAGATAGAAGGAGAATCATAGGAAATAAATCGTCGTAGTTCACGCTCTGTTAGATAGTCGCAAATTTCCGGTAAACGCGACAAGCCGCTTTAAACCAAGTTTCGTCGTACACTTAAACCTTGCCTAGTTCCAACGAGAGCTACGTCGATACTCTTCTTCTTAGCAAGTAAATACTTCTTTAAACTTCTACGCGGTGCACCAGCCTGTTTACGCTCCGAGGCGTCCGGCATGCTTTATGGAAGTCCATAAGCGGATACAACGGTCCACTGCATAGGCATTCATATATTTAATTCATTTCTGGCTTTATCTCGATGGCTGCACAGATTTCAGATACGCCTTATAACAGAGAGAAGTCACGCTGCAGTTTTTTGTTGTTTTTTCCCTCAAACGTGCCGTTATCGCTTGAGAATGTAAAATGGTGTTACATGATAATGAAACGTTTTAATCGCTTGCAAATTAGGTTTCGTAATCACATATATTATACGTAACAGTACTGCAAGGATTGAAAATCAGGGGCAAGAAATTGGCGCGATTCCAAGTCTTTATTTGAATTGTTCAATACAATGAAATTTAACATGTAAATGCAGCATGTGCATTACCCGTTTTAAGAAATCTTGCGGTACAAAAATATAAGTATATATATAATTTGTTTTTAAATTAATATCACTATGTACTTTGTACGCAAGCTTGCTAGTAGAAAATAAAAAAAAAAAGAAACAAAAATAAGTCATATTCTTAATCTCAAATATAATGAAAAACGAAACTTATTTGACGTCTGAATATATTATTTTCATGTCGACCAGTCTCTAAACAATCACTTGTTACAACGTTAATTTGATTAAATAAAAAATCAACGATCATAAAATTAATCGTTAAACAAAAACGAATCATTAAATATTTCTTTATCGTTAAATAACAAAAAATAATAACGTGTTATTTGTACATATGTTCGTTAACTAATTCTAATCTAGTTTTGTATCTTCCAAGGATACAGTATCTAGTTTGTTATAATGAAAATAAAAATTTAAATACAATACTGCAACAAATAACACTCATGTTTTATCACACTCGAATAATATTATGATAAGAATGAACGGAATGATCGTAAACTTAGTTACTGATAACAATATTGACCTTATAATTAGTTAAAAGGCACTGAAGTAGAGAACTAAATCGCTCAGTTCTTGTTCATTTACTTAAACTGTAATGTTCTCCGAAGGTTCGGTCTTTATTTTAAGCGGTGAATTAGTGGTGGTAGTATCTGGACTTTCAGCACCAGAACCACATTTATTATTATTTTCCTTGTCGGCGTTGATTTGAGAATTCTCCGTTTTTATTTCATTTTTCTCTCCTGATATTCTTAACTTAGATTTCTTCTCGGGATCAAAATAGCCCTCAAGAATAATTAGTAGCTCTTCTATTTGCTTCTCATCAACTGTTGTTAATTTCTTCTTAATTAACTTTTCCAAACCTTCTTTATTCTCGTTATTCCACGCTTCCTGTATCATAAAAAAACATTGTCAATTATTAATAGATTCAGTAGATTTTCATGACTGACAATATTATAAATATTTATATTATACAAACTTGTAATAGAGAATATTCTATTCCTGCTTCGGCGAGTAACCGTCGTAAAGGACTAGCATGTTGGCGTTCTCGACGATTCTCACGGTACATTCCGAAAATAGGTCTTAAACTATTTTGACGTTCGAATACTATTTTCAACTCTGAAACAAGGGCAACACATGTCATATACTTGAATGTAATTCATTATAATTATTTCACATACCTGCATATTCTTGTTCTTCCATTTCTACTGGTTGAACAAATTCCCTAATAAATTCTACAGTTTTCTTCATGGCACTGTCACTGTCTCCACTACCATTTACTTCGCTTCCTTTGGTATCTTCAAGTGAACTTAAGTGTTGTACTATTTGTAACGCCAGGTATGCTCTGTTTTTTGCATTATCTAATTGTTTTTCCTTAAATTATAAAAGTTACTATGATATATTCATTGTATGTATTTAAAATAGTATGTTATTTCCATCAGGTAAATATTTTAAATTATAATTTATGAATGTTCTATTAACTGAATAACTAGGAATTGCATTATGCAAATAAAAAATTTCCTTACTTGATTAAGTAAAGTTTTAGATAATGTTCTAAGAGAAAATGAATGAACTGTGTTTGTACATTTCACTTCGGCAACATTAAATCCATTCGCAAAACCTTTTACAATTTGTTTAAATCCTTCCAACAGATTATATTTTTTTAAGGATTCTATTAACATGGCAGGAATAACTTTGCGTGGTTCATGATAAACCAGTATTATTCCATCCGTTGCATCTCCTTTAATAGATTCTAGCCATGTTAAGAAATCTGTTAGTGCAAAGACTTCACTCTTAGTCTTGATTACCTATAAAAGTACATTGAATACAACGTAACTAAATACAATAACAACAATATTTAATTACTAAAACTCTATCAATACCTTATTAGTTTTATTATCTTTAAGTGCTCTATATTTGCCAATAGTTACAACTTTCATATTATGCCTTTTCATGGCTGGCGGATTAAGATTATTATATGGCATAACATACTGAGAATAGGAGGAACTTGGTGTGTAACCAGCTATTTGGCATATTTCATCTATGACTCTTTTGCCAGTGCTATCCATGTCCCAGCCAACTAACTGATAATTGCCTGGGCCAATACCCACTGCACAAGATTTCCTTGGTGTGCTAGACTGTTCATTTTCCACTACTGTTGATGACACCATTTTTCTATGTTAATATCTGCAAATAATATATAAAAAAGATTAATAATAGCAAAAACAACTTTAAAATATTATTATAATATCTAATTAGCAGAATCTTATTGAGCAGTATAATATAGTGTAACACATAACAGAATATAATGCAATTTGTTTGTTAAACAAATGTTAATATTTTTCTAACTCGCTATGTATTAAATTGAGTATAGATTTTTAAATATTCAAATTATCAAATTATAAATTTGAAAATCTCAGAATTTTGAATATTGTATAGTATGTATAATGTATATTTGAATATTGTGTACACATGATATATTAAATTAATACAAATGTTTAATGTACAATGTATATGCAATAATTGTAATTAAACGTTTAACGTCTAAATTCTCTTGAAAATTATATTTCAAACTTAAATTTTCCTCTAGCAAATGTTTGGATTAAGCACTCAGTTTTTGCACAAGGGCGAGATATTTTGGTACATTCGTAGAGTAAGATCGTACGTGTATCGGTAAGTTCGACCTTGAAATTCAATACAGTACACAAATACAGTTCGCAACAAAAGACTAATAGCTGAAGACACGTCTAATAATAACATTGCCCGTCTTACCTTCTACGTTTATATTAGAAATTATTCACCGAACAAAAATGCGTCTCCGATCGAACACCGCAATTCAATGTTCTTTCGAACGCGTGTCCAAATAAAAAAAACCGTGCCAAATACAAGGTGATATAATATTTATCGAAGATAAAGTAACACAGAAACACGTCGCGTAAAACTATTAATATTAATAACACACGGAACAAGAAATTGTAACGAAGGCACTGTCTACGCCATCAAACGATAACGGAAAAAAGAAATGACAGTCTAACAGCTGGTATCTCGTTTCGCGTCAGTTGCAACACAACCAATAAGAATATTCAATGTCGCGTGAATTTTTGCGATTACGTGACATCTACGCGACACACGTTATAAATCGTTGCACGGCGAACCGTGTCATGTATGCAAAACAGATATTCCCATCGCACGTGGGTCGCTAGCGATTCGCCGTGTGGTTATGAGCTTCTGTATTTCTTGATTCGACCATCAAACCTTACGTTAGACACGTTCGTCATCACTCACCGTGATTCACGTAACTTCGGACTTCTTTTTTCGTCACTTTTCTTGTCGCGACAGACGTAACGGATCGACGACGCCACTGTAAATCCTTCGTAGATACTGGAAACTACTGGAACGCAACTAGATTCATTTGAACGCACGTGCGAGCTTGGCAGCAAACCACCCGCTCGACCGACTGCGCATGCGTCATAAATCCTACGGTCACGTGGTTTTAATGTCACTATTGGGTGAAGGAGAGACCGTGACAATCGTGGATCTAGTAAAGTGTCTAATGCGGTACGCGATCGAATTGTGTAAGTACACAAGGCTGTATTAATCGCTAAAGAAATAATCGGTCAATAAAATCAGGTAATCTTTATAAATAAAAAGTACAATCATTCAATACGTTACGTCTTTATAAAGCGTGCATTTTGGACGTATACAGTTTTTTCTTGCTCGTAACAAAGAGAAATTAGTGAGTTAAAGTTTGATATTGCCCTTCAATTTAGAGATCTTATATATGGAACAGTGATGCTTAAATTTTGCAATATTTTGACTCATGCGGTAGTTTAAAAATAGGCGGGAAAGTTTCGCAATAACCTTTCTTAGATATGCAGTGCAATTTCTACCTTTTGATCCTCGGTTGAATCATTGGAATAGAACAATCGATTTAAATAGTTCCACGCGTATGTTGAACCGTAAGATTCGAGGAGCCACGATCGATAGTGGGCTCCTTTAAAGGAGATCGAACGCGACTGAAATATCGAACGGGGAACGGTACGAATTAATTTTTCGTTATCGATTATCGTAACAGTAATATGTAGAAAGTATCAACAGTAGACTGCGGAGGTTCGCAAAATTTATATTTATTATAGAGATGAAACAAATTTTCTTAGTTCAAAATTCTTAAATATAAAAATCCTCAGAATTAAAAATTTTTGCCGATGAATTCGTGGTTACTTACGCCATTGGTATTAAACGGAAGTATTAAAGTTATAACCTTGAAAGTCGAGTCAATTTGCTACTTGTAAGAACAGACCACCACTAAATCAAAGTAACGATCGCCTCGAAATTATTGTATGCGTGCAACATTCGCGTAATTACTGCCGCAGGAGATTAATCTTAGCGGAATATACGACCCCGTACATATATATACCCGTATATCATAATGGGAGTTTAATCGCACAAAAAATTCATTAAAGGCATAGGTCTCGCCTTTCTGTTTTCCCCGGGCTAAACACCGGGGAGAATTTGATAAATTCTGGACAACTAACACGGCACAAATGCCGGGAATGAAATGAAAGACGAAAAAGAAAGGTAAAGAGGGGAGAAAAAAGCTCACCATGGTGAACGTATGACCCAGTTGAAACAATTTATCAGCGCTACAAAGCGACGCGCTCTGAAAAAGGATAAATAACAGATAACGAGAGATAAGCTGCGAGTACCAATTTATCGCTACCGTTAACAATTTCGCACAGTGCGAACGGAACTTTATGCAAACGCGTCGCAACAGTCGATCGGTGAATAAGAAGCACGATCCGGCCGGTTTGCTAATGACTTTTACCTAGAAAACCGTTTCCAACTTGTCGGAAATCCATACACGAATTTCTTTTATGCTACATTGATGATTTGTTTAGATTAGATTTTAGATAATGTGTATCAAAACTTGAGCGACCATTTGATTCTGTAAACAGTACTGATTTTTGAAGATATATCAACAAATTTGAATAATTATTATTTATGATTATATTTTTCATTAGTATTTTTTGCAAATAATCTATGATTTGTATAATTAAATTATTGAACATTTTAAAGTATAAAACAAATTCTACTATTTAACTGTTCAACACAGTAATTGAATAAGTAATTTTTATTTAAGGCATAATAAATTAAATTATTAGATATACTTATATCAAACTACAGTGAAGAACTTCTCTAAATTATCTATTGATGTTAAAAAATCAGATGAATGGACGAATATTTATATTCAGTGGTATTTGTTATATTCCTAGGATATGCAAAATAGAAATTGTAAGCTCCCTATGTTTTTCAAGTTTGAAAATTGATACACCATAAGAGGCATTTTCCGGTGAAAAGTTTTCATGTCACGAAACCATATCAAACTTTCTATGTTCCGAAATCGGCCATTTGTTACGGTACAAGCAAATATTATAGCAAAGGAATATAATGATTAAAAATTGTTGAAACAGAACACGTTTTACGCGGTCAACATGCGGAAAAATAGGGGAGTTTTGAAAGCATTTTTGTGTACGATTTAACTCGAATATATTGGTTTTCATAGCTTCTAATTAGTAGTATAAATGCGATTTTTATTGCCGCTCTTTCGAGAGTAATTATCAAATTTAAACGAATAGAAAATTGTAATTTATACGAAAAAGTCATTAACGACAAACGAGAGAGGTATTGATTGTCAAAATTTTGAAACGTAAATAAAAAAAAAATTGATAAAATTCACAGATTTCGGCATAAGATAAAAGCAATCGATTACAATTTTAACCTCGTTGAAAGCTTTCTCTTAGTGTCAGATTTCGTTTTTTACGACAGCTGACAAAGCAAAAATCCCATACAAATAGTAAAAAAACATTAAAACGCGCTCGAAATATTTCACGTTCGGTTAATATCCGAGCTTGGTTTCGCTATTTCCGTCAGCTCTGTTTTTTGGTAGTAGATATTGACACGATGAAATTCGACTGGAACGTGCGAAGAACTGGCACTGAGAATAAAAATGACCAAATTTTATATTCTGATGAAATCAGTGGTTTCAATATATTTGTGTACAAAATAACTAAGAACGAGGTACCAAATGTTATCGATTTTAATCGTATGGTAATATATGATAATAAAAAATAAATAGCTAAAAATAGCAGGTGTATTTTCAATTCGAGGAAACAATGAAGTATATTATAGGTCACAGTAGATTTCGAAATTAATAATTTTAAATTGACAAATTATAAACGAATATTTTTATGTTGAGAATGAAATTGAGACTGTTAAATGATTGAAAACTAAAATTTAGTTTTAAAAAATTAGTTTCACTTTCAAATAGATAGAATCTAATTTTTAATAAAATAAAATCACACTAAATATTGTAACTAATTATTTAAAATTTCTAACTTTATACTCCATAATTGTAAATTAAATTTTAATTACCAATTTGAGAAAATTTACTTGAGAATTAAAATTAATTTTATACTTTGGGAGGATCGATTAAAAAACAATTTTCAATCTTTGATTAAATGCAACTGAAAGTTACTGATTTAATTATAATTCAATTTTAACAGATTAGGAAGCAAATTTTAATTTTTAATTACTAATGATTGCAATTTAATTCTGAATAAGAAATTTAAGTGTCAGCTTAAATGTAAATTATTGCTTAATAAATGGGACTTGATTAAATGACTTTATGAAACAATAATTTATCGAAGTGTTTTAATTCCCTTCTTCACCTCCAAAAAGTTCTTCCATACATATCAAAGTACATATTGTTTGATTTACTAGAATATAATAAAATTTTATTAAAATCTGTGGGATACCTTTTTCGTAAGCAACGCGATAAAAACTTGAGTGAAAAAACATGTTGGAAGAATAAAAACAAGGCAAACATTGAAACGTCATCTTACCTGTACAATATTCGACCCAAACTTGACAAACACCATTTCTCGTTTTTGTAACTATAGCAACGCGTATGTAACGTTAGAAAAGTATCGATAAAACGATGTTTTAATGAAACTGATTTATTTTGATCAAATATTAACCCAATGATAATAAATGAAACAATAATCACGAAAAGTAAAATATTTTATTAAAATGCAGAAACTGAATAATAAACGAATATTCGATTCCTAGTTTATGAACATAATTGCCATGTAACACATGTATTAGTAACGAAGAATACGTCCTTAGTGATGTTTAAGATAGATTAAAACTTACGACTAGATCACAAAAAATTCTATTTTTAAATCGAACGAAAGATAAGCTTGAAAGATAAAATCGTAAGGAAATAATCACAACTTGATTAGATAGTAATCTGTTAGTTCTCCCTAAATTCTATAATTTTGAAAAACTACGCAATTCATCACGATTATAGTAGCTGCCATACTGGACAAGGTTAAAAAATTTTACAAGGTTTAAAAATGA
Organism: Megachile willughbiella; assembly: GCA_945859595.2. NCBI lineage: Eukaryota > Metazoa > Arthropoda > Insecta > Hymenoptera > Megachilidae > Megachile > Megachile willughbiella. The sequence goes on along the minus strand of OX243805.1, from coordinate 8,372,639 downwards.
AATGTACACAAACATTAAAAACCATCAAATCCATAAAATTATTGAACAACCTCGAGTCAATATAAAACCTCCAAAAAGAATTCCAACGAATACATTTTCGCAGAGTAAACGAAGGAAAAATACTTACAATACGAAATGGCGTGGTGGTCGAAGATTGTTTCGCTATTAAGTCGTCCGATCACTCTGTTTCACAATGGCTCATCGATCGTCCCGATTCCTCGGGAATGATTTTCAGAAACGTTTATACGATCTATTTTCCGTGATTTCGATTCTTTGCGATCGTCGTGGCACGTTCGTGGACACCGTGAAACGCAGACAAAAGACCGTTGACTTGACGCGTCGATTCGACAGTCTATTGTCCTCTCTTCGTTTCCGGCTCCCTTACATTATCTTCATCTCCTTTCAGCGTTATCCTTCGCCGCGCTTTTGTTTTTCTTCTTCCTCTCTCCTTCGCACGGTGGCCCCTTGTCGTTTGCGATCGCTTTCGCACGCGTATGTGCGACTCGAACGCCACGATTTTTCGCTGATAACGACGCATCACGAGATACCGTGAGATTTCAACGTACGTATCTGCAACGTGTCTGATACGCGACCAGATCTGCAGGTAACAGGTGATAAGGCGTGACGTGTCGCCAGGGACGGCTTCAAAGTGAATACGATACTGGGCCCGATCAATTTTACCTTTTCTCCTAGGACATCCTTTCCGGAGTTAACCCCTTGCACTATGACCTATTTGTCAGGTGCGTCAGTCAGAACTAACTAAACACAGCTACAATATTAAAACGGACAAAGAATGTTGAAATGTTATGACAACATGGTATTATGCAATCGTTGACTATGCAAATTATAATTGGACTTGAACTCCAAATTGAAGCGTATTCAAAATTCGAGTAAAATTGATCCCAACTGAAGTACCAGTGCGTCACGAGTAGACTCGTCAAAATAGTGCAAGGGGTTAAGAGCCATTTTTTTCCCCGATGTGATATTTTTTTAAAGAGCTAAATATACATACACTACCGCTCAAAAGTATCCGGACACTTGCTTTTGTTCAATAAAACATAGTTTAACTTTGTACGAAAGTTATTTAGAGCTATTATATCAATTGTAATTATTATTATTATCTTTCTTGAGGTAGCATAATATAATAGAATTAATTTTTAAGTACAAATTATACAATGAGTGTGCGTAAGTCAAATTCCTGCCCAAAAATACGGAATCTAATGGAACGGTTTCGATGCTTAAAAGAGTCTTAATTTCTTTTTGTTTCATTTTTATGGTACAGAACGAATTCAGAGAGTTCTTCGATATGTATCAAGTGTCTGTAAACTGTTGATGAGATGTTTATGTTCTCTCAATGGAGATACGAATGGAGGTAACGCTATGCACTCGACAGTTTCGGTTTAGTTTGTCTGTAGCTTCTTTTCCATCGAGACATGAGTTCCAAACGAGAATTATCAATAGAAAAACGTTCCAGTATTCTGATTCTTGAAGAAGAAGGATATGCAAATAGGGAAATTGAAAAAATTCCGAAATCAACAGTGCATGACACTATTAAAAAGTATGCAACTAGCAGTGGTTGCTTATAAAAAAAGGACAGGACGACCAGTGAAGACAACTAAATCCGAAGACCGATGTATTGAAACACTAAGCAAACGTAACAAACATCTTAGAGCACCACACAGAAACAATCAGAAAATTTGTAGAAAGATTGCTGAGATTAGTGCAAGCGGTAATATCTAACCGCGGTGGATACATTGATGAATCTCGTATTTAATTGTAGTGTAATGTTGGTAAGCTCCACATACATAATTTCTAATTTCAAACGTTAAATATTTCATAAGCAACAAATAACAATCGATCGTAGTCACTGTTGTAGATACTTAAATAACTTTTATGCAGCGCGAATACATATTTCGCAGGTGTCCAGATACTTTTGAGCGGTAGTGTACATCGGTATGTATTAGAAAAAATAATATATCTGCTGTGAAACATGTGTTGATTGCGAAATCAAAACGTTCTATTTCGCGTAGTAACAGAACATATAAGTGAACGTATTAAAGAAAACGGAAACAGTTTTTGGTTTTGAGTGCGGCGTCGGTGAGTGTGGAGAGCGAGGTTAGCTAAAGCTAGGTTTACATGCATCTGCCGCGCATTTTGATGTGTGCGCAGGATTATTATATTTGCTTGGCAATTGCAATATTGCAGTTCATTTTTCAATATGTACTATTAAACTACTCAAGAGCCACAAGTATGATTCTACTGAGCCACATGCGAGCTAAAGGTTGCCGACCCCTGTTCTAGGGAGAGTTTCGAAAAACGAAAACCTCCGATCGCGCTGAAATTTGAACCAAAGCTCCTTGATTAAACAAGAAAGCGTCTAAAAGGATTTTTAGCGAACCTCGTTTGCCCCCAGCCCCACTCAAACCCCCCTTTCGACAGTTTTTATTAAATATCTCTGAAAATATTGATTTTAGAGGAAAAAGTTTCCAACAAAAAATGAAGCTCTTAAAAAGTTCTACAAAAAATTTTATATACATTTTTTACGTAAAACTATTATTTTGGTTACCACGAAGAAGTATGTTTTTCATAAAAATTTTGAAAGTTTTCAGTATGTATCTAGGAAAAAATTAGCGTAAATAGGTAGAGGGAATGCGTGGTATAGAGAACAGACACATGAGTGAGTGCAAGGGTGGCCTTCGCCCCCATCCCACCCCACCCCTTCTCTCATAACCGCCCCACCAATAGTGCCCTGAGCAGAAGTCAATTTGACCCCCATCGAGCTATTTCAGCTCATAACTGCCAAAATAATAGGTTTACGTCAAAAATGTATATAACCTTCTTTGTAGAGCTTTTTATGAGCTTCATTTTCTGTTTCAAACTTTTTTCTCTAAAATGAATATTTTAGGATATATTTAATAAGAACTGTAAAAAACTTTGAAGGGGACTGAGGAGCATACGGGGCTTTGTTGTAAAAAATCCTTCTAGGGACTTTTTTCTTTAATTTTAGCGCGATCGGAGGTTTACGGTTTTTTGAATTGTATCCAGTCTTTTAATTTATAATTTATGAATTTAGAATTTGATAAATTATGAATTTAGAAATTTAGGAATTTTTGTACTGCTGGATTATGAAGTTTATGAAGTTTGAATTTAAGAATTTCTTGTTTTAGAAATTTTTGAGTTTATAAATTGCGAATGTAGAAATTTAGAAATTCTCATATTATTAGATTTACAAATCTGTCAATTTTTAAATTAAGGAATGGGTTTGAAAATATTTTACAAATTTTACAGTGCAGGAATTTCTGAATTTAAAAATTTCAAATTTAGAAATTTAAGAATCATTTTTTTGAGTTCACAAGTTGAATTTTGAAATTAAGATTTACCAAATTTTTCAATTTCCAATTCTCCAAATAGTCTCATGAAAGAATTTATTTTTCGTTCTGAAAGTGTTCTATCTGCCAACGAATCGAATAAATAAAAAACAAACAAGCAAAAGGAAAACATAGCAATAAAAAAGGGGAAGAAATAGTATTACATATTTTTGTTACTTTTTTTCAATATTTTTGGTTTTATACGTGAAACGATCTGTCCAGCGGTAAAATTTGATCTGCGTATACAATTTAAAAGGAAAATACTCGTATTTCGTTTATTTTTATCGGTATTAAATTGAATTCGGTTGTTTATACAAATATATATTTGTATTAAATGTTTTCTATTGCCGGACGGAAATAAAAACATTTCAAATTTTAATCATTTTGTGTTTTATCAATTCGGTAAAATAAAAACAATTTATTGCACTTGGATTTAATAGAATTTATAATATTATGATAGAATTTACATCTCGGTTTTTCACACGTTTTTAAATTATTCTATTTTTTCATACAGTTTATTCTTTCTCTTCGATTCAGATTTATTTATAAATAAACTTCCACGTTCTAATATTAAATTAAATTCAAACAATCATATTAAACGAAACATACAATTTTCACATTTTTTATATTTTTATAAAATACAGTTTTTTTTTTTATAAAAACTGGACGTTTAATATTTTCTAAAACTTGTATCTTTCAAATTCCATGATTGTTCGTCTTTATTTCTCAATTTTTATTCTTATTCACCGAGTAATAAAATTTGTAAAATCTTTCAATGTGTTCGTCCCTTGAATATAAACATTGCATCGCGATATACATTATTGAACGCGATAATAGAATTTTTGAACGATATTATGTATCGTGCGATAAGCATGCAACTCCAAGAATCGTAAATGAGGTGATAAGATCATATCACTTTGTATTCTGTATTGCATTGTATCATTCATTTTGGAGGAGGTACTTCTAAAACATGTGTATCGATGTTGCTAACAATGTTAAACGAACGATTATCTATTTCAAACTCACGTCGAATTCTCAATTATCTGTGTATTGCTTTCTGTATCTGATTATTGATAATCTCGATACAGATTTGATAAATTATTCGATAGCAATAATCACGTGAGCTGTGATTGCATCGAAAGGTCTCGATAATTATTTTTCAATTTTTATTTACATTCACACTTGGTTTTCTATTTTATTCAGTTTGACAAATATAAAAATTGTAGGATATTAGTTTAATCAAAAATTTATGTGTATCTGCTTGTGACATGTATGTTTTATAATTAGAAGTTGCATTGTACATTAATGGTACTTACAGAAAAAACGTATTTCTTTATTATTGTTCAATACATTAATTATTACAGAAAATTATTTGTAAAATTCAAGTTTACGATACAAGTGATAACGCGATATTAACGTATAAAGAATTGTAGAAGGATATTTGTAAAATTGTAATCTTGTTGAAATAAGCGATAACGAAACAGTATTAATCTATAAAAAAATAATCGCGGAGAACTATTTGTAAAATTTTCATTTATCAGGTATACGTGTATTTCATTTTTATTATAATTCTGTCGTCTGAAAATTCTGAAAATTGTAGGTAGAAAACACGAAGCAATATATGATATTATATTTAAATTAGCCGTGTGATAAGAACGTTAATAAATAATCCGAAAGCATGCAAAGGTTTATCGCATAATTATACCGTTCTTCAATTATAAATGTTCAATTTCACGTTTAATCAAAAATATGCGAGTACATATGATTATAATCGTAATAAATGCATCGTATTTTCCTTCGCAATTATTGCAATACACAATTTGTATAATGAAATAGTTACAGAAGGGACCATTGCGAGTCACATACGTATTTATCGTGCGTGTTTGATAAGAGTACTTAATTGATAAGGGCATGACTCGTTTGTTGAATATAAATGTTTCGTGTGGAGAACGGAAAAGATCGTACTGCATTATAGAATTATTCATTGTCACCGGTAAAATTATATTTGTACAACTGAAATTAGAATTTATATCGCCGTTCGTTGTATGGTTATATTACACGCTCATTTTATCGCAAATGGGTACTTCGTAAACTGTTATCGGTTATTGGAAATTATTATCATTTCACGAATTACTAAATATTGCCAATTATTAATAATCATTAAGGATTATTATCTTACAAATGTTCAAATAGTATTACTATGGCAATTATTGCTTTTTAAAGAATATAAAATAATATCGTATCTTTCGTCGTAATGAATTATTTAATCCTCCATTTTTCACGAGAAGAAAAACAAAATGCATAATAAAAAATTTCGTTGTACTTTCGGTTTATGTTCTTTTCTGCTTAAACTACTCTGTCGGGTAAAACGCATAAAGCTGTGTTCTTGTAAATCCTATCCTGGAAATATGTATGTAATATAAGGACATTTTAAGGTTTCTAGTTTTTAACGTAAAAACAGTAAAATTCGTGAAAATAACAGTTCCGGACTTTTTATTTTATGTTGCAACAATGGTTCAGTTGCTTTTACGATGATATAGGGTGACTTTAGTGCGGATTAAGAATGACGAGTGGCGATATAACGCGCGGTAATCATAACGTATCGCTGTATGATGCGAGCCGATGTGTCGTGTGGCTATACATGATGAGTGCAATGTGTGGTGATTACAGTACGTGGTAATTAAAAAGCGTGGCCATACATTGCGTGACAATATAACGCGTACTGATTGCAAATGGATGGTGATATAACGCGTGCTGTATTACAACTCGTCGCAATATAATGAGTGATGATATTACATATGGCAGCGCAACACATTGCTACATAACGCGTGGCGATATAACGCGTGGTAGTACAACACGTGGCAATATAACGCGCGGCGATACAACGCGTGGCAATATAACGTGTGGCGATACAACGCGTGGCAATATAACGCGTGGCAACACAATGCGTGGCGATATAACGCGTGGTAGTACAATACGTGACAATATAACGCGTGGCGATATAACGCGTGGTAGTACAATACATGACAATATAACGCGTGGCGATGTAACGCGTGGCAATATAACGCGTCGCGATATAACGCGTGGCGATATAACGCGTGGCGATGTAACGCGTAGTAGTACAACACGTGGCAATATAACACGTGGCAATATAACGCGTGGTAGTACAACACGTGGCAATATAACGCGCGGTAGTACAACGCGTGGCAATATAACGCGTGGCGATGTAACGCGTAGTAGTACAACACGTGGCGATATAACGCGTGGTAGTACAACACGTGGCAATATAACGCGTGGTAGTACAATACGTGGCAATATAACGCGTGGCGATATAACGCGTGGTAGTACAACACGTGGCAATATAACGCGTAGTAGTACAATACGTGGCAATATAACGCGTGGCAATATAACGCGTGGCGATATAACGCGTGGTAGTACAACACATGGTAATATAACGCGTGGTAGTACAATACGTGGCAATATAACGCGTGGCGATATAACGCGTGGTAGTACAACACGTGGCAATATAACGCGTAGTAGTACAATACGTGGCAATATAACGCGTGGCAATATAACGCGTGGCGATATAACGCGTGGTAGTACAACACATGGCAATATAACGCGTGGTAGTACAATACGTGGCAATATAACGCGTGGTAATATAACGCGTGATAGTTCAACACGTGGCGATATAACGCGTGGTTGTACAACACGTGACAATATAACGCGTGGCCATACAACGCGTGGCATTTCAACCCGTGGTAATACAACTTGTGGCACTATAACGCGTGGAGAATCCAAGGAACTAATTTATTGTCAAATTTCTTGTGTGGAATATTTATTTTTAATTTGAGCGTAGGCATACGTCTGATCCCGATTGTTCATGTGTTAATGAACACGTTGCACGTCAACGAAATGAATTATTTCATATAGCACGTATTTCCTGTGGCTGAATCTTGATTTTCAAATTGCAGCACTCGTCGAACGAATATTCATCTTGTCATAAACGTAATCAGGGGTCATATTTTTATCGCGCTTTCATGCAAATAAGCTGCTACGGATTCATGAAACTGTGCTTTTTTTTGTACTGTAAATTTGCTCGTGTAATTAAATCATCAAGATTTAAGAGGAAGTTATTGCGCCGGTATTACGACTTGCAGTTATTGAAATTATAAAAATCATTGAATTATGATCGATGGCGGTTGTGTTGCCGGAAACAATGTTGGAATGCGTTCATTTAAAATTAAAATTGACAAGTGAATTATTGTAGATATTTTAGTCATAACGAATAACAATAAAACAAAGCCAGTCGTTTATAATATATTTGGGAGTATAATTAAAAACATTGGGAACATGCATCAGGCTTGTTGTACGGCAGCTATTTCATTTACACAATGAAACGATTATCAATTGGAACGGTGTTAAAAATTTTCATGCAAATTCTCCAATATCAGACACGATAAATCTACGCATTACGAATAATTTATCTTGATATTCGCAATTCTAAAAATAAATGATACCATTCGGGAGCTTTAAGGCGCTTGTTAATAATCTGACAAAAAATTATACAACTGTTATGACACTTCGCACAAAATTTGTATCATATGGCATGTATGTATTGTACATGTGTAATAGTAGCGACATACAATTATTAATCCACTGAAAATTATATTAAAATAACAGTTTAGCTCTTGCAATATTAAAAATAAAATTATATAAATACAAAAATAATTTTACATTTATTTGAAATGTACTTTGATAATTATTTTCTAGAAAAACAGTATCTCCTGTATATTATTTAAAAAATCAGTACTTTCTATGCACTACTTTCAAATTTACCGAAACAGATTAAAATAATTGCGAATTAATGAATGCATAAAAATTAGTACTGCACCGATAGAGGTACGAGTGGTCATTTAAGTTAAATGTCCCAACACTTGAGCGATAGTGTAGCGCTCATAGTTCGTGTCGAAAATTACCAAAGTAATTACATTTAATGCAGTGTAATAAATGAAATAGAACAACGCGGTATCAAGACACATTGTTGCAAACGTAGCAGCGTGGTAAACAGCGGGGCAATGCGTTTCCTTTGTAAATGCATTCGAATTTTGGGAACAAATTGGTGCTTTTAGCGATGTTAAAACCGAGCCATTAATCGTGCACTTGATACATCTCGTGTGCCTGGTCTTGTATAGTAATGACGTGTAGATGTAAATTTATGTCCACGTACGAAGAAACGTTGCACGATTTGTAATTCCAGCTGCAGATTTACTATTCCTATATACATTCATAACGATGGAATAAATTTGATCGGATTAACGTGTTTATAGATTACACAATTTTTCTTTTCAAGATTAAAAGGAACAAAACATGATAGAGTATAAGTTTTATTTTAATTTTGTTAAAATTAATGTACATAGATGTACATAACCGCTATGTTCATACATGATTTATATTTATACAGGGTGTCTCGTAAGTAGTGTAACTCCCTGAAAGGTAGAGGATGTCTGAACAAGATTTTCCTTTGCAAAAATGGGGTTTGAAGCTTCGTTTTTGAATTATTAAGGAAAAACGCGATCTAAACGCGAGAAGTGCGCGCGCAGACGCGGGAGTTGCGCGCGCAGGCGCGAGAACGATTCTGATTGGTCCGTACTTTTCAGTCGCCCTCTGCGCGCGCACTTCTCCGATTCGATCGTGTTTTTCCTTAATAATTCAAAAACGAAGCTTCAAACCCCATTTTTGCAAAGGAAAATCTTGTTCAGAATGACGTACTCTACCATGTAGATGAATACATATAACCTGTAGCGTATGTGGATGGACATAACCTAAAACGAGGTGGCAAATTTGAAAATTTGTATGTACACTAACATTGAAATGTTTTAATTTGATTTTGAAAATCAATTCGATCTTGAGTCGAAGTTGCAATATTTTACAGAAATTTAAAATATTATATTATCAAAATATAAGAAGTTTCCATCATTGAACACTAAATATTTTAACAGAAAATTATAATAAAGGTTCTGTCATAATTCAAAGTAACTAATAACCAAACTAATAATAATCATAATTAATTATCAGATTTAACATGTGACAGGAAAAAGCTTAGAAGCAATCATATCATCGAACAATATAATTATCCTTAATAATCCGAAAGAAAGTTCAGCCCCCACAGTAGCAAAGTTCGTGTTCCCTTTTCAAGAAGCTTCTACTATTCTTTTAATTAAAAGTAGCCGTCGAACAGGGTCGAGTCAGTTGAAACAAAAACTTTAATCACTTTAGGACCAGCCAGGGAACCTGGCGGGGAAAGTTGTGAGCTCTGATCGCAACAGCCACGGGAAAACTTCCGTTTCCGTCATTCGCACTGTTGCTCGTTGTCGTGACTGCTGATTTATCGTTCGCGTACATCCATTCGAGTAATTAGATGGGGAATAGAATGGGCCTTCGGACTTCCGTCTATCAATTTTTTATTTATCAAGTTTTCATGTTATCGTGTTATCTAGTTTTCAAGTTTTTAAGTTGGTAAAGTTTCAAGTTTGGAAGTTGGTAAGTTTTCAAGTTGTTATGTTCTCAAGTTGTTATGTTTTCAAGGTGTTAAGTTCTTAAGTCGTTAAGTTTTTAAGTTGTTAAGTTCTCAAGTCGTTAAGTTTTCAAGTTGTGAAGTTCTCAAGTTGTTAAGTTTTCAAGTTGTTAAGTTCTCAAGTTGTTAAGTTTTCAAGTTGTTAAGTTCCCAAGTTGTTAAGTTCTCAAGATGTTAAGTTTTCAAGATGTTAAGTTCTCAAGTTGTTAAGTTTTCAAGATGTTAAGTTTTCAAGTTGTTAAGTTCTCAAATTGTTGTTTTCAAGTTGTTAAGTTTTCAAGCTGTTAAGTTCTCAAATTGTTAAGTTTTCAAGTTGTGAAGTTCTCAAGTTGTTCAGTTTTTAAGTTCTTAAGTTCTCAAGTTGTTAAGTTTTCAAGTTTTTACGTTCTCAAGTTGTTAAGTTCTCAAGTTGTTAAGTTTTCAAGATTTCAAATTGTTAAGTTTTCATGTTGTCAAGCTGTTAAGTTTGAAAGTGTTTTAAATTTTCCAAGTGGTTCAGTGTTTTAATTATAAAGTTCTCAAGTTATTTATTTTTCAAATGGTTCAAATTTCAAGTTTTAAATTCTCCAACATTCTGACTATTTAATTTTCCCATTTTTACTTTCCCAATTTCTCAATTTTGCAGTGTTCTAATATCTGAGTGCCTAGATTTTTCAAGTTTAAATTTCAAATTCCCAATTCACCATATCTCCAAATTTGCAAATTCGAAAGTCCCTAAATTCTGAATCTTTTAAATCCCTAAATTGCAAAACTATCAAACCTTAGAAACCCTAAGTAACAAAATTGCCAAATCTCAAAATTTCTAAATTGTAAAACTATTAAATCCCAAAATCCCTACATTGCAAAACCACCAAATCTCAATATCCCTAAATTACAAAGCTACCAAATCCCAAAATCCCTATATTACAAAACTATCAAATATCAAATACCCTAAATTGCAAAACCACCAAATCTCAAAATCCCTAAATTACAAAATTACCAAATCCTAAAATTCTTAAATTGCAGAACTACCAAATCCCAATATCCCTAAATTACAAAGCTATTAAATCCAAAAATCCCTATATTACAAAACTATCAAATATCAAAATCCCTAAATTGCAAAACCACCAAATCTCAAAATCCCTAAATTGCATAATTACCAAATTCAAAAATTCCTAAATTGCAAAACCACCAAATCTCAATATCCCTAAATTACAAAGCTATTAAATCCCAAAATCCCTAAATTACAAAATTACCAAATCTTAAAATTCCTAAATTGCAAAACTACCAAATCCCAATATCCCTAAATTAGAAAGCTATTAAATCCCAAAATCCCTATATTACAAAACTATCAAATATTAAAATCCCTAAATTGCAAAACCACCAAATCTCAAAATCCCTATATCACAAAACCACCAAATACCAAAATCCCTAAATTGCAAAACCACCAAATCTCAAAATCCTTAAATTGCAGAATTACCAAATTCCAAAATCCCTATATTGCAAAACCACCAAATCTCAATATCCCTAAATTACAAAGCTACTAAATCCCAAAATCCCTATATTACAAAACTATCAAATATCAAATACCCTAAATTGCAAAACCACCAAATCGTAAAATCCCTATATTACAAAACTATCAAATACCAAAATCCCTAAATTGCAAAACCACCAAATCCCAAAATCCCTATATCACAAAACCACCAAATACCAAAATCCCTAAATTGCAAAACTACCAAATTCCAAAATCATCAAATCTCGAAATCCTTAAATTGCAAAACCACCAAATCCCAAAATCCCTATATTACAAAACCACCAAACACCAAAATCCCTAAATCGCAAAACTAGAGGCCGTAAATCACACGAAATTAAAATTATAATTGTTCGTGGAACCAGACTATAACATACCGGATCCGACCCCGTCTTTAATCGCGTAAAGACAAACGCGCTTGTATTATCGACTCGTACAAGCGATGCACCGTGTTGCTCGTTATGGTATAATTAGCACGTGGCGTTGTACATTTTCCAGGGTGTACAGTGCCGCGTTCTATGGGCGTGTACCATCATGCCGTGTTACAGCCAGTAATATTGTAACGGATGAAAACGTTGCTTGTTGCTTTGCTCTTGTCTTACTCTTAATACGTTGGTTTAGTTTCATTTTCAACCTCCAACTGGCTCGTAATTCACCGATATAATTTCACGTTGCTGTGTTTGCGATGTTGATTGAAATTCTCGCTAAAACACGATGCTCACCCAGTTCGCAGTTTGACCAAGCTTAAATGTGCCGAGGAATTGTGCGAGGACGCGTAACACTACAGAATTTTTATTTATATTAATGTTATTATAATTTCTAAAAAGTATCGTTAATATTTTACTATTCACTATAACTAGTACCTAAGTATTTACAGTAAATGGTTATTGTTTACTATTATCTATTATGTGAAGAATAATTGCTATAATAAACAATCGTCTTGCTATATACAAAACTAACAATATCAATTCTAATAACAATTTATGCCTAAATTTTAATTACACATTTATTACATATTTAATTTAAATCTAAATTAAGCTTGAAACCTTCGGAGTTAGGTTACGAATTATCTGTTGAAAATCGTTTTATTAAATTAATTATAAAATATCAAGTATTAGAAACACATTTTTGTGCATTTTGATCCGCGTATTTTCGTTCGGCCGAATTTCTTTGCTTACTGTCCGGGAATAAAAGAAACGAACAATAGGATGATGAAAAGTTCGTTGGAACAATAGACAAGTTACCCATACCAGGTAAACGCGTGTATCGAAAGAAGATCCACCGAAATTTTCCAAACCGTGTCATGAACCATTTTCGAAGGTTGCCATGTTTCATTCCTGTATTATTTTCTAAAAATATCTCTGTTACAAACAAGTCAAGCATGTTACAAAACAACAATCATGCTTATATACGTATGTGTATATACATATGCATATACAAGATATTATTTTGCATACAAATATTCGTATTGAAGCTTCAATGTTTTCATTCTCTTGCTTTCTGCAATAATAGATGAAAAGATACAAATATAGGTTACTCTTTCTATCATCATTATAGTTGTAATAGTCATCATAGCTCTTGTCATAGTCATCAGTGTCTTTATCGTATTATAGGAATCACAGAGTCACAATTATCATAATCATAATTACCATCGAAGTTATAATCATAGTTGTAAACGTTATAATCGTAATCAGAGCCATTATAGTTACCTTGACATCAACATAGTCGTCATAGTCCTTAGAATCATTATCATAGTCGTCAGAATTATCATCATAGCTATTATAACTACTTTAATCATAGATATGGTCATCAGAATTACCATAATTTCAGAATTATGACTATAACCATCAGGATCATCATCATAACTATTATAATCATAAGTATGGTTGTCAGAATCACTACATTAATCATAGGAATCATAGTCATAACCATCAGGATCATCACCATAATCATCATAAGCAGCGTCATCATAGCTATGGCCATCAGAATCATCATAATCATAAGAATCATAGCCACAGTCATCAAGATCATCACCATAATCATTATAACCATTATAATCATAACTATGATCATCAGAGTCACTACATTAATCATGGGAATCATAGCGATAACCATTAGGATCATCAGCATAATCATCATAAGCATCATAATCACAGCTATGATGTACAGAATTACCTGATCATAAGAATCATAGCCATGACCATCAGGATCATCACCATAGTCGTCATAAACATCATAATAATCGCCATAGGTATTATACCTATCAGCATACACATAGCCATAGTCATCATAGTTATCATATTCGTCATCATAGTCATCATGTTCATCATGTTCATCATATTCATCGTGTTCACCAAGTTCATCATGTTCATCATGTTCATCATGTTCACCACATTCGTCATATTTACCATAGTCATCATAGTGTATCATATTCATCATATTCATCATATTCATCATATTCATCATAGTCATCTTATAAATTATTTCACACAAACTTCTAAACTAAATGTAGAAGGTTTTCAGCGTTGACGAAACAGTTAAAAAGTAGAAAGGCTAAATGAATCAAATTCAAAGATTTTTTAAAACGCAGAGAAAGAGAAATTTCCATGAAACAATTTTAAACGCGTTTTATTCCCCCGAAATATTTGCTCAAAATACAGTAGATATTTCCTTGTCACGACGTCCGTATCGTTTTCGTTTTTTTTCCCCGGAACACCGTTCTCTATATGCAAAGATTCTATCAAATTTCGCCGAATGCGCGCACAGCGGAATTTTCGCAAGCAAAAAAACTGAAAATTGTAACAGATTTCATTTTCTGTTGCAGAAGAAATATTTAGATACGCGATGAACGCGTGTCGATAACATTCTGATATACTAAAATTTTTCTCTGGTTTTGTTAGGACGTTTTTTCGTCATACTTTTTAATCGGTGAATTTTCTTTTAAGCCGTGAGATTTGCAAAGTTTGTATTGGAAACGATGCTAAAACGTTTGTAGGTCAATTAATTGCATGTTTTTTAATTAGAAGAAGACTTTGGAGTTTTACAGTTTTACAAATTTGGGTTTTTTGAATTTTTGAAGTTGGGGATTTTGTGCCTCTGGAATTTTGGGATTTTAGGACTTTAGAATTTTGGAATTGTAACATTTTTAAACATAAGAATTTTCGGAATTTTTAGACTTAAAAATTTTAGAATTTTGAAACTTGGGGACTGCGGTTTTCAGACTTTGGAATTGTAGAATTTTCACATTTAGGAACTATGGGGTTTCGAGACCTTGGGATGTTGTTACTTTGTTCTTGGTCGACATGTGGATTTTATGCGATTTTACTCGCGCAATTACCACACGGTACCCCAGAAATTTGTGGTTTTTGTGGTCGATCGTTACGACTGCTGGCCACTTGTTCACGTAATTAATTCACCGTGTAATTTCCTGTTGTTCTTGCCTTGTTCCATTTTGTTCCTTTTTCTAGTACAACTTTATGCTATTACTCATGTTTATAATCCATATTTTCGACAAAATAAATATTTCACGCAGTACGTACTAATTTTATTATTTTTCACTTCTGTGCACTTATTTAGTTTCATTTTAATATATATAAACATTTATTTTATACGTGTACATTGCTTTCGTACGTATATAATACACATATATTAAACAATTCAAATTGTATCATTTATAAATTTGAATTTTCGCGCGCTAAATTCGTATTAATGTTCTACATACATTTTTTCAATTTTGTAATTATATATCAAGGGATTAATGATTGAAACAGCAACAATTTTAACATAAAATTTGAAAGTAAACAGATTTAAATATACAATTACATATACAATTAAAATGGCATAATTTGAAAGTCTCTTCTGGCGCGAAATTTGAATTACTTAAACTAATCCTTATATTTCTTCACTAAAAATACATTTGTACATTATTTAAACGTACATTACGCTTAACCACATTGTCTGATTTGACAAGACTCTTCACACGCCAACTCGTTGACATTGGTATGTACAATATAGTATGTACAAACGAAGAACAATCTAATGCCTTAAATAAAGTTCTGTTTACGTGCTGGTAGACGAGATCCAAACACGCGAATGTAAGTACAGGCACTATATATCCCTCGTTATGAATTCGATCGACTCGAAGAAACGGGACACCTCAAGAACTGCGCCGTTCAATTCCGACGTCTTCAACTCCATCGAACAGTTTTTAACGAGGAAACGAGAAACGTAGACGACTTGACTTATTTCAGCTTTTATTCCACTCTCTTCTGAAAGAGTAAAGAAAATTTAAATATGCATTAAATTGTTTGAGTTTCAATTATTTTCGATTTGTTTCAGCAAATTTTATTCCAATCTGCAAGAATGAAGTAATTCAAATTTGGCGCCACAAAACTGAAGTTTATAAATTATACAATTTTTATGTTTAATAATTTTGAAGTTAATAGAATATTAAATTTAGTAATTGTATATGTATTATAGAATTCACATTGTAGAATCTAGAAATATTAACAAATTTTAAAGAATTTAAATTTTATTCCAACCTCTTCTGCAAGAATGAAGTAATTCAAATTTGGCGCCACAAAACTGAAGTTTGTAAATTATACAATTTTTACGTATAATTATTTAGAAATTTGCGTAGGATATTAAATGTAGTTATTGTATATGTATTATAGAATTCATATTGTAGAATTTAGAAATTTTAAACTTTTGGCGCCAAATTTGAATTACTTTTATATACAAATATGTTTCTTCACTTTTTTAGTTATACATATGAATGAAACTTTAAATTTCTACATTTGCAAATTAGAAATTTATTAATATGTTTAAAAAGTAACATATAAATTTTGAAATTGATAAACTTGAAAATGAATTTTTAATTTTCCAAATTTCTAAATCTTAAATTCATACATGTTTTATTCTCACAATTTGATATTTATAATACAACGTCATCAGAAATATCGTTGTGCCATATAGCGAGACTGTTCACTATATAACAACTACAAGAAAAACTATATAACGATAAATAAATTTCTAAATATAAATTATTCTCACAGTTCAATTCAAAACAAGTTTATTTATTAACCTCCAAGATGGTTAAAATAGTCAGACCACTTACGAGAAATGAAAAATTCAAATCGATGGAGAATAAGGAGCTTGATAAAAGGAGATGATTCGCGTCTCGGAAAAGTACGAAGAAATTCTCGGAGCAACGGGAGCCGTCTTGTCTCACAAAGTTCATTTAATGAGTTTAACACGATCAAGGAGAAACTTAATTAAGCAGAAAGATGAAAATATGAATGGCACTTTGATGCGCTATTCTAGGAAACATTCAACGCATCTTCATCGATGAATATTGAATCTCGTTTCTTGATCAAACGAACTTTTCAGTCGAAGTTAAATATTTCTTGTGCTCGTTATTTTTAATCTTTATATAGTTTGTGCACTTTTTACTGGTAACTAGATTTAAATTTGGTCATTTGCAAATTGTTAAATTCTCAAGGTTTTTGGAATTGTTAAATTCTACAATTTTTTAGTTTAGATGTCAAAATATAAAATATTTATTTAATACTTGTGTACTACATATTTATCCCAAACATAATTATACAAAGTATTTTGTACTTGTATATTACGTACTTATTCCACAGAAAATTATGCAAAATATTTATGTAATAATTTGTAAATTACGTTATTTCATTCGATGCGAAAAAGGCGAAGTATTTATTCGAAACTTGTATATAATAAATCGATTTCCCATCATGCAACTATCAGATACACTATCACGATTAGCTGAAGCTTGTTTACGAAGCAATCGGTCAATCAAACCTTCCAAGTATTAATTGATGAGCACAGAAAGCGGGATAAACAGAGTAGGACAGTTCCACCTTAATGAATATTGATCTGTGAAGGTAGCCGATGCTGCATGCTAGAAGAAACTAGATCTGAATAGAGAATTTTGGTCCCTAGCGACTATAATGGGCTAGACTCATCGACCACCCTCTAAGTAAGATAAATGAACCCTTAATATCGGTATTCTGCAACGGGTACGAATGGAACGATACAAACACGCTACGGTGTTCAATAGAGAGTCATTTTGCTAACCTAATCATCGTGGGTGATCAAGGATAGTTGATTAATCCTCTTGGTATTTTTAATAAAAGAGATGGAAATATTCTGAAGTATTCTGAGAATATTAGAAATTCAGTGTTTCGGACAATGAAACACAGACGGAATTTGAAATTTAGAATTTATTACAAGATTTTCGAATTTGGTATTTGGTAAATTATCCGATTTTTAAAGTTGGGAATTTCAGAAGTTAGGGATTTGAGTAATTGGTATTTTGGGAATATAGGGATTTGGAGATTTGGAATATTGGAAATTTCGGGATTTGGGGATTTGGGGATTTCGGGATTTGGGGAATTGGAAATTTGGGAACTAGGGGGATTTGGGGATTTGGGGATTTGGGGAATTGGAAATTCGAGAATTTGGGAATTTGGGGATTTGGGGAATTGGGAATTGGGGATTTGGGGAATTGAAAATTTGGGGAATTGGGGAATTGGAAATTTGGGGAATTGGGAAATTAAAAATTTGAGAATTTAGGAATTTGGGGAATTAAAAATTTGGAAATTTGGGGATTTGGGGAATTGGAAATTTGGGAATTTGAGGATTTGGGGAATTGGAGAATTGGAGAATTGGAGAATTGCAAATTTGGTAATTTGGGGATTTAGGGATTTGGGGAATTGGAAATTTGGGAAGTGGGGGATTTGGGGATTTGGAAAATTGGAAATTTGGAAATTCGAGAATTTGGGAATTTGGAGATTTAGGGAATTGAAAATTTGGGGAATTGGGGAATTGGAAATTTGGGGATTTGGGGAATTGAAAATTTGGAAATTTGGGGAATTGGGGAGTTAGAAATTCGAGAATTTAGGAATTTGGGGATTTGGGGAATTGAAAATTTGGGGAATTGGAGAATTGGAAATTTGGTAATTTGGGGATTTAGGGAATTGGGGAATTGAAAATTTGAGGATTTGGGGAATTGGAAATTTGGGAAGTGGGTGATTTGGGGAATTGGAAAGTCGAGAAATCGGGAATTTGGGGATTTGGGGAATTGGGGAATTGGAAATTTGGGAATTTAGGAATTTGGTGATTTGGGAATTTGGGAATTTGGGAATTTGGGGATTTGGGAATTTGAGAATTTGGGGTTTTGGGAATTTGGGGAATTGGAATTCTGAGAATACAAGCATCTGGAGATTTGATGAATTGGAAATTTGGGGATTTTTAAATTTAGCTATTTCAAAATTTGTAAATTTGGTAATTTGAGGATTTGAGAATTAGGGGAGGTGGAGATTTGAGTATTAGGGAATATAGAGATTTGAGAATTAGGGAATTTTGGAATTTAAAAAATTTAAGAATTTATAAAGTTAGAAAATTGAGTATTTCAGAAAATTTGAAGAATCAATTTTTTAATTTTACAATATAAAAATTTGTCGAATTGAAAACTAAAAAATTAGAAATTGTAACACAAAATTTGTGAAATCCTAAAAATCTGAAAATTTGTAAACTTGAAATGTTCCAAAAATTTCTCAATTCAAAATTTCAAATAAACATCCCACGAGTCGAAATATAACATTTTAACGTCACGTCGACCTTTTCAAATGGAATATATTAAGGAAGAATCCTCGGTATATAATTTATTTCTGTGTTCAAACATGATTCATGCAAATTGCAAATGTTTCTTTAAAAGGTCCTCGAAGCGATTACACGTATGTGTAAGTAATAACGAAAGATGATATCACCGGCATGAATTGCCACTGATGTCATCTACCTAACTCGATTGATACATCAGTTCTTACTAACTTTCTACATCAAATCCTCAAGAAATATCTTCGACTACTTAACAGATATATCGATGACGATATCATTAGTTGGAAAAACGAGGGTATTCCCGTTTGGGAATTTTTTAAGTCTCCTTGCAAATTTTTAAATGTCATATAATTCAATCATAGTCGGTTTGAAACAGAAGTTGGAATCTTTCAAGGTTTTAGAAGATTGGGAATTTAGGGATTTTGAAATTTCGAAAGTTGGAAATTTGGAAATTTGAAAATTTTGGATTTGAAAATTTGGAATTTTGGAAATTTGGAATTTGAGAATTTGGAAATTTGAAAATTTGGAATTTGGAAAATTGGAAAGTTGAAAATTTGGGATTTGAGATTTTGGAATTTTGGAAATATGGAATTTGAGAATTTGGAAATTTGAAAATTTGGAATTTGAAAATTTGGAATTAGAAAATTTGGAAATTTGGAAATTTGGAATTTGGAAATTTTGAAACTTGAAAATTTGGGATTTGAAAATTTGGAATTTGAGAATTTGGAAATTTGAGTATCTAGAATTTGAGAATTTGGAAATTTGAAAATTTGGAATTTGAAAATTTGGAATTAGAAAATTTGGAAATTTGGAAATTTGGAATTTGGAAATTTTGAAACTTGAAAATTTGGGATTTGAGAATTTGGAATTTTGGAAATTTGGAATTTGAGAATTTGGAAATTTAAGTATCTGGAATTTGAGAATTTGTAATTTTTGAAATTTGAAAATTTGTAATTTTGGAATTTGGAAATTTCGAAACTTGGAAATTTGGTATTTGAGAATTTGAAATTTTGGAAATTTGGAATTTGAGAATTTGGAAATTTGAGTATCTGAAATTTGAGAATTTGGATATTTGAAAATTTGGAATTTGGAAATTTTGAATATGAAATTTGAAATTAGAGAATTTGGAAATTTGTAAATATTAAATCGTGGAAATTTGGAAACCGGTAATTGAAAAATTTGTCGATTTTGAACCTTGAAAATATGAAAACAGAAATTAAAAAATTTGGTAACTTGCTAATTTATTAACTCTGCTAGGTTATGTTGCACAAGCTGAAAAAATTCCTACAGTCGACCTTCGACTAAGATCGTACGATATGATTATGTTGAAACGCATGTAAGAACGATATTTATGAAGTTGCTGGCAATTTTCTACCTTGTGATCACTTTTTATCGTGACTAGGGTAAAGGGTGGGTTATAGATATGTAGATAAGGGGTACAGTTATTAGGTAGCGAAGAATGGAACAAAAAAATTAGAATGTACGATGATAAGAAAGCATTTATAGAGCAGAAAATCGTGCAAAACTTCTAAGATCCTTTTAAGATGCCGTTAAATTTTAAATAACTTCGTTGTTGATATGTTATTAAACAAAGAAATTATTTCACGTAATAAGTAAGCAATTATTTTAATGAATTTCGAACGATATTACGAAATGAAAATTAAATTATTGAAATCGAAATTATTTACATATATTAAAATCAACAGTGGTTTAATAATTCCCAAAATTGAAAGCAAATCATCGTTGATCATAAATCGTGCTCGGGATAGATCTGTGTACAATCAATGAATAATTTGAATCGTGTCAGTATTTAATGACGGTAATTAATGTGATCACATTACTGTAATTTCTATGGCCGATATTCGTCGATCGTCACGGTGCATTTAATGGGACTTTCATAACTTACATTTCGAAAAATTCATTTTATAAATTTTTATAAACTGGTTTAATAAAATTTTGGTAGATTTAGAAGAATTAAATTAATTTAGGTTTTACAATTTTTATTAAGAATATTTTATAAATTTTAATAAACTTATTTAGATGTTACAAATTTTAGTAAATTGTTTTAGGAGATGTAAATATTAATAAATTAATTTAGAAGGTTTTACAATTTTTATTAAATTGCTGTAGAATATTTTATAAATTTAAATAAATTGATTTGGATGTTATAAATTTTAATAAATTAATTTGGTGCAATTGCAAGAGACATTTATATCTAGAACAACGCAAACGATTGTAGAAAATAAATTGCTGCCGTTTAATTATCTTTAACAGAAACTCTTTTATACTTTTACTGAAATTAGGTACATTCATTAAAGTGCAATGAAATAAGTTAAGGGTAGTGGAAGAAAAACTGTTACAAAGTACAATTTACGATTGTACGGTTACAATTCTAATTTTAAACGATAAATTGTAAAGATATTTGAATTTGGTTGTTTATGTTTGTTATTGTAATTTCGGTATTTATTAGACTATAAATTTAAGGATTTATAACAATAATGTAGGTATTTTAATTTTAATTTTTTACTTCTCAAGTTTCTATATTTTCCAACCTTTAGTTTTACACATTTCTCAATTTTTAAACTTTCAAAGTTTCAAATATTTAAATTTTAAATTTTTAAATTTTCAAGTTTTCAAATTTCACATTTTTAAATCTTCAACTTTTTAAATTTATAAATTTCAAATTTTAAAATATCTGTGTAAGAGGCTACATATTATATTGTATATTTTATTGAAGCAAGAAAAGAAAGACGTTGAATATTTGTGCGCATTTGTTACAATTTATTTGTGTCTTGTTTTGGGTTTGAGAGCGTTCAAGGACTGTTTTTCTTTTTTATTCCATCGCCCCACGAGATATCCGATACTTCTCTTGCGTGACCGAGTAAATTGTAATGCTATTTCTGTTTATATACCTTAATATTTATTTTCTTCAATTGAAGTGTACACGTTTTTACCTTATTACTTCAAGACTACCTCAACATGTAACATAATTACGTCTCACAACATATACAACATAAAATACGTTTTAGTTTTTCGTGATTTTGTCGGTACATAGTCTCCATGGCAACGGAGGTCACAGCGAAGAATAATAACATCGGGACGTCAGTCTTCAATCGTACGTTGTCGAGGAAAGGTCGTAGTGTATCTGCTTATTTGGAAATTTAAAAATCTAGTTATATAGAATTATATAATTATAGATCATAGATTATATAATTACAGAATTGTAAATACTTTAACCATTCAAATCGATAAATTATCGACGAGCGCCTGTAAGAGCACACCGTTTATACTTCCGTGCATTGCATTCTTGCAGGCGCACTTCTGTCATTGATCAAACTTTATATCGAACTTTATTTATATATTATTATTATTTATTGAACCTCATGTCACTTCAAATATCACTTTTTCAATACAAGAAAATCTTCCGTCCTAAAATTTGAATATTTAACTTTTGTTAATTCGTGATTAGTTCTACACATTTTAAATTTCCCGCCCATTTTAACCTCGTATTTACGAAGTACACTTTTCATAACCTAAATTGCATTCTATAAGAAAAAAATGAATTTAACGAACGCAAGATTATTTTTCAATGAAATTTTTGATGAAATTGTTCATAAAAAGTAACTTAATTGAATAATTAAATTATTCAGCAGATTTATGTAAATATTACCGTAAAGTGTCGAATGGCGTTAAAAGTGTGTTCGTAAAAGAAGAAACGGTAGCATTTCCGGTTGGTTTGCCCTCGATAACTTTATTCCCTCCGTTGGTGCCGTTTTTCCAGCCAAACTTTGAAATGCAGCGACGATGAGGGCGCATCGTTCGAATCAATTTCCTAGCGACTCGCGTGCAGGAAATCGAATATACCGGAAACCGGCTCTGGCGATCGGCTGCGAATACGATCACCAGCTAGTCGATTTCTTTGTCAGATAATCTTCCACCTTTCTATCCTTTTTATTTTTTTTTTTTACCTGCTCGTTTCAATTCTTCAGAGTTCCGATGGGCGGTTCCAATCTTATCGTCGATTCTTTAAATCTAACTTTACTCCTTCGTTTTTGGTTTAGGTTAGGTTGAAAGATGAAAGAAATGCAATTTCTTCTTGGTATTCATTTGTATTAAAGAAAGTAGGTCGTAGAGTGAGGTATATTTTAACGATGGAATATTGTTCTAGTCTTTGTTCGTTTTAGGAAAAGTTGTATAATTCAAACAAATTATTTTTGCGTTTTCTTATATGATATATTACATACATTTTTACATAGTAATTGCTTTGTTAATATTAAGCTATCGTAGCAAAATAAAAAGTTAAATCAAAATAATATTTGCAATTTTTATCTATGTTTGATATTGTTGGCCATTTTTATTACTGCTAATAAAAGAGCTACACATTTAACTTTCTCAACTATTAAATTATCAAATTACTAAATTCTTTAATTTCTAAATTTTAATTTATTGTTCACTGTCCACATATTATTGGTATCAACAAAATGAAACAATATTTATCAAATATATAATACACAAGTTTATTATCGTGCTGATTAACATACAATATACTGTACAATCGTGCGCAAAGTATTAATTCAATAACCACCGATAATAATCGGAATCACTCGAACGTTAATCCTTCAACGCAGCATAAAGTTGTTCAACAGTTTGGCGAAATCATCGGTGAAAATTGAATTAACTTGATCCCGTAACGTTGGTATCACAGTTTTGTGAAACGAAAGTTGCGTGGTTCGAAGCACCGTGCAGATGTCGCAAAATCGTGGCCGAAAATCGAATTAACTCAATTCCATCCTCGTTTCACGTTCCACTTCCATAAACGGCGCACTTCCGTTGTTCGTTCCACTTTGCGAATTGGACTCCTTCCAATTCGCTTCTCCTTACAATTTCCTCGCCCTTAGGGAAAGTCCTGAAAGTGCCAATGAACGCAGCCTTTGCTTTTACTTTGTCGCTCCTCGATAAACTAAAACGTGAAAAATTATAATTGTTTAACACGTTGACTGTCAGGTTATCTATACATGAATGACGTTTAAATTTCCTTACAAATTTATCACTTGTATTATTAAGAACTTGTTCACTTACCTCGTTAGAAATACTCGTATTAATTATTTAATATTATGAATAATAAATATCATAAGCGAAGTATATGGCGTAACAGGGTGTCGAGTGACTTCGGGAAGAGTCGGCAACGTCCGGTGATAGTCGGAAAAAGATCGACTGTCAATACAATCGACACTCGAGGCGCAGAGAGCGTCATGTAACAACGCGTGTGACATGTAGATATTGTTTTCTTCATTATTAAATATACTTTTTTGTATATATTGATAAAACTGTTATGTCTTCCTAATCATCTCATTGACAATAATAAAACATTGCAAAAATATTTGGTAAGATTTGTTAAAAATAAAAAACTATTTAACTAAATGTTCAACCGATTCATTGTGGCAGTCAACGTATTATTAACACATGGATTTTATACATACAATTACAAGTCAAATACGCTTTCATTTTAAGTGGAATTTATTAGTTTAAATAAATAAGATTTATACAAATATACACAGCAATAATTTCTATAATACCATAGTGTCCCAATATTAATAAGATTCGCTGCGTATATTTTTTCTTACTTTTATTAACTCGTAGGAACATTCTGCGTAAAATTGAGGTCGTTGAAAAATAATTTTCATACCATTAAATCATTTTTTCGACAGTTCTTTCCTATTTCATATCAAATTTGATATATAACATGTCTCAATAGATATATTGCATGATGTATCCTGTATACTATGATACGTTCACATGTGTTCACTTTAATACTTATTTTAATATTTGAAATGTATTATATAAGTAGAATTATGTATGATAATTGTTTATATAAATTTCTAACGAATTTTGTCTTGTGTGTTACAGATTAAATGCACGATTGTGGCATGAAACTGATCTCCATCTACCAGCGCATATTCCAAGAAGATTGAGGTTAATTATTTGAAGAGAACTATGGATTTGAAGAACGTTGATATGCAGTTTCATTACGTACATTAGACATCCTTCACATCTCACCGCAGTGCAGCATATGAAGATAAAAAATATAGATTACTATGCTCATTAGTATTGTATTATGTATTATATAGAATATTATATTGTACTATAATTATACTATTGTATCATATTGTAAGTCTTCATTAGTATTGTATTACTAGCATTGTATTATCAAATGTATTATCATTGTATTATCAATTTACTGAAGTGCGTTGTACATATGTGAAAAAGTGATTTAATAAACATTTTAAACGAAATAAATGTGTACTTTACTTCCATCCCTTTCATTAATATAAAATATTTTAATATTAAAAATAAAATTTATACTAAAAGCAAGAGAAATAAAAGAATTAAAATAATTATGACGTGTAAAACATGAAAGTAAAACAAGAAAATTAAAATACCTCCTAACAACATATGTCCTCCTGATACAAAATTTCGATGGACCACTCCTAATGATGGCGTAATTACTTTTTAAATCGGAGCAATTTTGATTTTTTCGAAAATTTGTTGGCCAGGATCCACCATTATCTCATGAAATCCTTGACTTTGACCCCCTGCGCAGTCCTAAACCGTTAGAGATAGACGTGCGCAGTAAATTTTCCAAAAAGAGGCTTAACCCAGAAAAGCTAAAAAACACCACTATTAACGATGACGTAATTACTTTTTAAATCGGAGCATTTTTTAATTTTTCGAAAATTTGTTGGCCAGGATCCACAATTATCTCATGAAATCCTTGACCTTGACCCCCTGCGCAGTCCTAAACCGTTAGAGATAGACATGCGCAGTAAATTTCCCAAAAAGAGGCTTAACCCAGAAAGAGCCAAAAAACACCACTATTAACGATGACGTAATTACTTTTTAAATCGGAGCATTTTTTATTTGTTCGAAAATTTGTTGGCCAGGATCCACCATTATCTCATGAAATCCTTGACTTTGACCCCCTGCGCAGTCCTAAACCGTTAGAGATAGACGTGCGCAGTAAATTTTCTAAAAAGAGGCTTAACCCAGAAAAGCTAAAAAACAGCACTATTAACGATGACGTAATTACTTTTTAAATCGGAGCATTTTTTAATTTTTCGAAAATTTGTTGGCCAGGATCCACCATTATCTCATGAAATCCTTGACCTTGACCCCCTGCGCAGTCCTAAACCGTTAGAGATAGACATGCGCAGTAAATTTCCCAAAAAGAGGCTTAACCCAGAAAGAGCCAAAAAACACCACTATTAACGATGACGTAATTACTTTTTAAATCGGAGCATTTTTTATTTTTTCGAAAATTTGTTGGCCAGGATCCACCATTATCTCATGAAATCCTTGACTTTGACCCCCTGCGCAGTCCTAAACCGTTAGAGATAGACGTGCGCAGTAAATTTTCTAAAAAGAGGCTTAACCCAGAAAAGCTAAAAAACAGCACTATTAACGATGACGTAATTACTTTTTAAATCGGAGCATTTTTTAATTTTTCGAAAATTTGTTGGCCAGGATCCACCATTATCTCATGAAATCCTTGACCTTGACCCCTGCGCAGTCCTAAACCGTTAGAGATAGACGTGCGCAGTAAATTTTCCAAAAAGAGGCTTAACCCAGAAAAGCTAAAAAACAGCACTATTAACGATGACGTAATTACTTTTTAAATCGGAGCATTTTTTATTTTTTCGAAAATTTGTTGGCCAGGATCCACCATTATCTCATGAAATCCTTGACCTTGACCCCTGCGCAGTCCTAAACCGTTAGAGATAGACATGCGCAGTAAATTTTCCAAAAAGAGGCTTAACCCAGAAAAGCTAAAAAACAGCATTATTAACTATGACGTAATTACTTTTTAAATCGGAGCATTTTTTATTTTTTCGAAAATTTGTTGGCCAGGATCCACCATTATCTCATGAAATCCTTGACCTTGACCCCTGCGCAGTCCTAAACCGTTAGAGATAGACATGCGCAGTAAATTTTCCAAAAAGAGGCTTAACCCAGAAAAGCTAAAAAACAGCACTATTAACGATGACGTAATTACTTTTTAAATCGGAGCATTTTTTATTTTTTCGAAAATTTGTTGGCCAGGATCCACCATTATCTCATGAAATCCTTGACCTTGACCCCTGCGCAGTCCTAAACCGTTAGAGATAGACATGCGCAGTAAATTTTTTACAAAGAGGCTTAACCCAGAAAAGCTAAAAAACAGTATTATTAACGATGACGTAATTACTTTTTAAATCGGAGCATTTTTTATTTTTTCGAAAATTTGTTGGCCAGGATCCACCATTATCTCATGAAATCCTTGACCATGACCCCCTGCGCAGTTCTAAACCGTTAGAGGTAGACATGCGCAGTACGTTTTTTTAAAGAAACCTTTACGTAGAAAGATCATTTGAGGCACTCTTAATGATGACGTAATCAGTTTTTGAATTGGAGCAATTTTGATTTGTGGAAAAAATTTGTCAGCCAGGATTCAGGATTGTCTCATGACACCTTTGACCACCTACGCAGTCCGGGTAGCGGACCGGGTGCCGACTGGGCAGCGGACCGAGTTGCGGACCGGGCAGCGGACCGGGTGCGGACCGAGTGGCGGACCGGGCGCGGCCCGAGTAGCGGACCGGGTGCGGGCCGGGCGCGGACCGAGTAGCGGACCGGGCGCGGGCCGGATGCGGGTCGGATGTGGACGAATAGCGGGCCGGGGCGGACCGGGTGCGGGCCGGACAGCGGGCCGGGTGCGGGCCGGGAGCGGGCCGGGTGCGGACCGAGTAGCGGACCAAGTGGCGGACCGGGCAGCAGACCGGGTGCGGACCTAAAGCGTAAAAGATAGACATGCGCAGTAAGTTTGTTCAAAGAACCCTTTACGTAGAAAGGTCATATGAGGCACTCTTAATGATGACGTAATCAGTTTTTGATTTGTGGATAATTTGTTGCCCAGGTTTCGCGATTATCTCATGAAAGACCTTGACCCCCTGCGCAGTCCTAAACCGTTAGAGATAGACATGCGCAGTAAATTTTGTATAAAGAGGCTTAACCCAGAAAAGCTAGAAAACACCATTATTAATGATGACGTAATTACTTTTTAAATCGGAGCATTTTTTATTTCTTCGAAAATTTGTTGCCCAGGATCCGCCATTATCTCATGAAAACCTTGACCGCATGCGCAGTAGGTGTATTAGGGGCGCAGAAAGTAAAGGAGGTATGCCGAGTAGGAGGTATCCCGCGCAAACAGCGCGCAATAGAGTTGTATAGTACCTCCTTATACACGATGACATCAGTGTGAAAAAATATTAATTTCTCATTTTCTGAACACAATTTATGAACTTTTATGTTCGAAGAATGTCCAGTGATCCTTTAGCTACTTTCTCATATGGTATTTGTTCAGATTTCTGCTGACAATAATTAGTTATTAACTAATATCCGACAGGAAGTCGGCACTACATTCTATACGCAAGAGCTAATTTGAAATCGTTAATCACACATTTTCTACGTGTAATTTATGCATTTTCATTATCAAAGAATGTTCAGTGATCCCTTAGCTACTTTCCCATATCATACTTGTTCCGCGTTTTATTGAAAATAATTAGTTATTAACTAATATCCTGAGGCTAGGAACGGCGCCAAGCGGTATGTATGATCTCATTTAAAACAATTAATTACACGTTTTCTGAATATAATTTGTATACTTCTATGACTGAAGAATGATTAGTGATTCCTTAGCTATCTTCCCATATTATATTTGTTGAAATTGTTATTGGAATTAATTAGTTATTAATATTTTACTGCAAGCGGTGCAGTACTATGCTGTTCTATTCATTTATTCTATACACATAAAGAATTGACAGGCAACATACAATAATTTCGGTCAGCGATAATGCCACGCTGGGGGTCTAAAATCTACTCCTGGTATCAGGATCACAGAAAAGTAAAGGAGGTATGCGGAGCAAGAGGTATCCCGCGCAAACTGCGCGCATGCGCAGTAGCGCCGCGTCGCTGCGTATAGACGATAATATGCAACACTATGCAAAAAATATTAAGTACTCTATTTCTGAGCACAATTTATGAACTTTTATGATCGAAGAATGATCACTGATTCTTTAGCTACATTCCCATATTACATTTGTTCACATTTTTATTGGCAATAATTAGTTATTAATGAATTTCCGACTTTAAGTCGCCGCGTCATTTGGTACCGCTTGCAGTAAATTAATAATAACTAATTAATTCCAATAAAAATCTGAGCATATATGATATGAGAAGATAGCTAAGGAATCGCTGATCATTCTTTGATCATAAAAGTGCATAAATTGTGCCTAGAAAATGAGTAATTAATGTTTATTGCATAGTGTTGCATATTATCGTCTATGCAGAGTGACGCCAGGCTACTGCGCATGCGTGACGCTACTGCGCATGCGCGCCGTTTGCGCGGGATACCTCTTACTCCGCCTACCTCCTTTATCTTTCTGCGATCCTGCTACCAGGAGTAGCTTCAGAACCCCAACCGCTAGATGGCGCTGATCAAACTTTTATTCTTGCCGGCAAATTTAAACCTTTTACTCATTTGATTTCTTTGATATCTATAAAGTCATTTATACTTTGTACTATTAATAATAAAAAATTAATTAATATTCTAATGATTCTAAGAACTGACTAGAATACTGCCTCATAATGTAATATTAACCTGATTGAAGTTTCCTACTTTTACATGCTTACGAAGTGAAGTTACATTTTAATTTTCGCGAGTTTTACTTTGTAATGACAATTTATTTCTAGTACTTGATATGATATTTATAAATAGGAGTAGGGTTTGGAAGGAATGTTACAATAAATTGACACTTGAATTCCTTTGTAGAAAATGCATTTATTAAATAAATGTAATTTCTTTTACAGATTTTTGTGTAGTTGTATAATTGTTTCTTATAAATCTTGTGATATACGTGTAAGGATATAAAATGTGTATAACTTGTAATATATGTATAATGTAAGTGCAATGTGTAATGTATATACAATATGTAATATTCGTATAATAGTTATATAATGTATTTTGTAATTTTATTCGATTTATCAAACAGTATGTTGGATGTTCGGATGATGCTTATTTGTGAGGTCGTTTCTATTGCCCACTGTCCATTGTATGTACCCATGCAGCATGTTCCTTTTCACTGTCTGTAACAGAAAGAAATAAAGATTTATATAAATGTAACATAAAGATAGAAATAATTACATTAAAATTGTTTTATGTAAAAGTTCTCTGTTGAAATTTGAAAATTTTGAAAATTGGAAATTAGAGAATTTGGAAATTTGGAAAATGGAAATTAAAGAATTTGGAAATTGGAGATTACAGAATTTGGAAACTTCTAACTTAGGAAATTTGGAAATATTGGAATATAAGAACTCTGGTACTTGGAAATTTGAAAATTTATGTTTTAAAAATTTGATATGTTGATAACTTGATAATTTGAGGATTAGGATACTAGGGAATTTGGAACTTGGAAATTTTGTTATTTGGAAATTTTAGAATTTAAGAATCTATAGTATATGCAATTATATAATCACTGTTCAACTTTTCCTAAAAAAGAACATTATAATAATCTGTCGTCATATTAATTTTAATATAATTAATACTTACTTCTACCCATTAGTCCACGTCCTCACTGATTTCAAGCCTTGATAGTCCTCTGCCCAATTCTGAAAAGCAATAAAAACAAAAAAATTCATTAGTAAAAAATAAATGCAATGATGTAAACAGTAAAAAGAAATAAATCATAAAGGATATTATATAACTGAAACTAAAACCATAAATACATCTACAAACAACGAAATTGCTACGCAAATTGAAGAAGAGCCATAAAGCTGTTTCACAGATGTTTCTCCTTCAGAGTCTCGACAGATACTGACACCGTCCGTGCTCTTCACGTTTATATATTTATACAATTCATCATCATGCACTTTGCTAAATACAGTTTTTCGTCCCACATTTATTACAGCCATTTTTATGTATTTAAAAATGAATTTTTATTGCAACGTAAATAATTCTCTTAAACAAAATTTTACTTTTTAATTCTTAAAATTGTTCCTTCACTCTCTAAAATGCAATTTTACTTTTATATCTTTAATTTGCACTCTGTATATTTTTATATACTCTGCGTACTTTTATATTTACATGAATTAATATTTACAAGGCTACAATAAAAATTAATTATCAAATTAAATACAATGACATAATTATTACAATTTATTTATATTACACAATTCTTAAAACTATAACTAAATGAAAAATGTATTTATATTATCGAATTCATTAAGAACATTTAACAGTCGTATACTAAAGTTCATAAGAGTGAAACTGCAATACATAATCAGTTTCCGTAGAACTCACCTGGCCTAAAAGGCGCCCCTAAAGCGGAAGTGTTAAAGAACCGTGTCAGGGTGTTCGAGTAGTCCAGGATGGCACGCAATGAAATCCAGGTTCCTTAATTAAACATCGTCGGGCATCGTTATAATCTAATCCCCAGGAGGGAGACATCACAGGAGGTATGCGTAACACTGTGCGTCTCGGTTCGTCGATCAAAGTGTCCGGGTCGTTTTGAACCTGCGCGACCGCTTCTCCCCGTTGATTTCGAATGGCAAATCGCATGGTTCGCTAAACGCCTTTATATGCTTGTGATCTCGCAACCACCCTAACTTCGTCGGTGGCCTTAAACGCTTTGCTACGCTCCTGCTTTGATACGACCCTGCGTACATTCGATTTCAAAATTGGGGGGAACCTCGTAAGCTGAATAATCGAATCTCTGAAATTCGAACGAGCCGTGTGCGTCTATTTTATAGTAAACGTGTTATTCAATGGTTTGTTCGTAGATTTTATTTAAATTTTGATATGGTTGGGGTGAGTGCTATTTTGTGGTAGTTTTATGTTATTAAATTTTGTTAGATTCTATGTGCTTCGACATTATAACATTTCTTAAATTATAAAACTTCTGAAATTTAATAATGTACAAAATTGGAGATTTGATAATGTAGAAATCATAAACTTTGATGATTCAAAAATATAGGGATTTCAGAAACTAGGAATTTGGATATTTAGAAATTTGATGATTAAGAGTTGCAGAAATCTGGAAATTGAAAAATTGAGGATTTTGAAATTTGGAAAATTTAAGAGTATCGACATTTGGGAAATTCGAAACTTTGGTAATTTTGCAATTTGAAAATTGGGATCTTCGGAACTAGGGTAATAGGGAAATAGAGAACTAGGAAATTTGGGATCTAGGGAAATAGGGAACTAGAGGACTATGGAAATTGGAGACTTCAAAATTAGGGAACTAGGGAATTTGGGGACTAGTGAATTTGAGAACTACGGAATTTGAGATCTAGGGAATTTGGAAACTAGTAAATTTGAAAACTAGGGAATTTCGAAACTAGTGAATTTGGAAACTAGTAAATTTGAGAACTTAGGAATTTGGAAACTGGTGAATTTGGAATCTAGGGGATTTAGGATCTAGTGAATTTTGTAACTAGGGAATTTGGGGACTAGGCGATTTGGGAACCAGAGAATTTGTGATAACTATGGAATTTGAGGACTAGGGAATTTTTTGTAACTAGAGAATTTGGGAACTAGGGAATTTTGTAACTAGAGAATTTGAGAACTAGTGAATCCTGTAATTAGGAAATTTGGGGACTGGAGGATTTAGAAACTAGGGAATTTGGGGACTGGAGGATTTAGAAACTAGGGAATTTTTTGTAACTAGGGAATTTGGGAATTTTAGAATTAGAGAATTTTGTAAGTGGGGAATTTCTAACTAGGGAATTTTAGGATTAGAGAATTTTGGATGTATGGAATTTCTAACTAGGGTATTTGAGAACCGGGGAATTTAGGAACTAGGGAATTTTGGAACTTGTAAACACGAGAATTTTCATATTAAATTTGAGGATTTCTAAATTTCTACAGCAGAAGATTAAAAAATTTCTAAACTAATCTTTACAATATCTAATCTGTTCCTCCTTCTACAAGACACCGAAAAACGCAAAAGAATGCATTAGCTAATATCCATAGTGGCGAAACACGAAAAGAAAAGTCCCTGGTAGAAACGAAGGTGGACTTTGAACGAACGCGGCATAACGAGAGTCGTTTGAATAAAGAACGATTGAATTTTTGTTGGTAGCAGCGTGACAAACTGTTGGTTGCTTTGCGAACCGCATCCGTCTCGTTTTCTAAGTAGATCATGGTCGACCGGTTGCCGGACCTACGGTGAAAAAGTAAGAAAAACACACGGCGAGCGCGTTTTAAAATTCAACAGCCGACGCAACCGCCAACGACAACAATACATTTGCATGTCAAAGCCACCACGGATAAACTATGCGGAAGGAGGTCAGAAATCTTCGGCTCGATGCACTGCTATCGCTGGAAAAATATCTGTACGAATACAGCCTGTGCGACGAATATACTTTGCTCGAATGTGCGCGAAGGCTTTTGCTTTTAACTCTACACTTCAGTCTTGACAATTGCGTGAAATGTTTCTGGTAATATGACGCGGATGGTGGATATAATTGGGTTTTGTAGAGTGGTGTTATTGAGAGAAGTTTTGGGGCTGTGTGCGGCTGGAAAGATGACATGTGGGGATAAGAGAGTTGGGGCGCGTTAACTTGGGTACGGGAAAGTAGTTAGAGGATTTTGTATCATGCACATTTGAAGATTTTCAAAATTATCGGATTCTCAAATTCCAAACTTCGAAAATTCCAAATTCTCAAATTCCAAATTTTCAAATTCCAAAATTGCAAATCCCAAATTTTCAAATTCCAAATTTCAAAAATTCCAAATTCTCAAATTCCAAATTTCGAAATTCCAAATTTTCAAATTCCAAATTCTCAAATTCCAAATTTCGAAAATTCCAAATTTTCAAATTCCAAATTCTCAAATTCCAAACTTCAAAAATTCCAAATTCTCAAATTCCAAATTTTCAAATTCCAAAATTTCAAATTCCAAATTCTCAAATTCCAAATTTTCAAATTCCAAAATTTCAAATCCCAAATTCTCAAATTCCAAATTTTCAAATTCCAAATTCTCAATTTCCAAATTTCGAAAATTCCAAATTCTCAAATTCCAAATTTCGAAAATCCGAAATTTTCAAATTTCCAAATTCTTAAATTCCAAACTCCCAACCTTAAAATTTTCCTATTCAAAATTTTCAAATAAACAAATTCCTAACTTTCCACATTTCCAAATCCCAAATTTCAAAATTTCATCACAAATTATTTTAACATATTGCATGAACATAATCACCTCCTAACAAATAACTTACTCATTTCACATAAAATTTGCCGATAAATGTAACATAGGTACATAAAATATGTATAATCCACGGCAAAAATATTGATTTCACACTGCAACTAGAGTGTTACATATTTGTAACACGTTGGGCACATCACTTCCATTTACCACGTGCTATGTATGTTCATGTAAGCGAAAATCTTTGGTAGATTGTATAAAAATAAAAAAAGGAGTATATGGTCCGTGATCGACATTTTTCTTAACCAGCGAACGTAATATCTTGCTTGGTATAAGTAGCAGGGTACATACTCTGCTTATGAAACGAGTACATAAACATGTTTGTGGCTTTCATATTTGATACTTTTTACAAAACCGTTTTTCTGGAAAATGGACGTGAACGTAAAATTGTCCGGAAATAAAGCTCGGTGTAATTTAAAATTGTTTCGAGAAGTAACAATTTAATAAAATGGAAACTGATAACAAAATTAATTATAGAGAAAATAAAGACAAATTTTTGATTTATTTGAAGAATTGATGTGTACGTTAATAGTACAATTAACAAATTTAAATTTAACGAACAACGTAATAAATTAGTGATGCCAAAGTGGAACTTGATACTAGGGTTAATTACAAAGAAAATTAAGATTAAATTAGATTTATGAACATTTTGATTAAATTTAAAAAATGTAGTTCCACGTTACCAGCAAGATTAACAAATTCATTGAAATGATTTCTGAATTTATTGAATTCAGTTACAAAAAATTTTAAGTTCTTTTTATTAAAATATACAATAATTTTTATTGAAATAAAACAAAATTTACTTTGGTCACTCGCTATGTTTCTATCTATTCATTTAGACACGTTTCTAATTTATTTACAATATATTTAAAAGAATCAATGAGCTCTAATTACATTATTATTATTAATTATTTATTTTATAATAGTTGAAAATGAAATGTTGAATGTTAAAAACAGTGTGCTATATACCAATTAAAAATATTCCAAAATAATACCACCTAATTAGACGCCATTTTGCGACAAAGAAAGTAAAAGACCGTCATTAGCAAACGCATTAAAGTTTAACAGCACAATTAACACCATAACAACAGGCGTTAAACGCACACTTTTCGACTGAAAACAAATTTAAAAAAATGAATAAATAAACACCGTAGCATCAACTAACAGGCAACAATTATCTCACCAGTATATGCCAGACACTTTGACAAAGGCAAAAATTTACCGATAATAATAATAATAGTAGTAATAATTTTGGTATCAAAAATTAGTACAATCATAATATTGGTATTAAAAATTCTTGTAGTCACAACCTCAGATATTTAAAATTATTATAACAATAAATCAATCACATATTGTTATAGAAAAAAATGGTATCACTATCCTTGTAAAGACATCACTTATTGGCAATAAAATCGAAAGCTGAACCGCCGCGTCGGAAGGACGCGCTCGGTATATCGCCGGCAGCATAAAACCGAAGACAATTTGGTACTCGAAATTATTGCGGTCATAATTTTGATATTAAAAATTATTGTAGTAATAATTTTAGTATCAAAAATTAGTACAATCATAATTTTGGTATTGAAAATTCTTCTAGTCACAAGATATTTAAAATTATTATAACAATAAATCAATCAAATATTGTAATAAACAAAATTGCATCACTATCCTTGTAAAGAGACATCATCTATCAGCAATAAAATCGAAAGCTGAACCGCCGCGTCGGAAGGACGCGCTCGGTATATCGCCGGCAGCATAAAACCGAAGACAATTTGGTACTAGAAATTATTGCAGTCATAATTTTGCTATTAAAAATTATTGTAGTAATAATTTTGGTATTAAAAATTAGTACAATCATAATATTGGTATTAAAAATTCTTGTAGTCACAACCTCAGGTATTTAAAATTATTACAACAATAAATCAATCAAATACTGTAATAAAAAAAGTGTATCACTATCCTTGCAGACATCACTTATTAGCAATAAAATCGAAAGCTGAACCGCAGCGTCGGAAGGACGCGCTCGGTATATCGCCGGCAGCATAAAACCGAAGACAATTTGGTACTAGAAATTATTGCGGTCATAATTTTGATATTAAAAATTACTGTAGTAATAATTTTGGTATTAAAAATTAGTACAATCATAATATTGGTATTAAAAATTCTTCTAGTCACAACCTCAGGTATTTAAAATTATTATAACAATAAATCAATGAAATATTGTAATAAAAAAAATTGTATGACTATCCTTGTAGACATCACCTATTAGCAATAAAATCGAAAGCTGAACCGCAGCGTCGGAAGGACGCGCTCGGTATATCGCCGGCGGCATAAAACCGAAGACAATTTGGTACTAGAAATTATTGCAGTCATAATTTTGCTATTAAAAATTATTGTAGTAATAATTTTGGTATTAAAAATTAGTACAATCATAATATTGGTATTAAAAATTCTTGTAGTCACAACCACAGGTATTTAAAATTATTATAACAATAAATCAATGAAATATTGTAATAAAAAAAATTGTATCACTATCCTTGTAGACATCACCTATTAGCAACAAAATCGAAAGCTGAACCGCCGCGTCGAAAGGACGCGCTCGGTATATCGCCGGCGGCATAAAACCGAAGATAATTTGGTACTAGAAATTATTGCGGTCATAATTTTGATATTAAAAATTACTGTAGTAATAATTTTGGTATTAAAAATTAGTACAATCATAATATTGGTATTAAAAATTCTTGTAGTCACAACCTCAGGTATTTAAAATTATTATAACAATAAATCAATGAAATATTGTAATAAAAAAAATTGTATCACTATCCTTGTAGACATCACCTATTAGCAATAAAATCGAAAGCTGAACCACTGCGTCGGAAGGACGCGCTCGGTATATCGCCGGCGGCATAAAACCGAAGACAATTTGGTACTAGAAATTATTGCGGTCATAATTTTGATATTAAAAATTACTGTAGTAATAATTTCGGTATTAAAACTTAGTACAATCATAATTCTTCTAGTTACAACCTCAGATATTTAAAATTATTACAGCAATAAATCAATCAAATATTGTGATAAACAAAACTGTATCACTATCCTTGTAAAGAGACATCGCCTATTGGCAATAAAATCGAAAGCTGAACCGCCGCGTCGAAGGACGCGCTCGCTATATCGCCGGCGGCATAAAACCAAAGGCAAGAATCATCCGTTTGCTTCACTTTCGCTCGCGGCCTGATTAACGTCGTTAATTAAGTAAAGCCCGGTGCAAACAATGATAGGCCGTGGTTGCAGTGTCGAAAATTTAGGATACACCGTGCTCGAGCTTTCTGGGTTAATCAGCACGCGGTGTCTCGCGTTTTCGAGCTCGCGGAAAATGTTGAATTAGCACCCACCGCGGCTGGAATAATTAAGGCGGCTCATTGTGCGCGAGAATATTTCATTGCCGGTTTCTCCTCTGCTCTTCTCTCGGCCCCCTGCGCCCCTTGTTTGCCCGACGTCGTGGCTCGTTGAGCTTTTTCGTTTGGTTTTGTGCTCGGTGCGTGGAACGCTTCTCTCGACAGACCGTTTCGCATCCACGGCTGCTGCAAATACCTCTGGACGATATTTTCTACGTTTTTCCTGTTTTCTCGCCGAGCCTTGTCGCGAATCAGGTCACGCTACGTGTTTTCGACGAACGCTCCTTCGCCGTGTGGATCCATCAAAATATTGTCGGTTTTCGATTTTGTCGGATGCGTTCTTCATCCATATGGGCAACTTAACCCTTTCGAGTGATTTGTTCGGCGGGTTTGATCGGAAGTGGAGGCTGTGATGCGGAGAATGTGAAGTGTTGGCTATTTTCGATTCTGCGATAGCTCAGTATGGGAAGATTTGTGAATTTCAGAGTTTGTAAGTTTTGTCAATTTCGGGATTTTTTGATTTCGGAATTTGTGGAGTTAATTTGGAATTTGGCAATTTGCGAATTTCTCTATTTGAGAATTTGTCAAGTTGAGAATTTGTTGATCGAATTGAGTTTGGTAATTTGTGAATTTTAATCTTGTTATTTATTGATCTCGTGAATTTTTGACTTTGTGACCTTGTGAATTATTAATCTTGTGAATTTGTGATCTTGTGAACTTGTGATGTTGTGCATTTATAATCGTGTAAACTTGTGATTTCGTGATTTCATGATTTATTGATTTTGTAAATTTGTGATTCATTAATCTTGTGAACTTGTGAATTACAAAAAGGAGGACAAAATTTAGCAACTTAAAGATATGAACATTTGTCAATTTAGAGTTTAAATAATTTACAATGTGAACAGCCAGAAAATTGATAAATTTGAGAGTAAAAAAATTTGGGAATTTAAAGATATGAAGATTCATCAATTTAGAATTGAGACAATTTGCAGTTTGAATACACAAAAAATTGAAAAATTGAAAAATCTAAAACCATGTACATTTAAAAAAAAAATTTTTGTATTGAAACAGAAAAAATTAGAAAATTTGCAAAAATGAAAATTTGTAAATGTATAAACCTCCATAAATATAGAAACTGGAAATTCTGAATGCTAAAAACCAGACTAAAAATCTGTATCTCTCCAGTTAAAAAAAACAGAAACCCCAAGTATGTCAACACCTCACAATGCACCACATCAACAATTAAAAAAAGAGAGCGGCCATTTTAAAACACGATCTCCTCAGCATAAGTAAAACTGATATATTTTCTAAACGAGGGCAATTTGCTTAGCCCGGTAATAGCCGTCCTCTCCACGACTAAAAACACGAAACGTTGAATAATTTAACGACCGTGGCCATAAACGAAAAAGCCCGGCAAATCTTTTCGAATCGAGAAGACGATTCAAGTACGTGTGTATCCTGAAATATCGTGAATAGTAAGAAAAGTTCAAGCACATCGAGGTCAGACCTATCGATCGCGCTGACCTACCCCTTCGCTCTAGTTCCCATTACTTTCGAATCACAATCGGCCCTCTGAAGTACCTTTAAAGTCGAAATCTAGAAACAAAGCCTTGCACCGCGTAAATTATCTCGCTGGCAATACTTTTTTTCTTCTCTCTCGAACGATTCTTTGCGGTCACTTCAACTTTCGTTGCTTCATGTTTTATTAAAGGTATTCTCTTAAGTGGTCGCTCTAACATCTCTGAATACACTGTTCTTTTTTCTGGATGTTCTTACGATACG
Source organism: Megachile willughbiella (assembly GCA_945859595.2). Classification (NCBI taxonomy): domain Eukaryota; kingdom Metazoa; phylum Arthropoda; class Insecta; order Hymenoptera; family Megachilidae; genus Megachile; species Megachile willughbiella. Next base: position 8,333,077 of record OX243805.1, on the reverse strand, counting down.
ATAATTTAATTAAATTCTCGAGGGGAAATTTTTCAAGTTTTTTACTTGGTAACAAGCTTATGTTAGGTCACTGTGTCAGATGGTGGGTTTTTGTAAGTTGAAGTGCAGATGTGTAGTTAGTGTAAAGTGATGTGTCAATTTAGAGGTTCATTTTTGTTAAATTGATCAGAATTTTGTGTTATTAACTTTTTTTATGTAAATGGCTGGTTGGTAGTTTTAGTAAAGCTAGGGATTTTTGAATATAGAGAGCTAAACACATGATGTTTATCATATGTGTTAAAATTTATAATGTATATTTGTTGGAATTTATAAGCTATAATATAATATTTGTTAAAATTTATAATGTATAATATTTACTAGAATATATTATATAATGTGTAATATTTGTTAGAATTTATAATGTATAATATTTGTTAGAATTCATAATATGTAATATTTATTAGAATTTATAATGTATAATATTTGTTAGAATTTATAATGCGTAACATTTATAAAAATTTATAATATATAACATTTGTTAAAATTCATAATATGTAATATTTATTAGAATTTATAATGTATAATATTTGTTAGAATTCATAATGTGCAACATTTATTAGAATTCATAATATGTAATATTTATTAGAATTTATAATGTATAATATTTGTTAGAATTTATAATGTGTAACATTTATAAAAATTTATAATGTATAACATTTGTTAGAATTTATAATGTATAACATTTGTTAGAATTTATAATGTATAACATTTGTTAGAATTTATAGTGTATAACATTTGTTAGAATTCATAATGTATAATGTTTATTAGAATTTATAATGTACAACATTTGTTAGGATTTATAATGTATAACATTAGTTAGAATTTATAATGTATAATGTTTACTAGAATTTATAATGTATAACATTTGTTAGAATTCATAAAGCATAATGTTTATTAGAATGTATAATGTATAATGTTTATTAGAATTTATAATGTATAACATTTATTAGAATTAATAATGTATAATACACATTATAATCAATAATAAACAACACACATTAAATTTATAGTAAATATTATAATTTACAAGATACACAACCTGTTTTCAGCAAAATATTTGTTCAGTAAATATTTTAATCAACAGACCAAGAAAGTTGGAACAAAATGTAAATAAATGAAAGGAAAATTAGTGTTAATTAATAGGTGGCGATTTAATCGACTCGTCCGGATCGTATGGATAATTTATTTACAAGAGTAAAACATTATGTACAAGAATGCGTCGAGAATCGTGTGAAAACAATACATGCTGAGAAGTTGTGGAAAGGTAACACAGTTTCACTCGTATCTTATCTGTTACCCTTATCCTATTAACACTTTGCCAACTAGATAATCTATCAAGCATTCCGTCCTCCACCTAACCCTTTATAACCTAAATGAGATCAATCAAAGATTTCGAATTTTATTCAGGATGATTAATATCGAAGAGTGTAATGTATAATTCAATAATTTATACACACTATTACAATTTAGGGACTAATTATGTTTTTGATTAGTTGCATAATTTAGTTTCGATATTTCTTGTTAATCAATGTAAAATTTAATCAATATAATCAGTTCATAAATTAAGTTTCTTTGAAAATTAATTCTCTTGAAAATCACACTCTTCGAAAATTAATTGAATAATTAAGTACCTGTTAATTAATAGATTAATCAAACTTGATACCTCTTAGAATTTATTTCTTAATGAACCTGTTAATTATCACTATACTATCAAATTAATAGTGTCAAATAATACTATCAAAACTCATTAATCAGTATGATTAATTAATCAATATTAATTAATTTAAATTCCTGTAATTAATTTCATAGAAAGAAGTATAAATGCAAAATAAGAATAAAACACTGTAAAGTATAAAAATAACAAAAATTCTCATTTCCTCAATTGTCCAGAACTCTGAATTTCACCCTAATTTTATTAATTCCCTAGAAATAATTGTATCGCTAAGCATTGAAAGTGTAACATGATTCGAGACGTTGGCAAAGTGTTAATTATGAAATCGTGTGGCTCAGACACACATATACACACATACAGAGATTCCTACGTCTTATTCGATGCGTTTTACGGTATCTTTCATTCTCACGACCCCGAACTGCCAACCCTGTTTCATCTCGAGCAATTAACATTGCAATATTTAGATGACCTTTCGAACTTTTCGGTCGCCTTTCAACACGCGTCTTAAGTAATGAGGAAGGTCAAAGTAAATCAAATAAAACGATTAATTGCGTGTCGCAGAAAGAGGAAGGTCAAGTTTTTATTTCGAATGGAAGTTTTAATTACTCGGTGAAGTATGACTGTTTGTCAATTTTATTTAGGAAAATTGATTGGATGCGAAGTTCAACTTAGAGGACGAGATTTAAGAAACATTTCAATAAATTTTATAATTATTGCAATTTGAAATTGTATAAATAATTATTGCAATTAAATAATAGCAATTTTGAACTATTAAGAGTTGACACTAAAAATAATTATTTTGTTTTAAACTTTCCATTCAAAAGCTGCCATAATTAATCCATAAAAGCGAAGAATAATATGTGCGCAGTAAATCAAACAGCTAACAGCGATACTTTATCAAAATAGAAACGGAATGAAAATATATTGCGATAAAATGAGTTCTAACTGAAATGCATTAAAATAATAAATAAAAATGTTGAACGTCAAAATAAATGGTTGCATTAAACACAGGCGAGTGCATAAGCAGTGCATTAAATTGGTGACTGCGATTGTTGCTCGAGGAACGAAAAAGCAAGCTCAGAGGTAGCAGTTCAGAGAAAATGTATTTATCTTCGCTTTATATTAACACTTATTCCGTAGTAGAAAGTTCATTAATGGGATGAGGGAGTGTAGATGAGGGATAATTCGGTGGACGTCGTTTTCTCTATGTCGACGTCTGGCCTCTCGGTATTTCATTTGTATTTTTAATACGTTCGTCTACTTAACACTCGTCTTACAAGCTTTCTTTACCATTCTCATCAATCTTCGCTCGTTTCTTTCGCTTGTAGCAAACCAGAAGGGACGATCGCTGAGTGCATCGGTAATTAAAATAATTTAAATGTAAGTTTCGAAATTTAATAATACGCATAATTATTAACACTGGAGACAGTGAATAATTATTATAAGAAAAATTCTGTGATTTTGAATTAGTAGAGTTAAATTAATTTACTGTAAATTATACATTTTTTTAGTCCTATAAATTATTAGTATAATTTAATTATATTAATTAGGTGGTGTATAATTAGTGTGACAAGACTTTGTTATAAGCATTGTTGGAGTTATTACTTTTTTATAATAATTTTGTTGTGAAAATTATTATAATCATTATATTGGTACTAAAAATTATTATAATCATAATTTTGATGTTTGAAATTATTACAGTCATAATTTTGATATTAAAAATTATTGTAGTAATAATTTTGGTACTAAAAATTATTATAATCATCATTTTAGATATTAAAAATTATTATAGTCATAATTTTGATATTAAAAATTATTGTAATCATAATTTTAGTACAGAAAATTATTATAGTCACAACCTTACATATTTAAAATGATTATAATAATAAATCAATAAAATTTTGTAAAAAAAAGAATTTTATAAATACAATGATTATTTCATGATCAACTATACAATAAATTGTTTACAATTACATACAATATTACTTAAAATTGTTATTACAACATTAATTTTATGATTTAACATTATTTTATATATTTACACATATTGTTACTTAACATTTTATGGAATAATTACTATAATAAATAACAATTACAATAATAATTGTAACAAATCATTGTTATATTAACTCTTCTATTTCTTAAATTACTTAAGTAATGTTAAAATTCTTAAACTACTTTCCTTTCAGTTATTCATATTATATTATTATTAAAATTTGATGAAATTTTAAATGACGCAAAAATAAAATGATGGTAATGAATTATAACAGTGATCCATCTGAATTGGTATATTATTCTAATTACTGTAATAATTACCTATTAAAATTTTCATTAATAACAGAACATATAAATTCTATAATTGACAGAAAGAATTATAATCAATGTTATTACTAATATGAATATAATATTAATTTTCATGAGTACAATTTTAATTAATGAGATCATAACCTGATGATTTCATGCTAAAACTATTGCTAACATTATCATTGTAATCATTATTGCAATTATTATTTATTACACATCAGTCAATCAGCCTATCAAACTCCTAATTAAAAGCAACAAATCAACGGTACAGAAATGACTTCTACAGTCGATAATTGACAGAAGATTTGAAATTCGTCCGTTCGATAAATCGTGTCTGCGAAAATCTTCGAAGAAGCACGATAAGATTTTACATTTTTGCCAAACGTTCATCGCTATACTTTATTCTCAGTGTTTTATCCGTCGACACGAGATCAAGATATTTCATTGGAGAACAATGAAAACAAAGTCTTCGTGTCACAAAGACGTTTCCCGTGGATTTCCTCGAAGAAAACGGTCGATTGTCCCCGATGGTTTCCGCAATAAAATTCACGATCCACGTTGATACGCGTACTTGTCGTAAAACAGTATTGGTTGTCCTTCCTCGTATCTTATAGATAGTTTTCGTCGGCGCACCATAAAAGAACGAAACAGTCACTAGCGTTCGTTCACTTGGCTGTCAATCTTTCGGGGAAACAAAGAAACTTTGAAATTTTAGATCCCGCGAACATGTTCTTTCATCGGGGATAGAAATGATTGACGTTCGAGAAATTCTCTGGCTACGGCGTATCGGCAGAAAACTTATTCGACGTTCTTTTATTGCTATTCCTTCTTACTGCAATTTTTAAGAATCAGCGAATGAGGTGTACCGTATTGGCAAGCATAAATCAGAGAAACGGACATATACTTTCTGCGGAATTTATGGGGAATTTTGAATATTAAGTTATGTGCGCAGAGTGTGTCAATTTTTTACTATTATAGAGATGGTACGAAGATTCGAAGTTTAATAGGGCCGAGAATATTGAATTTTTTATTCAATCTAATATTTCTTAATTCGAAACTTGTCACATATTTGAATATTTCAATTAGGGAAGTAGAAAGTTTGTATTTATGTAAATTTGGAAATTTTTTAATTCTTAATTGTGGAATTTCCAAATTTTCAAATTAACAAATTTCACAATTGCAAAATTTATTAATTTTCAAATTTTCGAAAATACACCTAAAATTCCCAAATTTCCAAAATTCCTTAGATTCTAAAATCCTAAATTTCCAAAATTCCCTAAATTCCAAAATCCCCAATTTTTTGCAAAATTCCCTGGATTCCAAAAGCCTCCATTTCCAAAATTCCCTAGATTCAGAAATCTCCAATTTCCGAAATCCCCAATTTCCAAAATTCCCTAGATTCCAAACCCCCCATATTTCCAAAATTCCCTAGATTCTAAAATCCCAAATTTCCAGTTCCCTAGATCATAAAATTCCAAATTTCAAAAATTCCCTAGATCCAACCCCAATTTCAAAAATTCCCTAGATTCTAAAATCCCACATTTCCAAAATTCCCTACAATCTTAAATCTCAAATTTCAAAAATTACCTAGATTCTTGAATCTCAAATTTCCAAAATTCCCTAGATTCCAAAATCCCAAATGTCAAGTCCCCAAATTTCAAAATTCAACATTCAAAAGTTCTTAAATATCCAATTCTGAATTTTCCAAATTCTAAATCTTCCAAATTTTCAAGTTTCTCAAATTCCAGTTTCCAAATTTCCAAGTTTCAAATTTTCCCAATTCCAAAATTTCCAAATTCCCGAATTTTCCATTTGAGACTTTCCAATATCTGAGTGCTTAGGTTCTCCGATTCCCAAATTTTCAAATTTCTGAATTCCAAAATTTCAAAATTCCTTGTCTCAAAGGCTAAAAATGCCTAACCTAACATAACAAATTTTATTCCGAACGAACGAATTCTTGCACCAGCAACGATCGTCTCCCCGCGAACAATAATTAAATGCACACACATAACCATCTCTATTTCGCGATCTTACGTATAGTACTGAAATACCGTCTCCAAACGCATGCGCACTTAATATCCTTGCACTCTCATTAATCACCATTAACAGCATACACCATGTAAAATGTTGCTTCGATTACTGTTCTTGTTTCCTTATCTCGATGACACTAGAACGCAGTAGTAATCTGCAAGTTATTACACATATCGAACCTGGGATACTACGACTGACGTAATCGATAGTGTCTATAGATGCACTGTATGTCGCGACGATTACGCGTTTTTATACTTTTTTATATTTCGTACAGAGTTCCTTCATCGACGATCCTTCGTGCACCAACAATCGCAAGACAAATGTGCTTTCGAGAAAAGCTCCGTCGTTGTTTCATTCGTCCACTTTCAATCGATAGTATCGATTATTGTGCGCTGAAGAAGCTTTCTTCGATCTCAAGTAAACGATTAATAATTTCTACGATGGTGAATTTTTGAAGTTAAGGTTACCAAAGGAAATTATGCGGTTGTGAATGATTGTTAACGTTGGTACTTAATTTGTATAGTATTTGTGCGTGTTGAGACTGAAGATTGAATTTAGAGAGGTAAATAAAAAAATCGTCGAAGATTATTTTGAAATATAGATTAGTATCGTATGTTATTTAGAGTTAAAATTAATAATGTAGTTTATTGCAATCAATTATTCATTTTTAATAATGATTTGTGTGTCTTTAGAGTAACTAATTGTATTATAATATTTGTAAATTGTGAGTTCTATGCGTGGCTCATAAGAAGGCATCTGAGAGGAATGTGACTTCTTATTTGCCACAGATAGTTCTTATTGTAATTGTTAACAAATAAGAGTCCTCCTCTTTTGCATTAAGAAATATGTTTTCTGAGATAATAAATATGTATCACTTCAGTAATTAATAAACATGATATTTATTACAGGTAATAATACAAATATTGTATTAATTATAAAAACAAATAATGGTTAATAACTATGTTAAACTTCTACTGTTGTGCACGTTTGCTGCATCAATTTACATCTAATTAAATGAACTGCAACTTCCATTTAATTAAACAAACTTCAATTTCCATCTAATTAAACAAACTTCAATTTTTATTAACGTGATATCGAAATTCAATATTAAAGGTTCTGGATAAAAATTGAAACCTCGCAAGTGTGATTGGGGAAATACTAATTAGTATAAGAAAACCCTTTATGCGAGCGAATATAATATTCAATAAAATCTCTCCATTATTAAGTTTGTATTAGAACAAAAGAAAAAAAGTTTATTCTCTGGTATTAAATTTATTCATTTATTTCAAAACTTATTTCTCTGAAAATTCTATACAAACTTTCTTCCTGCATTTTTCTTCGTTCAATCAATTTTAAGGGTTGGTTTTTCAATTATGGTTTATTCAACAAAACTTTTCTTGAGATACCAATTTTTGTGTAGTAAGTTTTAAGGATGCAGTTGTTCGAACTTTATTATTGAGGGTAGATTAATTAAAATGAGGTTGCACAACAAAGATATGGAATTTGAGAATTTTAAGATCTGGGTATTTGGTGACTTGGAAAATTGAGGGTCTGAAAATTTGGGGAATTTGGGAGTTTGGGAGATTTGGAGATTTGGAGATTTGAAAATTTGGAGATTTGGAGATTTGAAGATTTGGAGATTTTAGAGATTTGGAGATTTGGAGATTTAGAGATTTGGAGATTTACAGATTTGGAGTTTTAGAGATTTGGAGATTTAGAGATTTAGAGATTTAGAGATTTACAGATTTGGAGATTTACAGATTTGGAGATTTGGAGATTTAGAGATTTAGAGATTTGGAGTTTTAGAGATTTGGGGATTTGGAGATTTGGAAATTTGTGAGTTTAGAGAATTTAAAAATTTGGAGATTTGGAGATTTGAGAATCTGATTTGGGAATTTGAGGACTTGGAAATTGAAATACTTCCCATACTTCAAAGTTTCGAAATTCTCAAATATCCACATTTCTAAATATTTACATTCTAATATTTTAAACTTGCAAATCTAATTAAACAGAATGACCATTATTATTATTGGAAAACCAACCCTGAACTATTATTAAAAAACAATCCCTAAACTATTAGTGAACAATCAACCGTAAATTATCACTGTAAAACAACCCTATAAAACATTTAAAACCACCCAAAGCACCTTGTGCACGATAAAACCACCAATCCAAACTAATCAATCCAAAATTAAACTCGTAAATACACAACAAGTATTATCAACAATTTCCCCCGACCCGGAAACTGAAAAATAAAATAAAAAATAACTCACCAATCAATTTCATCGTAGATCCGACGGTACAAGAAAGCTTCTTCGTCGATGATTGCTCGTTCAGCCGTCGATTGAATTTCGATCAAGGTACAAACAGGGAATGGGGTGACTACGATCCATCGAATTTCACTTAATGCTCGGAAAGATTCATCATGTGCGAGAAAACTCGCACGTGCACACACGTGTCCATTCGCACACACACACATACAGAGACACACACGTGTAAATGCCACGCACAGACACGTACGAGAACACACATTATCTCAATTGACCCAAAAAGAAGGCGAGCATTAGGAGGACCGTCTTCGATGTTGGCGAGCCTGCTGCCGTGTTCCCGTGCTGCATTGCGGCGGGATGCTCCCCTGGAACAAAAACAGTAAGTCCTGGATTAGTGTCTGCTCTACACTTCCGGTTCCACTCGCGCAATTCGCTTTTTAGTTTCGACGATGGACTTGGATTTCTTTGACTTTGCACCGTTCTCGCGGTAATTTCATTTGTTATTGCTGGTTAGAAGGATTTTGTTGTTGATTAAAATGGGTACTTAGAGTCAGGGTTTTATGCAATATAGGAAGAGCTTTTTTATGAGAATTTTATTACGGTGCAGTCGATTGAATTTGATTAGGTTATTAAAAAGTTCGAAATGTGGAAGTTGGACATTCAGAAATTTTTAAATATGGATATTTCAAGTTTCTGAATTTTCAAAGTTACATTTTTAAATTTTCAAATTCCAAAATTCTGAAGTTTACAAGTTCTAAAACTTTCGAGTCCCAAAATGTTCAAATTCCAAAATTTTAAAAATTTCCAAATTCCCAAATTCTAAAATTCCAAAATTTCAAATCACTCCATCGCAAGTTTCCACGTATTCGAAATTAAATTTCGTAGTCCCCTTTATATCCAAACTTCTAAACTAAAAAGTTCGAAAATTTCTATTTCCCATAAGTTCCAAATAATTTAATTAAATTCATAGCTATCAAATATCATAAAATATAGAACGACATAAAACAGTGTAAATTAGATTCATTAAAAACGAACTGACCAACTGATGTTTCCGAATACTATCAATGTCAGAGAAAACGTGAAATTGGCAATTATTATTATAACACATATTTGAGCCTATTTTCGAATATTGTATCCATACCGTGTCACGCTATAAATGCATAAACATCCGCAGTCTAGTGATAACGGAATATTTAATCACGTCAACGAACGTATGAAATCGCGCAGAGGCTACGTGAGCCACGTTCCAAATGCCTCTAATTATCGATGTTAACTAATTATATTTTCGGTGAAACGCTGACTCGTAACGATCCACATTCCCGGCACGACTATTCCGGCTGGAAGCGCTGAATTACTCGTATGATGTCTGCCGAATGCAATTCCATAATTGACCGTCTAATTGATGCCCTAATTTCTGCTCTGTCGTGGCCGTTTAAAGGGGCCTTTCATCCGATGTGATTGACGGATAGTCGCCCGTCTTAATTCCCAATGCGATGCCACTTTGACGTTGCTGATTACACGATGATTTCATTCAACGAGAATATCGATTTTCATTAAAAAATCTCGCGTCTTTAAATTTCGATATACAGGAATTTCGGTGATTTGCAGATTTCGAGATGGATATTCGATTATTTAAAGATACAGATATTTGGAAATTTGGGAACTTACGAATTTGGGAGATTAGGAAACTACCAAATTGAGAATTTGAGAATTTTGAGATTTGGAAATTTAGGATTTCAGAATTCGGAATTTAGGAATTAGGGAGTTTGGGAAATGGGGTATTTCGGAAATAGAGAATTTGGGAAATAGGGAATTTGAGACATAGGGAATTTGGAGATTTGGGAAATGGGGTATTTCGGAAATAGAGAATTTGGGAAATAGGGAATTTGAGAAGTAGGAAATTTGGGACATAGGGAATTTGGGAACTAGGGAAATTGAGATCTAGGGAATTTGGTGATTTGGGGAATTTGGGAAATGGGATATTTCGGCAATAGAGAATTTGGGAAATAGGGAATTTGAGAAATAGGATATTTGAGAACTAGGGAATTTGAGAACTAGGGAATTTGAGATCTAGGGAATTTGGAGAATTTGGGAATTGGGGTATTTCAGAAATAGAGAATTTGGGACATAGGGAATTTGGGAACTAGGGAATTCGAGATCTAGGGAATTTAGACATTTGGAGAATTTGGGAATTGGGGTATTTCGGATATAGAGAATTTGGGAAATAGGGAATTTGAGAAATAGGAAATTTGAGAACTAGGGAATTTGAGATCTAGGGAATTTGTGATCTAAGGAATTCGAGAACTAGAGAATTTAGGAATTAAGGAATTTGAGATCTAGGGAATTTTAGGAACTAGAAAATTTCGAAAGTTTGAAATTAGAGAATTTGTACATTTAGAGTTTCGGAAATTAGAGAATCGATAAATTCCAAAAATTAATGACTATGTTATACATAATTATTTAACACCGTCGAATTTAAAGAAGTAGAAAAGGGAGTTTCACAGACGAAGAATAGCTTATTCAAACATGAGGTGTTAGCCCGTTCCCCCCGAAAAAAAGGCAGACTCTGAGAGAAAAGAATGGTGTCGTTAACTTGCGTAGAGGCTGGTGCTCATCTCGCTAGGAAAGCGAATGTCTTCTTAAAAAATGCAAGGCAGCTCCCCTTTGGTTGCCGCTGTATAGAAGGACCGACGAAGAATAAAAATGAAGACAATAACAAAGGGTTTAAGAAATCTGGTCTCGAAGGAAATCATCTCATCTTACAGGAAGCTTCTGCGAATCCTCGAGGTCGTATCCGACCACATACTCCTCCGCTCTTTTTTCTGCCCTCTGTTGTCTTTTTTTTCCTTCGCCCTCTTTCCCGTGTTCGAAGAGACATTAAAGTCTCTGGGGTTAAAAGAATGCCGCTTTGAAATGGATCCTGGATGAAAAGGGTGAAGCTAACGTTTTGTTTCGCTCACGTGTTTTGGACAAATTTGTGCAACAAGATTTGATTCCGAGAGCTTTTCCCTTTGAACACACTTTCATTCTGCTACATGCTTTTGTCGCGTTGTGGAGAATTTAGATAAATGTGATTCTTTTGGCGATACGAAGTTTTTGGTGATATGGACATATTTGCAGTTTCGAAGTAAGGTAGCAAAGTAGATGTTGTTCGGGTGATACACGGATAAAAGCAAAGTTTTATAAAATCACATGCGGATTTCGAGCTCGCAGATTTGGGAATATGGGGAATTCCGGAGTTTCGGAATTTGGGGAGATTCAGAATTTCGCGAGTTTGGAGATTTGAGAATTTGGGAATTTGGGTCTGTGGGAGTTCTGAGTTTCGTAACTAGGGAATTTGAGAAAAGGAAAATTGGGAACTAGGGAATTAGGGTATTTGGCAACTTAAGAAATTCGGAATTAGGGAAATTGGGAACTAGAGAAATTTGGAACTAGGGAAATCGGGAACTAGGGAAATCGGGAACTAGGGAAATTGGGAACTAGGGAATTTGAGAGTTAGCGAAATTGGAAACTAGGGAAATTGAGAACCATGGAAATTTAGAACTAGGGAATTTGAGAGCTAGGGAAATTCGGAACTAGGGAAATTTAGAACTTGGAAATTGGAACTAGGGAAATTTAGAACTAGGGAAATATGGAACCAGGGAATTTGGGAGCTAGGGAAATTTGGAACTAGGGAAATTTAGAACTAGGGAAATTTGGAACTAGGGAGTCTGGTAACTAGGGAAATCGGTAACTAGCGAAACTGTGAACTAGGGAATTCGGAAATTAGCGAAATTGAGAACTAGGGAATTTAGTGACCTGGAGTCCTTGGAACCTAGGGAACCTCGAAGATTTAACGTTCTGCAAGTTTGAAAATTTTCTGATTTGTCACATTGAAACGGTTCAAAGGAAAATTTAAATTTTGATAACATGCAAAAGTGAAATCTTAACTTAGTAATAAATTGTTTAGCAAACTTAAAAGTCAAAAATTGAGAAGATATGAAGTTCTCTGTACATTCATAAAGCAACTGAAGTTTTAGTGATTGTGTAATAAAATTTCTTCTGTAAAAGGATTTTATAATTCCTTGGGAGTATCAAACATGGGATACTAATCTGAATTTCAAATAGTTTAGTGCTATACTTCATGCCCGGTCTTCGGGTCCCTTCCAATGCAAATTTAATGATGATGTGAAATGTTCAGCAAAGTATTATGTCTATATAATTATGAATAATTATACATCAACATATATTACAGATAATCATAATAACCTTTCATTTTTGTTCATTATCCGAGTGCGTTGCTCGCCGAGCAGAAATCTCGAATTTTAATATCCGCTGCTTTTAAATTTCAAACTCTGTTATACTTTGTATTAAGTAAAATTAGAAGTTGGAACGCTGATTTAATTTTCTGCAATTATGCTAATTAGTCTCACATTTGATTTCATTAGTTTTCTGCAATCACGTTAATTAAACTCACATTTGATTAGCGTGTTATGTAAGAATGTACGGAAGGTTAAATGAAAAGAAGACGGATTTATGAAATACTTTCGTTGAAATCAAACAGGGATGATTAATTAAGAATTTATACCACTGCGAACACTTTGAACATATGAAACATTTTTATTGCTTGGATGAATATTCACGTTTGTATCATTTTTATCAAATTGCAGTTTCAAATTGACATTTTATAAAAATCAGTTTGCAATACTTTTGTGTCGGACATTTTATTCTTTCATATTTCATTCACTTTTTAAAATTCGTATAAATTTATAATTAAGTTTGCAATTCATTTTAAAATTAGTTTCCACGAAATTTAATTGAAAAGCTTTTATAAATTCAGCTCAAATTTGCGTTTCCCATATTTTAATTTATAATTCAGTACAAATTACTTGCATAATTTAGATTACAATATGCTTTGAAAGTACTTTTATAATGTGTGTTTAACTTTGAAAAAACCGTTCACAAAATCGAGTCAGTTTTTCGCGCTTTCAATGTTTTAATCGAATTAATTTCGATAGCAACTGCACAGTGATTGCGTTTCATGTGTTAACAACTGAAACAATTGTAATAGAAACAACGTTTATTCGGAATGATCGAGTCGAATTTAAAATATGGAGGATAATTTAATTTCCATGAAAACGTTTAACATAACACAAAATCCGGACAGTTTAATGCGATTAAATTAAACGGACTCGAAATTGATTTAAATTCAAACAAAACTGCACTGTGTAAGGAAAAATAAAATTAGCACAATTTTAAATAAAACAAATGGAAGCTTTTATGGATGAATTAAAGGTATAGAGTGTGAACAAAATTTAACAATGGTGATATAGGGATATATGGAGATATAGGATGATCTAGAGATAAATGAAGATATAGGGAAATATAGAGATAGACGTATATATAGGGAGATATACATATTAAGATATAGTAGATATAGATATTAAACCTTCATATTATATTCATATATCAGTGCTTTAACAGTGACAATTTTTCAAAAATTTTCTGCAGTAAAAAAGAATTCACACGTAAAATTTTGCAATCTGATATTTTTTATTCAAGTTACCGACTGCCGGTAAAAAATTCAAAACTACCAATGTAGAAAATTACAGAAATACACTGAAAACAGAATTACCAAAATTTAAACAAAAGTATTACAGTATTACAATAAAAAATATTCAGAAGCTAAAGAATTTGGCACACTTCAAAACAAAATGGCCTCTTTTGGCACATTTGTGGCGTCGCATCGTCAGTGACAAACGACGCGAATAAATATTGTTTCTGATACTAAGTAGTACACACTTAAATTTGAAAGTACAGTGGGCTTTTACGGCCATTCAACAACAGCTGCATCGTGTTAAAAGCGTTCGAAACCGTGGCCAGAAGGCGTTGATTCTTGCAAGCTGGAATGAGTCGACGAATTCACCGATTTCAATTCGCTCGACGCTCTTAAACCGTTGAATTCCACGAAGGAAATGAATATTTGTCGGTAATTGCTCCATGTTCAGCGGAGTCTTGGTTCTTACGAACCATTTGATACTGTTCGCCATCAGCGAGAAAGTTTTAGCCGGTGTTTTAGAGAAAAGACATCGGCTACCTGCGGAACATCAGAAAGTCTGTGATAACTGTTTTTCGTATTCCTTCGACGCCGTTGGCAAATCATGGCTTTTCGCAAATCGCAAACTCTATCCTTACTTTTATGGGTACCTTTCATTTTTAATTTAATTGTCAGCCATTTTCTGTATCGGTAATGTGTGAATTCACATTTTTAGGTTTGGTAAGTACTTCATTGTAAAATTTTTAGATTTCATTTCTAACTTTGTAAATTATCATGTATCTAAGTTTCTAAATTTGAAGTTCGCAAAAAAAATTACTATATTTTGAAATTTTAAAGCACTGAGTTTTGGAATTTATAAAATTGTAAACTTGTAATTTTATAAACTTATAAACTGATAAAGTGAACTAACCTATAATTGAAGTGCTATTTATATTACCAAATTATAAAATTTCTCAATTGCTAAGTGTAACTTGAAATCTTGAAACTCCCACGTGAACAGTCTATAAATCTCTATATTCTATCACACATATGTTTATATTACACATCCGCAATGATCACCACTTAAAATCCTCCATCTTAACACTTTAATGGCCGCCTAGCCCGGCAATATTTTCGAAGAATTAATTTAAACAAAATTAATAATTCAACGTGGCGATCATACACATAAAACGAGCAAAAACAATTACGACAAAATTTAATATTTCTTTATTAGAACAACCACCTACTAATCGTCACAGACATGTGTGAGCCATTGAAGTGTCTATCCCTATTAGCACTATCAATATTTATGTTTCAAAAGATGATATAAAAATGGAAATGTACATCGCAATGTTTAATTTTCAAATCCGTATAACGCGGCCAAAATTTTCGCCCGAATGTTTATCCTAAAAACAGATTAAAGTAAATGTAACATCGTTTCCGGATCGTCCGCGATTTCATTTGCGTAGTAAGTTCCCGGGCAAAGTTCCGTCTGGTAAACCGTGGAATTATCATTGAAAACATAGCCGAGAACCGAGTAAAACTTTGAACGAGCGAAATTCTCATCAACTCCGGTGAACGTCGGCATTCAGATAGGAATTAAGCTTTCTGACATCATTGAATGACCACGAAGTACCATTAAATCGTGCACCAAAGACGATCTCCCCGGCCATCTGGACGATGAATCAAAAGTGAACGAGGAAAGCTGTCGCAAAGTGTCTTTGAAATCGTGCGACGCGATCGGGGCTGAAATACCAGAGGGGTCGTTTCAAAACCACCAAATTTCCGCTGTTTCCAACTTGCTACGCGGCTCGTTGGAAAACCGTGTAATCTTCTAGCTCGTAATTAACGCCCCTGGCTCGATTGACCGAAAAATATCGGATTACCCGGCTTGTTACTGCCGCGCAAAGTTTTAACGTTCCAACTTTCAATCGATTGATTTATCGGATATGCGACTGGCTCTAGCCGTTGCATCGCTTCTCTTGTTTAGCAGTATAACTCTGTATTGCGGCCATAGGGATATATTACTATATCTAGGAAATAGCTACGTACACGATATATACAAGTACAGAAATTTTGAGATAGAGAGAATATGGTGATATAGGGATATATGGGAGATATAGGGAGATGCAGAGATATGTGAAGATATAGGGAGATATAGGGATATTGGGAGATAGGGTTATAGGGAGATATCGAGATATGGGGGTATAGGATTATTGAGAGATATAGGGATATACAACGATATAGGGATATTGGGAGATAAGGTTATAGGGAGATATAGAGATATGGGGGTATAGGATTATTGGGAGATATAGGGATATACAACGATATAGAGATATTGGGCGATGGGGTTATGGGGAGATATAAAGATATAGGGGTATAGTAATATTGGGAGGTACTAGGTTATAGGGAGATATAGGGATATAAGGTTACAGAGATGTGGGGATATAGTGATATAGGGGTATAGGATTATTGGGAGGTACAAGATTATAGGGAGATATAGGGATATAAGCTTACACAGATATAGGGATATAGGGATATAGAATTATTGGGAGGTACAAGATTATAGGGAGATATAGGGATATAAGCTTACAGAGATATAGGGATATAGAATTATTGGGAGGTACAAGGTTATAAGGAAATATGGGGATATAAAGTTATAGTGGTATGGGGATATAACATTATTGGGAGGTGTCAAGGTTATAGGGAAATATAGGGGTATAAGGTTAAAATGATATAGGGATATAGAATTATTGAGAGATACAAGGGTATAGGCAGATATAAGGTTATAGAAATATAGAAATATACTAGATACCTAAGCATCTGAATGTCTAGGGATCTAAATATCTATCTAGGGATAAAAATATACAGATCTGGATACAAACGTTATGTAAAAGTCTGAGAAATAAGAAATTTAAAAATCAGTGAACTAAGAAAAATTTGAGATATAAAATGTAAGAAAAAGAGACCTCTAAAACTTCAAGTAAATGTAACTTAACCTCTAAAAATCGAAATCAAGGCTCCTCTTCCTAATCGATCCAAAAGAAGTATCCTACATCGATATCAAATATCCTTGACACCAAATAAATTCCACTCCTTATTTCCCTAGATGACGTACTTCAGTGTGGAGCTTCAGTTCTATTTTCCTCACGGTCGCAACGGTTAACTGTAAAGCGTCCATTCGCTTAGAAACGCTTCATTTCCGGCTGGTCTTCGACAGGAAGTTGCTGATCCTGCTGAAATTAATTTAACCGTGAAACGTGACAGCCAACGAGTCACGAGGTTTGATGCATCCACGGAAGTAATGCAGCAGCCACAGCTTCAAAGGCCACGTCCCGACGCCAGTAATTAATGAAGACGAATCTGCTACCTTCGTTTCGAGCTGGATCCGCTCGCTGAAAGATTTGTCCTCCTATGAACTGTATGCTTCCTGATGAATCACGGTTAATTAAAGTGAATAACGAGCGTAGAATGCTTCTTTCCTGTTCGTTTGTTGCCTATCGCCCAAATTCTTCATCGTTCCTCGCCAATGGCGTACTGAAAATAACCTCCTTTCTTCTGTTCCGTGGAAAAATTGAAGTTCCTTTTTCATTGCACAAGTTTTCTGCTCAATTTTTATCTGTACGCTTGCTCTTTTACGAAGAAAAATGTATACGAAGCGGACGAAATAGCTACGCGGTATTGGATCGATGTCGTTTTCGAATCTGCCGCGCTTTCGCGCGCTTCTAATCTCTTCGAAACTAATGTACCTATTTTTAAGTACTTTATTATTTTTTTAAATAGTACATAAGGGTAGTTTAAATTAATTTTTGATTGTATTAAGAATTTATTAATAATTCTGTAAATATTTAATATTTATGGCAAGAACAATTCAGATATATTATTAAATTTAAAAATATACATATTTATAGTTTTACTGCAGGATTAGAAACAAGACTAAGAATATTACTAGATAGATTAACTACAAAATTTAATTGTTATATTTAATATATGATATAAAATTTTTAATCTCGTGTTTGGTCGTCTAAGTTTTTGTCATTGTAACGCAGTATATGATTTATAATAAAAGATTGTTTATGTGTGCAATAACTAGTGTCAGCAGCAGTTGATTTACGTTAGAATTTCAGCAAGTAGATTTCACTTTGAAGTCAGTTATGTGTGCACTGTATAGTTATAACAAGGGACTGTTGTTGAAATCCACCCGGTTACTACAATATACTTTGGTGTGCGTTTGACTTCTTGGGTGCAACAAGCATCTTGAATTTCAGGATTATTCAAGTTTGCTTCGATGCTTCTGGCATGTAAATTTCCCAAATATTCGGTGGTGTTAAATCAATAGTTCATGCAAGTTCGTACGGACTTTAATTATCTGGCAAAGGACTGGTCACACCTAGATGGCATTAGAACAATAAATCAATCGCAAAATCGATTTCACGTGCATATTTTGCTAATCACCACCCGTTTAAAATAATTGCAAAGTTTGTAACTATTAACTTGAATTAATAATTTAATCCTGATTTAAAATTTAATATATACAAATTTAAGTAAACTTCAGTGACTAGTTTTTAGAAAAAGGAACAACTTAATTCTTTTTATTTAATTATAAATTTTTAGTTATTTTATTAGAAGAGAATTATTTAGCTGTTATATAGTGTACAATGATTATATGAAATCGTTATTTGTTGTACATAAAAGATTTATAGTTATAATAAATTGATTATTACAAATCATGAAAATAAATATATCATGGATTGTTAAAATTTAAAAGAAATATGTTATCAAGATTAAAATTTGAAATAAATATATCATCACGAGTTAGTAAAATTTTAAACAAAATGAAGATATTCGAAAACGATAAATATGGAAATATATTCGGAGAATTTGAAATTAATTAAACGAAAAATAATAAATAATTTCTGATAGAATAATAATCATTATTTATTCTCGAATATTTACTTTTAAAATTTTAACTCGGAGATCATGAAATGTATTATTCTATTAACTAATTTAAAATTTTAACTCGAATTTTATGTATTTAAAATTTTAACAGTAAATATTAAATAAGTAAAAAAAGAACAGTAAATATTATTAGCAAAGTGTTGAATAAAAGAAGATAGCCAGAATTATAGACAGTTTTGTTCCCTGTATCCCTTATCGCTCGTTATTCCCCATTGTATATCATCCCCTTTTCTCGTTTTATTCTCACCCTATCTGGCCGGTACTCCGCTTATCTGTGTACTTGACTCTCTTTACTCTCAACTATTTTTCTCAGTCCCTGTTCCTTTATCGTCCTACCTTTTTTCCACTTGAAAATGCGATTAAAGTGGCCAAGGAACAGTGGATAATTGTCTTTAGCGACTTTCTACCAGTTTTACCCTCTATGAGGGCTTTAAATTAATTTTGTTTTCTGCGTTAAGGAAAACAAAATTACACACTTATTCACTTGCAATGATTGTGTTTATGGGTACAAACGAGCTGAACTTTTTTGTCAATTGTGATAATATATTTTTTTCCAAATAGGTAATAAGGATAAAATAAATTTGGAAATTGTGGGTTTATAAATTTGTAAATTTGTGAATTTGTACTTTTGCAAATTTATACGTTTGTAAGTTTGTCAAACTGGCACTGTGTAAATTTGACAATTAGTCAAATAATTTTTATGGTTGAGAATTTTTGATTTTGAAAATTTTAATTTTAGGAGTTTGTAAATTTGCAAATTCTAATTTTAGGAAGTTGTAAAATTGAAAATTCTAATTTTAGGAATTCGCACATTTGAAAATTCTAATTTTAGGAATTTGTAAATTTTTAAGTTCTAATTTTAGAAATTTGCAAATTTGAAAATTCTAATTTTAGGAATTTGTAAATTTGAAAGTTTGTAAATTCCAATTGTAAGAATTTGTAAATTTATAAACTCTAATTTAAAAAATGTTTAAATTGCAAATTTCAAATTTTAATAACTAATAAATTCATAAATTTAGAATTTAAAAACTTCACATTTCTCTTTAATATGCCATCAGTACCATCCAATACCTTCATGCAGTGAATTCATATAAAATTTCCTCCGTAGATTTCGAAACCAGTCGTACGACATAACCCGAAGCATAATTTCTCTCATAAAAAGATACGGAGGTTATCCATTACTCTTTTAACGTTGATAAAACGAATGATGGACCACTGACATCCGAAACGGAAGTTAATAGCCGCACTCAACGAATTTACGGGCAGTTTTTCACCATCAAAAATCGCGTTCCTCCTTCCGCCGCTGTAAATGAGCTACGGATCCGTTTCGAAGTGTAATTAACACGAGCAAAGTGCATGAATTCATCTCTTTTCCATGCTCGATGGATACGCTGGACATTGCAAAAAAATAAATATTCAAATATGCAGAAGAGTCACGCATGAAGAATTTGTGTCCACGTTTTTTCCTTGAACACTTTTTTTTTAATGAATCTCTTTGACCTATGTCCCCGAATGGCTATTACTCTCCAAATAAATTAAATTAAATTTAAATTTCAAAGTTCGAGCTGTTGAATTTGATAAACATTGGATAAACTATGATACTTTTTGTACTTACAATAATTTATTGTAAGATCAAGGTTAAAAGGTTCATATTCTAAATACTTTTCTTATATTTTGTATGACTGGACAAATTTTCAAATTAACTAAACAGAAGGTACAAAAGACAAATTACTTAAATGTCCAAAAAGTCGAGTGATTCGGATATTAAAAATTTGAACTCACAGAATGGAAGAGGGAGAAACAAAGAATAATTTTGTTCCTTTCCATTCGATCTACGAAATTTCCGCGTAATTTTGTATACGAGCGTCGTCCCGCGACACGCGCGCCTTTTGATTTATTTGGCTACGTTGCCTTTTGATTTATCGCGTCCCATGGGATATCCAGCTTGTTTTTTCACCGGGCGTGAAATAAAATTTCTCGTGTATATTCGGCGCGGGGTCAAGGGTTGCTTTCGCTACTAATTTCACCATGGCGTACACCTTACTTGCAGTTGCACATCACGCGCTCTACGATTTACGTGACGCGCCACGGGGGCTCGTGACGAGCTTGTTCCACCACCACTGAAACATCCCTTATGTAGTATAATTTCGTCTGCGAAATCTCGTGGTTCCTTATTAAGACTACTGATTTACGGACAACATCTGAATGGAACACTCTGATGCGCTGGGTACAACCGCTGGTTGAGAGACAAGTTTGCAGTCACTGGTCACCGAAATTTAATTTTATTATTATATTTACATGCATTTATTGTTTTATTTATATTTTATTTATTATATATTTAATACTCTATATTTATACTTTATTTATTATACACTTAATTCTCCATATTTATACTTTATTCATTACGTACTTAATTCTCCATATTTATACTTTATTCATTACGTACTTAATTCTCCATATTTATACTTTATTTATTATATACTTAATTCTCCATATTTATACTTTATTTATTATATACTTAATTCTCCACATTTATACTTTATTTATTATATATGTAGCACTCTATATTTATACTTTAGTTATTGTACATTTAATACTCTGTATTTATACTTCATTTATAATATTCAAACTTTATGTTTTATTTACTAAGGTGTTTCGTAATTAGTATAAATCCCTGAAAGGGGTAGAGGACGTCATTCTGCACAAAATTTTCCTTTGCGAAAATGGGGTTTGAAGCTTCGTTTTTGAATTATTAAGGAAAAACACGATTTAAATCGGAGCGCGAGAAGTGCGCGCGCAGAGAGCGACTGGAAAAATGCGAACCAATCAGAATCGCTCTTGCGTCTGCGCGCGCACGTCTTGCGTCTGCGCGCGCACTTCTCGCGCGCATGGATGGACCGTTTGAACGTTCATGAAGTATAGTAAGTTATACTTCGTTTATTATACACTTAATACTCTATATTTATACTTCATTTATTATATGAACCGTCTGCACGTCCATGAAGTATAGCAAGTTATACTTCATATTCACACTTCATACTTATACACATTATATTTGTATTCCGAGTTCATACTTGATTTGTAACTTTACAAATTGTATACAAAAATTAAAAAATTTGAAATGTGTAATAAATCACTGTTCGTTACATCAGGAAAATGTTTAAGTATTTATACTAAACTTCAAGCTAAAAATTAATGCAATATAAACAATATTTTATGACTCCTCTGTTATTAAATCATATGTGACTTTGTTTTTGAAATTTGATATTTATCCGCTGTACCACAATGTTCTTATATGCAGTTTTGATAATATCATTTCTTACTATATTATGTATTATTGTACAGTAAAAATATGTATCATATTTTCTTGCCACGATACGTTTTCACTAACAATGAATAAATAAATAATGGATCATTATTTCTTCAACTAAAGAACCTCTGCAGAAGAGAAAGCTGCTTCATACTCGCGAAAGAGAGTTTCTGTCCCGATAAAAAATTCATCAAACCAAATACATTTCATTCTATCTTGAAAAAAAAGAGAGAAACAATAGAAGAGAAACGCTCAACCGTATTCAATCAGTTTCGCGTTCAATTTCCGCGATTCATTCCCACATAATTTATGAAAAACTGCGATGCATTCCGAGACAGAGAATACGGAAACAAAGGAAAGAAAGGTGAAATAACGAACTCGAGCTGTACACCATTACTATCTAAATCGAACGGAAACGAATCTCCAGATCCCTCAGAACTAAATGAAAAGCAAATAAAAATTTTCATTCGCGTATGTTACGTTTGCACGGTCAACTTTTGTAAATCTATGTACAATCAATCGATACGTGTATTCGTGTAAGATATAGGTAAAAAATATAAAAATTTAACTTTTGTGTTTAATAAAGATAAATATGAAAAATATGAAAATTTTAAAACTTTAGATACTTTTACTAAAGTATACAAATACGTATATACACGAATGTGTAAATACATAAATACACGAATACGCAAATGCATAAATTCATTAGTACACAAATGTGTAAATTCATTAATATGCGAATGCATAAATTCATCAATACACAAATACACAGATGCATGTTATCTATATTCATAGATACACAAGATTTAATAAATTTTTACATTTAATTAATTCCCTAGCTAAAATTTGAGGCATGTTTTATATCAATTTGTTTGAAAACTATTTGTAAATCTCTAAACAAATATTTCATCAATTTCTGTTATATAAAATTGAAGATTGTTTAATTACTACCCCTGTTCATCGCACAGATAATCAAATTGTATTTTTATATTATTACATGTCTTAAAAGAAAGTGCAAACAGCAAATATTTGGAACTAACATTTATATTATGAAAAGTAATTAATGAAATTTAATTAAAATTGCAGCTAATTTAATTACACAAAATTGTAACTAATTACACTCCATAAAATTGTAATTAAACATACCGTATTAATTATCACGTATAACTCGAAAATTGTATCTCTACATTTGTCCTCAATTTTTCGCAATTTGTAGAAAATTAATTATCGAGAGCAAAGACACTGCTTTAATATCGGCGTTATTGAAATAGTAATTCATCAGCAGATTTAATTGCAATATTTCCCATGTTTACTCCAGCAAACACAGTTTATTAAACATTCCGATATCTAGTTTAATAACGTACAAAACATCTTTTAACAAAATAACACGAGTCTTTTTAAACACAAATCGGAGCTTCATAATTGTACAACAAAAATTCTATTATTGACTTTTAATAAACATTTTACAAATAATATATGTGTTTAAACAAATACATATTTTCCCGTATATTTTCGAGGATATTCGAGAGGAAAATCATTCAATTCCATCAGCTCGATTACTGAAAGGAATGTAATATACCGAACGCGTACAAACTCGCTGGCTGTAATAAATCGGTTCAATCAAACGCGTGCATGCTTTATCAAGAGAAATCTATTTTCACGTCGGTATCAACTGACTGTTATTTAAAATGACACTTATTGAAGAATTTTTTAATTTAATCCCTTTACCGCGGAAAATCTCAACGAGCATTTTCGGCATTAAACTGTTAATTAAAAGCATATCTCCTTTTGCCAAACTGATCACAGACTATGTTTCAGTCAATGATTTGAAAGAGTTTTACAAATCTTTTCATTTAGATTTTCAAGCTTTTCAGATGTGCATATCTAAAAATTGCGTGTGCAGAAAAATTAATTCATACACTGAAAAAAATGATACAATTGAGTATATAAAAATTGTAAATATTTTCAAAAGATTAAAAATGTGACAATTTAAAAGTAACTATACACAAGAAGAATTTCAATTTCTGTTTATGTCACATTTGTTCGTTTGCTATGTCTGCTTACTTTTCCCGTGTTTTTCGATAAAACACGATTTTCATAAGACGTTGTTGATTCGATCGAATCGCATAGGCGCGATGCACACGTTCGCTCAATATTTGCGAAAAGTGTGTGAATGCATTCGAACATCGGTCTGTCCTTGTATAAATACCAATGCGAACGTGTTTACAATCTATGCAAACGTTATAACATTTAATTTTTGTCTGTGAAGTTTTTTCTTGGCACAAAATTCATCAGACATAGTTTTCGGCATCGAACGGAATCAATTTTTTTTTGGTTTGCGAAGATTTTTATTTTGGTATGAATATTGTCGTTATTAATTGTTAGTCGTAGACTGCGATATAAATTTTTGTATTTGGGAATTGGGAAATTTTATAATTTGATATCTATATGTATCACAAGTTTTTGATATCGAAATTTTTGTGGTTCACTGTTTTAAGTTTCTGGATTACTAAATTTACAAATTTCTAAATTAAGTTCTTGTATTTTTATATTATTAAATGTACATATTTCTACGTTATGAAATTTTCAAATTTCTAAATTATCAGATTTCCGTGCATTAAATTTTCAAATTTCCAAATTACAAAATTTACAATCTTAACAAGCTGAAAAATCGAATATTTTGAATTTCTAAATTTCTAAAATTCCAAATTCCCATCCGAATGATCAAACTTCCAATTTCCCAAATCCACAAATTCCCAAATTCGTAAATTAAAAAATTAGAATATTACAAATTTTTAAATTTCTAAAAAACAAATACGTTATAAAAATATCTATCCTTGCCATATCATTCAGATACAGAATTGGAATGCTATATACAAAAAGATGTGAAATATTGCACCAATTGTTGCTCTTTTTCGTACTACATTTCAACACTTTTTGTCGCAGAATGTTTCCAACTATCGACCTACGTGAAAAAAAGGGAAGAAAATAAAATACCGTCGCACGTTTTTTGAACCGGTACTACGTACCTTTTTTCGGAGCAATTTGGGTGAAAAAATGTTGGAGTTCGATGTCAAAAAAAAAAATAAAAAGTTCGTGAGATATTTCAAATTTTTGATACCAAATATCTCACTTCTGAATTTGAAAAATCTCGCAGACTGTGAAACAGCTTTTACTATACCTCAATGCGATTCTAGTTATTAATATAAATGTCACAGTTATTACTCACGTAAATTATTACGCCTAAATTGAAAATTCGCGCGTACCAAAAATACGAGAAAAATTGACAATATTTGAACCGCGAGTGCGTCACGAGTGCGTCATTAGTGCGTCACGAGCGCGTCACGAGTGTGTCTCGAGTGCGTCACGACTGTGTTACGAGTGCGTCATTAGTGCGTCACTAGTATGTCACGAGTGCGTCACGAGTGTGTCTCGAGTGCGTCATGACTGTGTCACGAGTGCGTCATTAGTGCGTCACGAGTGTGTCACGAGTGCGTCACGAGTGCGTCATAAGCTCACGCGCCAACTCGTGGGTTGCGTACGTTAGATCCCTTACGAGGAGAGATCAAATAATTTTTTTTTCATTTTTCGATTGTTTACACAAGAATGTATCTAATTTCTAAAACATGTACTAGTTTTAATACAAACATATGAGAGCTATAATTTTATAGAGTAATAGGTGACATAGTTCATTTTATTTCATGCAAGTTTTCTTAACGTTTACAAAATTAATCCTTTTATCGTGACACATACAAGTCGAGATGTTGCTCGCGCACAAAGAAGACCCTCGAACGGTGATTAATCGTGAATAACCGTGGTAAATATCGGAAAAGTAATCAGCTCCGAGTCGAAAGTAAAAATAAATAACACGACGACTCGGTATGTCATTCGATAATGCCGGATATTAGTTTTCCATCGAACAATAGCCACCCTTTCGACCGAATTGATCGGTTTCTCTTCGAATTCTGGTAATGATCTTCGCTGACCTCTTTCTCTCGCGTTCTGCGAGAATCTGGTAACCTAACAGTAATGTCTTCGTTGGTAATACATGGCGGTACAAAATTACTCGCATAAATTTAACTTCATCGATGCACTTTGTGGACCAGTGAGTTTTGAAAGAATAAATCTAAAACTGTACTTTATATTCATATGTTTTATACTTGTATTTATGTGACTTATATTTAGATTTAAATAACATTCTTATAATGTCGCTTAATGTATTCTTATTATTATGTATTCTTTTCGGTATCTCTAGATTTTCGATCAATCGATTTTAGTACATTTTTATCTGAAGTATGTACGTTTATACATTTGTTAGAGTAGATCTGGGTCACGATTGACACATCCACCGTTTGACAGTAAAATTCACGTAATTATAATACGAAGTGCTTAATACGATATTTCGTAGAATTCGCAATAAATTCTATGTCTAGCTAACTTGATAGGTAATCGTAGCAATCAACAGAACACCGTTGTTACTCGCAATTAGTAGGAGCGTAATCGAGATTCGATTCATCAAACTGCGATCCAATCGACCGTTTCGCCATTTCAGCACAATTTTGATTTCATTTCAACATGGTAATGCGGGAATCGCCGACGACGACGGTGATCTGAATTCCTGGGTCATCTGTGTATCTCACACGACAGCTATGATGGATTTGCTACTATCGTGGATCATTTTCGTTTCTGCTAAAAGTATGGCTGACTTACTGTACAAACACGGTGACCATTTAATACAAATGCAGCCAAAATGTGATTGATAGTTCATGGAATTTCTATTGCATGACTGTCAATTTTTTTTCCTTTGAAATTATTGTAGTTGCTCTTGAAAATTAATTATCGAAATTTTGTTGTGTAGTAATTCTTTCAAATTAATTTTTGAAATTCTACTGTCTAGTAGTTCTTTAAAATTAATTTTTATAATTCTACTGTATAGTAGTTCTTTAAAATTAATTTTTGAAATTCTACTGTCTAGTAGTTCTTTAAAATTAATTTTTATAATTCTACTGTATAGTAGTTCTTTAAAATTAATTTGTCAAATTCCACTGTGTAATTGTTCTTTCAAATTAATTTTTTAAATTCTATTGTCTGATAGTTCTTTAAAATTAATTTTTGAAATTCTCTTGTGTAGTAACCCTTGAAAATTAATTCTTAAAGTGTTTGTTATGTTCATTAAAATTAATTATCAAAATCATTGTTGTACAGTAGCTGTTGAAAATGCTGTCAAACATGAATTATTAAAATTATTGTTATGTAGATATTTTAGAAAATTGATTACTGCAATTATTGTCATATAGTTGTCAAAAATTACTTGAAACTTTTATTACACAATAAAAAAAAAAATTAACACGGCTGTAAAAATTAATTATTAAAACGACTGTTATGCAGTAATCGTTAAAAATGAATTATTGTAGTCACTGTCATACAATAATCATCAAAAATGAATGATTAGAGCTATTACTATATAATACCCATCGAAAATGAATTATTCCAATTCCCATTTCACAGCAGCTAAAAATTAACTGCTAAAACTACCGATACCTAGGTGTAATTAGAAACTAGTGGTATTATTTTCCCTATATTTAAATAGCACCAGGTATGTCGCACACAACGGAGCGCACACGTGTACACCGGTGTCCACGATTATCCCTGTAAAGACGTCCGTGTATATTTATGACCGAATTAACCTACGGAAATACCAAGTGCACCGGCATAAATGTGGTCGTATAAATACATGACGACGGTTCCGTTTATATATAAAATCGCCCTCGTGGCAGAAGCCAAGTTTTGTAAGGGTAGACAGCATTTCAATTTATGGATTTTACCGTGCTAGACGATGGTTAGGTGAGATCCTGGGACATTCGGAAGGTATCGATTTCGGTGGACGTCTTGCTGAATCCATACAACCCCTGTCGTTTGATCCTCTGCTACACAACTCAATTTTATGCGAAACGTTTCCATACGAGAAAGCCAGGTAAAATCTCACTTTATTATTTATTTGGAAGCGAGGTGTTCCTGTAAATTGACCGACTGTCTTCTTGTATTTATATATTAGCTTATTTATTTATATCTTTATTTAGATAAGCTAAATTGTTTGTACAGCAATTATATATTGTAACATATTGCAAATGACCGATTCAAAGCTTTCGAACAGTGATTATGTTAATAGTAAATATGTAGACGTATAACCTCTTTTGAGGTTAGAAAAAATAACCCAACTTTCTCCCCCAATTGTAATTTATTTATTTTAAATATAAGTGGAAGAACAAAATTCTGAAAGCACAAAATAACACACCAAGGCAAAATATGATATATGAATAATTTTTGAAGAAGTTACATACCTAGCTTTGGAATAGTGATTATATTGAAAGTACATGTGTAGACATAACCTCTTTTGAGGTTAGAAGTAACTTCCCCCCCCAACTCTAATTTATTTATTCTAAATAACAGTGAAATAAATGTAATAAAAAACATACCAAGGCAAAATATTTAATTACTTTAAATATTTTAAAAATATTTTGGTTGAATATTTACAAAGTAACAGTAAAATATGTTATTTCCACGTACGAAAGAGACGTTTTTGTACAAGTTAAATGACCGCAGTTCCCGTTCCGAATTCCGCCGGTCTTGTAACGGAACAATTAACCAAATACGTATTAATTGGACGCAGCGAGCGCGAAAAGAAAGAAAACGACAATGAAATACCGTCAATTGCGAGATTTAATTGGCGAAGATTGAAAAGAAAAGCGGACCAAGGCCGTTCACGCGTTGCATTAATTAAAAGCTCTGGGACGTTCAATTTCAATTTCAAATAACGTTTGGATCGGTCTCTCGAGCTGATGTCTGATCGTAAAACGATAATACCGCTTCTTCGGGTTGCCGATCATTCACCATTTGCATAATTCACCGACCAACTTAATTTCCGGTACCTCTGGGCTCGCGTTGACAGAAGTCTCTTCACGATTCTTCCTTCTACAGTTTTGTTCCTTTTTTTCTTTGTGTGCTCTCTTTACATTTATAACGAAATGTCGTTTACTACTGAGGTTCTTTATTATCGAGTTACTGTGCAAGTATTTAATGTCTATTTTTAGGATTTCATGGAAAAGAACTGGGGAAACGATTATACTTAATTGATTGTATTAAACAAATACTCTTTATATTTGTTATATTATACCATATATATTAGTAACATATAGTAGTGTATATAATATAATGTAAAATGCAATAGCTGACATAATGAATTGTACATATGGTTGCTGCATTAATATGTAGCATATGTAATTTTACACGTGTGTATATTACACATGTAATTACACATGTAACCTTAAAAGTGTACGCAATGATAATAACAAAAAATAGAATAGTAAAATAACAAAATTTTAAAACAGTAAAATAGTGAAATATGATAATACAAAAATTGTAAAACAAAATAGCAAAATAAAAAAATAACAAAACTGTAAAATAATAAAATAAAATAATAAAGTATAACATAAGTATAGAACAAAATATAAAAATCTGTTGCATGTAGAAGTTTCGAAAGTAACGACAACAAATTAGAATTTTAATTTCATTTTAATAAGCGCCTCCAAAGATCTAATTAGTATTATCAAACTTTTCTAGAATCTTTCAATTAATATCCCGATTCTTCCGCGCGATTCCAATTAATACTTTCTTAACTTTTTCTTATTAATATCTTTTGCATGCTTTCACGAGTTTCCTCGTTAAATGAAAATTTCAACAGTTCGGAAAGTCTCATAACCTGCAAATCGACGTACGCGTTCCTTCGCAAAAAATCGAACGTTTATTATCAATTGAACGGTGAAATAACTTCTAAAAGTCAAGTGATAAACGTAACAAGAAGAAGAAGGATCCTTTCTTATGTAGGAATGCACGTGCGTAGTTCTTTCAGGTGCATCGCTGCCATTTTCTTTTGCTCTTAAGTTGTTTCTACGATTTTGCATTTTTCGTGATACGGTCAATCGTGATACTGTATTTTGTGATTTTATTCTTTGCTTTCTTTTCCATAAAGAATTATGGTAGTGTGACGTTCTTGAAGAGAGAAATAGAAATTTTTTACTTGATTGCAACTGGAGTTTTTGTCTTTATGCAAAAAAATTAGAATAAATTGTAAAATATTTTTGAGGTGCTTTCTTGAAATCCCAAATTCCCAAATTCTCTAAATTTCCATAAATCCCCTAAATTCCTCAAAGTTCCAAAATCCCCAATTTCTCCAAATTCGCAAATTTCCAAATCGTCACACACCTAAGTTATCAAATTCCCAGAGCACACACTGCAAAGCCATTAATTTAAAACAGTCTCCATCCCGTTCCGAAACAGTACCACATTTTAAAACTAAACTCGCAACTAATCTATAGTCAAACTCAGAGCAGTAAATTCGAACTACGAACCTAAATCTACGTAGTAGAAACCTAAATCTAAGTCAAATCGCTGCTCCAAATCTTGTTCAGCACTGGCCTAGGCCTTTCGCGACAACTTGGTCAGCGTAGTGCAAGACGAACATTTACGTTTTCCTATCTACGGATGTCCCACGAGTTGGCGCGTGAGCTATGACGCACTCGTGACACACTAGTGACGCACTCGAGACACACTCGTGACGCACTAGTGACGCATTAATGACACACTAGTGACGCACTAATGACGCACTCGGGATACACTCGTGACGCACTCGTGACGCACTCGTGACACACTCGTGACGCACTCGTGACACACTCGTGACGCACTCGCAGTTCAAATATTGTTAATTTTTCTCGTATTTTTGGTAAGGGCGAATTTTCAATTTAGGCGTAATAATTTACGTACGGATGTCCCACGAGTTGGCGCGTGAGCCATGACGCACTCGTGACGCACTCGCGTTTCAAATATTACAAATTTTTCTCGTATTTTTGGTACGCGTGAATTTTTAATTTAGGCGTAATAATTTACGTACGGATGTCCCACGAGTTGGCGCGTGAGCCATGACGCACTCGTGACGCACTCGCGGTTCAAATATTGTAAATTTTTCTCGTATTTTTGGTACGCGCGAATTTTCAATTTAGGCGTAATAATTTACGTACGGATGTCAACCCACGAGTTGGCGCGTGACCCAAAGTAAAAGAAGCTCTATCCACCGTGAACACTTCCGTTACATACGGGCGCATAAGAATAATAATGACAATAACGACTGCTGAACGCGATTCGCGCTATCTCGCTCGCTCGAGAGACGTTTGCCGACTGTCATTGTTTTTCGCCTAATTGGTGTGCGTGACCGCGAGAGCCAATTGTTCCGAAAATACGTGTGAGGCGTCCATTTTTCTACTCCGACCAATCGGAGTGGCTCTTCTAAACACCTGGGTCCGCCTCTTTACGCGCCAACTCGTGGGTTGGCGTCGGTACGTGCCTCGCGTGCCGTTTGTCTACTTGTTCCTGATTTGATTCCGATACCCTAGTGTGATTTCCCCTAGGGAACCGGTAGTTTCCTTACCGCGGAAAAATTCTGCGAGGGTGAAGTTTTGCCGAGCAACGAATCACGCGAGGTCTCTTTGGTGCCGTCTCCACGGGCTCGCCTGATCGAATATCGAAATCCTTTTTTTCCTTCGGGATAACCGAGCCGCGATATTAGTTCCCGTCGTTTTATTTGTTCGACAGGGTTTTATGACCGAACGGAAGTATTTTTCGATACGATATTTATATTTATTCGTTACGAGAGTTTCGTTATTTATTTGTTATAAAATTTTTTATATTTATTTATTGCAAGCTTGTTACATTCAATCATTGCAAGTTTTTTTGTATTTATTACAAGAGTTTTCATATTTATTTATTGGGTGGTTCCTATGCTCATTACGAGATTCTTGAAATTCATGATATTTATAATGATCAGTGCAATTAATTTAATTTTATAAAATTCAATTTAAAAGATATGTAAGAGAAGAGACTTGTATGGTAATAAATTATTGTTGGAAGTAATATATTGAAATAATAATTGGAGATGATATATCGAAACAGTGATAAGCAGATTAATAATCTACATATGTTACTACTTGTCTGACCATGCACGTATATTTCTACTGTGATCGTAAAAGTTTTAATATTTCAGTAATTTTTAGAATAAACTTGATTAAACTTTCATACTTGATTCATACCTTTCAGTGTTATATGTTTTATATCTTTATTTATGATTTGATAATATTGAAGTAGAAGGTAATGTTTATTGGAGGGAGTTGATCAGAAATGGTTGATCTCTACTACTTAGGAATGATCATGTGTATCATATTGAATTTAAAAATGAAGATTTATCTGTGTCACGATTCTATATTAATTATATTATGCAGTATAATATTACAGTATTACTTCAAATATAATATAATAAATATATGAAATATTGTAATATTGTACAAGTAACAAAATAACATGGTATCTCATATATTATGCTATAACAGTATCATATTACAATATTACTACAATATAACAAATAAAATAAATGATACTGTAAATGTTAAAAAATAAATTACAAAGTAATGAGCCATTACTAACATATAATATTATAAATATTAAATGTATATTAATAATATTATACTATTTCACAATTTGTACAGTATAATGATATTTGGTGGATTTATATAACACTCAACAGATGTTCCATTGTTTGAATTCATCTCCAATTTCTCATTTGTCTCTAATATTAAAATTACTATATACTTTTTATAACGTCATCAAATACAGTATCTTCATTATTTCAATCTTGTTCAACTTTTAAGCACAGAATTCGAATACTGTTCAGCACAATTTCACTCTTTCACTAATTAAGATTTCAAGTTATTTACTTTGCTCACATTCTATATCGAACGGACATTTCGCCGATTTCCCACGGGGTTTCATTCCAATCTATATGTTCGATCAAAAACTACCGTGAAAGTTACTCTGATACCAAATGGATCATATTAAAGTTTATGAAATTACATATATTCCATAATGATCATCATTTGATGATCTTAAAATTATTATTTATAACAATCACTTAAGTTCAAACTATAAATGAACTTATCGTCAAGTGAAACACACGACAATAAAAATTTTAATGTTTCTTCTTTTTAGGGTATATAAATGTGCAAGTGTACAAGTATATGTACAAATATGTAAACACACACATATGGTAACATGGGTGAACATGCAAGTATCATATATAAATATGTGAACACACACATGTGCGAACATACAAGTATAATATAAAAATATGTGAACGCACATGTATATATATAATATACACATGTGTGAACATATGTGTAAGTATAATAAAAAAACTATATGAATATACACATGTAATATACACGTGTGTCAACATATACATATACGTATAATATAAAAATATGTGAATATACATACATATGTAATATACACATGTGTGAACATACATACATATGTAATGTATACATGTGTGAACATATGTGTAAGTATAATATAAAACTATATGAATATACACGTGTGTCAACATATATACGTGTACCTATAAATATATGCGAACATACACATATAATAGCTAAATATAATTAAATATAAAGTTAACATATGTTCCCTTGCAAACAAACAAGGACTCAATTTACCAGGATTTTCCAAATATTAAAAAAATTTTTAGGATATGCACAGATATCAGCAATTTGAAGGTTCGATCGAAATCACAGGAAAACAGGATGGATCGTTATGTTTCCATTTAACATTCATCAATTTTGATGGATAACACAGTGACAGTAATCTGTTGCGCTTTACTGACCTGCAATAAAATTGCTTTCGATCCATCTTGCTTTATATACTTCTCTACCGGTCGTTATTTCGAATGATTTGCAAATGCGACAGTCATTTCAAAACTTTTCAAACTTTTATATCAAAGTTTTCGTTATGTTCTATATCAAAAACTTTCTGTCAATACGAACAGTCGTTATATTGAATGGGATTTTATACGAGTTTCATATCTGATCATTTAGAATATGGATACGCATGTATATAGTTCATATTTAATTATTTATTTATCTGGAAATTTTTAAATTTTAAATTTTTGCAAATTTGTAAATTTCTAAATTTCTGAATTTCTAGACTTTTTAAATTCCTAGAGTTGTGAATTCCTAGAGTTATGAATTCCTAGATTTCTGAATTCCTAGAGTTGTGAATTTGTAGAGTTGTGAATTCCTAGATTTCTGAATTCCTAGAGTTCTGAATTCCTAGATTTCTGAATTCCTAGATTTCTGAATTCCTAGATTTCTGAATTCCTAAAGGTGTGAATTCCTAGATTTCTGAATTCCTAAAAGTGTGAATTCCTAGAGTTGTGAATTCCTAGAGTTGTGAATTCCTAGAGTTGTGAATTCCTAGATTTCTGAATTCCTAGAGTTCTGAATTCCTAGAGTTCTCAATTCCTAGATTTCTGAATTCCTAAAAGTGTGAATTCCTAGAGTTCTGAATTCCTAGAGTTGTGAATTCCTAGAGTTGTGAATTCCTAGATTTCTGAATTCCTAGAGTTCTGAATTCCTAGAGTTCTCAATTCCTAGATTTCTGAATTCCTAAAAGTGTGAATTCCTAGAGTTCTGAATTCCTAGAGTTGTGAATTCCTAGAGTTGTGAATTCCTAGATTTCTGAATTCCTAGAGTTCTGAATTCCTAGAGTTCTCAATTCCTAGATTTCTGAATTCCTAGATTTCTGAATTCTTACAGTTGTGAATTCCTAGAGTTCTGAATTCCTAAAAGTGTGAATTCCTAGAGTTCTGAATTCCTAGAGTTGTGAATTTCTAGAATTGTGAATTCCTAGATTTCTGAATTCCTAGAGTTGTTAATTCCCAGAGTTCTGAATTCCTAGAGTTCTGAATTCCTAGAGTTCTGAATTCCTAGAGTTCTGAATTCCTAGAGTTCTGAATTCCTAGAGTTCTGAATTCCTAAAAGCCTGAATTCCTAGAGTTCTGAATTCCTAGAGTTGTGAATTTCTAGATTTCTGAATTCCTAGAGTTCTGAATTCCTAGAGTTGTGAATTCCTACAGTTCTGAATTTCTACCTTTCTGAATTCCTAAATTTCCAAATATCTGAAATTTTGATGTCTTTGAATTTTCGAAGCACCTTTCTAAATTCCGATTTTCTAATCCTCTCAAAATTAGAAAATTCTTCAATCTGAAAATTTGAGAATTTACAAATTTCAAATCTCCAAACGTATCAGCCTAAATTCTTGATATCAAATGAATTACAATTTTTCAATTCAGACATGAAATTCCTAAACTTCTCTATTTGACGACAGAAAAATTAGTACCATCCTTAACATAATTAATTTATAATTACGAAAATTTGTAAATACGATTACACTTAAACTACATAACACATTATTAATCTCCTTATCTCAACGCCTTTTACAAAAACGAGTGGTAAGATTGCCATATTCTGTTGCAGGTGTCTAAAGCAATGGCGATAGCTGCAGAAAGGCCAGAAAGCTCCACCATGCTCCAGATATCGAGTGTTTTGAGCACTCCTTCGGTATTGGATATCCAGAAGAACTTTCATACATACATACATACACAACGGGTATCGAATTACCAAGTATCTTCGAGACACCTTCGGTTGCTGCGTTCGATTACCATAGAAATGCGTCGGGAAAATCGTATCTAATGCGAGTATGCATTTTTCAGAAATGCGCATAATGTCAGCCGCATGCATTTACATTTATTGTGCTCGTTGTTTTTCCTGCTTTTTGACATCTTCGCCATACGGATCGGAAGAATGGGTAAAATAACAAAATTCAGATAACGTTTCGACACGGTGCTTCCCTTTTGTCACGTTTGTTTCATGTAGATAATTAATTTCTGCGTTCACGTTGAAATATTAAATTGGGAGTTCGTAGAAATACGAGTGCACAGTTCTAACAAATTTCGGGGTTTACAAATGTATATTTCATATGGAAATTTCGTTAATAAATTAAATTATTGTAAGGGGAATTCTAATTTAATGAATTGTGAATTTA
Source organism: Megachile willughbiella (assembly GCA_945859595.2). Taxonomy (NCBI): domain Eukaryota; kingdom Metazoa; phylum Arthropoda; class Insecta; order Hymenoptera; family Megachilidae; genus Megachile; species Megachile willughbiella. The sequence goes on along the minus strand of OX243805.1, from coordinate 8,296,994 downwards.
ATTTTTGTAATTATGAATTTTTAATTTAATTCAGTTTTCAGTCGAATCTGAGAATTTGAGGTATTAAATTTGGTTAATGGATTTGAAGATTTGATGGAAAAAATGTTTGTTATTATATGAGGATGTTAGGTATGGAATAATTAATTTTAAAAAATACAAATCAGTAAGTTAAATTTAGTTCCTGTCATCAAGATTTCATGACATAAAAGTGTTGCAGAATGACACTTGTGATACATCAATTTCAAGGTTGAAGATCAACGAAAATACCTATATATAAGCTGCATCAATGTTCTCAATACAAAGTGGCTGACGAGAAATTATAACAGTGATTGACTAGTAATCATGTCAAGTTTGGACCAAGTCCACATTCACGTTATCAAGTTTTCATGACATAAAAGTATTGCAAAATAACACTTGTGAGACACCAATTTAAAGCTTGAAGATCAACAATAATACCTATATACACGCTTCATTAATATTCTCAATACAAATTGGCTGACGAACAATTATAACAGTGATGGACTGCAAGTGATGTCAAGTTTAAGTTATTTTAGTTTCCATTATGAATATTTCATGACAAAGAAATATTGAAAATTAGCACTCGTAATACATCAATTTAAAGCTTGAAGCTTAATAACAACACCCACCTAAACGATTCACTAATATCGTTACTAGAAAATGGTCGATAATCAATTACAGCGAACAATGACTTAATTCGACACATGTGAAGTGTGGATCATATGATCTGATGATAAATCACTATAAGACTTATGTTAAATCAAATTGAGCCAAATTGAATATCACTGTACTACAATAACCTCAGTGTCAAATACATCGACATGTTTACAAATATCTAAAATATTTTAACCCCTTGCACTATTTGGACGAGTCTGACTCGTGACGCACTGGTACTTCAGTTGGGATCAATTTTACTCAAATTTTGAATATGCTTCAATTTAGTGTTCAAGTCCAATTATAATTTGCATAGTCAACGATTGCATAATACCATGTTATCATAACATTTCAACATTCTTTGTCTGTTTTAATATTGTAGCTGTGTTTAGTTAGTTCCGACTGACGCACCTGACAAATAGGTCATAGTGCAAGGGGTTAATACTACCATATTAATACTGCCATACTACCATAGTATTAACATTAGTATAAACTAATTTGTGGAAGTCTGTGCAGTTACTAGTATTAATATTACCATACTACCATAGTATTAACACTAGTATAAACTAATTTGTGGAAGTCTGTGCAGCTACTAGTATTAATACTACCACAGTATTAACACTAGTACCAATTAGTTTGTGAACGTCTGTGCAGTTACTGTTACATTAAAAATAAAGTATAATGATGAGGGATAAAACGAAGTGATTTATACAATTCATCTTGAGAAAAGTTATAACTTTTGATTCGTCTATCTTTTACACATTAAACTACAGTAATTAATTAGTAATGAAAGGGAAAAGTTTAAACCAAAATTTGATAGAAGAATTCTAAAATTATTTTCCACGAAAGAATCCTTAATGCAATTACTGAAATAATTAAAATTAAGAAGAAGAGTAGATCAACTTAATATTGAAAACTTACTACTTCAGATACACTATATATTTTTCTAAGTACTAAATATAATTAATTTGTGGTAAATTTGAAAATTTAAATAAGAACAAAAATTTGAAAGAAAGAAACTAAAATTAATCTCTACGAAAAGTTCCCCAGATTCCTAAAATTTTCAAATTTTTCTGATTCCAAATTCCCCAAATTTCTCAGATTCCAAATTCCAAAATACCCAAATTTCTCATGTGCCAAATTCCAAATTCCCTAATTTCTAAATTTTCAAATTTCTCAGGCTCCAAATTCCCAAAATCTCCAAATTTTCTTGGGTTCCAAATTCCAAAATACCCAAATTTCTCATGTACCAAATTCCAAATTCCCTAATTTCTAAATTTTCAAATTTCTCAGTTTCCAAATTTCTTAGGTACCAAATTTCTCAGACTCCAAATTCCCAAAATCCCCAAATTTTCTTGGGTTCCAAATTCCAAAATACCCAAAATTTCTCATGTGCCAAATTCCAAATTCCCAAATTTCTAAATTTTCAAATTTCTCAGTTTCCATATTTCTTAGGTACTAAATTTCTCAGGCTCCAAATTCCCAAAATCTCCAAATTTTTCAGGTTCCAAATCCCAAATTCCCCAAATTTGTTAGATTCCAAATTTTAATATCCCCAAATTTCTCAGGCTCCAAATTCCCAAAATCTCCAAATTTTCTTGGGTTCCAAATTCCAAAATACCCAAATTTCCCAGGTACCAAATTCCAAATTCCCAAATTTCTAAATTTTCAAATTTCTCAGTTTCCAAATTTCTTAGGTACCAAATTTCTCAGGCTCCGAATTCCCAAAATCCCCAAATTTTTCAGGTTCCAAATCCCAAATTCCCCAAATTTGTTAGATTCCAAATTTTAAAATCCCCAAATTTCCCAGGTTCCAAATCCCAAATTCCTAAATTTTCAAATTTCTCACCTTCCAAATCCCACAATCCCCAAATCTCCCAGGTTCCAAATCCCAAATTCCCCAAATTCCTAAATCTTCAAATTTCTCACTTTCCAAATTCCAAAATCCCCAAATTTGTCAGGGTCCAAATTCCTAAACTCCCACACCTCTCAACTTCCAAATCCCAAAATTACTAAACTTCTAATTCTCGAAATTCTCAAAACCCAATTTTTCAAATTCCCAAATTTCTCATATTCCGAATATCGTCTCTTCCAAGCTCTCAAACCGCTACCACAAATCCCTCAAACTTCCCACTCTCCTCCCACACTTCGACTACCCAAACAAAAAATATACTAATTAGCAAATAAAAATTTGTAAAAACATTCAAATACGAAATCTACAAACTTCCAAGCGGCCAAGAAATATGTCTCTTTGCAAAAAGCTGGTGCGAGAGTTAAAAATTTCCCCATCATTGGTTTCGACTTGCCAAGCCCTAACCGTAGCCCTAACCCTATCCTAGATTAAAGATCGAAGCGTGTCGACAGCTTTAATCACGTTCATCCCCGAGTCTAACATAAGTAGTGGGATGCTGTTCGCAGAATCAGCTCGAACGTCGCCGGAAGTGGCTCGCGAGTGAAGAGGAGAGGATGGATGGCGGTATAAGGAAGAGATGGGTGGTTGTGGTTAATAGCATGGGATGCTATGGTGGTATGTGGCCTATCTAAGGGTTAAAGGTTACCAAGCGGATGTCTAAGTGACTTGCAAGGCTGCAAGGTTCGCGATCGCTGCTAATCTTGTTAACCCCTTCAGAACCGCCGTCTCTCTCTTCCCTTTCGTTTCCCACTCGATAGCTAAATCGTCGATCTACCGGCCGGATAATTTTCGTTCAACTCGATTGAACATTCAATCGATCAAAAGCTTATACGTCCTTCATGGCATACGATTTCTGATCTTTTGATCGGCGAACAGAGATTGAGCGATGAAAAGTTTCAAAAGGCTTGCCCGATTGGGGCAAATTTTATTTGCTTCTTTCCGTGTGCGTTCTCCAGAATTTAGGTTAGCAGTCTGTTTAAAAATATCAGCGAATTTTCACACCGAGATAAATTAAAGAATCCAAAGAAACTGAATTGAATAGCGCGTCTATTCGCTGTCATTAAAAATCATAAAATTTCATAAAAGCGTTCAGAACGCTCGGCCGAAAAAAAAATATGGGAGTCAAAGAACCATCAATAATCCTCTGATAGAACATACGGCTTTCAATCACCGATCCATCATCCATTCAGAGCTGATCAGTGGTCGTCAAAAATAAACCAATCTTACGGGTGATCTTGAAAAGCGGCGAAATAACAAATAGGGGAAAAAGAGAGCGATACCTAGATTCCTTTTTTTTTTCCAGCTTCTATAGCACGCGTCATTCTAAAAAGCACGCAGAGTCTAATTAATCTGTCAAACGCAGCCTACGATAGCAGACACGCGAAATGTCAAAGAGCCCGTCAAATCTCACCACGAGCGTCCCGTTAGCAGCGTCGGGACGCTTTCATCGCGAAGTATGCGGAAAATGCGACGGGAACGTGTCGTCGAAGGAAAACAAGCAAGGTATCTGTTTGCCAGGCCAGGCGTCAATCGAGGAACTTTGTGACACCGTTCTGAGCGTTTTTGTTCCCCGCCGAAGCAGGACAACGCCGCGAAAAATTGCTCAACAGAAGCAGTGCTCTTCCGTTTCTCTTTCCTTTATGCGTGTCCAGATTTCGGAGTTCGCGAACTTTGTGCAGGGAAATAGTTTCAAGTTTGAAAACGTATGTCTGAGAATTTATGTACGCGAAGATTTTTGAACTCGAGGGATATAGTCAACAATTTATTCACTGGAAGATTTATTTGAACATTTGTAGGATTCATAATAAAATATGTTAAAGCGAAGATTTATATAACAATTTCTAAACTTGAAATTGTACATGTATAAATGAAATTTTTAACCTTGAAAGTTTATATATTTGGACATTTATAAATTTGAAACATATGTATGTTTCAAAATTTTTCAACCTGAAGATTTATATATAGGAAAATTTTTAACATGGAACTGTATATGTATATATGAACATTTTCTAACATCAAAGCTTGTATTTGTAAACTTGAAAAATTATGTTTTAAAATTTGTTAACCTGAAGATTTATATATATGAAAAATTTTAAACTTGAAGATTTATATACATAAAAATTTCTAAACTTGAAACTCTATATTGTATATATGTACATGAAAATTTTCAAACTTCAAAGCTTATATAAATATTTTAACTTGAGGATTTGTATATATAAAAAATGTTTAACTTGAAGATTTACATGTACAAAAAATCTTTATCTTGAAGATTTATATATATAAAAATTTCTAAACTTGAAACTGTATATGTATACATGAAAATTTTCTACCTTAAAAGATTATATATCTGAAAATTTCTGAAATTGAAAAATTGTTTGAAAATATTTTAACTTGAAAATTTGTAAATATGAAAAATTTTTAACTTGAAGATTTGCCTATATGAAAATTTCTAAACTTGACAAATTACATACTAGAAAATTTCTAAACTTGACAAATTATATACTAGAAAATTTTTAAATTTGAAAATTATATCCTAGAAAATTTTTAAACTTGAAAATTATATACTAGAAAATTTATAAACTTGACAAATTATATACTAGAAAATTTCTAAACTTGACAAATTATATACTAAAAAATTTCTAAACATGAAAAATTATATCCTAGAAAATTTCTAAACTTGACAAATTATATACTAAAAAATTTCTAAACATGAAAAATTATATCCTAGAAAATTTCTAAACTTGACAAACTATATACTAGAAAATTTCTAAACTTGAAAATTACATACTAGAAAATTTTTAAACTTGAAAATTATATACTAGAAAATTTCTAAACTTGACAAATTATATACTAGAAAATTTCTAAACTTGACAAATTATATCCTAGAAAATTTCTAAACTTGACAAATTACATACTAGAAAATTTCTAAACTTGACAAATTATATCCTAGAAAATTTCTAAACTTGACAAATTACATACTAGAAAATTTCCAAACTTGAAAATGATATACTAGAAAATTTCTAAACTTGACAAATTACATACTAGAAAATTTCTAAACTTGACAAATTATATCCTAGAAAATTTCTAAACTTGACAAATTACATACTAGAAAATTTCCAAACTTGAAAATGATATACTAGAAAATTTCTAAACTTGACAAATTACATACTAGAAAATTTCTAAACTTGACAAATTAAAATGTATGTATAAAAAATTCCCTAACTTGAAAGATTATGTATTATAAAATTGTTAAACTTAAAAAATGACATATAATAATATAGAAATCACTAATAATAATTTAGAAATAATATAGAAATCCGTATATCCAATAATTGATCAATTCAGAACCCCTTATATGCAATAACTCAGAGCCACATCTAGAAATGTGTCTATATCTACAAAAATTCAAGCATTCTTCATACACATGAGTGACGTTACCGTGTTAATTGATATTTGAGTAAAAAGTAGCACAATAATTGATAAGACTAAAACCGTGATTAATCAACTTGGAAACCGTGTCATTTGTCGTGCACAGTATCTATTTTTCAATCGAAGCTACTTGCCCGAAATAGGAGCAAGAGCTGATGTTTGATCGATAAACAATCCTCTTGAGGTCTGGATGCTCGTTAAACAGGTGACACGGTAATATAAATTAGAGCTGTTCCGATTATTACGAGATCCACTCTTCCGAAGGCTTGAATTTTTTTCCAATTCCGTTTGTCGATGACTTTTATCGCGTTTGCGTCAGAATCTGTAAATACCTACGCGAAATTACGTGCTGCGGTTTTTCACGAGTTTATTGTACTGTATTTTCTATTATTGAGGATGATTTTGTATCTATTCGAATCTAATAATGATAATAAATTAGATCAGATAGGTACATTATAATGTACCTATTTATTACACACCTTTAAAACATGAAACTAATTTTTGTGAATGCAAAAAATCACTATACTAAAAATCAAAGGGTACAGTTTCGAAAAGGGTAAACCTCTGATCAAGCTGAAATTGTAACCAAATTTCACTCTTGATCAGAGAAGAAAGTCCCTAAAATGATTTTTGGCAAAGCTTCGTTTACTCCCCCTTCAAAGTGTTTTACAGTTCTTACCAAATATCTCCGAAAATATTGATTCTAGAGAAAAAGGTTTTAGATAAAAAATGAAGGCCATAAAAAACTCTACAAAGAAGGTTATATACATTTTTTAAGTAAACCTATTATTTTGTCTGTTATGACGTAAAATAACTCGGTGAGGATCATATTAACTTCTGTTTAGGGCACTTCTAAAACATACTTTTTTTCTTCGTGACAGCCAGAATAATAGGTTTACGTAAAAAATGTATGCAACATTATTTGTAGAACTTTTTAAGAGCTTCGCTTTTTGTTTGAAGCTTTTTCCTATAAAATCAATATTTTCGGAGATATTTAATGAAAACTGACAAAGGGGTGCTTCGAGAGATTTAGAAACCTTCTCTAATCAAGAGTGAACTTCTGTTAAAATTTCAACGGGTATTGTGCGCTTTGCAGAACTCCAAGCGAAGAAATATTTAAATAAATAATTTAATACTTAATCGAATAAAAATATAAAATACATAAAAATAGAATAAAATCGTAAGGACTTTAAACATTATCAAGGAGCAAAATGTTGTTAATAATCCAATTGAATATTATCAAGCTTTCAGGACATCAATATTTCGCTGATGATCGACATGTTTGGCTGAGATAATGCGTACATCAATATGAATGCAGTTTACAGTATGTCGTGTACGGGTCTGGAACAGGCACAAGTTATCAGGAAACATCAGCTTGAATGTGCAACAAGGAAAGACAAACAAGATAGTTTGATGGCTCTCCGATCGGTTCATTTAACAATGTGTCTTTGGTCAACGTCAAAGGGCTCGTTTGTGAAAGTTAATGAATCAGTCTCTAATATCGCGGTTAATGGCAGATGAACGGAACTCGTGGTCGTGATTGAAACCGAAGACAAAGTACAGATTGTCCATTTACTGCTCGAACTGATGAAATTCATATTTCACTATCAAATACCATCACGAATTATTTGTACAACCATACAGAACTCGGACCTTCTGATATTATTATTATTATTATTATTATTATTATTCTGATGTTTCTTTTTAATTTTTATGTTACACAGTTACTAAATTACTAAATTTCCCAATTTTCTAATTTCCTAATTTCCTAAATTCCAAATTTCCCAGTTACCCAATTTCCTAAATTTCTAATTTCCCAGTTTCCCAATTACCCAATTTGCTAATTTCCCAAGTTCCCAATTTCCCAATTCCCCAATTCCCCAATTCCCAAATTTCTTAATTTCCCAATTTCCTAATTTCCTAAATTCCAAATTTCCCAGTTACCCAATTTCCTAAATTTCTAATTTCCCAGTTTCCCAATTACCCAATTTTCTAATTTCCCAAGTTCCCAATTTCCCAATTCCCCAATTCCCAAATTTCTTAATTTCCCAATTTCCTAATTTCCTAAATTCCAAATTTCCCAGTTACACAATTTCCTAAATTTCTACTATCCCAGTTTCCCAATTACCCAATTTTCTAATTTCCCAGTTTCCCAATTACCCAATTTTCTAATTTCCCAATTTCCCAATTCCTCAATTTCTTAATTTCCCCATTTTCTAATTTCCTAATTTCCCAGTTACCCAATTTAGTAATTTTCTAATTTCCCAGTTTCCCAATTTCTCAAGTACCCAATTTTCTAATTACCCAATTTCCCAAGTACTTAATTTTCTAATTACCTAATTACCCAATTTCCCAATTACCCAATTTTCTAATTACCCAATTTCCCAATTCCCCAATTTCTCAATTTCCCAATTTTCCATTTCCCCAATTTCTTAATTTCCCAATTTCTCGACTTCCCAAATTACTACACTACTAAATTACTAAATTTCTAATTTCTACACCTTCTAAATTCAAAAATTTCCAAATTCCTATATTTCTACATTTCCAATTTTATTGAGAAAATAAAACAACTTGATACAAAACATATTTTAGAAAATTTATGTCTTTTTGCCACCCAAATTGAATTACTGAAAATGTACAAATACATAAATTTATTATATTACTGATAAAATATTAAAACTACTTGAGAATGCAAAGCTATTATAAGCATGTACAGTTCACTGTCAAAACAATTATTCAACAACTGAAATGTATACGCACATCGTTTGTTTACGAAACTCTCTGAATAAATTCATGAACCTAACACCGTATCTGTATTTAGTTATAAAATGTTTTACTAGGTCAATTTTTCTCGGAAGTTACTCGCCGTAGGTGATCGAAAATTCGTAACGAGCAACCAGCAGAATTGCAATTTCGCCTTCTCGTTGGAGTTTTTACGCGTACCATAAATGAGACGGTTAAATTTTTGAAGCTCAACTTCGGAAAACTGCTTGCCACCTTTTTACGGACGACTAAAACCCAAGTAACTTCCGGCAAGCATTTTAGTCGCTTTCAGACCTCTCGTCGGTTAAATTCATCCTGGAACTAGGGAAAATTCGCGTAGGTCGAAAAATACTTTTCGGTAATTAGCTTCTTGATTACTTTATAATTGACAGGGTGCAAATAAAAAGAGGTTTGGATAATGGGGGATTCTGTAATTTAGATATTTAGACTTCCTAATTTCCTAATTTGCCAACTTCCAAATTTCCCAATTTAGTAATTTTTTAAATTCTTAGTTTTCTAAATTTCTGAATTCCCAAATTCCTAATTTCCTAATTTCCTTAATTCTCAATTTTTTAATTTCTCAATTTCTCAAATTCCCAAATTCCCAAATTTTCAAATTTTTGATTTCCCAAATTCCCAAATTACTAAGTTACTAAATTTTCCAATTTCCTAATTTCCTAAATTCCCAATTTTCATTTCTCAATTTCCCAATTTTCCAATTTCCAATTACGTAATTTCCCAATTTCCAATTACTTAATTTCCCAATTTTCCAATTTGCAATTACTTAATTTCCTAATTTCCGAATTTCCCAATTTGCAATTACTTAATTTCCTAATTTCCGAATTTCCCAATTTGCAATTACTTAATTTCCTAATTTCCGAATTTCCCAATTTGCAATTACTTAATTTCCTAATTTCCGAATTTCCCAATTTCCAATTACTTAATTTCCTAATTTCTAATTACTTAATTTCCGAATTTCCAAATACTTAATTTTCCAACTTCCCAATTTCTTAATTTTGCAATTTTTCCAATTTCCCAATTCCCCAACTTCTCAATTTCCCAATTTACTTCATAATAGCCAAGGTACAGACAAAAAAAGGTTTTAACAATATAAATGGGGGATTCAGTAATTTAGTTATTTAATACAATATTGAGTTTGGTTCAGGTCTAAATTCATATCATCAAGATTTCATGACATAAAAGTATTGCAAAATGACCCTTGTGGTACATCAATTTAAAGCTTGAAGATCAACAAAAATAACTACATATACGCTGCATCAATATTTTCAATACAAAATGGCTGACGATCATGTTAATACAATATTGAGTTTGATACATAACTGGTTATTAACATAATTTGTGAATGGAAATAGAGGAAACGGAGGATACTGTAATTAAGTTATTTAATGCAATAATGAGTTTGATATGCAATATACAATTAGAGTTTAATATATTTGGTTATCAACATAATTTGTTGATGGAAATGGACGATACTGTAATTTAGTTATTTAACACAATATTGAGTTTGATATGCAATATACAATTAGAGTATAATATATTTGGTTATTAACATAATTTGTTGATGGAAATGGAGGATACTGTAATTTAGTTATTTAACACAATATTGATTTTGATATGCAATATCAAACTAGTACAGGGGTGCAACCTGCGGCTCAGTAGAATCATACTTATGGCTCTCGAGTAGTTTAATAGTACATATTGGAAAATGAACTGCAATATTGCGATTGCCAAACAAATATAATAATCCTGCGCACACATCAAAATGCGCGGCAGATGCATGTGAACCTAGCTTTAGCTAACCTTGCTCTCCACACTCACCGACGCCGCACTCAAAACCAAAAACTGTTTCCGTTTTCTTTAATACGTTCACTTATATGTTCTGTTACTACGCGAAATAGAATGTTTTGATTTCGCGATCAATACATGTTTCACAGTAGATATATTATTTTTTCTAATACATACCGATGTACAGTATATTTGGCTCTTAAAAAAATATCACATCCGGAAAAAAATGGCTCTTAACTCCAGAAAGGTTGCCGATTCCTGAATTACATATATAGTTGTACGTAATCCTATCTATCTAACCCCCTCTCTATAATATTCTGACACAATAATTTGCACCAAAATAAAAACTATTTCAGTTTTCTTTTCCATCAGAGTGCGATTCAACGCGAATCAGAGTGTGCTTTGAACACGAGAACCAGTCAAAAAAGAATATCAACGACCGTTTCGTGTGGAACACCGTACCGGAAGTCAGGCTCCGGAAGCGTAGACGAACGAAGGAAACTACACCCCGCTAGTTTCTTTCTGGCTAGTCGATCGTGGTTCGAGAAAGGAATCGAATTACGTCCCGTTGGAACAGTTGTAACAAAAGGGGAGATAATGGCCAATGGAAAACTCGAGCAACGAAACGGATAAAGATCCTTGGATTACAGCTACACCATCTTGTTCTTGTATCTAATTCCTCCTATTTACAGGGTCCCCTACCGTTCTGATGAGAAAACCAGCAGACCTTTGCCTTTTTCAGGAAAGAACATTTCTTCGTGGCGAACCCTCCTTTTTGTTTATTTCGACGATGAATTCAGCTGTTTTACGATCTTTCTCTCGATTGTATTAACAGCGTTAACGACGTTGGTTAATGAGCTGTTAATAGTTGTATTAGGGATGTGGGTTAGGTTAGGTTCAGTTTGAAATTTTGAGGAATTGCAATTTTTAGGTTAGGTTTATGGGTATGGTGATTGGGGAACGTTGTATGGGTTTTCAAATTGTTTCAATGTTTTCAAATTTCTTCTCAAATTCCAATATTTGAACGTTTTTGGATTCTAATATTTATAAATTGTTAAATATTCAAGTTTCTAGATTTCTACATTTCAGTTTATCCAGATTTCCACATTTTTAAACTTCTCTATTTCCAAACTTCTATATTTGCAGATCTCCCAATCTTCAAACTCCTATATTTAGAAATTTTTTAATTTTCAAACTTCTCTATTTCCAAATTCTCAATTTCCCAATTTCCCAATTTTCATTTACTCAATTTCCCCATTTCCCAATTTCCAATTACTTAATTTCCCAATTTCCCAATTTTCATTTACTTAATTTCCCCATTTCCCAATTTCCAATTACTTAATTTCCCAATTTCCCAATTTCCAATTACTTAATTTCCCCATTTCCCAATTTCCAATTACTTAATTTTTCAATTTTCCAATTTCCCAATTTATCAATTAACCAATTTCCCAATTTCCTAACTTCCTAATTTCTTAATTTCGAAATTACTTAATTTTCCAATTTCCCATTTTTCTAATTTCCCAATTTCCAATTACTTAATATCCCAATTTCCCAATTTTCTAAATTCCAAAACTTTGAAATACCTATATTTCCCAATTTCAAAATGTTCAAATCCCTATACTTACAAATCCCTAAATTTCCAAATACCTCCCTCTCAAAATTTTCATATTTCCAGTCTACATGCGATAATTTCTTATATTCTCAAAACAATCACTAATCCAAATCACTCACCTTATTTCTATCCTCCCGAATCGAACCCATCTCCCGTTTCCTTTCTTTTCAATTTACGATCACGAAGTTGCTCCAGAGCATAGCTGATCAAAAATGTTCTGATCGAATCCAGTTTCCGCTGGCGTTCAATTATTATACACAGAGACTCCGGCTCTCGAGTCGAGAGGAATCTTTTCAAAATTCGTTTTGCATTCTTGTGTTTCAAACGCGTGAAACTATTTCGCTCGAGAAATTCGAAAGAATAGGTTTCAGTTGTCGGTGGAAAAGTTCGATGAAAGCTGTGCATCGAGAGTTGGTTACAAAACTTCTCGGGGACTTTCATGAAATAATTATTGGAAGTTTTTAATGGAGGAAGATACTTATGAATTATTTTACGTTTTAACACTGTATTATTCTTAATAATTATTATTGAATTATTGCAAAGATTATTATAACTCTACATTCAAATACTTGAACTAACAAAAAATTTAAGATTTGTGTATATAATTCAGTAATGCAATTTCCCAATTTTCTAAATTCTTAATTTCCTAATTACCTAAATTTCTTAAATTTTAATTTCCCAATTTCTCAATTTTTCAATTTTCCAAATTCCCCAATTCCCCAATTCCTAAATTCCAAAATTCCCAATTACACAATTTCCAAATTTCTCAATTTTCGAATTTCCCAATTTTCTAACATCCTAATTTCCTGAATTTCAAATTTCCCAATTTCTCAAATTTCCAATTTCCCAATTTTCTAAAATCCTAATTTCCTAAATTTCAAATTTCCCAACTTCTTAATTACCCAAATTACCAATTTCCCAAATTTCTAAAATCCTTATTTCCTAAATTTCAAATTTCCCAACTTCTTAATTACCCAAATTCCCAAATTTCTAAAATCCTAATTTCCCAATTTCTTAATTTCCCAATTTCCCAATTTCTCAAATTCCCAATTTCCCAAATTTCTAAAATCCTAATTTCCTAAATTTAAAATTTCCCAACTTCTTAATTACCCAAATTCCCAAATTTCTAAAATCCTAATTTCCCAATTTCTTAATTTCCCAATTTCCCAATTTCTCAAATTCCCAATTTCCCAAATTTCTAAAATCCTAATTTCCTAAATTTAAAATTTCCCAACTTCTTAATTTCCTAATTTCCTAATTTCCCAATTTCTCAATTTCCCAAATTCCCAAATCTCAGAATTCCCAAATTCTTCAATTTCCCAATTTCAAAATTCCCAGTTACACAATTTCCCAATTTCCTAATTTCCTAATTTAATAATTTAATAATTTAATAATTTCATAATTTCATAATTTCATAATTTCATAATTTCATAATTTAACAATTTCATAATTTCATAATTTAACAATTTCCTAATTTCCTAATTTCCTAATTTCCTAATTTCCTTAATTCCCAATTCCTCAACATCTCAATTTCCCAGTTTTCCTCAAAAACTCGTGGATGCGTAAAGTGACGTCGATAGCAATAATACCGGTTGTAATGCGAGGTCTTCGAAATATAAATATCAGTCTGTTTCGAATGAAGGGACCGGCTAAAATACGCGGTATTAGAACCGGTGTAGCATGCAATTTCTCTATGCAACTCACCATTGATGACGTGCACGGTGACGCTGGCCTTCTCCGCCACAGTGGGCACACAGCTATAGTTCCCGGAGTCGCCTGGTTTTACATGGGTGATCTTCAATCTGTAATAAAACGAAAAACCGATATTATCCTCTGTGAAATTCATATATAGTTTATCGGTGTTTGTTAATCATCTTTCTCGAATTAAAAATTCTCGATCACCACAGTTAAAATATTGGGAATTTTGATACTCGTTTTGGAGTGAAACAGATTTCATTTTCGTTCGCTGGTTTTTGGACTTTGCACCCTTGTATTTTGCAAATGGCTTTTAATATGGAAAAATGTTACGGACGAAAGTTGTGGGATATCAAAGGGTTAGATGGTGGCAAGAATTTGAACACCCAAATTTATTAATTATCACGTTCGTGTATCAATATGTTCTTTAATTTCTGAGTTCACGAATTCGCAAATTTATAAATTTGTAAATTACTAACTTTCTAATTTCCCAATTTCCTAAATTCCCAATTTCCCAAATCCCCAATTTCTGAATTTCCCAACATCCTAAATTCTTAATTTCCTAAATTTCAAATTTTCCAATTTCCCTATTGCCCAATGTCTTAATTTCCCAATTTCCCAACTTTCCAATTTCCCTATTTCCAAATTTTGTAATTTTCCAATTTTCTAAATTCCCAATTTCCCAAATCCCCAATTTTTCAATTTCCCAATTTCCCAACTTCCTAAATTCTTAATTTCCTAAATTTCAAATTTTCCAATTTCCCTATTCCCCAATTTCTTAATTTCCTAATTTCCTACTTTCCCAATTTCCCTATTTCCAAATTTTGTAATTTCCCAATTTTCTAAATTCCCAATTTCCCAAAGCCCCAATTTCCCAACTTCCTAAATTCTTAATTTCCTAAATTTCAAATTTTCCAATTTCCCTATTCCCCAATTTCTTAATTTCCCAATTTCCTACTTTCCCAATTTCCCAATTTCCCTATTTCCAAATTTTGTAATTTTTCAATTTTCTAAATTCCCAATTTCCCAAAGCCCCAATTTCCCAACTTCCTAAATTTCAAATTTTCCAATTTCCCTATTGCCCAATTTCTTAATTTCCCAATTTCCTACTTTCCCAATTTTCCAATTTCCCTATTTCCAAATTTTGTAATTTCCCAATTTTCTAAATTCCCAATTTTCTAAATTCCCAATTTCCCAAATCCGCAATTTCTCAATTTCCCAATTTCCCAACTTCCTAAATTCTTAATTTCCTAAATTTCAAATTTTCCAATTTCCCTATTCCCCAATTTCTTAATTTCCTAATTTCCTACTTTCCCAATTTCTCAATTTCCCAATTTCCCTATTTCCAAATTTTGTAATTTCCCATTTTCCCAATTTCTCGAGTTTACAAATTACTAGATCCCTAGATTTCTAAATTCCTAAATTCCTAAATCCCGAAATCCCCAAATCCGTAAATCCCGAAATCCCTAAATCCCCAAATCCCTAAATTCTTAAATCCTGAAATCCCTAGATCACCTTCTTGAATCCCTAAATGACCTTGAAAGGAAATTAAAGAGGCAAAAAAGAAGCTATTTTTTCATACGGAATACGAATTAAAGTGAACCGCGTAAATTATTGATTTTCCGAAGCGTACAAAACCCCATGGAACCGACAAAGAGTTGAGAAACCATAAATATGCAGATTAACTGTTACACACGCGTGATGTGCAGTAACGAATGTGTTAACATGCGGAGAAATTAATTGCGCAACAATGCATAATCGACAGCAAATGGCTTCGATTTCATGGAACGATCGTCGTTACGCGGTTCCGTTCACCCGCTATACGAAATAATTAATGACGAAATTAACAATGAAGTGTCGATGATCTAACGGCTATTAACCGGCGTTAAATAGTGACCGCGGAACGATGAAATTTCCTCAACGAGAAATATACGCGTTTTGCGATTACACTTCGCTGCGTATTCATCGGCTGAAATTTTAATTGCTCCACAGTAATACATTCATTTTGAGTGCTTTAATTACCGGTAAAAGCTACGGGACTTTCTGTGCCGTTGAATAGATCAATTTCCCGCTTTGACTCGCTGGCTTTCAGTAGCCGGTGTGAATATTGTATACGAATCATTTTTGTTAATTAAAAATTTGTACACAAGAGTGGAATTATTGTATAGTCAGATTTGAGGATGTACTTTGGTAAGTTTGGAATTCAGAAATAGAAAAAATTACACATTTATCAAATATTTAATGATTTTTAAATTTGGAGGTTTTGTAGTTTGCAAATTTTTTGATTTTGTATATTGAATACGTCCATAAATATTGAATATTAAATTTTGAAAATAAAGAAACTTGATAATGAAAAATAATAAAAAAACAGCAAATTGAAAGGTATATTATTAATAGCAATAAAAAAGAATAGAACATTGAACATTTAAAATCAGTAACAATTAAAAAGTAATTGCAAAATTGAAAATTTAAAGTCAATCAAAATGAAAAATAATAAAAATTGAAAATTGTATAATTAGATGTGATAACTGGAAATGATTAAAAATTAGAAATTGTAAAATTAGAAATGAATAATTGATAACAGTCAAACATTGAACATTGTAAAATTAGGAATGATAATTGACCTCAATTAAAAATTGAAAATTATGAAATTGGAAGTGAAAATCAAAGATAATGGAAAATTAAAAATTCTAAAATTAAAAGTGAGAATAGAAAATAATTAAAAATTAGAAATGATAACTGAAGATAATTAAAAATTGAAATATGTGTAACTGGGCATGACAACTGAAAATAATTAAAAATTGAAAATTGTGTAATTAGTGTAATTATTTGTGAGTGATAACCAAAAACAGTTAAAAATTAAAAATAGTAAAATTAAAAAATCTAACAGAAAGCAATAAAAAATACTGAAAATCATAAGACTAGAAATAACTAAAAATAGTAAAATTAAAAAATCAAACAGGAAGCAATAAAAAATACTAAAGATCATAAAACTAGGAATAACTAAAAATAGTAAAATTAAAAAATCTATTAGAAAAAATGAAAATCATAATACTAGAAATAACTAAAAATAGTACAATTGAAAAATCTAACAGAAAGCAATAAAAAGCACCGAAAATCATAAAACTAGAAATAACTAAAAATAGTAAAATTAAAAAATCAGACAGAAATCAATAAAAAATACTGAAAATCATGAAACTAGAAATAACTAAAAATGGTAAAATTAAAAAATCGAACAGAAATCAATAAAAAGCACCGAAAATCATAAAACTAGAAATAACTAAGAATAGTAAAATTGAAAAATCAAACAGGAAGCAATAAAAAATATTATATTATATAAAAAAATAGTAAAATTAAAAAATCTATCAGAAAAAATGAAAAAAACTGAAAATCATAAAACTAGAAATAACTAAAAATAGTAAAATTAAAGAATCTATCAGAAAAATGAAAAAACCTGAAAATCATAAAATTAGAAATAACAAATAAGAAATGCAAAATTGATAAAGAATAAAATTTGAAAATAAGAAAAAATCGGCAAGGAACGTGTAAGAATTGGGCCATATTTCAATCAGTATCGCGACAAAAATTTTCAATTACTAAGAGTTTCATAAAAATGTAACAGTTTTCTGGATCGTGGTATATTCCTCCCTTTGGGACGATTTATATAACTTATCCTCAGACACACAGTGTGTTCCCTTAACATCGGTGTGCACAAAGTAGTAGGTTGCGAAAGCAGTAGAGTTTTGGTGCTTTTATTACGACGGTGAAAAGGATGATGTACAACGTTACCACGAGGATAATACGCTTAGGCGAACAGGATCACTGGATTTATTTACGACGCCTGCTATGATACCCAATATCTCTGGTATTTCTAGTAACAGACGTCCGGTGACTTTTATTGCTGGCGTACCGTGCTCGTGTTAAATGATGCTGAAAAGTGACATTTCCTGTGTGCTGCCCGCTGGTCCGCGACAGTACGATTAATTGCGATTAGAAAACACCGCGAGTATCGAAACAATATCCGACCTCGATACTCGACTTTATGTCTCTACTGCCCACATACAACTTCTGCTATTGATATGGTTCCCGATAATTTATCGCCAACACTGTTATCGAAAACTTCAATTCACTATTAAATTTAAATTGTTCAAAAATTACCAGAAGTGAAATTATAACCAAAGCACTTAGAGAAGTCCCTAAAAGGATTTTTAGCCTCCCCCAATTCAAAGTTTTACAGTTCTTGCCAAATACCTCCGAAAATATTGATTCTAGAGAAAAAAGTTTCAAACAAACAATAAAGCTCATTAAAATCTCTACAAAGAAGGTTATATACATGTTTAACGTAGAATTATTATTTTGGCTGTTGTGAGCTAAAATAACTCGGTGAGTCTCAAATTGATTTCTGTCTAGAGCATTTCTAAAAAACAGTTCTTTTCTGCATGATAGCCAAAATAATAGGTTTAGGTAAAAAATGGATATCACATTTTTTGTAGAACTTTTTAGGAGCTTCATTTTTTGTTTGAAACTTTTTCCTGTAAAATCGATATTTTCGAAGATATTTAATAAAAAGTGACAATGGAGAGAGAGTGGATTTGGAGAGGGGCTAGGGGTAAACGAGGCTCTTCAAAATTTAAATAATTCAAATCAATTTGTGCTTTAAATTAGTATAGAGTACATGTTCACTATGGTCTGTCCTACAAGTTACCGAAAATATATTTTCAAAATTGTTATACAAAAAATTATACAAAATTATTAGTGTACATCGTCAATTTATCTTTTACGCCAAATTACTGACCCTAAATTGATTATTGAATTATCAAATGTAAAATTGAGATGATATTGAATAGTTTTAATAAATCGAGGAATTGGAACTGTGGCAACGTTCAATTTCAACGATTCCCACGTAATATCGGCAATAAAATAGAAGTTCCCTCGCAGAAGTCTGCAATAAATCGGAATGGTCGAACAGGAGTGTTCTTACCAGCAAGTAGAAATAATTCGACGTCAAATACACTGGTCACACGATACAGCAGCTCGTAAAGAAGTTCCAGCAACTTGTTCCCAACAGATTATTGATTAATCATTTACTTGTGCTTTAGTAGTTTCATCGTTCGACGCACTAACGTGTTACACCCCCGGGGCTAATAACGATCGTTTAAGAACTACATAATAGTACCCTGGAGCTGTTGCTGTTACCTCGACAAACCGAGAAAGCTTTCAGAAATAATTTCGCCGCTTAACGAACAAACTGGGTATGCTTTTAATAAACTCGAGAGATAATGAACATAAATAAACGCGGTTAGTGTCGCCTTGCGAATTCTGCTGACTTCGCACTGTGGCTGTTAATCAAGGTGGGTACTGCTGTACCACTTTATTGCGGCGATTCTATTATTTTGTATCGATTTATGGGGGCTTGAATGTTCTACCATGTCTCATTTATACATTTGCAAAGTTACTGATCATTAAATTGATCGATTTGTGTATTTTTGGGTTTACGAATTTTTAAATTTGTGATCTGCATTTCGAAATTTCTATACTTCTGAATTTTCTAATTTTTTAATTTTCTAATTTACTAATTTCCCAAATTTCTAATTTCCTAATTTCCCAAATTCCTAATTTCTCAATTTTCTAATTTCCCAAATTCCTAATTTCCTAATTTCCCAAATTCCTAATTTCCTAATTTCTCAATTTTCTAATTTCCCAAATTCCTAATTTCCTAATTTCCTAATTTCATAATTTCTCAATTTTCTAATTTCCCGAATTCCTATTTTCCTGAATTCCTAAATTTCTAATTTCCTGATTTCCTAATTTCCCAATTTCCCAACTTCATAATTTCCCAATTTTCTAATTTCCTTAATTCCCAATTTTGTTAATTCCCAATTTCCCAAATTTCTATAATTTCCTAATTTCCTAGTTTCCCAATTTCCTAATTTCCTAGTTTTCGAATTTTCAAATTTCCTAATTTCCTAATTTCCTTAATTCCCAATTTCTCAATTTTCCAAATTTCCAAATTTCCAAATTCCCAATTCCCCAAATTCCCAATTCCCCAAATTCCCAATTCCCCAAATTCCCAAATTACTAAATTCCCAAATTACTAAATTACAAAATTACAAAGTTACTAAATTACGAAATTATTAAATTTCTAATTTCCTAACTTCCTAAATTACTAGATTCATAGATTCCTGGTTTCTTATATCCCTAGAACCCTAGATTTCTAGATCCCTATATCTCTTTTTCCCTAGATTACTAGATTCCCAGATTCCTAAAGTACTAAATTTCTCAATTCCACAATTTCTAAATCTTAAATTAAGAAATTCTAAATTAAATCTAAATCTAAATAATTAGATCCCTAGATCCCTAGATTCCCAGATTCTTGAGTACTAAATTTCTCAAATTCCACAATTTCTAAATCTTAAATTAAGAAATTCTAAATTAAATCTAAATCTAAATAATTAGATCCCTAGATCCCTAGATTCCCGAGTACTAAATTTCTCAATTCTACAATTTCTAAATCTTAAATTAAGAAATTCTAAATTAAATCTAAATCTAAATAATTAGATCCCTAGATTCCCAGATTCCTGAGTACTAAATTTCTCAAATTCCACAATTTCTAAATCTTAAATTAAAAAATTCTAAATTAAATCTAAATCTAAATAATTAGATCCCTAGATTCCTAGAGTCCCAGATTCTTGAGTACTAAATTTCTCAATTCCACAATTTCTAAATCTTAAATTAAGAAATTCTAAATTAAATCTAAATCTAAATTATTAGATCCCTAGATCCCTAGATCCCTAGATCCCTAGATTCCCAGATTCCTGAGTACTAACTTTCTCAGTTCCACAATTTCTAAATCTTAAATTAAGAAATTCTAAATTAAATCTAAATCTAAATTATTAGATCCCTAGATCCCTAGATCCCTAGATTCCCAAATTCCTGAGTACTAAATTTCTCAAATTCCACAATTTCTAAATCTTAAATTAAAAAATTTTTAATTAAATCTAAATCCAAATTATTAGATTCCTAGATTCCTATATTCCTACTTAGATTCCGATATCCCTAGATTCCTATACTCCCAAATACTACACTCCTACATCTCTAAATCCCAAAATCCCAAATTCCCCAAATCACATCATCAAATTTTCAATTTCCGCAAACTCTAATATCCCCAAATTCCCAAATACCTAAATCCTCAAATTCCCCCCAAAAATTACCCGAATTACACAAACAGTAAGACATGAATTTACATAACTAACATAAAACTTCGTGTCAAGAATTACACAACCCTTCTCGGCCATAGTAATTCTAAGGGCAAGTCGCCCAGACGTAGAACACATCCACACGCAATATTCAGTTGTTCGGTGGTGTAGGATCGCGTAGGAAACAAGGCGACCGAAGTGTCCTTTGTCAGCTGACCTCCGCACCGTGAAGACGTATCGGGCGTGCTCTGCATTTCTACACGGACCTTGTCAGCCCTTGCCGCCATTTCTGTCACGTTATTGCAGCCGTGTTGCATCTGTTTTTAGACGTGATTGACGATTGTCAGCTCTCCGCGAATTTACGACGACTCACAGCAACTCAAGAGCCCGGAATTAATTGTTCAGGAGGTGACAATGCATGACGACTGTCTCTGTCTTTTTCTTGCTATCTCTGTCGAGAAAATTAGAACCCTGCGGGCAAATTGCCCTTTGCGATACTCGCGGAGACAAGTACTTGATCAATGGTTATAGTTTTGGTGATATATGCGGGGGATGATGACGCAGGGTGTGAGATTATGGGGTGCATTGCGAATTGCCCTTCACATGTCTGACATCGCCTGCATTTTGAGAGATAACTACTCTTTGGGGTAATTATATTATGAAATGTTCGCAGTATGATTAATATTAAATAAATCAATGTAATGAATATAAAATAAATTGATGTTATAAGGAATATAAAATATTTTGATGTTATAATGAATATAAAATATATTGATGTTACAAGGAATATAAAATAAATAGATCTTATAATGAATATAAAATAAATTGATGTTATAATGAATATAAAATATATTGATGTTATAATGAATATAAAATAAATAGATCTTATAATGAATATAAAATATATTGATATTATAATGAATGTAAAATAAATAGATCTTATAATGAATATAAAATAAATTGATGTTATAATGAATATAAAATATATTGATGTTATAATGAATATAAAATAAATTGATGTTATAATGAATATAAAATATATTGATGTTATAATGAATATAAAATAAATTGATGTTATAATAAATATAAAATAAATTGATGTTATAATGAATATAAAATATATTGATGTTATAATGAATATAAAATAAATTGATGTTATAATGAATATAAAATATATTGATGTTATAATGAATATAAAATAAATAGATCTTATAATGAATATAAAATATATTGATATTATAATGAATGTAAAATAAATAGATCTTATAATGAATATAAAATAAATTGATGTTATAATGAATATTATAAAATGTTTTCAATATGGTGAATAATATGTTTCTTTTTTGCAGTAAGAGAAATAATATATGCATAGAATAATTGCAATAAAATAAATAATAACATGAAGTACTAATTGTAATAAAATTAATAGTATGATGTAATAATTGCAATGAAATAAATAACGTGAACGAATAATTTAATCATTCATTTGTTGCACGACTTTATAAAAATGCAATATGAAATGATATAAAATATTATACTGAACAATTTATAATAATATACGATATAAAATAATAAACATAACCAGTTTGTTTAGAAAAATTTCCTAATTGACGAAATTTTATAAATTATTTCTTATTCATAATTTATAATTTTTCTTTTTTGAAATGCTTAAATTTTTTTTTATAAAATACAGTAATATACAATTTTTATATAAAAGTATATAATGTTTTCATTTCAAAATAATTTTAAGTGACTATATATAATAATTTTTTAAAATAGAAAATGCTTGTATAACAATGTAATAAAAAATAAATAATAATTTTGTACTCGACAGACCACGTCACAAGCTTACAAAATATTTGAAATTTCAGAAGAAACTAAATTATTCGAATTACTTAAAATTGTCCGTAAGTCCACTATTATCTAGTAATATAGTTCGCAAGCCATCCAAAACTTCGAGCACGCCTAATTAATACAACAAAGTATTTTGGTATCCTTCTCACTCAACTTAAATATAAAAATAATGAAGTATGCGACTGCTAATAGAAATTAGCCAAGTTTCAAGGTGTTTCTATATTCTACGTCAGT
This sequence comes from Megachile willughbiella, assembly GCA_945859595.2. Lineage (NCBI taxonomy): Eukaryota > Metazoa > Arthropoda > Insecta > Hymenoptera > Megachilidae > Megachile > Megachile willughbiella. Next base: position 8,273,821 of record OX243805.1, on the reverse strand, counting down.
AATCAATGTAGAAGAATTTTCAGGAAAGTTTTAATTGGAATAGCAACTTTCGACGGTGATATATGCGGTCCAGAAAAACGTGTTCCTTTATCATTAAAAAAAAAGAGCTGTTCACCGCTGAAAATTTTGCTTTGTTACGAAACATTTTATTCAATTTAAAAACTTTTACTATGGAATCTTTCTCCGCCATTGTTCTAAGATCTTTTGTTATGAAACGTATGATGTTACGAAACGGGGTCACAATAGTATTATTAATTTTACTTATTGTGCTGCGAGGAGAAATTTACGCTCTGTCCTATTTCTGGGGAAGTAGTTTAACTATTAAGAAAGTTTACGTTTTATATTCATTTTGAACAAATTTAGAATTTTTATGTTTAAATTATTGCACGCAATTTTGAAACTGCTTCTTTTGGTACTGCATTTAAGAATTTTTTAATTGTATGTGCATTAGTTAAAACAATTTCTAAATTGTTTAAACAAAATTATTTTAAGATTAATTTGAACATTTCTAAAATATTAGTTTTATCAATTTTTAAATTGTTAAAACTTTTAAATTGTTTAAGCATTAAAATGATTCTAAAACTGTTTAAGTATTAGGTCTAATCTGAAAATTCTTTAAACATTAGTATTCACAATTTTAAAATTATATAAGTGTCAGTACCTTTCAAATTGTTTCAATATTAAATGTAAGTATTTTGAAATTGTTTAAGTTGTAGGTATAACAAATAAAAAATTCTTTAAACATTACTTCTGACAATGTCTACATTGTTCAAGGATTAATTTTTAAATTGTTCAACCACTGCTATTTAACTGATGTTTGCATATTAAATATAAAATAAATTTACAAATAAATACTTCAAATTTGAGTATAATTTTATTAAGTTTTAACACTTGAACAATTGTCTATAATACATACTAAATGTATTTAATAGATGTGTTTAAATTTTTCAAAATTAGTAAGGTCCCATTACTAATAATTGAAGTAACATTGAAAATATAATTTATTATTGACACAAGAGAGAAACAACCACTGGTTAATATTGTAATATTATATGTATAACCTGATGGAGGGTTACTTGTGTTATTTTCATGATATGCTAACAAGAAATCACTAAGTTTACTTCTTTAATATAGGTATAAAACTCAATTTTTCTCTCGAAGAAGTCTATGTTTATATAACTGTGATTACAATAATAAAATGATTAAATACCTTGATGTGAGAGCGTCGCTCCATTCAGTTTCCACGGTGATACGAGGCTCACTGTTTACGTCGTTCTCCGAATGTGGCGACGTCACTACTGGCTGACTACCACGGTACCAAGCTACTGTGCCCAGATCATGAGGTCCTTGAGACATCTGGCAGGTGAGCGTCAGAGCGCTACCTGTTTTCACGTATACATCCGATGAGCCATCTATTCTTGCTCGTGCCTCTGTAACAAACAAGGTTATTCATAATTAATACCACTGTCAACATAAACTATTTACTATAAACACTCAACATGGTGTTCATTGACTACCTTATTGATCACTAATATTAATTACACAATTTTAAATATAGAATCAAGGAATGTATTTATGTAGCGTGTGAGAGCTTCATGTGTGGACCTAGCACGTGAGAGCTTTCTAACCATAGCATGTGAAGATTGCTTTTGTAAATGTAGTGCATGAGAGTTTTCAGTGTGAATGTAGCATATGAAGTTTCTTATGTGAACATGATATGTGAGAATTGTGAAAACGTAGATTGTGAAAATTTTCTGTGTGAATGTAGTGTATGATGGTTACACATGTGAACGTAGCATATGAGAGTTTTCTGTGTGAGTGCAACGTGTGAAGGTTGCATATGTGAATGTATCATGTGAAGATTGCCTGTGTGAATGTAACATATGAAGTTTCTTATGTGAACATATGTGAGAATTGTGAAAAAGTAGACTGTGATTTTCTGTGTGAATGTAGTGTGTGATGGTTACACATGTGAACGTAGCATATGAGAGTTTTCTGTGTGAATGCAATGTGTGAAGGTTGCATATGTGAATGTATCATGTGAAGATTGCCTGTGTGAATGTAGTGTAAGAAGGTTGCCTATGTAAACGTAACATGTGAGTTTTCTGTGTGAATGTAACATATGAAGTTTCTTGTTTGAACATGATATGTGAGAACTGTGAAAACGTAGACTGCGAAAATTTTCTGTGCGAATGTAATGTGTGAGGGTCACATATGTGAACATAACACATGAGAGTTTTCTATATGAATGCGACGTGTGAAGATTGCATATGTGAAGATTGCCTGTGTGAATATAATATATGAGGGTTGTCTGTATGAACGTAACATATGTGTTTTCTGTGTAAATGCGTGTGTGCTTGTGTGAATGTCATGTGTGAGAACTGTGAACGTAGTATACATAAGAATTTTCAATATAAATATTGTAATGGTTGCCTGTGGTGATATGATATGTGAAAATGTTCTGTATGAATATACCATGTGTGTTTTATATATTGTATGAATATACCATGTGAGAATTTCTGTATGAATATACCATGTGTGTTTTCTATATTGTATGAATATACCATGTGTGTTTTCTATATTGTATGAATATACCATGTGTGTTTTATATATTGTATGAATATACCATGTGTGTTTTCTATATCGTATGAATATACCATGTGTGTTTTATGTATAACGAAAAACAGATTTGGGATTAACCAACCATTTCAAAGACGAACAAAATTATTTATAACACAAATTGTACAAATTACAAGTAATCGAATATTATAATAATAAAAAGAAGAATATATTACCGTATTGTCAATTGATAATACACAGGATGGAAAATATAACTGAGTCTCGAGACAATCTTCGTCGAAGGAGCGAGCGAGATAACAACCTGTTTCGACTTGTTTCGATAACAGTCAAGTTAACATTGAATCGGGCCTCGCAATGTTCGTAAACACTCGGGCCTCTTCCGACTTCGCCCCACCACCCTCTTATTTACAATAGCGGCTTATAGCACAGCCCCTTTACGTATCAGGATCACTAATATTATTTACACAATTTTAAATATAATATCAAGGATTATATTTACGTAATGTGTGAGTCTGATCACATACTACCTAACACAATGATTCTTCATTTTGACGAAAGTCATTAGGTTCTCCTACAAAAATTTCTCAATAACATATGTAATTTAATATAAGAATAATTTATTTTTCTTTATTAATTTATTTTGACCAATCATTTTGACGAATCCCGTAAATCTGATGTTAATAGATGTAGTATGTGTATACGTAGATATACCATATGTAGACGACGTAGACAAATGTTAGATAATAGCAAAGGAAGTGAAAACGTTAGAGGAACAAAATGATAAAAGAGGTGGAAATGTCTATGAAGTAAGTTTGAAAGATACCCAGTTCCCAAAGCTGTGTCAATGTTAGAGCTATCCGATATCCGATACCGATAAATTATTCATATCGCGGGGAAATCGCGTCGTATATAAGCACCTAGTGTTCGACCATCCTGGGATTTAGTTCGACCTACTTTGTAATTAGTACGCGAATGGTTTCCTCGACACTGTACATTTATAATGTGCGTGAGTAATTACGTGCGATCGAAATTATCGTTCAGACCGAGAGTCAGAGGTCAAATATCACCGTGACACGAACTATGCTCAGTATTCGACCTTTTCGTCGTTCCATTTATGGGTCACACTATTTTCCCTCTTTTAATCGTACTCTCTTTTCACTGCAAAAAATCCTTTCATTTAAACCGTTACATTTACCCGTTTTTATTGGGAATAAATGCTGGCGGAAATAAGTAGAAGAAGGGACGCACAAAAAAGAAAATAATAAATACGATAATAAAAATGAATATAATAAATAGAATAATAAAAAAGAAAATGATAGATACAGTAATAAATAACAAATGATACATCAAGCTTTACATATATGAAACAAGCAAACGACAAATTCAATAATAAATAAATAAGAAAATGATACATATAATAATAAATAAAAAATGATACATAAAACATACATACATGAAACAAGCATATAATAAATACAATAATAAATAAGTAAGAAAATGGTACATATAATAATAAATAAAAAATGATACATAAAACATACATACATGAAACAAGCATATAATAAATACAATAATAAATAAGTAAGAAAATGATACATATAATAATAAATAGAAAATGATACATAAATTTGTACATACATGAAACAAGTAAATGATAAGCACTATAATTAATGAATAAGGAAATGATTAATATAATGATACATAAAAAATGATACATACAATAATAAATAAAAAATGATGCACAAAACATTACATATATGAAACAGTTAAATAAATACAATAATAAATAAGCAAAAAATGTATAAGTACAATAATAAACATAGAACTATAAATGAAACAACAAACAAGAAAATTGTGAATAAAGTAGTAAAAAAAGACACAATATATACCATCATTTTTGTAAGAGTATTAAAATCTTTGTAAATAATATTAAAATCTTGAAGAACCACGAAGATAATAATTATAAAATCTGTTCGAATTTAAAAATCAAGAAGGCATTTAAAAATTTATTTTTCACTTTGTATCCCACAAACGGACCCACTGTTTTTATTATAAATAATAAACGACAAAAGAAGCAGTTTACACTTATAAATTTATTGCAAGGAACATTTAATGTGCATTTAGTATTTCAAACCTAAATCGACAGCAAATTTAATATTCAATAGTAATAATACTAGTAATAATACTAATTATGTAATAGTAATGATAATAGAAATAATAATAGAAATAATAGTAATCAAGTAATAGTAATGCTAATAGTAATAATATTAGTAATAATACTAATTAAGTAATAGTGATAATAATAATAATAATTAAGTAATAGAAATAATAATAGAAATGATAATAATTAAGTAATAGTAATGATAATAGAAATAATAATAGAAATAATAGTAATCAAGTAATAGTAATGCTAATAGTAATAATACTAGTAATAATACTAATTAAGTAATAGTGATAATAATAATAATAATTAAGTAATAGAAATAATAATAGAAATGATAATAATTAAGTAATAGTAATGATAATAGAAATAATAGTAATCAAGTAATAGTAATGCTAATAGTAATAATACTAGTAATAATACTAATTAAGTAATAGTGATAATAATAATAATAGTAATAATAAAATTGAACAGTTTTCAACAAACTAACAAAATAACACCATCCAGAAGGTATCCACAAATGTTTAATCAACATAAAATCCTTGCCACTGGTGTTAAAAAGTAACTATACATTAAAAGTGACTATATATAGTAAATGTCCTCAGAGAATAAAAATGTCCTCCGAATAGTTTGATTGTCACTTCTTTTCGAATTCTGCAATAAATCTTGAAATGTCGCTCAATAATCCCATCTCTCGTACCCAGTTTCTACTGTCTAAGCTTTCTTTCACTTCCTCTCTCTCCTTTTTTTTTTTATTCTACACCAGCCCTTTTTCCGAAAACCCTCATCAATTTCAGGCTGGTCAGAGGTATCTATCAGGACTACAGTTCAACGAGTACGGCTAAACAGAAGAAGAATGTGTCTAGTCACCGTTCAGATATCAAATTCGAACACGGGAATAAACGAACATTCGATTTGTGCTGTTTCACATTGAGCCGGTATCGATTTCTGCGTCCGAGAAACGAGTTTGATGGTTGTCGTTTCGATAAACAATTTAATACGTCGATTTTTGTCGGGTCTGTGCGATAATAAATCTTTTTTGAAATTTTTTAGTCGGGGAATTTTGTAGGTCAGTAATTTTATGATTGATTTATTAGTTTGGAAAGTTTGTTATTTTGTAAGGTAAATAATTATTTGATAATGTACCAAGTGTATTTAGGTATTTGGTAACCAATAATTTGAGAATTTCATAATTTAACTCTCACTAAACGTTTTCCTATAAAATCATACAGTATAATAAAATGCACACAATAGAAATGTGTAAATATTCATGATTTAAAAGCAAGGAAAATCAGTTTGCACTAAAAAGTAAGGAATTAAAGATATAAATCGTTTGACTAATACTTAATTAATTTTTAAATTATTAATTATCAAATTATTGATGTACCAAGGTATTGAGTTACCAAATTTCTGGATTTCCTAATTATTATATCAAATTCTCAAATTATTGAATTACCAAATTTCTAAATTTCCAAATTATTAAATTATTGAGTTACCAAATTTTTAAATTTCCAAATTGTTACATTATGAAATTCTAGAATTATTGAATTACCAAATTTCTAAATTACCAAATTATCAATTTATTAAGCTTCTTGGTTCCAAATTGTCAAACTACCAAATTATGAAGTAATCAAATTTCTAAATTTCCAAGCTATTAAGTGATGAAATATAACGAGTTTCGCATAGGATTTTCGAGCTTGAATTGCTTATTAATGGTAGATTTGAACATTAAAATGCAAATGACCGTGAATGAGACAGATTACACTTGCATACTTTATTGATCTATACTAACCGTCCATACATATTTATATATTTATACTACCAGTAATTTATTATACTGTATATTTATTGATTTGTAAGATTCTGTAGAAAAACTTTCATGAACGAGCTCCATTAAAAAATCTTCAAGTATTGTATCAAATTCTTTATTTGTTAATCCTTAAAATTAAAATTTTAATCAATTTAAAATTAACAATCGTGTTTAAAAGATGATTTCAAGAAATCCTTAAATGAATAATTATACAATACTGTCAAAATAATTATACAATACTTAAACTATATTTATAGAATCAATAAACGATAATTCTAATTAATTTATTTCATATTCTATAATTAATCCTTCTAATGATCATTATGAATAAAATTTAAAATAACTTCTATTATTAACATTTTTAATTCCTTAACTTACAGATATGTTTTTTAACTTGACTAATACTTTCAAAATATTTCAAATAGTTTTTAACTAATACTAGTAATGTTAGTACTAGAAATAAAGTTTGTTTACATTTTTTAAACAAAAGCCTGTCATAAAAAAGTCTGTCCTTTTCAATCCAGTTAATTAATGAAAATAATTTGTAATAAATTATTTCACATAAAATACAGTAATATTACATAATAAAAATATAAAAAAGAATTCATAGAATCATAAAGAACTCATAAAGTCATAAAAAGAATTCCTTTTCAATGCATATTATAAAATACTAATTAATGAAAATAATTTGTAATAAATTATTTCACATAAAATACAGTAATATTACATAATAAAAATATAAAAAAGAATTCATAAAATCATAAAGAACTCATAAAGTCATAAAAAGAATTCCTTTTCAATCTAGTTTATAAAATATTAATTAATGAAAATAATTTGTAATAAATTATTTCACATAACATACAGTAATATTACATAATAAAAATATAAAAAAGAATTCATAGAATCATAAAGAACTCATAAAGTCATAAAAAGAATTCCTTTTCAATGCATATTATAAAATACTAATTAATGAAAATAATTTGTAATAAATTATTTCACATAAAATACAGTAATATTACATAATGAAAATATAAAAAAGAATTCATAAAATCATAAAGAACTCATAAAGTCATAAAAAGAATTCCTTTTCAATGCATATTATAAAATACTAATTAATGAAAATAATTTGTAATAAATTATTTCACATGAAATACAGTAATATTACATAATAAAAATATAAAAAAGAATTCATAAAATCATAAAGAACTCATAAAGTCATAAAAAGAATTCCTTTTCAATGCATATTATAAAATACTAATTAATGAAAATAATTTGTAATAAATTATTTCACATAAAATACAGTAATATTACATAATAAAAATATAAAAAAGAATTCATAAAATCATAAAGAACTCATAAAGTCATAAAAAGAATTTCTTTTCAATGCATATTATAAAATACTAATTAATGAAAATAATTTGTAATAAATTATTTCACATAAAATACAGTAATATTACATAATAAAAATATCAATATACTGAGATTTCTAAAATATGAAAGAAGTACTTACTTCCCAGGGATTTGTATAAGACACAGTACAAGTGAGTACAGTAATATCACATATGATATAACGTGAAAGAGGCCAAAGAAAACGAGTAGGTGCTCTGTCTCTTGTTACCTTTAACCCTTTAAAGCAAGAGTCTCTAACCTATATTCCAAGTTGACGTGGGTAGAGAATTTTAAAAAAGCGAAAGAAAGACGTCGCTATCTATTTTATACAATGTAAGGAGCATTTCATTAGGAAGTTGAACGAGCTTCCTCTTCTCCCGTGGGAGAGTTAGCCTTCGTCCAACTTTTCTATAATGAAAAGTCGATTCTGCTTGGTGTGAATTACTCGTTAATACTTTTCATGCCCCGTTCAATTCATCGGGAATCCCGTCGAACGTTCATTTCCACCATTTACTGCTCAAATATCATTTTTTAGATTTTTACAAAGTTGCGGATTCGGTTATTAAATTCATTTCATCATTTTCTTCCAACTTTTTTTTCAATTTTCCTTTTCAACAATTTTTTAAAGGTTTCTTGGGAAAATAAAATACGAGTACAGTTGTAAATAGGTTTATAGACTTAAAAGGTTCTATGTCTACACATTTTAGAATCAGTAAATTAAATTTTTGAGTCTAAATTTTTATATTTTCACTTTCTTGAATTTCCGAATAACCTTGATAAATTTACGATGTAAACAAATGTAAATTGATAGATACACTTAATACTCTGTAAAATATAAATTAACAAATGCACTAACAGTACATTAATTTACAAAATTCAATCTGTACACCTCGTAAATTCTACAAAATAAAAACCAACGAATAATCATTCTATTTTGTTATCAAACTTTTACCAATAACTCAGTTACATTTTTCTGATTAAAATGAGACCAAACACGATATAATTCGGAGCATATTTGTAATAACTTATAAAAGTAAAATCCTCGAAATCATAATGCTAGTAGCCTTCGTCAGACGCGTCACGTGACTATCCGAATAGCACCGAAGAAAAACGAAATCACCCGACGTGTCTACTCCTTTATCACAAAACCGGAAAGCATCGATACATGCAAAACACTTAAAACTACAAGTAAATATGTTTCGAATTACGTCGTGTTTGGTCTCATTTTAATCAGAAAAATGTAACAAATATGTTGGTAAAAGTTTCAAACCAAAAGAATAAAAAATAAAGTTTTATTCTTGCATTAGGATTGTCCGACCGATGTGTCACTGTTTACATTCTTCGCTCGAAATGTAATACGATATACGCAAGACTTCTGACCCGAAAGATTTGTGTATATAGACTATTTATGTATATAGAATATTATAGAATAGTATGTATATAGAATATTTAGTGTACAATTATAATACAAATAAACCACTATAGACCATAATTAACAAGTAAACGGTATTAAAATAATAGCAACGTGAATATCGTGAGCTAATAAAGCAGATAAATCTCTGTCTAAAGAAGTAAAGGAAAAAAGTGAGGAAAGTCTAAGCAACCCTCGTCGAATCCCTCACACGATATTGCTCATAGCGAGTTCTCAAAAAGAGGTTTACGCCAGGTTAAAAAACGAAGAAGAAGAAGAGGGAAAATAAAGGAGGAAGGCAACAAGAAGGAAGAAAAAGGAAGAGGTGGAAGGAGGGTAAGCTTTGTAAGCAGCGGCAATGAGCTTACCCCGGGTACTTCTAGAATAGCGGCGAGAAAGGGGTGAGACCTAACGTTAGCTAGGGAGGAGAAAAAAAAAACCCTGAAAGAGTGGATGTCCTTTTGTCGCTGCAGCCTGAAAACCACCGACACCAAGCGTCGCGACGCTCGGTGTCGTTACCGGTGATGTTAATATCTCCGTAGAACATTAGGGTTTATTAGAAACGAGACTTCGTGCAAGCGAGCAGTTTCTTTTCTTCCTTGCGCACTCTGCCGTTTTCTTCTTTGCTCTTTCAGGGGGAACACGGACGAATACGCGGAAGAAATTATTGTTTGTTTCTTCGTTTTTTGGGCTCGCGTTCTATTGGGATTTTTGCGGGACGGGTTTGAATGCGGGAGCTGCAGAATCTTGCGCTCTTAGATATTTTCGAATTTTTTCAGTTTTATGAACTTTATGAAGTTTTGGAATTTTATGAAATTTATCGAATTTTGGAATTTTTTGATTATTGTGAATTTTTAGTTGTAGGAATTTCTTGAATTTTGTACATCTTTTGAACTTTATGAATTTTGTGAATTTTTCTTATGTATTTTTTCATTTTTAAAACATTGAGTTAAACATGCTTCATGAATTTTTTGAATTTTATGAAATTTTTTGGAATTTATCAAATTTGGGAATTTTTTTATTATTGTAAATTTTGAGTTGTAGGAATTTTTTGAATTTTGTACATCTTTTGAACTTTATGAATTTTGTGAATTTTTCTTATGTATTTTTTCATTTTTAAAACATTGAGTTAAACATGCTTCATGAATTTTTTGAATTTTATGAAATTTTTTGGAATTTATCAAATTTTGGAATTTTTTGATTATTGTAAATTTTGAGAGTTGTAGGAATTTTTTGAATTTTGTACATCTTTTGAACTTTATGAATTTTGTGAATTTTTCTTATGTATTTTTTCATTTTTAAAACATTGAGTTAAACATGCTTCATGAATTTATTGAATTTTATGAAATTTTTCTTAATTTATCAAATTTTGGAATTTTTTAATAATTGTGAATTTTCAGAGTTGTAGGAATTTCTTAAATTTTATACATTTTTTGAACTTTATGAATTTTGTGAATTTTTCTTATGTATTTTTTCATTTTTAAAACATTGAGTTAAACATGCTTCATGAATTTTTTGAATTTTATGAAATTTTTTGGAATTTAACAAATTTGGGAATTTTTTTATTATTGTAAATTTTGAGAGTTGTAGGAATTTTTTGAATTTTGTACATCTTTTGAACTTTATGAATTTTGTGAATTTTTCTTATGTATTTTTTCATTTTTAAAACATTGAGTTAAACATGTTTCAAGGATTTTATGAATTTTATGAAATTTTTTGGAAGTTATCAAATTTTGGAATTTTTTGATTATTGTAAATTTTGAGAGTTGTAGGAATTTTTTGAATTTTGTACATCTTTTGAACTTTATGAATTTTGTGAATTTTTCTTATGTATTTTTTCATTTTTAAAACATTGAGTTAAACATGCTTCATGAATTTTTTGAATTTTATGAAATTTTTTGGAATTTATCAAATTTTGGAATTTTTTAATAATTGTGAATTTTCAGAGTTGTAGGAATTTCTTAAATTTTATACATTTTGTGATCTTTATGAATTTTGTGAATTTTTCATCTATAATTTTTCATTTTTAAACCATTGAGTTAAACATGTGTCATGGATTTTATAAATTTTGTGAATTTTATGAAATTTATCAAATTATTGAATTTTTTGATCATAGTGAATTTTGAGAGCTGTAGGAATTTCTAGAATTTTATACATTTTTATCTTTATAAATTTTATGAATTTTGTGAATTTTTCTTCTACACCTTTTAATTTTTAAAACATTGAATTAAACATGTTTCATGGATTTCACAAATTTCATGTACTTTATGAAATTTATGAACTTTGTGACATTTGTGAAATGTATGAATTTTACAAATTTTGTGAATTTTATTGTTTGAAACTTTTAATTTCTTTAAATTAGAATTTTTTGAAATTATCTAAGAAGGTAAATTCTAGTTACCTCATCTTTTTGCAAAATTCTTAAATTTCTTTGCAAGTAGTTAATTAATGAAAACTAATTCCTAATACAAAAGCAGTAAAACATGACATAACCTAGAAACTTGAAAACTGACTTCATTAGTAAAAAATTTCTATAAAATTTTCTATTATTCTTTTTTCATTTTCGTTTAAGTATAAGGGTACCACCTGCTATCTTTAAAGTAACAAACAAAATCTTCATTAGTAAAAAATTTTCTGTAAAATTTTCTATTATTCTTTTTTCATTTTCGTTTAAGTATAAGGGTACCACCTGCTATCTTTAAAGTAACAAAAAAAATCTTCATTAGTAAAAAATTTTCTGTAAAATTGTCTATTATTCCTTTCCCATCTTCCATTATCGATCAATTTCTGTCATCTTACAAAACCAAGATATAAAATAAAAGAAAATTGTATAAAACTTGTACCGAATAAATGGAGTAAAAAATAATTTTAGCAAAATCGGGTGAAACAGAAGACTGATCGAAGGGGTGGCTATCGATAAAATTCAAAATCTGCGTAAACACAAGGACCCATGATTACGTTCACTGACAAGAAGCACTTTGGCCGTGCAGATACGCGTTAAATTACATCGTTATGCAAATTGAACGATGTTGCTAGTTTTCGAGTCGCCTGAATTGCCCGACCGGCAAATCCGATTAACCCCCTGCCTCTCTTATAATAACGACACTCGTCCTCCACTTCACAACCTAATTTCACTGATTCGGCCCCTAACTTGAACGAACGATGAAAATTTTATCCGGAGTAATGAGCAACGATGTCGTTTGTGTCCTTCTATGCCGATAAATCGTTCGCGAGCCGAGTATTTAATTAGTTGCCGCGAGCCCGAAGTTTATATCTATACTCCGCTTCGAATCGTTTATTTACTTGTCTCTATTTTTTTTAATAACGGCACCATTATACTCTACGGATTTTAATTAAAAATTGAAGCACGTTCGATTTGTAACGTTGAACGTGGGTTATTCGGAGATTTTTCGTATTTAAATATTATTTGTGACTTGGAGGAATTTTCATTTGGAGCGTGGTTGAATGTGAATTAATTGAATTTGGAAGACGTGGAAAAAAGAAAGACGAAGGATATTTAATAATAATAGCAAGAAGATTTATGAGTTCATAAGAAAATAATTATTATACCAAAAATTCAAGCCATCAAAACTTCCAAATTAAAAAATTAAAAATTGTAAATGCAACATAGAGTGTACGCAAAGAAGCAAACGAAAAGACATTTATTCGTACCAAAAGGGTGGAAGACACAGGGTACTTAACGATACTCCGATGAATCATGTTCGGATCGATAATCCGTGGATTATCGAGAGAGAGACGTACCGTAATTCATTCGAGACAGACTTTAAGACGAATCGTTCCAATTAATTGCTTTTCTGTCGAACGCATCGTTCCATTGCTCGCAGCCAGTTGTTGATCGCATCGAGGATTATTCGTGTAATTTACGCCAGTTTCGTGCGTCCTGCTCGAAATCGATTATTTGCCACGTTTAACTTCCATCAGCGTTCAACCAACTGTATTTGTGCGGCTGATAATTGTAACAGGAATTGCGTGCAATTAGGCACAAACTGGAATTGTGCAACTTCGACTCCTCCCTTTGTTCAACGTGCCTGCGCTGTTCTTAGCGGTTTACCGATCAATCAGTTTCCATATTTATTTTTCTTATTTTTATGGTGGATTCGTATTTGAACATTTGTTATCTTCCACTTATTAGATTCATGATTTCATAGGGAGTTTTTAGGGAGCTTCTATTTTCGGACTATTTTCTTTATTAACGATTTTTAGCTAGATTTATTTGCATAAAAAGCATACTGCTGCAATAAAATGTTTTAGTGAGTTTCCAAAATTTTTTTGAAGATAATACTCTGTTATTTTATTATTTATTGAAAATATTTCAGAAATATTCGATAAAGAATATTTCTCTTTAAAGATATACATCAATTCTTCAATTTTATTGTTTATTACAAATTCATAGGAAGATTTTTATGGTCTCTAAAAAGCATAAGCAATAAAGTAATGATTCAGTAACTTTCAGCAATGTACATTTTTCTTTGAAGATGTATGTATTTTGTGATTTTATTATGAATTATTTTTTAGAGATTTTTTATAAATCACAAAGAGAATATTTTAGTAACAAAATATTTCAATAACATTCAACAGTGAATATCTCTCTAAAGTTATAAAGAGAGCTATTAATTTTATTATTATAAACGTATCGAGATTTTATATAACCATTAAAAATCACGATGCAAAAATTTCAATAACAGCAAATTTCCTGTAAACATCCTATAGTACTGTTGCATAGTATGTCCAGCCAAATAGCAATTCAGTCAAATAAATAATTTCCCGTACAGAATCAACAAGACATCAAATCCTGAGTTCCGTAAAACATTTTATCAAAACCATTTATAAACAGAAATAACGTGCATGATACGTTAATAGAGAGATCATATTTACAGTAAACGTAATAAATGTATCGAAGAGGATGAAACGTTACAAAGAAAAACATCGACGTCTGCAAACTTCCGGTGTATACCCTTTCATAACATCCCCCAAACATTTATCGAAATCTAGCCCAATAGAAATCACTGGTTACACAGGAATTCAGCTGTAAACCTGCGAAAGCCATCCGCTGCAGCATCCGAGAGCTTATTGCCCGTTCGCAATCTATCTCGTGCAGATTTTATTTTCTTCGAGGGGGTGGAGTCCGCGTGGAACCGATAAAACCCGTGCAACTTCCGGTTGAATCACCATCGAACCCCTTTCCTTTCGTTTCCTTTTCTACGCTATCTATCCGGGACGAGCCGCTCGCGAACTCGGTTAAAGTCACGCCAATCGACACTGGCTCCCTTGGACATTGTTAAACTTTCAAACGTAATAAATCCGACTTACTGACGTTTGATATATGGCCAGATGTCGCTACCAACGCCTTCGACATCCCTTCGAGTATTTAGGCGGCTTGGAAATATTGAACGCCTTTCTGATGTTTGCTCCGCACTTTTGAGAATTTCATTTTATGTTCTTTTATGTACTTGGAATTTTATCTGGAAAAAATTGTGTTTTTTGGCTAAGAGGAGTTATGGTGGATTTTAGTTATTCTGAGAAGGGTGTTGATGCAATAATGGAGTTGGTATAGTGAGACAGATGCTTTTGGAAGTGAAGTTTGATATGTAAATTCGGAAATTTGAAAATTGGTAAGTTAGGTGATTTCGAGATTCTACAAATGCATAAACTCTCACATTTTTAAACTGCCGATACCTCTAGTTCAATAATTTTAGTGATTTTCCAAATTTATGAGTTCTACTATTTCTACATTATTAGATCCACCAATTTTTAAATTATCATGGCTTGAAATTTCCAAGTTCTCAAATTTTCAAATATTAAAACTCTTGAAGTTTCAAAATTTCAAAGTTCTGGTCTTCATCCAAGACCTAGGCTGGTCCTGGTCCAAATGGTGATCCTAGTTTTGATTCAGGTCCAAAACCTAGTCCTAATTCTAGCTCTAGTCCTACTCATAGTTCTAGTCTTAGCCTCAATCTTAAATTGTCTTGGTCCTGGTTCTAGTCTTGGTCCTAGCCCTAATGCCAGTAATCTTAATCTTAGTCTTAATTTTAATCCTCCTTCTAGTCCTAGTCTTAATGTTAATCTTAATCCTAGACCTAGTCCAGATCCTACTGCTTGGACCTAGTCCTAGACCTAGTTTTAGTTCCAGTCCCAACCACAGTCCTAATCTTCATCCTAGCCTATGTCTCACTCGTAGTTCTAATTTTAATCCCAATTTTAATCCTAGTCCTAGTTCTATTCCAAATGTTGATTGTAGTTTTGGTCCTAGTTCTCCAAATCTTAAATCCTAGTTGTGGTGGTAGTCCTCATCCAAATCTTAGATACTAGTTTAGGTCCTAGTGCTAGTGTTAGTCCTAGTACTAGGTCCAGTTACAGAGATCTAATCTCGTTGCAACTCCTAATCTTCTGAATCCTAGTCTTAGAGCTAATCCTAGTCCTAGTCCTAGTCTTAGTCCTAATCTTAATCCTAGACCTAGTCCTGATCCTACTGCTTGGACCAAGTCCTAGACCTAGTTTTAGTTCCAGTCCCAACCACAGTCCTAATCTTCATCCTAGTCTATGTCTCACTCGTAGTCCTAATTTTAATCCCAATTTTAATTCTAGTCCTAGTTCTAGTCCAAATGTTGATTGTAGTTTTGGTCCTAGTTCTCCTTCAAATCTTAAATCCTAGTTGTGGTCGTAGTCCTCATCCAAATCTTAGATACTAGTTTAGGTCCTAGTGCTAATGTTAGTCCTAGTACTAGGTCCAGTTACAGAGATCTAATCTTGTTCCAACTCCCAATCCTCTGAATCCTAGTCTTGGACCTAGTCCTACTAATGTCAGTCATAACCCCAGTCTTAGACCTAGTCCTATCAATCCTAACCCTGAGCTTAGTTCTAGTCCTACTACTAATCTCACAGTCCCAATCCTAGTATTAGACCTAGTCCTAGTACTAATCCTAGTCTTAGAGCTAATCCTAGTCCTAGTACTAGATCCAGTTACAGAGATCTAATCTTGTTCCAACTCCCAATCCTCTGAATCCTAGTCTTGGACCTAGTCCTATTACTAATGTCAGTCATAACCCCAGTCTTAGACCCAGTCCTATCAATCCTAACCCTGAGCTTAGTTCTAGTCCTACTACTAATCTCACAGTCCCAATCCTAGTATTAGACCTAGTCCTAGTACTAATCCTAGTCTTAGAGCAAATCCTAGTCCTAGTACTAGGTCCAGTTACAGAGATCTAATCTTGTTCCAACTCCTAATCCTCTGAATCCTAGTCTTGGACCTAGTCATACTACTAATGTCAGTCATAACCCCAGTCTTAGACCTAGTCCTACCAATCCCAATCTTCCAAAATCTAATTTTCTTCACTCCAAATCACATGATAATCCTCTGCCACAATATACCTTCCTCTCAACACATTTTCATCTTCCATTTGACAGACTCTCCCAAGCATCCAGCCATTACCCTCATCGTTCAGCTCCTCGCACGTCGATATATCGGCACAGGTTTTGAGATCGATTAAAGCGTTTGGGATCACGGGAATCCGCTTCGGGAGCCACCAACGACGTTCGAGCATTTTTCTTCTCGCCGATGCAGCCCAAGTGGCCACTCTTAACCCAGATACTCGGGCAACATTCCAAATTTTACGATGAGACTGAACGTGTATGATGTAAACGCCGTAACTCGAGTCCCAACCCTCTTGTCGAGGGTGTTCGTGTGGGTTCCCGTGTGTTTCGTACACGATGGCGCTTTCGAATCGACTTGCTCCGACGTATTTACTGGCTTTCGGATCTTTTATGCATCGTACTTGGGATCCGAACGAATTTTTCCGCTATATAACGTCTCTTTCAAACGTTCGTTGTTTTGCGGCTTCGAGATCGTAACTCTTTGTTTGCGCTGCCTGCAACTATCCAGGGAAATATTGGTCTAACAGTGGAATTTGCATTTGGGTACTTTCAAAACAGATGGAGAGGAATTTTGTGTTGCTATTATTACTGGAATTTGTTTTTTTTGATAACGAAGGATTATGGACGTACACTGTTTTATTCGCTGGTAGATTATGGTTACTTATCGTCAAAAACGAATATTATTGCTATCGTTGAATTTGATCATTTTTATATTTTTGGTTAAGGTTAAACAAAAGTAATTTGATCGAAACAAAATAAACCTTAATAATTTTGATGTTTCTTCAATCACTTTTATCTCAAGTCTATCGAACCTTTCTCGAGTAGGTCATTTACTTTCTCTCGATATCAATTGCAATTTTATTAATTCATCAATGACACCATTTAAGGAAAAACAGAATAACAAATTATTTGTACAGTCACACAATAATATTCGATGTGAATAAATTTTAAACACTCACTAAAATAAGATTCTGTCATATACTTCGTCTGTATAGTGTAACGTTTATTTTTTTTTTTTTTAGTAAAACACGAGAGATTGCATCTTGGAAGAACGAGCATCTAACATCAAGGAGTCTCAGTTGGCAAAAAATTAATTTTAAAATTCAATTTTCCCCATTCTATTTCAAATCTACTTCCTCCTTTCATTCATCCGTGACTCGACCAAATTAAATCCACACAGCCGGGCTATTGTCGGCCCCCCACACGCAGTTAATCCATCAAAATAAACTTCACACCACATTGCATGCCATAAAACGAGAAACACGCCACAATATGAGCATCTTCCAACTCATATACAGCAGAGAAAATTCACCCCTTAATACAGTTGGTTGCGTACGCGTGTAGAGTCAACAATAAATCTGCCTTTCCTATGAAAAATGTAGCAATCGTGGGCGAAGAGGACTGTTACTAATTTTTAGGAATTTTTTAGGGGATGAAAATTTGGGGGTGGTTTGAGAATTTGGGGAAGTAGGAATTTTAGGATTTGGGGACTTTGGGGGTCAAGGTTTATGGGAATGTATGAATTTGAGGATTCGGAAATTTTTTGGAGATTTAGGAATTTGGGAAATTTGAGATCTAGTAATTTTTGGATTTTGGAATTTGGAGAGATAGGAATTTTGGGATTTAGGAATTTGGAGATATTGGGATTTGGAGATTTAGGGATTTGGAGATTTAGGGATTTAGAGATTTACAAATTTGCAAGTTTGGAGATTTGGGGATTTGGAGATTTAGGGCTTTAGAGATTTAGGGATTTGGAGATTTACAAATTTGCAAGTTTGGAGATTTGGGGATTTGGAGATTTAGGGCTTTAGAGATTTAGGGATTTGGAGATTTAGGGATTTGGAGATTTAGGGATTTGGAGATTTAGGGATTTGGAGATTTAGGGATTTGGAGATTTAGGGATTTGGAGATTTAGGGATTTGGAGATTTAGGGATTTTGAGATTTAAGGACTTGGAGATTTAGGGATTTGGAGAGTTAAGCACTTGGAGATATAAGAACATAGAGATTTAGGAATTTGGAGAGATAGGGAATTGGAGATTTAAGAATTTGGAGATTTAGTTACTTGGAGATTTAGGAATTTGGAGGTTTAAGAATTTGAAAATTTAGAGATTTGGAGATTTAGTGATTTGGAAGTGTGGGGATTTGGAGATTTAGGAATTTGTAGATTTAGAGATTTTGGGAATTTAAGAATTCCGAAATTTCGAAACTTGAGAACTTTGAAGATTTAAAAATTTTGAGACTTAAGAACTCTCAATTTGGAGATTATGAATTCAAGTTCTCGAGGACTCGATGGTTTGATCATTTGAAGAATTGGGAATTTGGTAACTTAGAAACTTGAGAATTCCGAATTTTGGAAACTACATAATTTGAGAACTGATGACCTTGGAAATTCAGAAATCGGGATATATTTTGGTGTCTGCAAATTTGAAAATTATAAAATCTACTAAACTGCGAGTACAAAAATTCGAAAATCCCAAGAACATCCACAAATTTTCAATTCCAAAAATACACATACTAAATCTTATAACTACACATACCCAAAGAAACTCTATACTTCAACCTCTGTATTTCAACCGACTGTACCAATCACCTCATCCAAAAATTTCCAGTGTAGCCATCAGAATACGTGAATAATCCTCCTCATTCATCCATTCCCCTGAGCAAATTTCCTCTCCTCGATTCGGAGGAAAAGGGCAACAGGCTCCAGGCGGAAAAACCCGTTAGTTCAGCGAACGGCCATAAATCGCGAAGGCATCAAGGCGGACGAACGGTCGGATCCGTGGGACGATAATAAGCGTCCATGTTTCTAAGTTTCCGCAATTTCGAGGCGCAAAGTGAATTTATACGGTGGCCGTAATGCAAACGGCGGCAAGTGAGTTATTCGACTCGCGGGACCGGCATAGAACCCGAAGCAGGCCACATGAACAATCGTTGCTGATGATAATCGCCGGAGGTACGACAATGGGCCACGAGGAAACGCGACGAAAAACCAACGGACGAGTTCGAGAAGACGCCTTCAGGTGGTTTTGGACCGAGCCACAAAACACTGAGGGAGTTCAGCCAAGTTCATTTAACTTTGCACGATAATCACTCGCTCGAAATGAGATAAAGCGACCGCCGCCGAGAACGGTCGAGCCTTTACGAATTGTTGGTTCTGCTCGTTGGATGATGAACAGTCAGGTGTTAAGAGGATTTAATAGATAGCTACTATCTGGATGTACTGTGTGCTTTTCCTATTGATTAGTAGGGTGTTCATTCAGATAAGTAGCATAGAATTGTTTCAGATCGGATTTAGGCTTCAGCAGTTGTTGCCTCAGAGTGTGGAATGATGACAAGTTAGATGGTAAATTGGGGATGTGTGGATTTGGGAATATAGGGATTTAGGGACGTGTGGATTTGGGGAGATGTCGATTTGGGGACGTGTGAATTTGGGGACATGTGAATTTTGGGATGTGTGGATTTGGGGACATGTGAATTTGAGCACGTGTGAATTTGGGGACATCTGAAATTGGGGAGATATCGAATTGGGGACGTATGGATTTAGGGACGTATGGATTTGGGGATGTGTGGATTTAGGGATATGTGAATTTGGGTATGTGTAGATTTGGGGACATGTGAATTTGAGCACGTGTGAATTTGGGGACATGTGAATTTGAGCACGTGTGAATTTGGGGACATCTGAAATTGGGGAGATATCGAATTGGGGACGTATGGATTTAGGGACGTATGGATTTGGGGATGTGTGGATTTAGGGATATGTGAATTTGGGAATGTGTGGATTTGGGGACATCTGAAATTGGGGACGTATGGATTTAGGGACGTATGGATTTGGGGATGTGTGGATTTAGAGATATGTGAATTTGGGAATGTGTGGATTTGGGGACATGTGAATTTGAGCACGTGTGAATTTGGGGACATGTGAATTTGAGCACGTGTGAATTTGGGGACATCTGAAATTGGGGAGATATCGAATTGGGGACGTATGGATTTAGGGACGTATGGATTTGGGGATGTGTGGATTTAGGGATATGTGAATTTGGGAATGTGTGGATTTGGGGACATCTGAAATTGGGGACGTATGGATTTAGGGACGTATGGATTTGGGGATGTGTGGATTTAGGGATATGTGAATTTGGGAATGTGTGGATTTGGGGACATGTGAATTTGAGCACGTGTGAATTTGGGGACATGTGAATTTGAGCACGTGTGAATTTGGGGACATCTGAAATTGGGGAGATATCGAATTGGGGACGTATGGATTTAGGGACGTATGGATTTGGGGATGTGTGGATTCAGGGACATGTGAATTTGAGCACGTGTGAATTTGGGGACATGTGAAATTGGGGAGATATCGAATTGGGGACGTATGAATTTGGGGATGTGTGGATTTGGGGAGATGTCGATTTGAGGACGTGTGGATTTGCGGACATGTGAATTTGAAGATGTGTGGATTTGGGGATGTGTGAATTTGGAGACATGTGGATTTGGGGACATGTGAATTTGAGGACGTGTGAATTTGAGAATGTTTGAATTTGGGGACATCTGAAATTGGGGATGTGTGGATTTGGAGATATGTGAATTTGGGGTCATGTGCATTTGGGAATGTAGTGATTTGGGGATGTAAGGATTTAACAATACATGAATTAGATGGTAAAAGGTTTTAAGATGATCTTCTACAGTGTGTTGTTAATTCAAAAGCTAATATCAGTACGATAAGAATTGTCCATGCAGGTCTTTTGGTCAAATTTATTTCATAAGAAGTCATGTTTATAAATAATATGTACAATATAATGTTTATGTGTAATATGACACTACATTGTACAACAAATTTCATTATAGCGCGTGCTATGCAAAAGCAAGCAGCCATTGTTTTTATACGAAAACAAGGACCGCAAGGGAAATCCATTTGAATCCCGTAGCTTAACATCTAAAACTGATACGTTAGTGCGTAACATGGAAGTTTAAATGTAGAACGTAGACAAGCGAATAGCCTGTGGAACAGTTAAGTTGGTGTCCTATAGACGATGTAATCTAGGCTACCTGTTCCTTAAGCTGCTTACTGTCAAAATAACTTAACGTGCATCTATGTTGTCCCAACAACGCATCTAACGTCCTACTTAGCGCATCGTCCTTCATTACTAATGCAAAATTCGTGTGTGGAGATTAGTGGAATTACAAGGAATGTTTGTATAAACGTAGCCTTTGAATATCTCATTTGGAAATGGCTTCCTTTGAACGAGACAATTAGGAAGATTTTTACTTTCGTAATTATCAAATAATACTAATTCGGTTTTATTACTTAAGTCTGAAATCATGAAATGCTTAAACCTTCAAGTTTCCAAGTATTTTAATTATGTACACGTTTGCAAATTTACAAGATGCTTAGATTATCAATTTTATGAATTCCTATATTTAAACATTTGTGAAATCTGTATTTGAAAAGTTTGGGATTAAACTGCAAAATTTTCAAATAGACAATTCATAATTTTCTAAATTTTAAGTTCCAAATCACAAATACAAAATTCTAAATCCTTATATCCTCCAATATCCAAGTTACCAAATTTCTAAGTACATAAATTTCCAAATTCCTAAGTACTCTAAGTACTAAAATCCCAAATAGCCAAATGACCAAAATCCTACCTTCCCAAATACCTAAATCACCAAATCCCCAAATGTCCAGTGTTCTAATCCCCCAAATTCCTAAATCTTCAAATTCCTAGATCTCCAAATACCCACATGACCAAATCCTAAAATCCCAAATAGTCAAATGACCAAGTCCTACCTTCCCAAATACCTAAATCACCAAATCCTCAAATGTTCAGTGTTCTAATTCCCCAAATCCCTAAATCTTCAAATTCCTAGATCTCCAAATACCCACATGACCAAATCCTAAAATCCCAAATAGTCAAATGACCAAGTCCTACCTTCCCAAATACCTAAATCACCAAATCCTCAAATGTCCAGTGTTCTAATCCCCCAAATCCCTAAATCTTCAAATTCCTAGATCTCCAAATACCCACATGACCAAATCCTAAAATCCCAAATAGTCAACTGACCAAGTCCTACCTTCCCAAATACCTAAATCACCAAATCCTCAAATGTCCAGTGTTCTAATTCCCCAAATACCCACATGATGAAATCCTAAAATCCCAAATAGTCAAATGACCAAACTCCCCAAATGCCTAAATAATCAAATCCCAAAACGTCCAGTACCCCAAATACGAAATCATTAAATCTCCCATTGTATATCCCAAGTCCCGTAATCCTTAAACCCCCACTGTCCCAAATTTCCAAATCCCCAAAGTTCGCAAAGAATAAATTGCACGATTATCATAACAAAACCAACAATATCCGTTTAGCCCAGCAAACAAGGTGCATTTCGAGTTTGTTTATTACAATAAAACACGAGCGATTTGCGTCAAGGTGTCACCGGCATTCGTACACATTTATACGTACCCTCTAATTACTCTCGATATTTGCTCCGGGCGATAATCGAATGGACGATCTCGTCGAACCAAGTAATTATCGTGAAACTTTCAGCCACACGGTTGTACCGTGCAAAAGCATAATCGTGTTTATCATTAGAATACCTCTGTTTATAGCTGTGAATAGGGTGGTGGCACACGTGTCCCGTCGTTATCAAGAGGGAACATCGATTATTATCCAGCAACACAGCACGTTCATCTGGCTTGATAATTACAATCTCGTTCGGTATTCTGCTAAAACGTACGATGGGATAACCGAACGAAACCACTTGTAGCTTAATAATAACACCATTAACCCAGGGTCACCCCGTGTAATGGGGATGTTACACCCCCTCCCGAAGACCATTACCAAAAACCATGCGAGAAAAATTTAGCTGAATAACTTTAGTGTTCATATTATCTGATTATAGGAAAAGGTGAATAATTAACCAGATACAATAACTGAACAGATACATGAATTAATTAGAGAAATAGGGACTTTTGTATAGGCGAGCTTATGTATGCATGAATAGGTAATCAGTAAAAATTATGTAACAAAAATTTGTACCTAAACCAGTTGTACAATTATGTATTATTATACTATTAAAATAGTAAGTGACTAGTAAACTAGGTGATGAGAAGTTTAGGTAACTATATCAAGCTGTCCTTTTTGCTACAAGCAATATGAAGAACGATCCTTGGAAGTGTTCTTCAGGAAAGTTCATGAAAACATTATACGATAGCTGTCGACGAACTTAAAGCACCGTAAGTTACAGTGATTAAGAATGAACACCTGATACTGCTATCAGCTACACGAGAAAATTGGGAAATGCAAGGGAACCACTTTGGGCCTTGCTCCTTTGTCAGGTAAGATCAGACATTACTAAATTTGACGTCTACTTTGAACCCATTAGAGAGACGCAACTCTCTTAAGCTTCTTTAGCAATTAACGGGTGCTGTAATAGCCTGTCAGACCGAACTCTTCAAATTATTTTGTTTTTAATGACGCCTAATGGAGTGGACATTTTGAAAGTTTCTAAATGAACTTCTGAAATTTGGGGATTTGGAAATTTTGATGTTTGGAAGGTGGGAATTTGGGAATTTAGGGATTTGGGGATGTGTGGAGCTGGGGATGAAGGGATTTGGAGGTGTGAGGAGTCGGGGATGAAGGGATTTGGGGATGTGGAGATTTGGGAATGTAGGGATTTGGGGACGTGTGGATTTGGTCACGTGTGGATTTGGAGACGTGTGGATTTGGAGACGTGTGGATTTGGAGACGTGTGGATTTGGAGACGTGTGGATTTGGAGACATGTGAACTTGGGGACGTGTGGATATGGTCACGTGTGGATTTGGGGACGTGTGGATTTGGGGACGTGTGAATTTGGGGACGTGTGAATTTGGGGACGTTTGAATTTGGCGATGTGTGAATTTGGGCATATGTGAAATTGGGCATATGTGAAATTGGGGATGTGTGAATTTGGGCATATGTGAAATTGGGGATGCGTGGATTTGGGGACATGTGGATTTGGGGACGTGTGGATTTGGGGACGTGTGGATTTGGTCACGTGTGGATTTGGAGACGTGTGGATTTGGGGATGTGTGGATTTGGAGACATGTGAATTTGGGAACGTGTGGATATGGTCACGTGTGGATTTGGGGACGTTTGAATTTGGGGATGTGTGAACTTGGGCATATGTGAAATTGGGGATGTGTGAATTTGGGGATGTGTGAATTTGGGGACATGTGGATTTGGGGACGTGTGGATTTGGGGACGTGTGGATTCGGCGACGTGTGGATTCGAGGACGTGTGGATTTGGGGACATGTGAATTTGGGGACATGTGAATTTGGGAACATGTGGATTTGGGGACGAGTGGATTTGTGGACGTGTGGTTTGGGGACGTGTGGATTTGGGCACATGTGAAATTGGGAATGTGTCGATTTCGGGACGTGTGGATGTAGAGACATGTCGACGTGGAGACATGTGGATTTGGGGACGTGTAGATTTGGGGACATGTAGATTTGGGGATGTGTGGATTTGGTAATGTAAGGAATTAGGGATGTAGAGATTTGGGGATGTAAGGGTTAGAGATTATAGGAATTTGGGTATGTAATGATTTAGGTATATATGGATTTGGGGATATAGATATGTGAGAATATAAAAATTTGAGATAATAGAAATTTAGGAATATAGAAATTAAATTTGTCAAAAATTATATTTCACAATTTCACATTGATTAAATCACAATAATTAAATCTCTGACAAAAAACTTTAAACCTTGAAAACTAAAAAACTGAAGAATCCCAAGTCTGACAACTATACATCACGCAACTCGTTCTACAGAATAATAATATTGCATCCCTTAGATTCCCACATAAAATATACAAAATTTTCTCAAGTTTCCACCCAGTTTAATCACGTATCCACGATATACGAAATGCAACAAACTTGCGCAATATTACATACTTTCCGAAATAACAGTCTCCCCGTGCAACCAAGGTGTACATATCCGTCCCTGGGTGGAAATAGGTTGCATAAATTATGAGCAGGCAACAGGAATGCGTCTCGTATAACGAGATAATTAATACGTGGACGACTGTTCACCGAGGCGAACACTCTGCCGTGCTAGAATGCGTTTACCGACTGTTTCGTTGCTTCAAACCGGTCGTACATTGTTCGACGGAAACACGGGCTGCCTCTTTTGTTCCCGCCACGATCTATGCCGGTCGAAGAACGATCCATGAATTCCAGATATTCGAATGACGTTGCTTCGAATCGGGAATAATTAGAAATGTACAGTCTAATGCAAATCTGCATTCGTTACGAAAGGTATGGTAGCAAATGGAGGCATGTCATTCTTTTTTTGGGATAATTTTAGGGGTACTTTGTGTAGTTGGCAATTTTTGGGTGAGTTGATACTTTGGGGTATAGGAATTTGGGGGGCTAGGAATTTGGGGTTTTACAGTTATGAGAATGTAGAGAATTGGGGGTTAGTAATTTGGGGGGTTAGAAATTTGGAGGGTTAGGAATTTGGGGACATAGCAGTTTGAAGATTTTGGGATTTAGGTGATTTGGGGAGTTAGGGTTTTATGATATTGGGATTTGGAGATTTAGGGATTTGGAGGTTTAAAAATTTGGAGATTTAGAGATTTTGTAGTATTGGAATTTGGAGATTTAGGGATTTGGCAAATTAGGGATTCGGAGGTTTAAGAATTTGGAGATTTAGGGGTTTTGTGCTATTGGAATTTGGAGATTTAGGGGTTTGGTAAATTAGGGATTTGGAGATTTAAGAGTTTGGAGATTTAGGGATTTGGAGGTTTAAGTATTTGGAGATTCAGGGGTTCTGCGTTATTGGGATTTGGAGATTTGGAGATTTTGTACTATTGGGATTTGGAGATTTGTCGATTTTGTGCTATTGGAATTTGGAAATTTAGGGATTTTGTGCTACTAGGATTTGGTGATTTAACGACTTCGGGCTATTAAAATTTGGAGAACTAGGGATATCGCGATCTAGGAATTTTGGGACATAAGAATTTTGAACTGAAAAAATTTGAGAATGTAGAATCGAAAACCTTGAAATTTCCAATTTGAAACTTGAGAATCTAGCAATACAAAAACAGTTCACTATAAAGTACTGTGCACTACAAAAAATTATAAGAGGCAACATTGCATGATTAATGCAACCTAATTTTTCATCATAATCATCAAAAATCAAAAACCTTCGAACAAATAAGAATAAAAATAAAAAAACAGTATAAAACCAACTAAAATAACAATTATTAATAACAGCAATATTCCTCAACATCACAATTTCCTTAAAAAATTGAAAATTCTTTAACGAAAAGGAAGTAAAAAAATAAAAAGCACAATAAAATCAATCTAAATGAAACTATTAATAACATGAGTATACTTGAACATTACAATTTTTTCAAAAATTAAAAAATTCTTAAACGAAGAGGAAGTACAAAAATAAAATGCTATAAAATCGATCAAAATGACAATATTAATACTACCAATAATTCTTCATCGTCATAATTTTTTCAAAAATTAAAAAATTCTTAAACGAAGAGGAAGTACAAAAATAAAACGCTATAAAATCGACCAAAATTACAATATTAATACTATCAATAATTCTTCATAATTTTTTCAAAAATAAAAAATTCTTAAACGAAGAGGAACTACAAAAATAAAACGCTATAAAATCGACCAAAATTACAATATTAATACTATCTATAATTCTTCATAATTTTTTCAAAAATAAAAAATTCTTAAACGAAAAAAAAGGGTACCTCCACGCCCAGTATTCGTTCCTGTTACCAAACTCTTTCCATATTTCGCATAGCCACGTATCCCGCGGGAAAACAGCCACGATTCGTGTTTGTCCAACCAGTCGTTGAATTCGCGAAATTTCACGAGGCTCTTTATAATTATTGCGTCCAGTTTGCATCGTTATAAAGCGTATCCGGTCGAAAGACGGCGCACTGTTTAAATTTTCCGTCGTCGCTGTCGTTCGTTGAAAATGTGTTTTACTTTGTTTTTTCACCGGCGAGTATTTAGCTGTCGGTTTATGCAGATATCCTTGCCTCGTTCGGTATGCAAATGGCCGGGGAAACGGATACGGTGAAATTTAGCTTGATGTTATCGTGCATACAGTCTGTCTTATTGTTTGCACGCGTGTGCAGCTGCGCCTGCTTCGGTGTGTGGATGTTGATTCGAAAGAAAACACACGGGAACTGAGCAAACGTAAATCAAAATGCTCGCGGAAATCTTTATTCCCTCTGTGTGTTTTCGGAAACGAATCGACACAGTTTCCTTTTTATTCCGATTTCGTGGTGGGTTACGTTTATCGACGTATGGCAACTTTTTATTTTTTATTTCAAGGAAATTTTTTATTTTCATTTTTTTAGGTGGGATTTATTAATATATGAGAAATCTTATTTTATTAGTTTTTTGGTAACATGTGAGAATTATTGAATTATTAGTTTTTTACTATTATGTGAGAATTATTCATTTATTAGGTTTTCAATTAATGTATGAGGATTATTTATTTATTAGTATTTTATGAGAACTCGAGAATTATTAATTTATTAGTTTTTATGAGTATATGAAAACTATTAACTTCCTAGTTTTTTTATTAGCATATGAGAACTGCTAATTTCCTAGTTTTTTATTAACATATGAGAAATATTAATTTCCTAGCTTTTTATTAATATATGAGAACTATTGATTTTCTATTTTTTTATTAATATGTTAATGTATGAGAATTATTCATTTCAAGTTTTGAATTTCTTATCATTTTTATCAATTCATGAGTTGAATTATTGAATTTTGTACAATTTTGATGATTTGATCATTTGAATTTTGAATTAGTGACTTATTGTAATTGTGATCAATTAATAATTTGAATTATTGAATTTTGTATAATTTTGGTCAATTCATGATCTGAATTATTGAATTTTGTACAATTTCGATGATTTCATCATTTGCATTTTGAAATTTTTATAAATTACATTATTTAATATTCTGAATTAGTGACTTATTGTAATTTTGGTCAATTAATAATTTGAATTATTGAATTTTGTATAATTTTGATGATTTGCTCATTTGAATTTTACAATTTTCATAAATTCAGTCATTTAATATTTTGAATTAGTGACTTATTGTAATTTTGACCAATTAATAATTTCAATCACTGAATTTTGTACACATTTAATGATTTGATAATTTCAATTATTGAATTTTGTATAAGTTTGATGATTTGATTATTTGAATTATTGAATTCATTATTATTTTGAACATTTAATGATGTGAACTAATGAATTCTGTGTAAACATGATGATTTGATTATATGAATTATTGAATTTTGTATAATTTTGATGATTTGCTCATTTGAATTTTACAATATTTATAAATTCAATCATTTAATATTTTGAATTAGTGATTTATTAAAATTTGGACCAAATAATAATTTGAATTATTGAATTTCGTGTAAATTTAATGATTTGACTATTTGAATTATTGAATTTATCATTTTCAATCGCCACTTAGAGACATCCTCCATCCGCTCGTTATTAACCGAATGAAATTTGTAAGAGCGCCTTCTATCGCAGCAATCAAAATGGTCGTCAAAGTTCCAAGTTTACGATTTGATCTTCATTATATCAATCAAAAGTATTCACACAGATAGACTATGTAATCAAGTCACGATCCCTTCGGACCCCTCAAAGTGATATGCCGTTTAAACGTTCAATTAGTCGAGTTTACATTTTTAATTGATCGCTTAACTTCTCGCCTCCATCTGCAAAGGCAATCAGCTGCGCAAACAAACCTCGTCAACGAATGAGACGACACAAAATTTGATCACTCAAGACACCACGTTACATTTTTGCTCGAATTTCTATGTCACTACGTATTCTCTTAAATCAACTTCAAAATTGTCAAAAACAAAATGTACATTCATTTATCAAATACAAAAAAAAATTAATGGTTTTATCTTCATAGGTTCAATATTTCTAATATCTTTGTTTTGCTCCATATAAATAAATATTTGAGGTAAAATAAAATTATACATTTGAACAATAACACTGAACAATTTATTCGCCAATTAAATTGTTTGAAACTTATATTTACTTAATCAAATACAAAAAATAATTCATGGTTCCATTTTTATAAGTTCAATATTTGTATGATTGTTATATCGCTATATATAAATAAGTATTTATTTTGAAATATTTGAGAAGTTATTTATTTGAACAATAACACAACGATTTATTCACAATTTAGACAGTTTCTATCAAACGTCGAAAATCATGAGAAATGAGAAAATGGTGGACATTTTAACAACAGAAGGTATGACACGTTGGAAAGTCGTGGAAACAATTTGTCTTCCTTTAAACGGGTTGCTTGGACACTTATTTTGTCTCAAGAACGTGTGTTGAATTAATTGTGTCCAGTCTCCGAGATTCCAGGATTTGCGAGAAATGAGGAACGATTGAATTTTATCGAACGTTCGAGAGTACAGTAAGCTTTCGTTTCTTTATTGAAATATTAAGATTTTTAGAAAATTGGTAACATCGACAATTGTATAATAGTAATATTTTGTCAGTGTTAAATTTAATTATAGAGTGCTGACTTTGTTGGAAATAAAATTTAAAATTCTTACATATTAGCAAATTTTTTACTTTTCTAATATCGAGACTTGTAAATTCTCAAATATTTTAATATTCAGCCACATTTCTTGCAAACATGAAAATTCCTCGAATTTTTCAAGCAGTTCACATTTTCAAATACTCCTTTCAATTTAAACTCAATTCGAATTTCATTTAAATTTAATTCAAATATAAATTCCCTAATTTTCGGAGTTTCAAATACAAAAAATTTGACAAGGAAAAAATGTTAATCCCGTAAAGACAGAAAATCGCTATTAAAAGTAAGCGATATCTAAAATGTTCGAAAAAGAATATCCGGTGTCTACCAAGCAACAAACCTAAAAGAAAAAAAAAACTGTATCTACTTAGATCCATATTTTCCGCTCGAATATTCCCGGAGCGTGGAGAGCCGGCGAAAAAGTTGTGCGAGGGAAAAATTCACGGCGAATAATTCGAGCGGTCTCTAATTAATCCCACGGAGATTTCCAAAACGTTATCGATAGCCGATACCTGTTCTCCCGATTTCTATTCAAGCGTGGCACTCGTTGATTCTCAAGTTTCAGCGGGTGGACAAATAATTTCGTGGAGGACCAAGTACCTCGTTAATTCTTTCTAGTTGCCATTCCACGCTTTTTCTGACATAAATACTAGATATCAGGGATTTGCATATCACCGTGACAATTCTAGCTCGAGCACATCTACGTAGAAGATTTATCGTGGCAAAAATTAGTCGTAGAGGTTTATTACATCAAATTAATGCGCTGTTCTGACTCGTGACGCACGGGTGCGTCAGATGTGATCTTTAACACTAGATTTACGGAACCCGTCAAAATGATCATAGATCTCTTATTTTAAATGTTAAAATGTATTAATAAATTTTTGTAAAAATGTATGTTAACTTTTGTCAAGCTAAAGAATCAATGTCTTATGCAGTTCACAGATCATCCCCAATTTATTTATTTTTCTACTTTAGTTCAAATTTAAATATAAGTGACCATCAAACGTCCGTAAACCTAGCGTTAATACGTTTCAATTTGGAGTTCAAACACAATTATTTGCGTAGTAGATTGCTTAATACCTAATTGATATAACATTTCAACTTTCTTTCTCTGTTTTAATATTGTGACTGTGATGACTGACGCACCTCACGAATCATAATGCAAGGGATTGAGTTAGTTAAATGTTAGAGCTTGAAGAAACGATGGAAAATAATAACAGATTGTCCTATGAAATGTAGCAAAATATTTTTCTATAACAAATTGACAAATGCGAAAACTCTAATGGTTGCATCATGGTAATTTTGATTAACTGAAAATATGTTATTCGACACTAGGTGAATTACATGTCACTTCTAAAATAACTTGAAAAATATTATACACTGCATATACAGATGTCAACTCACGTGTTGTCGAATTGGAGAGCTATGACGCACTCGTGACGCACTCATGACACACATATGACGCAATAATGACGCACTCGTGACGCATTCGTGGCACACTCGTGACGCACTCGTGACGCATTCGTGGCACACTCGTGACGCA
The DNA here is from genome assembly GCA_945859595.2 of Megachile willughbiella. NCBI lineage: Eukaryota > Metazoa > Arthropoda > Insecta > Hymenoptera > Megachilidae > Megachile > Megachile willughbiella. The sequence continues at coordinate 8,241,924 of OX243805.1, read as the reverse complement.
CTAGAGACACACTAGTGACGCACTAGTGACGCACTAGTGACGCACTAATGACGCACTCGTGACGCACTCGCAATTAAAATATTGTAAATTTTTCTCGTATTTTTGGTACGAGTGAATCTTCAATTTAGGTATAACAATTTACGTGTGGATGTCCCACGAGTTGGCGAGTGAGCCATGACGCACTCGTGACGCACGCGCAGTTCAAATGTAAATTAGGGATTTGGGAATCTGAAAATTGAGATGTAGGGGGAGTTAGAAATTGTTGAATATAGAAATCTGAGAATTTGAGATTATGGGTAATTGGGAATTGGAGATGTGAGAATTTGGGGTTTTGGAAATTTAGAAATTTGAGAATTCGGAAAATTGAGAATTGGGAATTTGAGAATTTGGGGTATTGGAGATTTGGAAATGTAGAAATTTAGAAATTTGAGAATTGGGAATTTTAGAATTTGGGGTATTGGAGATTTGGAAATGTAGAAATTTGGAAATTTGAGAATTTGGAAAATTGAGAATTTGGGGATTTTGATATTTGGAAATGTAGAAATTTAGAAATTTGAGAATTGGAGATTTGAGAATTTGGGGTTCTGGAAATTTGGAAATGTAGAAATTTCGAAATTTGAGAATTGGAGATTTGAGAATTTGGGGTTTTGGAGATTTGGAAATATAGAAATCTAAAAATTGGAGAATTTGGAGTTCTGAAAATTTGGAAATGTAGAAACTTAGAAATTTGAGAATTAGAATTGTAAATTTTTCTCACGTGAATTAACACAAAAGTATCATACATTTCTTCTTTCTCTAAAAGTATCATATATTTTAGTTTTGAAATTGAAGTTTTTGTCTTCCCCGTTTGTTGAATAACTATTGTTCACCGAAGTAATCGTACGATTAAAAATAATTCCTGCACCGAACTGTACTGATCCGATTGTTAATATATCGAACAGAAATAATGTGTTCTTGATTTTAAATAAACGTTTTATATTCCATGTCGTAAGTTATCCAGGAGTCATATACTCAGTGACACATTTACACTTGGCTAACCACTGAAGTTGCGCTCGATCGAGCATATCGTAAATTGAAGCTTTATAACTTCCTTACCTCATAAATACTAAAATAAAATTCGAGCTGTGAAGAACCGGTGACCATAGTCTCGGTATTTCCGAACTTCGGAATTTAGGTACTTTTAGAATACTTTCATATTGTAGACACGAAATTCGATAATTATTAGCTTTACAAGTTTTACTGTCACACTGTGAAGTTGTTGGCCCACAAATTTTTACATGCTCACATTTTCTGATTTATACATTTTTGAGGTATCAAGTTTCTAGATTTTTAGATATCTAGATTCACAGATTTTTAGATTTTTAGACTGATTTTTAGATTTGTAGGTGGGAAGATTTCTAGATTTCAAGATTTCTAGATTTTTAGATTTCTAAATTTCGACATTTTTAAATTTACAGATCTCAAGATTTCTAGATTTCCAGTTTTTTTACTTTCGAAATTTCTAAATACTCAAAATTCTGAATCGTCGAATATCTGAATTATCAAATTCCTATATCCGAAATCCCTGAATTCCCAAATTTCTAAATACAGAGATCGCAAAATTCTGGGATCTCTAAATTCTCAATTTCCAAATCCTTAAATTTTCAAATTTCGAAATACCCAGATTTTTGAATTCCCAGATTCCAAAATTACTAAATCCCTAAACTCTCAAATCCCTAAATTCCAGAATTCCTAAATTCTCAAATTTCTAAGCCCTCAGATTCCTAAATTTCCAGATCCCAAAATCCCCAAAATCCTCCAAACACCCAATCTTCCAATCCCCAAATTCCAAAATCCTCCAATCTCCAATTCCTCAAATCCCCAAATCCCAAAATCCCCCAATCTCCAAATCCCCAAATTCCCATATCCCCAAATCCCTAAATCCCAAAATGCCAAAGTCCCCAAATCCCAAAGTCTCCAAATCCCGAAATCCCCCAATCTGCAAATCCCAAAATCCCCATATCTCCAAATCCCAAAATCCCCAAATTCCCATATTCCCAAATTCCTAAATCCCAAAATGCCAAAGTCCCCAAATCCCAAAGTTCCCAAAAGTCCCCAAAGTCCCCCAAATCCTCAAACCCCCAATCTCCAAATCCCAAAATCCCCCAATCTCCAAATCCCCAAATTCCCATATCCCCAAATCCCTAAATCCCAAAGTCCCCAAATCCCAAAGTCTCCAAATCCCCAAATCCCCCAATTCCCAAATCCCGAAATCCCCCAATCTGCAAATCCCAAAATCCCCATATCCCCAAATCCCAAAATCCCCAAATTCCCATATCCCCAAATTCCTAAATCCCAAAATGCCAAAGTCCCTAAATCCCAAAGTTCCCAAAAGTCCCCCAAATCCCCAAAGTCCCCCAAATCCCCAAAGTCCCCCAAATCCCCAAATCCCCAAATCCCCCAATCTCCAATTCCCCAATTCCCCATATCCCCATATTCCCAAATCCCAAAATCCCCTTTCCGAATCTCTACATACCCAAATATCTAAATATAAAAATCTCTAAAACCAAAATATATACATGATTACATTTCTTGCACCAACAGCACCAAACAATCTTGTCACATATTGTCTCTTGCACGTCACGGATCCATTAAAATAGTATCTTTACCACGGCATGCAACGGTATATTTCATATTCCAGTTGTTTTCAGGATAAATCACGTTTCCGGTCACGTAAAACCAAGCACAGAGACGTCATTAGGAAGGAAAGTCGTGTATAGAAAGTACATCTAACGGCGGAGTCTGAAAATATTACTGCATCGTGATACAGTCATTTATTTTACGTTCTTCTGTTCTTTTCAAACATTTTACAGAATATACCAACCACATTGTTTGCAATCAGCATTCATATATTTTTTCCAAATTAGTCACTTTGAAATTTGAAGATTTAATTTCAACGGAAAGTTGAAAGTTTCGAATTTAAATATTTTCAATTCGAATGTAAACACTTTTATATTTTTAAATTAGAGAAATGTTGATTTTTATACCTTTGAAGGTACAAATTTAATAAATTGTAAAATTAGAAAGTGTGTCAGTAGAATTCATTTAAAAACCTTACATTCTTTAGTTTTTAATTATTTTCGAATCTGAAAATTTGATGACTTGCACATTAGTAATTTACAAATTTCGAATTTTCCTAATTTTCAAATTGATATTGTGACAAAATAACAAATTTCCAAATCTACAAATTTGGTGATTGGTATATTAATAATTTAGAAATTTAAAAATTTCCTATTTTCCCAATTTTCAAATTTACAAAATACCAAATTTTCAAATTTAAAAATTTTTGTCATTAGCATGTTAACAATTTACAAATTTCAAAGTTTTCTATTTTCCTAATTTTCAAGAATACAAATTTACAAAATACCAAATATTCAAATCGAAAAATGCGAAGACTTGCACATTACTAATTTAAAAATTCACAAATCTCAAATTTTCCTAATTTTCCAATTTATAAATTTCCAAACATAAAAGCTTGATAATTCTAAATAAAAATTTTCCTAGTTCTCAACTTTCCAAACAAAAAATTCCCATTTTACAACTCCACAATCCTTTTAAAATGTTAACCAACACCAAAATCGCCGAAAATCAGCAATAACAACAAAGCCTGAAAAACCAGAATAAAACCCACCTCTAAATCCCAGCGCGTCCATTTTACCGTCATTTTCCGCGCAATATTTTTCGCGATCGACGCATCAAAAATTTGCAAAAACAAAGAGCCGAAAAATACCGGTATCCGGTGTAATACAAATCGTAAAAGTTTATAAGCGCACACCTTAAAGCCGAAACCGTTGGTCGTTCGCTTTTGGCCAGGATCGATGCCGGCCATCGAGAAAGAAATATTGCGTCGGCGTGTAAACAAATACTTTTCGAATAAAAGCATCCGATACTGAGGTACGCGAGCCATCGTTTATTTTTTTCCGTAGCTTTTCCCACTGTTTTTTTTTTGCCAACCGACCAAACGCAAACGTAGACACAAGGCCTAGCCCGGTGAATTTGTTTGTAGCCGCCACTTTCGATACACTGGCCGTGCGCGGCAAGAAATATCGCGGCCATACGCGGCTAAATAACGTTGTTTCACGTGCAGTTGCTGTTTTTTAACGGGACGATTTAAATGCGTGATCGATGACGCGCTTTGATCGATGAAAGTGGTGATTGCGACGTGAAACGTTGTTCAAGGAAGTGCTTAATTGTTTGGCTATGGCTCCAACTGTATTAGGTGATATGTCAGTGGTGGGGATTTTCATGAATCTATTATTTTATCGGCAGATTTTAATTTTGAAATTATCAAGTTTTTCAAGTTTCAAATTTTCGAGTTCAGCAATTTCAAAGTTTTTCATTTCTAGATTTACATTTTTAAATTTTCGAAGTTTCAAAATTTTATAATTTATAGATTTGCAATTTCAAATTTTTGAAATTCCAGATTTACATTTTTCAATTTTCAAAGCTTCAAAATTTCAAGTTTTAAAATATTTCAATTTATAGATCACCAATTTTAAATTTAAAAATTTACATTTTTACATTTTTAAATTTTCAAAGCTTCAAACTCTCAAGTTTAAAAATATTTTAATTTACAGATCAGGAATTTTAAATTTAAAAATTTCCAGATTTATATTTTTTAATTTTCAAAGCTTCAAACTCTCAGGTTTTTAAATATTTTAATTTATAGATCAGCAATTTTAAATTTAAAAATTTCAAGATTTATATTTTTAAATTTTCAAAGCTTCAAACTCTCAAGTTTTAAAATATTTTGATTTATAGATCAGCAATTTTAAATTAAAAAATTCCAGATTTACATTTTTCAATTTTCAAAGCTTCAAACTCTCAAGTTTTAAAATATTTCAATTTATAGATCAGGAATTTAAAATTTAAAAATTTCCAAATTTACATTTTTCAATTTTCAAAGCTTCAAACTCTCAAGTTTAAAAATATTTCAATTTATAGATCAGGAATTTTGAATTTAAAAATTTCCAGATTTACATTTTTCAATTTTCAAAGCTTCAAACTCTCAAGTTTCAAAATTTTTATAATTTGTAGATTTGCAATTTCAAATTTTTAAAATTCCAGATTTACATTTTTCAATTTTCAAAGCTTCAAACTCTCAAGTTTAAAAATATTTCAATTTATAGATCAGCAATTTTAAATGAAAAAATTTCCAGATTTACATTTTTTACTTTTACCATTTAAAATAATAAGTTTACCTGTTACCTACAAGACAAACGGTTGTAGAGGAAGGTAGATGAGTAGAAGTAAAAGCTTCGGCAAAATTGATAATTTTTAAATTTCTCTCCTACTCTTTTAAAATTTCTTTTCCACTATAAATCAAATGGCATTCTGTTTCTATGACCCTAAAGTATCGTTTTAGCCAAAAAATGGATTTTTTGAAAAGTGATTTTACCCCTTAAGTATCATTTCCCACCAATCGTGCCCCAAATTCGTTCTAAACAAAGCAAAAATTCCGCAACGAAGTAAAACAAAGAGGGCCATGACAGCGCATATTTAAGAAGCGTACAATCGTCAACATTGTCGCGCAAACACGAAGGGAAATTAATTACGAAGTTTCTTCCGAAAGAAGTTGGGGCATTTTTCATCGCCTCGACATCGACGGAACAAATAATTCCCGCATCGGTGCGAACATCCCCCTAAAAAGATGAAAAATGACGGTGATGACGCGCAATGAAAGCCAATGAACAATCGGTGGTTGAATGGCGTCCGCGAAATACCGTGTACAACGAGCAGGAAATTATTATTGCCCTCGTGACGTTTAATTGTCGTTTCAACGAGCTCCATTGTTCCTCGTTGCTGTTTTTTTTTTCTCCTTTTTACCTCTTTGTGTTTACCGCTTTTCTTTACTCGAACATACGGTCAGGTTCGAACGATCGGGAATAAAAACGCGGGAAGGCAAGGATTGTTCGAAAGTTCACTTTATAACGCGCATTAAGACAGCACGGTGTTTATGGTGGCCGTAAACTCGCGATGCACATATCGCATCCGAGCACATAATGCACCCATGAAAGTGGCCGGTATTTCGTCGTGGATCGAGAGAGCTGCAGCTGACGAATAATAAAAGCTGCTGCGTGTTCCATTTTCCGCTCTGCCTTATCTCGTGTTCCACGTTAACCACCTTACCGAATATTACGAATCCATTGCAACGATTCTTTCGTGTAAGCAACAAACGTATGTAAGACACGGCTCGAAAATGAGCGACGCGTTACTCGTGAACGAAGTTCGTTATGAAAATGACAGTTACACGTATTAACCCTTTACCTTATAATATCGTGTGGGACACGCGACATGTAACAGTTGAGACAGATCTGGTACTTATTTTGACCTTGATTGAATTTTACATTAAAATTATAATCAAATTTTATAATTTAGAAACGTACAAATTTTTAAATATCTAAATTTCTAAATTTCTAAATATCTAAAATCCTATAAGTAATTCTAAATTTCTAAATTTCTACAAACCTAAATTTCTAAATTTCTACAAACCTAAAATTCTAAATTTCTAAAATTCTATATTTTTCAATTTCTATAATTCTAAGTAAATTTCTAAAATTCCAAATTTCCAAAATTCTAAAATTCCAAATTTCTGAAATTCCAAATTTCTGAAATTCCAAATTTCTAAAATTCCAAATTTCTAAAATTCCAAAATTCCAAATTTTCGAAATTCCAAATTTCTAAAATTTTTCAAATTTCTGAAATTCCAAATTTCTAAAATTCCAAATTTCTAATATTCCAAATTTCCAAATTTCCGAAATTCCAAATTTCTAAAATACCAAATTTAAAAAATTCCAAATTTCCAAATTTCTAAAATTGAAAATTCCTAAAATTCCAAATTTCTAAAATACTAAATTTCAAAAATTCCAAATTTCTGAGCTTCCAAAATTCCAAATTTCCAAAATACCAAATTTCTAAAATTCCAAATTTCCGAAATTCCAAATTTCCGAAATTCTAAATTTCTACAATTCCATATTTCTAAAATTCCAAATTTCTAAAATTCCAAATTTCCAAAATTCCAAATTTCCAAATTTTTGAAATTCCAAATGTCTAAAATTCGAAATTTCTGAAATTCCAAATTTCTAAAATTCCAAATTTCTAAAATTCCATATTTCTAAAATTCCAAATGTCTAAAATTCGAAATTTCTGAAATTCCAAATTTCTAAAATTCCAAATTTCTAAAATTCTTAATTTCTGAAATTCCAAATTTCCAAAATTCCAAATTTTTGAAATTCCAAATGTCTAAAATTCGAAATTTCTGAAATTCCAAATTTCTAAAATTCTAAATTTCTGAAATTCCAAATTTCCAAAATTCCAAATTCCAAATTTTTGAAATTCCAAATGTCTAAAATTCGAAATTTCTGAAATTCCAAATTTCTAAAATTCCAAATTTCTAAAATTCCAAATTTCTAAAATTCCAAATTTCCAAATTTCTGAAATTCCAAATTTCCAAATTTCTAAAATTCCAAATTTCCAAATTCCCAAAATTCCAAATTTCCAAAATTCCAAATTTCTAAAATTCCAAATAATTCCCAAACCCCTAAATCCCGAAATTGTCATCTCCAAACCCCCGAACTCTAATTCCACATTTGGAAATTTACAATGTAACCGTTCAATTAAATATCCAAATTTAAAAACCTATGAACATAAAAATGAAAAACTTTCTAAATCCACCTACTTAAACTCCAAATGCAAAAATAACTATTAAAGAAACTTCTCCAATACATAACGTAAATTTCTATTTAACTTTCCATACGTTATCCGTATACAAAGTAACCATACGTTGTATCCGCATGTACCGCGATATCGGGTGTCAAAGTGTTATGGATTAACGCATAATCGAAATCAGATTTCGACAATCAATTCGCGTTTAAGTTTATGACAAGACGCATCTAATGCAATCCAATTGAAATTTTGGTAAGTAGGACGCATAATAGGTTCCCACGGTTATTACCTATTCCCATTACGTTCGTCATTCCCGGCGATAATTGCTGCTACGTTAGCGCTTCGAATCGCCGCTCTTGTTAATGAAATTTTATGGAGCTTGCACTTAAACTTGTCCCATCAATATTCATGGATCAACTTCCGTTACTACTCGAAACAAATACATCTCGATTACTATCGCAAATTTTTTTCCTGATTTAACAAACAGGTCGATAATATTTAAGTAGGGTTATAAAAAATGTTTCTGAGAGGTTAATAAATTATGAGGATGCCGTATCGTACATGTCTGGAAATTGAAGCATGGCGATCGATGCTAACGATTTTAAAAGTGTGTGTAAATGTTCCTGCCACGGGTGAATTATGGCGGAATATACTATTAAGATCATTTTATATGGCCGTACTTTTTTTCAGAAATTTCAGATTACTTCAGTTTTTGAATTAATTCGTTTTTTTTTTTATATTGTGGGTTCAATTAACAATTTGATGGTGCATTCCTGAGATATTTATATTCAATTGTAATTATAATTTAAACTTTATGTACAATTTTCATTTTAATTTCAATATTAATATTAATTACTATTTAAATTTAATTTTAAGTTACTTGGTTTCGTTTCAATTTTGACTTTATTTTAATATCAATTTCAATATCTATTTTAATCTATTTTATCTATTTTAATTTGATATTTTATATTATATATTTTATCTACTTTAATTTTAATGTTAATTTTAATTTCAGTTAGTTCCAATTTTAACTTTATTTTAATATCTATTTTATCTATTTTAATTTTTGGATGTTCTATATTCTATATTTTATCTACTATAATTTTAATGTTAAATTTAATATCAATTAGCTCCAATTTTAACTTTACTTTAATATCTATTTTAATCTATTTTATCTATTTTAATTTGATATTCTTTATTATATATTTTATCTACTTTAATTTTAATGTTAAATTTAATTTCAATTAGTTCCAATTTTAACTTTATTTTAATATCTATTTTAATCTATTTTATCTATTTTATCTATTTTAATTTTATATTCTATATTTTATGTACTTTAATTTTAATGTTAATTTTAATTTCAGTTAGTTCCAATTTTAACTTCATTTTAATATATATTTTAATCTATTTTATCTATTTTAATTTTATATTCTATATTATATATTTTATCTACTTTAATTTTAATGTTAAATTCAATTTCAATTAGCTCCAATTTTAACTTTACTTTAATATCTATTTTAATCTATTTTATCTATTTTAATTTTATATTCTATATTCTATATTTTATCTACTTTAATTTTAATGTTAATTTTAATTTTAATTGTAATTTCAATTTCTATTTAAATTCCTATCAAATTACTTTTCTATTCAAACTTGTAAATACCAAGCCCACACGACTATACCTTTCAATATTGAAAATATTTAGTACGAGATTAAAATCACTGTAATTATTCCAGGAAAATAGTAAACTTACTCATTACTACTCCGTTTAAATTAAAATACTACACAGTGGCATGTACAGAAATGGGTTGTTCAGAATTAGACCGAAGTAAAAGTACGTTTTTTTCTTACGACTGAAGAACTTTACTTTATCTCTGTTCTTGGCAGGGTTTATCAAAGAAACACAATCTAGAACTGGTTAAATGTTTGCTTTAAAACGAGGTAAAAAAAAAAACACGTGAAGGAAGGCTTGTGTTAACTTGAATATTCAGGCGCAAGTAGATAAGTCGGTATCTGGTCAGACACTCTTGCCAACTTCCGCTGGTGTTCTTAATTTCAAGCTTCTCTTCTTTCCAGCAGTTTTGGTAATGTATTATTACGGCAAACACTGTACGTCTCTACAGTTTACTTCCTATTATACAATTTCACAGACTTTACCATCAAAATATGACATATAATTAAAACAATTCTATTCAATTTTGAACTTGGCCAATTTGTATTTGTACTTGTAAAATATCGATGGAGAAAGGAGAGTGTTTTTTATTCATAACAGAATTTGTTATTTATTATATACAAATGTTTTAATACATTTTTCCTAATTTTTTTACATGTACTCTAAAATAGACAAGTCAGATTTTTAATTATTTTCTGCTCCATTATTCTTTTTCATCATTTAATTTATAATATGTATTTATGTATTTATATTGCACAAAAATTCAAATAATTAAAATAAAATTTATTTTGTTTTGCATAAATCTAAATTATTCACGACATTTCATTGAACATTTAATTAAATTCAATTTATGAAATTGAGTATGTGATTTTTGTACTAAAATTAAAAATGTGGCGAATAGCTATATGCGTGTTTTAGGTTTGTCAAACAGAGAAGAGACAGATTGGTTTCGTGGGAGAGAGAAATGTGGATATAAGAAGCTACGGATTCATTCTGTTCGAATTTTAAGAAAATTGCTGTTTGAAAATTGAAGTAGCTGACGCGGGTCGAATACAGGAAACCATATAAGGTGAAATGTGATTTAGCAAACGGGAAAACCGATTGGTCTATAAAAATTGTGTGAGGTGAAGGCTGCGGTGTAAGAAATCAAATTTATTTGCGGACCTATCTGATTTCTTTTTCTTGGTTCAAAGTGTTTCTTTAACTGTTGTTGGGGAACATTTCTTGCAACTTTTTGTTTCACGAGTAGTTATCGAATAGTTGAATAATATGTGAATAACATGTGAATAATATGTGAATAATATTGAATAACATGTGAAATGATATGTGAATAATATTGAATAACATGTGAAATGATATGTGAATAATATTGAATAACATGTGAATAATATGTGAATAATATTGAATAACATGTGAAATGATATGTGAATAATATTGAATAACATGTGAATAATATGTGAATAATATTGAATAACATGTGAAATGATATGTGAATAATATTGAATAACATGTGAATAACATGTGAATAGTATGTGAATAATATGTGAAATAATATGTGAAATAATACCGAATAATATTGAATAATATGTGAAATAATATGTGAATAATACTGAATAATATGGGAATTAATAATATATGAATTTGAAGAGGATAAATAAAGTTACTGTGAAAATAACTACACGAAGTAAAGCAAATAGAATTAGTATTACAATTGATAATCAAGGTATTTTGATCTTTTCGTTCAACGAGGCATTTGGGAGTTCTAATACGGTCAGAAACTAGTTTCCTAAGGCTACAGAGCACTGACCCTGATTGTAATAAATCTAGTTTATAGTTAGTACTATACTGCATGTATGATTTACTAGGGAACTCGTGGACTGTGGACACTTTACTCTCAAGGTTCAACCCTAACAACTATTTTATGCTAATTATATGTTCCAGTACTAGAGAATAAGGACTACACTTCCGTTTCATACTTGAAAATTGTTAACAATACCTTTTCAACTGTATGTCTACTTCTATAGTATCATACAAATATCAACTAATAAAAATGATAAATTAAAAAATATAATAAAAATAATAAATATTATTATGTTCCAAATAAATACTACTGTTCACAATAATACATGAATTAGTAACGTATTAAATTTTAATTAGGTATTTGGAAAAATCACAATTAAAGATCAAAAGTAATTACTGATTATATGAAATATCTGACTGGGAATTAAATTTTAATTTTTTATTAGAATTGACAGAATTAAAATTGAATTCCGATTTTCAATTAAAAATTTCTATCAATAATTGAAAAGTTCATCGTTAATTTACAAAACTCTAAATTAAAATTAAACCTTAGTCGTTAATTCAGAAAGCACTGAATTAAATTTAAATTTCAATCGTTAATTGAGAATTCTCTAAATTAAAGTTAAACCCTGATCGTTGATTGGAGAACTCTGAATTAAATATTGAAGTTTAATTTCCAAATAAAGATATCGAATAATAGAATATAATACTTAACTAACGAAAATTTAATTACGAATTAATTGTTTATTGATATTATGGGTTTAATTTAGTTAAATAACGTGGTTAATGATATGCAAACACTTTTGTAGTAACACAATATTATTATTTTGCTGGATTCATGTTAAACATTAATATTGATTACCAGTATACTGCAAAACGATAACAACACAACATATAATGTATACAAATTAAATTTGTAAATGGTTAATTATTATGAATGCAATTTTATATACAATTGTATGTGGTTCAGAGGTCATCGTTTATAGCAATCATTTTAACCATTTTAAGGAGTTGAGTATAAAAATAAGCTGAAATATATAAAATTCATAAGACACTGAAAAACTCCCAAGTTATTATAAAATATTAAATTCATAAGCTAGTAAAAAACGTAAAACTCAGAAATTACGATAAAATATAAAATTCATCAGCTACTAAAAAATACAAAATACAGAAGCTGCTGAAAAATATAAAATTTAGACACTGCTAAAAAATATGGAACTCATATTCCATTAAAAAAATATAAAATTCTTGAAATATCATGAAATTCAGTTCAATAGAAAATGGATTGAGAAGAGAATATTTTAGAGTACTGACTCAGTAGTGTAGCTAGAGGGGGTGGCTAAATTATCACCCCCCAAAGAAACACAAAAAGGAGACTAAAAATTTGTGGTCTAATTAAAACCTAATTTCTGCAAAATAAGAAGTGAATTTTACTATACCTATATGTATAATTTGTAATAGTTATGTGTAGTATCTGTACTATATTTATATAATCTGTATAATAAAGTAGTTAAAACTCTGATTAGGTAATTCTTAACAAACCATATCAAATTTTTGTTTAATACTCTTCTATATTTACTATTCGTAGTTCTAAGTAACTAAATACTAGTATCTGATATTACCAAGATAGTGAAAGATTCACTATCAGATAGTGCACGAATTCTTGATAATACACAGTATGTCTGAAAAGTAACGGAACTTTTTAAATTCAAGGAACACTATTAGCACCATCTATAAAAACAATATGCTATTTGAAAACAGTATTTCTCCCCTACAAAACAGACCAATCGTTATTGGAATCGAGCAACGAATTGTAAACTTATAGCGTTTAAAGCGACAGAACCTTTCGTCACCGTGTCACAAAATCACGATGGAGCAAAGAGCGAATATTAAATTCTGCTCGGTAAAGCTCGGTAAAACTTTTACAGAAACATTTGAATTAATGAAAAATGTTTATGGCGACGATTGTTTATCCCGTACACGGTGTGTTCGAGTGGTATAAGCGATTCCAGGATGGTCGCGATACTTTGGAAGACGACCCAAAGCCAGGTTTCGGGTTTTTCTAAATTCTAAACGATTCTAAAGGTATTATACTTCGGAAATTCGTTCCACAGGGACAAAATGTTAATGGCGAATATTATCTGGGTGTTATGGAACGTTCGTGGAAAAGAATCGTTCGCGTGAGGCCCGAATATCGAGCGCCAGGGAGTTGGTTTCTGTTGCATGATAACGCACCATGTCACAGAACTGTCGCAGTTCGTGAATTTTTGGCGAAAAAACAAGTCTGTGTGCTCCAACATCCTCCATATTCGCCCGACTTATCTCCATGCGATTACTTCCTTTTTCCAAAATTGAAATTAGCCATGAAAGGAACGTTTTATGACACTGTTACACGAGTCCAAGCAGCTGTGACAAGGGTGATCGAAGCGATTCCGCGAAACGACACAAAAAAATTTATGTGAACATTGCCTGAGTGTGCCCAGCAGTGTATTGATGCGGAAGGGATGTACTTTGAATAAAAAAAATTAATTTTGGCAAAATAACTGATACCTTTCTTTTTATTTAAAAAGTTCCGTTACTTTTCAGACATACCGTGCACAATAGATCTATATAAAAATATAAAGGTCCGTAGCAGCAGCGAAAGCGCGAAGTTAAAAAATTTCCCGCAAAGAATTGACGAAGCGATGAAAATGAAATTTCAGTGATTACCTTAGTTCTTAACACGAAAGTATAATTGCCAGCTGCAGAGAAGAACGGGCAGTGGCGTTGTATAATTGGCCTAACGCCAGCACAAGCGCAATTAGTCTGCAATGACAATTTTCTCGAACAGCAAGCATTAGCCCAGTTCTTGGTCGGCGGCAGGGTGCATAATCGAGGGTAACTTTCTCTTTTTCGCCTCGCAATCTGTTCCCCTTATCTGGACCCTTGGCTCTCCGCCTCGATTCGCCTTTTATTCGCGGCTCTGAATTGCATAAATGACCCATCCAGTCGGAACTCGAGAGTGACACTCGCGAGACGAAAAGTTTGAAAGGAGCTGTCAAGGAGGCGGGTGTTAACGTTTCATCGGGCCACTTGCCGGGAATTACTTCAACTTTTACTGAACCTTCGAAACGTTTCAGATACCAGAACTACCGTATTCTATATTAATACCCACGTTGCATCGTTGATTATATCTGAAGTTGTAACGTATCTTAAGAGGTGCACGTATAAAAATTCATTTCAAGAATAAAATATCGTTCTCTTTTCTTCTTTATACATTCTTGATGTACTTTAGGAGAGATTCATAATAATTATTTTGTGACGAGCGCAAATTCTTGTACCGATGTCGAAATTCTCAAATTTCTACATTTCTGAATACTTACATTGACAAATTTCTAAATTTCCATGTTCCCAAACTCCCAAGTTTCAAAATCCCTAAATTTCTAAACTTCTAAATATGTAAATTCCCAAATTCCTACGTTTCCAAACGCCTATGGTCTCAAATCCCTAGGTTCCAATTTACAACACTGCCAAGTTCCTAGTTTACCAAATTCTTAAATCACCAAATCATTAAATTCCCAAATTCCTACGCTCCCAAATCCCTAGATTTCCAAATTCCTAGACTTCCAAATTTCTAAACCCCGAATTCCCTAGAATCCCGAATCCCTAGATTCCCAAATTCCTAGACTTGCAAATCCGTAGATTCCCAAATTCCTAAACCCCCAAATCCTAGATTCTCAAATTTCGAAATCCCCAATTCCCTAGGTTCCTAAATTTCTGAACACCCATTTCCCTAGATTCCCAAATTCCTAGCTTCCAAATCCCTAGATTCCCAAGTTCCTAAACCCCCAAATCCTAGAATCCAAAATTTCTAAACCCCCAATTCCCTAGATTCCAAAATTTCTAAATCCCCCATTCCCTAGACTCCCAAATTTCTAAATCCCCAATTCCCTAGATTCCCACATTTCTAAACCCCCAGTTCCCTAGATTCCAAAATTTCTAAAGCCCCAATTCCCTAGATTTCCAAACTTTTAAATCCCCAATTCCCCAGACTCCCAAATTTCTAAACCCTTAATTCCCTAGATTCCCAAATTTCTAAATGCCCAATTCCCTAGATTTCCAAATTTCTAAACCCCCAATTCCCTAGATTCCCAAGTTCCTAAACCCCCAAATCCTAGAATCAAAAATTTCTAAATCCCCAATTCCCTAGATTCCCACATTTCTAAACCCCCAGTTCCCTAGATTCCCAAATTCCAAGACTTCCAAATCCCTAGATTCCCAAATTCCTAAACCCCCAAATCCTACATCCCCAAATCTCTATACTCCCAATTCCCTAGATTTCAAAATTTCTAAACCCCCAACTCACTAGTCTCTCAAATTCCTAGATTTTCAAATTCACGCGTACCAAAAATACGAGAAAAATTTACAATATTTGAACTGCGATTGCGTCACGAATGCGTCATGCATAGCTCACGCGCCAACTCGTGGGCTGACATCAGAAATAATGAAATTTTAATTTGTCTTACTTTAAGAGTAGTTCATTCACAATAATTACTTCATAAATAGTGTAGTATAAGTACCTATAAATAGCAAGGTAATGAAAGAATAAAATTTTAATTAGTAACAAATCTCTCCTAAAATAACAAAAAATTTATTTTTAGTGTCTTTTAAACTATTTCTTTCAGAAATACTAGTTTCCTTGACCACCCCTTTCGGTACGTCACTGAATCAGTGACCATAGTAACTTTCAAGCTGGAAATTCTTTCGTGCAACGATATTCGAAGAATGTTTTACTTCAATTTATCGCAGCGAGTAAGAAATTTATAAATAGTTAATACGAGACGTCTCCGTAAAGATTAACCTGATTTCACTTTGCATCTGTATATTAATATTTCATTTTAAGATTCACTCTGATTAAGGTTTTCATAGTTTTATGGATGCATAAACTTCCAAAGTTCAAGTATTTAAAGTTTTTAAGAATTTTCAACTTTTGAGAGTTTATAAGATTTATAGCTTTTCTACAACCCGTCGCTGCATTGTGTTGTGAATATGCTGATATACGAGGATTTTAGATAATTAATTAAGTTTCTAACTAGATACAATGGTTAACTGACATTTAAATTCCTATTAAATTTCCTTTAATTAAGAACTAAGTCAGCAGTAAGGTTAAATAATAGAAAAGTTTTTATTCAGGGAAGAGTGTTAATTGATTTTGTGTCAAGTTTCAGAAGTTTATGAGGTTTTCAATAAATTCATGAATTTTCAAATAATTCTGTGAATTAATCGGTGGTTAGACCAACTGTAATTCGTTTGAACGATAGAATTAAATTTAACAATTAACCCCTTACAACTGAATATGAATTTGGAGCTGCATTGGAATAATTTCCTAATATTTACCGATAATCAATATTAATATTGTATAACGCCGCAGTACAAATAACGTATAATTAATAACTAAACTTCGTTTAATTACAGATTTAATTGCAATTAGTAGCAGAATGATGGTAATTGAAAATCAAAGTTATAAATAGTAAAACTGAAAGCATGATGTTATAATAGAATAGTAAAGTAAGGAAATAGTAGTAGAATAACAAAATTGTCAAAGTGTATTGTAAAAAGATAGGAAAATATTAAACTGGAAAATGGGGAGACAAAATAATAGAATGGTATAATGGTAGATTAAAATAGTAATATAAAATACTAAATATAGTAAAGAATAGGAGATTAATATAATAATAAAATTATAAAACAGTAGGGTAGTAGAACATAAAAATAGAGTAGTAAAATATTAAAATATTGAAATAGTAAATCAGTAGTATACTAGAAGAGTGAAACAGTAGAATATTAGAAGAGTGGATCTGGTGCAATAGCAAACTAATAGAAATTAAAACAGTGCACTCGTAAAGGAAAAAAATAATATAATAAAACAGTGAAATTGTGAACTAGTAAAATGGTCGCATCGTAAAATGAAATAGTGAAGTAGCGAAATAGCGAATCAATAGAACATCAAAACAATACAACAATAAAAGTGAAATAGGGAAATAGTGAAGTAGTAAAATAACAAAACAGTGAAATATTGATATTAGAAACTATTAAAATACTAAAATAATGAAACAGCAAAATAATGGAAGAGTGAAATGCTGAGATAAGAAAATAATGAAGTACTAAAGTAATGGAACTGTAAAATAACAAAACAGTGAAATGCCGAAATAAGAAAATAATAAAATACCAAAATAATGGAACTGTAAAATAACAAAACAGTGAAATACCGAAATAACAAAATAATAAAATACCAAAATAATGGAACTGTAAAATAACAAAACAGTGACATATCGAAATAACAAAATAATAAAATACCAAAATAATACAACAGTGAAATACTGAAATAAGAAGCTATTAAAATACTAAAATAATGAAACAGTAAAATAACAAAAGAGTGAAATACCAAAATACCAAACTAATAAAATACCAAAATAATGAAACTGAAAAATAACAAAAGAGTGAAATACCAAAATACCAAAATAATGAAACTGTAAAATAACAAAAGAGTGAAATAGCCAAATACCAAACTAATAAAATACCAAAATAATGAAACAGTAAAATAACAAAAGAGTGAAATACCAAAAAGTTAAAATCACAAAACGTCAAAACATACAGGGATTACGAAAATCTTCCCACGAAGCTTCAACCATACCCCACCTTCTCATCCAAAGCACCCTTAATGTACCCAATACCATTCCAAAATCCATGTACCTGACACGTTAATTAATATCCCGTTGATTCGCAACAATTCTTTAGAGAAGCAGTTAACTAAGCAGAGACACATAAAGGCGTCTCGCCGTAGACAAAGACGAAGAGAGGCTTTGCAAATTCAGTCGGATGAGCAACGAGCTTAAAAGCTGACTCGACCATCGCGACCCCTTGTAAGCCAGGCAGACCAAACATTCAAGAGGCACACACTGGGCCAGAACCGCGCGTGCACGAGTGTGAAACGCACACATTCAGTCATCCAGGACACGTTTGCGCGATCCTGAATTTCCACCCGGTTCTCCTTTGAACCGTCGGTTGTTGGTCGGCAAAGAGAACGCGAAGGAGCTCGTAATTCTCCGAGCTACGCTCCGCTTCAGCTTCCCTCTTCTAACACGCTCGCGTCTGTCTACGCGGCTATTTCCAGCGGTTCGCGCGTATTATGCGACGAACCAAGCTGGCGCGAGATTACACGCCTCGCGTGTTTCTCGATCCTCGTGTCTCGACTGTCAGTTCGCGTACACTCGCCGACAAATCTGCTCTCCCTCTACAGAAAAGATGGCAGTTACAAGCGGACGACTTTTACCGGAGGACTGTTTTACGGGATTTTTACTTGGGGTTTTGCTGAAATTCCAATTTCGCGATTTTGGGATTTGAGGACTGCGGAATTGGGAGATACAAGGTTATAGGGATATTGGAATACAGGGTTATAAGGATATAGGGATACAAGGTTATAGGGATATAGGGATACAAGGTTATAGGGATATGGGGATACAAGGTTATAAGGATATAGGGATACAAGGTTATAGGGATATAGGGAATAGGGATACAAGGTTATAGGGATACAAGGTTATAGGGATATAGGGATACAAGATGTAGGGATTGGGACATCACAATGTAGAGATATTGGTATATAGGGATTTCAAGGTATAGAGACATCGGGATATAGAGGTATCAAGGTTTTAGAAATATCGGGGTATAGGGAGACGGGGGTGTAGAGATATAAAAATATAGAGATATCGGGGTGTAGGGATATCGGGATGTAGAGATATTGGAATGTGGAGATATCGGGGTGTGGAGATATCGGTGTGTGGAGATATCGGGATGTAGAGATATATCGCGGTGTAGAGATATTGGAATGTGAAGATATCAGGGTGTAGAGATATCAGTTTATAGGGATTTCAAGGTATAGAGACATCGGGATATAGAGGTATGAAGGTTTAGAAATATCGGGGTATAGGGAAATGGGGGTGTAGAGATATAAAAATATAGAGATATCGGGGTGTAGGGATATCAGGATGTAGAGATATTGGAATGTGGAGATATCGGGGTGTGGAGATATCGGTGTGTGGAGATATCGGGATGTAGAGATATATCGCGGTGTAGAGATATTGGAATGTGAAGATATCAGGGTGTAGAGATATCAGTTTATAGGGATTTCAAGGTATAGAGACATCGGGATATAGAGGTATGAAGGTTTAGAAATATCGGGGTATAGGGAAATGGGGGTGTAGAGATATAAAAATATAGAGATATCGGGGTGTAGGGATATCGGGGTGTAGGGATATCAGGATGTAGAGATATTGGAATGTGGAGATATCGGGGTGTAGAGATATCGGTTTATAGGAATTTCAAGGTATAGAGACATCGCGATATAGAGTTATCAAGGATTTAGAAATGTCGGGATACAGGGAGATGGGGGTGTGGAGATATAGAGATATCGGGATGTAGAGATATCAGGGTGCAGAGATAACGTGGTGTAGAGATATCGAGATATGGGGATATCAGAGTGTAATATTTCGGTATATAGAGATATCGTTGTCTAGGAATATCCTAGGCTAGCAACGTCGGAGTATAGGGATATCGGTATAAATTGAATATTGCAATGTAGGGTTATTGGAATTTGGGAATGTAAAAATGTAGGGTTACTGAGATCTATGGTCATTGAGATATAGGGTCATTGCGGTCTAGGTACATTGCGATCTAGGGACATTCAGTCTAGGGTCATCGACGAGATCTAAGGTCACTGCGATCTAGGGATATTAGATCCAGGATCATCGACGAGATCTAGGGTTTCTGCGATCTAGGGACATTCGATCTAGAGTCATCGACGAGATCTAAGGTCACTGCGATCTAGGGACATTCGATCTAGGATCATCGACGAGATCTAGGGTCATCGAGACCTAAGGTCATTGCGATCTAGGGATATTCGATCTAGGTACATAGACGAGATCTAGGTTCACCGAGATCTAGGGACATTCGATCTAGGGTCATCGACAAGATCTAAGGTCATCGAGATGTAAGATCACTGCGACCTAGTGTCATTGAGCTTCAGAGACGTGATATATGAAATCGGAGATTTCACAATTAGAAAATTAGAAAATTTGAAGATCAAAAAGTTTGAAAATTTGAGAATCAACATACGAAATTGAGATCTGAAAATTTGAAATAATCTCCCTAGAGATATTACTCACATATGAAGCTGGAAAAATGAAGATCAGAAAATTAAAAAATTTGAGAATCAGTAAACATATGAATCCTTGAGATCCGAAACTTTGCAAATTCGCAATAACCTCAAAATTCAAAAACTTGAGAAAATGTAGAAACTAAGAAGTTTGAGTAACCTAAATTCCCCTATTACATCTAAAAATACAAAATCTTCGAAATTACTAAACCTTCAGCGTCCATCAAATCAGATGGACAAAATTTCATTCTGAACTTTCGTAAACAAGCCCATATTTCAGCACGCGTATTGAATTTATTCCGACCGAGCGATCGTACGAATGAAAAAAATTGAACGAATGAAAATCGCGATTGAAAATCTCGCAGGAATGTCGGTTCCGGTCGATTTCAATCGGCCGTTATCGCAGCCGGGTCCCGAACCTTTTATCCCGAGTAATTATCAACCGGATTTTGAATCTAGCCGCGGTTTGTCCGCGCCGGATCCTTTCGTTCGTCCACGAGAAGCAAATCGCGCGTTGCGGAAATTTAAGAACTAACTTGGAAATCCTTTTCATCTCGAAACGGACGAGCTTTTATTGTTGGCACCACAGGAACTACGATTCTACCGGCGTTCTCGTTCGTTCTTGCGGCACGTACTTTGAAAATCTCATCTCCTGACAGATTTTGTTACGTGGCCGCGGCAATTTCCGCCTATACTTTCATTCGCGTTTCATTTCACCAGGTTTCTCTCTCTTTTACTGACAAAAATCGGAACTGGATTGTCTTTGCCCTTTGATCAATTTGAAATCTCACGTTTAACGGGATTTTCGAGGATCATGAAACTCATTGCTGATTTTAGGTTTTCATTGGTAGTTTGTGTATTGTAGTTCTATTTGTGATTAAGTTGAAGATAAACTGACGCAAATAATAAAATAAAAAGAAAGAAAAAAAAACAGGTAGATTATTCAATAAGTAATTTATATATGGTAGTTCAATTTCTATTTGTGATTAAGTAAGTTCAAGATAAATTAACTGAAATAATAAAATATATAAAAAAATAACAGCTGGATTATTCAATAAGTAATTTATATATGGTAGTTCATTTTCTATTTGTGATTAAGTTGATAAACTGACTGAAATAATAAAATATATAAAAATAATAACAGCTAGATTATTCAATAAGTAATTTATATATGGTAGTTCATTTTCTATTTGTGATTAAGTTGAAGATAAACTAATTGAAATAATAAAATATAAAAAAAAACAACAGGTAGATTATTCAGTAAGTAATTTATATATGGTAGTTCATTTTCTATTTGTGATTAAGTTGAAGATAAACTGATTGAAATAATAAAATATGAAAAAAAAACAGGTAGATTATTCAATAAGTAATTTATATATGGTAGTTCATTTTCTATTTGTGATTAAGTTGAAGATAAATTAATTGAAATAATAAAATATTAAAAAAAACAACAGGTAGATTATTCAATAAGTAATTTATATATGGCAGTTCATTTTCTATTTGTGATTAAGTTGATAAACTGACTGAAATATTAAAATATATAAAAAAATAACAGCTGGATTATTCAATAAGTAATTTATATATGGTAGTTCATTTTCTATTTGTGATTAAGTTGATAAACTGACTGAAATATTAAAATATATAAAAAAAATAACTGCTGGATTACTCAATAAGTAATTTATATATGGTAGTTCAATTTCTACTACTGAATAAGTAACTTGAAGATAATCGAACTATAATAATAAAATAAATAAATATAATAATACCTACATTATACCATAAGTAATTTATATATGGTAGTGTAATTTCTACATGTGAGTAAATGACTTGAACATCATCTAACTATAATACTAAAATAAATATAATAAAACCTACATTATTTCATAAGTAATATGGTAGTGTAATTTAGAAGTTTTTAAATTTAGGAATTTGAGAATATGGGGATTTGAAAATTTGCAAATTCGTAGATTCGGAAATTGTGAAATTTGGTAATTTCTATATGCGAGTAAATCTGCCAATAATGTAACTAATAATAAAGCAAATAAAAGTAACAGAACCATTCAATAATTTCCAGTGCAATTTCCCGAATAAACTTGAAGAAGAATTATACATAAAACGAATGAAAAAGACAATAATCGATATTTAATTTAACCGGCCAGAAAGAAATAGAATTAATAAGAGTGTCCTCGAAGTAGATAAGAAGTTTGTTCGAATGGAACAATCAAATGTCCCAGTATTATGATACTAATACCACAGGAATTAATAATCTTACCTTATCAAAAGTTGAGAACGAGAACTCTCGACGAAGTAATGCGGCAAGTTGTCAATGAGAAGATTATCGAAGAACGCCAACACTTTAACCACGGAATATCACTTAACTCTATCAAAACTAGTTCAAGACAGCACTCAAACGATGATTGAAGACGGCACTCCAATCTGAAATGCGGGTGCAATATTATCTTGATACTTCGGGGAATTATAGACTCGTATCAACGAAACTTGAGGAAATTTTGAACGCAGGCGATTTTTAAAACTTTACTCGTATTTTATTTTTAAAATGTGGAGAATATTTTTGAGGGTCGCAAGGGTTGAGAAAAGCTGATGGTTGAATAAAGCATTTTTTCCCAAATTTGTATTCTTAAAAAAAAAAATTAAGAATTATTAACGGGTACACTTTACTTTTTAGCAACTAAAATTTAAGTTGAGTTTTAATTTAGCTATTAAATTTCAATTTTGTAATTAAATAAATTGTGTAGTAATTGTAAAGACACTTATATTGATGAGAGTATCGGTATTCGAAGAATAAAAATTTATTGTAAAATATTAAAAGTAACCCAATAATTTTATCTCTGATTTCAGCGTTTTGATCATAAAATATAATAACAACATATGAAGTAATTAAATCTATAATAGTTTCATAAATACTTAATTAAAAATTGTTAACATGCTCTGTAACCAGTGATTGATAATAAATAATTTTGCACCTAATTCTAATGCATACTCTCGTACAGTGTGTTCATATTATAATTTCATAATCTGTTAAAACATGTATCATTCTAAATTGCCTGGCAAATGGGTCAGCGTTATGAATATTACCATAACGAGTAATAAACTTTATTCCTGATATTTTGATTGCACAATAAAATTCGCTTTAACTCGCGACTGGTTTGAAACGAAATTATCAATAAATTTGATCGGGAATAACTTTCATGAAATATCAAACGAAAATTAGTGATCACTCTGCCCCATTTCCTTTTCAAGTTTAATAAACTTCGAATTAACTTTCGGACTTTCTAAACGAAGGATTAAACATTTTATCTGACGATGAAGTTTATATAAAGAAAATACTTTTTTTTATCGTGGTATTTTATTATTTTGATTCAGTAACTTCAGTTTCTTCAAAAAGATTCCAACAACACAGCCTCCTTTGCTCCTCAGCCCCCTTTCAAAGTTTTTTACAGTTCTTACTAAATATCTCCGAAAATATTGATTCTAGAAAAAAAAGTTTCAAACAAAGAATGAAGCTCATAGAAAGCTCTATAAAGAAGGTTATATACATTTTTGACGTAAATCCATTATTTTTGGTGTTATGACATAAAATATCTCAATAAATTGTCTTTTGACCAGGGCACTTTTAATAAATACTTTTTTTGTTCATGATAGCCAAAATAATAGGCTTACATGAAAAATATATATAACATTTTTTGTAGAACTTTTTAAAAGCTTCATTTTTTGTTTGAAACTTTTTTCGGTACAATCGATATTTTCGGAGATATTTAATTGAAGCTGTCGAAATGGGGCTTTGAGAGGGACTGGGTGGCAAACGAGGTTATGTCTTGATATTGATTGGATATCGACTCGATATCAGTTCGATACTGATTGGATATTGATTCGATATTAATTTGACATTGATCTGATACTGATTCGATATCGATTCGATATTAATCTGATATTAATTTGACATTGATCTGATATTGATTCGATACTGATTCAAGATTGATTTGATATTGATTGGCTATTGACTCGATATCAGCTCGATACTGATTGGATATCGCTTCGATATTAATCTGATATTAATTTGACATTGATCTGATATTGACTCTATACTGATTCAAGATTGATTTGATATTGATTGGCTATTGATTGGACATTGACTCGATATCAGCTCGATACTGATTGGATATCGCTTCGATATTAATCTGATATTAATTTGACATTGATGTGATATTGATTCTATACTGATTCAAGATTGATTTGATATTGATTGGCTATTGATTGGACATTGACTCGATATCAGCTCGATACTGATTGGATATCGCTTCGATATTAATTTGATATTAATTTGACATTGATCTGATACTGATTCGATACTGATTCAATACTGATTCAAGATTGATTTGATATTTATTGGCTATTGATTGGACATTGACTCGATATCAGCTCGATACTGATTGGATATCGATTGGATATTAATCTGATATTAATTTGATATTGATGTGATATTGATTCGACACTGATTCAGTATTGATTTGATATTGATTGGCTATTGATTGGACATTGACTCGATATGAACTCGATACTGATTGGATATCGCTTCGATATTAATCTGATATTAATTTGACATTGATCTGATGCTGATTCGACACTGATTCAGTATTGATTTCATACTTGATATTGATTTGACATAGATTCGATATTAATCTGATACTCACTTCACATTGACCTAATTAATCTAATATATTTTTAATATCAACTTGACATTGACTTAATATAAAATTATTGTCCCATTAAATGTCTTCTCAAATGTCCAATTAACAGAAACCGACTCCAAAGAAAATAAAACTGCATTTTCATATTTCCGGATGCACGATCTAAGATCAAAGAGAGTATCTGTCCTGTATTTAAACCAAGTGCGAAAGTAAACGTAATTTGTCGACTCCATGTCCTCCCGGGAGGCTTGCATATACATGCGACTCGATCGAACGCGTGCAATTGCAGCTAGCTGCTGCAGCTGGCAGCCATGAAACCAATTACGGAACTCTGTTAATCTCTCGAATGTTTCAGGGACTCGGTGTCAAACTTCTGACTAGCTTAACCATCGCTGACACTTATGTTTATGCATACGAGTGTACCAGTTCCCCTGTTGCCACCTGTTCTTGTCAACCACATGACCGCGCTTTTTACCTCTGTTCACAAAAATCTCTGCGATTGCTCTTTCCACTTCCAAGCTCAGTCTTTTCACGTATTTTTTAAACTACCGTTTCTACAAATATTCTCCATGACTACATTATTTTATCTAGATTTAATTTTAGGTTACGTTTAATTAGACTTTCAAAATAACTGTCAATTTTAAATCTGATAATTTGACATAGCATAGTAATTTTAAGATGTTCATTGTATATTAACTGAAAAAACGTTTAACAGTCATGTTTACATTTTCATGATCTTCTAAAGCTGGTTTAAAGCCAGTGTAACACTTTAGCTGCCACGTCATGACGTTTAAACCATACGAATCACCTATATTAATTTGTTTACTTACCTAACTGAAAATACAACTAGTACAAATAATATGGTAAATATTGTGAAAATATTTGATAACATTTAATAGTAAAAACAGCTTAATATGGCAGTCGAGTTTAATCGAAAAAGGCATAGGAACAAAAAATCGAAGACTGTCTATCAGACACATTTGCGCTGACAATCAGAGACACAGCGGGAATATAAATGGTGATTGTGAAATTCCCGGAGTGTGAAATATTCAAGACACGCGGTAAAAGTTCCGGTAAAATAACGGAAACAATGCCGCGCATTTTATAATACAAAGGTATTGTGTTCCAGTTCCGATGAAATGAAACTCGTACAAGAACCGGCTGGAATAAACCGCAATCGATTTTAGCCGGGAAAATTGTAACAGCTGTTAAAAGCGAATTACACCGGAGCTTTTATCAAACCGTACGAGTATTAGCGGGAATTTTGAAAGTTCCATAACCGCGCAACAATCGGACACTCTGACGGTGGCAGGGTAGAAATTATTATATTTGCAACATACCAACCATGTAATTGCAAATTCATGCTCCATTACGAGTTACTACGAGGCGAAAGTACATTTTACACCGTAGAGTTGTCGGTGAATAGGCAAACGCGATGAATAATGGAATTCTAAAATCATCCACTAAATTGTGGAACACCGTAGACAGACATTAATATCTGAACGCTGTTCGTGTATTCATTATTTCAATATTTTCTGTCGTGGGAGTTGGGTTATATTATAACTAGCGAGTTGGTATTTTTTAATTATAACTAAAATTTCGGGTATTATATATTGATGTATGTACATGTGTGAGAATTCCAGAATTTGAAAAATTTCGTATTTGGAAACTGAATTCTGGGAATTTGGAAATTTTTAACTCAGGGGAACTGGGAAATTGGAAATTTAGGAATTTGTCAATTTGGAAGTTTGGAAATTTTGGAGATTTTTAATTTAGGAATTTGGGGTTTTGAGGATTTTGGGATTTGAGAATCTGGGGATTTGCAAATTTGGGAATTTGAGAATTTGGGGATTTTAGAATTTGGCGATTTGAGAATTTGGGGATTTTAGAATTTGGCGATTTGAAAATTTAGGGATTTGAGAATCTGGGAATTTGAGAATTCGAAAATTTGAGAATTTGGGGATTTGAGAATCTGGGGATTTGAGAATTTGGGTATTTGAGAATTTAGGGATTTGAGAATCTGGGAATTTGAGAATTTGAAAATTTGAGAATTTGGGGATTTGAGAATCTGGGGATTTGAGAATTTGGGTATTTGAGAATTTAGGGATTTGAGAATCTGGGAATTTGAAAATTTGAGAATTTGGGGATTTGACACACTTGTGTCACACACGTGACGCACTCGGGACACACTCGTGACACAATCGTGACGCACTCGGGACACACTCGTGACGCACGCGTGACACACCAATGACGCACTCGTGACACACCAATGACGCACTCGTGACGCACTAATGACGCACTCGTGACACACTCACAGTTCAAATGTAAATTTGGGATTTGCGAATCTGCAGATTGAGATGTTGAGAGACTCAGAAATTTTTGAATATAGAAGTTTGAGAATTTGAGATTTTGGGAATTGGGGACGTGAGAATTTGGGGTTCTGGAAACTTGAAAATGTAGAAATTTCAGTATTCGAAAAATTGAAAATTTGGGGTATTGGAAATTTGGAAATGTAGAAATTTGAAAATTTGAGAATTGGGATAATTGAGAATTGGAGATTTGAGAATTTGAAAATTTGGGGATCTGAGAATTTGGGTATTTGACAATTTGGGGATTTGAGAATTTGAAAATTTGAGAATTTGGGGATGTGAGAATCTGGGAATATGAGAATTTAAAAATTTGAGAATTTGGGGATGTGAGAATTAAAATTTGAGAATTTGGGGATTTGAGACTTTGGCAACTAAAAAATTCGCGGATTTGTGGATTTTTAAAATGTGAAAAGAACCCTTTAGCCCCACAGGGTTAAACATATAATAAATCCTTCCTAGCCAAATACCACCATAAAACAGTCGTTCAAAGATCACCAAAAAGTGTTGATTGATCAGAATTAACAAGGCGAATTAGAATGGGCAGCATCGTGACGTTATCTCGGCTGCGAGCTCGGAATACAAATCATTCCTCGGATTACACCATAGAACACCGAGCCGCGTGTATCTGGGATACAGGTATAGAATTAGAGGCTGCGGTGTTAGGAGTCACGAAACTGCCATGAGAAACTGTGCTAATCCCCTCCGCGTTGCTTCGCGATGTCGCTTTGCCTCGATGCTGGCCATGTTTGACGACTGCCGAGTTCCAACAACTTTGTTTGCCACATCTTCGAATGTCTTGTTGCAAATGTCGTTTCCGTGGCTGGTCTTTTCCCCGTCGTTTTCCTTATGGTTTTCGTCCGGCGACGGGTTGCCTCGTTCATTCCAGCTGTTTACTCTGGCTGGACTCGATTGGATCGATTCGACCGAAAGCGATTGAATCGTTTCGAACGGGCTATTTTTTTTCCAGCGATTGAAAATAGTTTGATACAACGGATTAAGAGAGATTGATGGCCCTCGGACTTTTAGTGAGATTATTGATAAGTTCCTGAGAATTTTTGTTCGTCGATGGAGGATTGTTAGGAAAATTGTTTATCTGGACATTTCTTTCTGTCATTGACAAGATGCAATTAATTGTTTCAGGTCTATGTAACTGTAATCTAATTTGAGATGTATTTCAAAATAAAGAGTCCCTAAAAACACAAACCTTCGATCGTGCTGAAATTATAACCAAAACCAAAATTAGAGAAGATAGTCCCTAAAAAGATTTTAGCAACAAAGCCTTCTTACCACCTTTCAAAGTTTTTTACAGTTCTTACTAAATATCTCCGGAAATATTGATTCCAGAGAAAAAAGTTTAAAACAAAAAATGAAGCTCATAGAAAGCTCTACAAAGAAGGTTATATACATTTTTGCCGTAAACCTATTATTTTTGGTGGTATGACATAAAATAACTCAATAAATTGACTTCTGTTCAGGGCACTTCTAAAAATACTTTTTTTATTCATGACAGCAAAAATAATAGGTTTACATGAAAAATGTATAGAACATTTTTTGTAGAACTGTTTAAAAGCTTCAATTTTTGTTTGAAACTTTTCTCGGTAAAATCGATATTTTCGGAGATATTTAATAAAAATTGTCGGAAAGAGGCTTTGAAAGGGACTAGGTGGCTAACGAGGTTATGTCGCTAATTCTTTTAGGGTCTTCTGTGATAAAGTACAGCGAGATGTATTTTAAAAAATTTGATATTGTAAATATAAAGACCTCGAGATTTTTTGTATACTTATTACATGATCCTTGAAATTTCAATTAAAAAAAAATTTAATAACAAATTTCTGATTTAATATCATAGTGATGTCAAAAGCTAAAATGTCTGAACTTGTATAATTACTTCTATCAAATACCGACATAAGCAAATACCTAATTAATACTAGAAATTTTCAGTGCAATAACGAAAACTATTAAAATACTGCTAGTTACAATTAAGTTGGCTATAACAAAAATTTCAGATAAAAGCAAATCATTAAAACACAGCTGTTAAAATTTTATTAAGATTCTATTTTGCAACAGGACCAACATTTTTAGATGGATTACACTGTTTTCGTTAGAATAACAAAGTTACTGTCAGCCCAAAAAAAGAGGAAGCGAATTACTAATAGACTTTAGTCGCTATCTATCTCTGATCCGCCAAATCGTCGGAACAACAGACAATCGGACCCTAAAACAAACTAACCTAGAAAAATTTCGACCATCAGAGGACTAGTGTGTTTCGCGGTTGAAACGATACGCGTACAGAACAATCACGAAAGCGTTTAGAGTCGAATAACCAATACGTGAAATCGAATTCATTCGTATTCCATGGGAACCGATTGAAATTCATCTAACGCTTGGTAACGACTCTGAAACGAGAAAAAGGTGCGAATAAAATTGCACAAATAAAATAACGCTATTCTGAGATCGGTGATGGGTATTGCGCGGACGGATATGTGACGTGCATTTAAGGGTACTGATGACTTCTTCGTTTGAAAATTTCGATTACGGGGTTTGGAGATTTCTTACTGTTTTCATTTCTAGGTTGTTGGATTACTAAGTTTTTGCACTTCTAGAAATTAGAAATTTCTGTACTTCTAGATTATTAAATTACCAAATTTCTGTACTTTGCAATTTTTTACTTATCAAAATACCAAAGAATATTTTAACCTCCTAAACTTCTGAAATTAGTAAACCAAATTTAAAAGTTGATTTGTAAACTTGAAATTTGTAAATTTTATAATTTTTGCAAATATTCAACCTTGCTAAATATTTGAATTGTTAAACTCCTAAATTACAAAGCTCGAAAATTTGTAATTCTGAAATTTCGATATTTACAAATTTTGTAAATATACCTTGCTAAATTTCTGAATTGTTAAACTCCTAAATTTGAATGTTTGGAAGTTTGAAAATTTGTAAACATGAAATTTGCAAATTTTATAATTTTTGCAAATATTCAATCTTGCTAAATATTTGAATTGTTAAACTCCTAAATTAGAAAGCTCGAAAATTTGTAATTCTGAAATTTCTATATTTACAAATTTTGTAAATATACCTTGCTAAATTTCTAAATTGTTAAACTCTTAAATTTGAATGTTTGGAAGTTTGAAAATTTGTAAACATGAAATTTGCAAATTTTATAATTTTTGCAAATATTCAATCTTGCTAAAAATTTGAATTGTTAAACTCCTAAATTAGAAAGCTCGAAAATTTGTAATTCTGAAATTTCGATATTTACAAATTTTGTAAATATACCTTGCTAAATTTCTAAATGGTTAAACTCCTAAATTTGAATGTTTGGAAGTTTGAAAATTTGTAAACATGAAATTTGTAAATTTTATAATTTTTGCAAATATTCAATCTTGCTAAATATTTGAATTGTTAAACTCCTAAATTAGAAAGCTCGAAAATTTGTAATTCTGAAATTTCGATATTTACAAATTTTGTAAATATACCTTGCTAAATTTCTAAATTGTTAAACTCCTAAATTTGAATGTTTGGAAGTTTGAAAATTTGTAAACCTGAAATTTGCAAATTTTATAATTTTTGCAAATATTCAATCTTGCTAAAAATTTGAATTGTTAAACTCCTAAATTAGAAAGCTCGAAAATTTGTAATTCTGAAATTTCGATATTTACAAATTTTGTAAATATACCTTGCTAAATTTCTAAATTGTTAAACTCCTAAATTTGAATGTTTGGAAGTTTGAAAATTTGTAAACATGAAATTTGCAAATTTTATAATTTTTGCAAATATTCAATCTTGCTAAATATTTGAATTGTTAAACTCCTAAATTAGAAAGCTCGAAAATTTGTAATTCTGAAATTTCGATATTTACAAATTTTGTAAATATACCTTGCTAAATTTCTGAATTGTTAAACTTCTAAATTAGAAAGTACAAAAATTTGCAAATTAAAAATTTCTATATGTACTATAATCTTGCTAAATTTCCAAATAATTCAATCACCAATTACTAAGTTCCTAAATTTGAAAATTCAACAATTTCATGACTTGAAAATATAACAATTTAACACTCAACATCTAAACACCGAATTAATTTGAAGACGATTTTTCGTGACGTAATTTAACATTAACATGTACCATAACACTTAGCCCCCTTATAATTTATTTGTCAGGAGCGTCAAAACCAACTACACATCCACGATATTAAAACCAACACAGAAAGTAGAAATGTTACATCAATTTTATACACAACTCTTGACCATGCAAATTACAATTGCACTCCAAATGGAAATATTTTCAAAATTCGACCAAAAATCACCGTTGACTCTCGAGTGCGTCATGAAAATATTACAAAATTGATTAATCGTAGCAATTTCTACCAAACCTCGAAAAAGAAAAACGCAGAAAATATCGTAAACGAGTTCTACAAATACAACAGTACTAATTTCACTCGACACGTACGAAAAACATTGTAAACCAATCACGTTATTACTTTTCCCAGTTGTTTACAAGTGCTGTATTTATATTTTTCGCGATTCTATATTTACAGAGTAGAATCTTGTTGTTTTTAACGGCATTCTCTTGCATTCATCCAATTCATTTCAATCTCAGCAGCCACTGGTGCTGAGCGCAAATATTGAAGCTGGCGCGATGACACGTGCCGTTTGTTAGGTTTCGTGTGTACCATGTATCCTTTCAATTAAAACGAACGCGGCTTCAACAATACTCGTGTTGAGAATCACTTTCCCTCTTTCTCATCCTGCGATCCTCTTCCCTCTTTTCAGCTATGGAATCATCCTATTTGTTCACAATGTTTATTCAATCATGCATTTCTGGATCATCCTCCTTTTTTCCTCTGCCCGCGCGTTTGTATTGTTTAATTGTTTTCGGATCGGGGCGTATGCAGCGAGACGCAGTTCAACGTATTTCTAACAGATTTATGGAATTTTATAAAGGCTCTTTCGGTTAAAAATTTTCTAATTTTTACTTTTTATTTCTGCGTTTCTAAATTTCGTTGTGAGTGGGTTACAAATTTTTTAATCTTTCAATTATCATATTTTTGAGGTTTTATATTTTTGTCAATTTTCTAATTTGTTAATTACTTTTTATTTCTAAGTTTCTACATTTGGATGTTCACTGTGTAGGTTTAAAGATTTTTTAATCTTTGAATTATCACATTTTTGAGGTTTTATATTTTTGTCAATTTTCTAATTTGTTAATTACTTTTTATTTCTAAGTTTCTACATTTGGATGTTCACTGTGTAGGTTTAAAGATTTTTTAATCTTTGAATTATCACACTTTTGAGGTTTCATATTTTTGTCAATTTTCTTATTTGTTAATTACTTTTTATTTCTAGGTTTCTACATTTGGATGTTCACTGTGTAGGTTTAAAGATTTTTTAATCTTTGAATTATCACACTTTTGAGGTTTCATATTTTTGCCAATTTTCTAATTTGTTAATTACTTTTTATTTCTAGGTTTCTACATTTGGATGTTCACTTAGTAGGTTTAAAGACTTTTTAATCTTTGCATTATCAAATTTTTGAGGTTCTATATTTTGAAATATGTCAATTATGAAATTTTAGAATTACTGAGTTTTCAAGTTTCTAGATATCAAAATTATCAAATTTTCAGATTTGTTTAGTGTCAAATTTCTGTATTTGAAAATACAGAAGGTAATTTCCAGATACGAAAATTACAAGATTTGAGATTTCTATGATTCCAAATTTTATAAATTTTCAACTTTTCTAATTTCCAAATTACAAAATCACTCTTCCAAGTTTCTTATTGCCAATATCTGAAATTTGAAACTTCAAAAATTCCCAAACTTGAAAACTACAAAACTCAAGTCTTCTACAAATCAAAATTTTACAAATCTTCAACTTCGCCAATTTCCAAATCAACCTCTGTAACCCCAAATCCCCAAATTACCAAATGACAATATTCCTAAATTGCCACATCAAATCCCAAAATACCAAACCCTAAAATAAGTTTGACAAAACACGAATGCACGAAATTGGAAAACGAAAACTCGAACATTGCGTACCGCTGTTTCCCAAATTGGTTGCTCTGCAAATTAAAAATTGCACGCAGCAATTAACCCCTTAACAAGTTTTTCGCAGTTGCATCAATCAAAACTAAATTACTGCTGCAGGGTTAAGATAAATAAAGAACCTTGAAATGTTAGGTATATTTTTGATTTACCGATCTTCAATTATACAAATTACAATAGGTATCGAAAACTCGGTCTTTGCGCAAATTTAGGTGCGTCATTTGAACTGTAAAGTGCGTCACGAGTCTGACTCGATGTTACAAGCCGAGGGGTTAAATTTGACATAGAAATTAAACCAGAGAACTCTTTGGAAAAATCTATTCTTTATTCAAGTAAATTATGAACTGCGGTATTCTTCAAACAAAATCCTGACCGCTCCTGCGGGTCAAGGTTTACAACAATTACGAATGTTCGAAAAGATCGTACCTTCACAAGGCTTGCAATTCCCAAATTTTCAGATTCTAGACGTGAAATTTGGAAACACCCTAATTCGCAGATTTCTACATTTTCAGGTTCAGAAATTTCCCAATTTCTAATTTTCTAAGCACCCGAAGATCAAACACCCAAATTCGCAGATTTCGGAATTTACATTAATAATTCTACCATAAACTTGCCCTATAATTCACTTGTCAGATGCGTCAAAACTACCTGTTCACAGCTATAATATTAAAACAAAGAAAATTAAAATGTATTTTATATTCAGCGATCCTTGGCTACACAAATTACAATTGGAAACTTCAAGTTGAAGTATTAAATATTTGAGTCAGGTTTGAACTGTAACGTCACGAGTCTGACTCCACGTTATAAACCAAGGAGTTAACCCAAAATCGAAGTGCAAACGGTAGAAACGTAAGTTAGCAAAAAAATCTGTAGTTCAATAAAGGTCATCGCAGACCGAAATTGTCAAGAGACAGGAAAAACGAGACAAACTAAACGTCAAGGTACGTAATGGTCAGGGAATAGAGGGGCGCGTGGTTCACTGGACAAACTAACGACTGTCCTCAGATTCGTAACGACCAACGGACTCCAACGGTTCCATTAGCCACGATTGGCCAGTTTATTCACTTGAAGCAGCCATTCTGTCGGTGATTTGTTCGAAAGCGAGAAAAATCTGGTGTTCTGAACAACGTGTAAGTGAAAGGGACACGAAATGACGAGCGGCTGGGAAATCGAAGCCCAATTGCTTCGACGTACAATGTGAACGTCTCGAAAGAAATGGCGAAGTGGACGAAATCTCTTCTTATTACTTGTCCTCCCCACGGAATTCCTCTGGCCACCCGCAAATCCGTTCCATTATTTTGTTGCGGTTCAACAAATATCTGGTGTCCCGACGGATCAGCAAAACGCTCTGAATAATGTGTCGCAGACACTTCCCGTTATCTTTTCTATCTTGATATACATCTGATGAATTTCATCTTTTGTGCGGATGTGAACTTATGCTCTGAACTGCGAGTTAAAAGCCTAATTGCAATGACATTGAACTCAGCTGAATTTGAAGTTGAATTTAAAGCTGAATTTGAAGTTGACTGAAGCTGAGTTCGAAGTTGACTTAGCAGCTGAATTTGAAGTTGAATTTGAAGTTGGATTCATTTGACACACAAGGTGAATTTGAAATTAAAACTGAACTCGATTAACGATTAACTCCCTGCTTCATGACTCACCAGGTGCGTCACTTGGAACTACAGCTGCAATAGTAAATCACATACACGGATATGTCATGTCAATTTTGTATTCAGCAACCTTGGATCTGAACTCCAAATTGAAGTATTAAACTTGATATACATCTGATCAATTTCATCTTTTGTGCGGATGTGAACTTCTTACGTTCTGAACTGCGAGTTAAAAGGCTAATTGCAATGACATTGAACTCAGCTGAATTTGAAGTTGAATTTAAAGCTGAATTTGAAGTTGACTTTGAAGCTGAGTTCGAAGTTGACTTAGCAGCTGAATTTGAAGTTGGATTCATTTGAAACACAAGGTGAATTTGAAATTAAAACTGAACTCGATTAACGATTAACTCCCTGCTTCATGACTCACCAGGTGCGTCACTTGGAACTACAGCTGCAAGACTACATCACATACACGGACATGTCATGTCAATTTTGTATTCAACAACCTTGGATCTGAACTGCAAATTGAAGTATTAAACTTGATATACATCTGATGAATTTCATCTTTTGTGCGGATGTGAACTTATGTTCTGAACTGCGAGTTAAAAGCCTAATTGCAATGACATTGAACTCAGCTGAATTTGAACTTGAATTTAAAGCTGAATTTGAAGTTGACTTTGAAGCTGAGTCCGAAGTTGACTTAGCAGCTGAATTTGAAGTTGACTTTGAAGCCGAGTTCAAAGTTGACTTAGCAGCTGAATTTGAAGTTGGATTCATTTGAAACACAAGGTGAATTTGAAATTAAAACTGAACTCTATTAACGATTAACTCCCTGCTTCATGACTCACCAGGTGCGTCACTTGGAACTACAGCTGCAATACCAAATCACATACACGGACATGTCATGTCAATTTTGTATTCAGCAACCTTGGATCTCAACTCCAAATTGAAGTATTAAAAATTGGAGTAAGATTTGTCACAGTTGAAACATGAGTTATGATAATAATAACAGACAATAATAGTAAGAGACAATAATAGTAACAGACAATAATAATAAGAGACAATAATAGTAACAGACAATAATAATAAGAGACAATAATAGTAACAGACAATAATAGTAATGGACGATAATAATAAAGTAAGAGGTTAAACACAATTTTCGTCCAGATTTAAACAACCCAATATAATGAACCTAAAATTCGATGTCCACCAGCACAAAATGAGCACGTGTGAACGGTTCTAATCCGTCACTGTGCAGGTGCGAAGTCTTTCATCAAGATCCATCCGACAGCACTATTGATTCGAACATTCCAAGCATTATTCCTCGAGCTACCACCAACATTCTTCGGTATCATCAAGTTCGACTGGAAGCCAAGGATCTTTGACTAATTCGAGGAAGAATTTTGCTGATCAACGCACACGCTTCAAGAAGTTAATCTCTCCACTCTCTCTCTCTGGTTTTCCTTCTCTATATTCTATCAGAGACCGTCGGACGTCGTCATTGTTTAGTGGAACAAAGGATCTTCAAAAAGGAATTTCATCGGGGCCGTTGATTACAAATCGAATCGCAGATACAAAGTCTCGACGATTTGCTTTCTTTGATTAATTCTTGTTCAATCGGCTGGAACTGGCTGACGGCTTGCGCATTTAGAACCTGAACTTACCGAGGAATTAAAAATGAAATTTTTAACGACGTAAATACGCTGTAGGGTTATTTAGGTTCTAAATTGGAAATTTTACCGATTGACAATTTCTTTTTCTTTTGATACTTCTGTTATGACGACGGATGTGCTTTACAAAACCAGATGACCTTCACTCACGATGGCCAGCCATTGAGACACTTATTAAGAAAAGTGAAATTTGTTAACTGTCCCTGCTGATACGAAGCACAGAGATAATGAAGTCAATAAAGCTTTATCGTACGGAACAATACTCTCGTAAAAAGTACCACAAACACCGTTAAACGTCCAGTAACGGCATCGCATCGGATGCACTCGTTCACAGATAAACGACCACGTTGTCCCGAAATAGGAGGTGAAAAACCGGCCAAATTCTCCTTATTCCCCTTTGGAAGCCTTCTTATCGGCTTAGCGATCGTAAATACTGCTTTCCAGGGCGACCAAGAAAGTCTCCAACTACTTATTTCCTCTCTTCTTCTCGATTCCTGCGGATCGAACTCGCTCACAGATCGGGAAGTCATATTGCACCGATCGCGAAGATGTTTGTCGATCCAGCCTCCGTGTGTTCGTTTCTTTTGTTTGAATTGCAAACTCTTTAATCTCCGACTTCTTTTCCTCTCACTGTCTAGTCGCTGGAATTTCTGAACGGGGTTCGATGCCCACTGATCACGCAGCTGGGAAGATGTTTGCTCTCGATAATTTTGCCGCTGCGAGATTTGCCTAGCAAAGCATACTCGTTTCGTGGAATAAGGCCTTGGTACACGATTAGATTTTTAGCTATTTGCAGTTTTTGTTCGAATAAATTCTTCTCAAAAGCTGAGATGCAAGATATTAAAAATCATTTTTAGGAAAATTCTTCAGAAATTACGTAGGAGATTTTTGAACACATACTTGGGTGTAGTTTCGGAATGAAAAATTTATTAGAAAATTTGAAAATCTGAATATCGAGAACTCCATAGCTTTGGTACTCCGAGAATTTAGAAATGTAGATACAAGTAGATATTTAAAAATTTCGAACTTCATAAACGTAGACGTAAATTTAGAAATTTAGTCAGGTAAAAAGTTAAGAAATTTTAAAAAATGAGTGATCTACAATATAGAGCACGTCAAATTTTAGCAGGGATATCAACAAAAATAATGAATTTCCCTGGCAATTTTCACGTAAAAACTCATTATCCATTCAAGAGGCAACGCTCGATAAAATATTTGCGCCATAAATTTAATATAAACCGCAATTTGTCTCCAAAAGTTGGGAAAAGAACGTTGAATTTTAACAATTGCCAGTTAACTTCATTTCTGAATCGAAAATAAATTGAAATGTCCTCCGAGCGTTTACGCGCGTCAATTAGGCGAAATTAAAAATATTTCCATGCTTTGTCGTCGGGTGAAGAGACAAAGAATGGAGATAAAGGAAGAAGAGTGCAGTTTAAATTAGTCTCACAGTTTTACGTCAAGTCTCGACACCATGGTTCACTCTCTACACACTTTCAATTAAAACGTACAGAATTCTGTTCGTTTTGCTTCACGCTTCAAGATTCACATCAAAAGAAGCCAACAGCGTCCACCGGCGACAAGCATTTCGCGCAAGTTAATTTAACTCGGTCGCCCAGTTCGACGAAAAACGGGAAAAAGAAAGAAGAAAGGATCAAAGCGACCACTGACCTCAATTACACAATCAAAATTTTGTTCGGTGAAATAGAACAACCTGTAGAAATCGACGATTCGAACGTTGGAACAGGGATTGCTGAGATTGACAATGCAATAAAAAATATAGCCGTTTATAAAGGAATCGAAACCAAATTCTAAGGTTTGAACGGCTTTCATTGACGGAAAGATTTGTTATACGGATTAAGAATTGAGCAGTGAAATAATCAGATTTTTTATACATGGAAACTGAAATGTAGGTCAATAACTGAACTCTTCTTTGAATTCAGTTCAATTAAAATCTGAACTATACTGCAACAGAATTTTT
The DNA here is from genome assembly GCA_945859595.2 of Megachile willughbiella. Taxonomy (NCBI): domain Eukaryota; kingdom Metazoa; phylum Arthropoda; class Insecta; order Hymenoptera; family Megachilidae; genus Megachile; species Megachile willughbiella. Next base: position 8,203,175 of record OX243805.1, on the reverse strand, counting down.
TATTTGATTTGACTAAAGTGAAATTAAAGTCGAATAATTAAGTAAATTCATTTTGAATTTGGTTCAATTCATAATCAACTGAATTAGTTCAATTCATAGTTAATTCAATTAGTGACTGAATAGTAGTTCCTTAAATATATTTAATTAAATCCAATTAAACGGAGGTTTAATTAAATTTAAATTGACTTCAAATAATTATTTAATAATTCAACACTGAATTTAATTCAGATGATACTCAAGTGAATTAATTAATAATTGAACAATTTAATTTGGATTAATTAGATTGACTTCATCTGAATTGAAGTTTAATTGAATTGAACTTGATTAATTTGAAACTCAATAGAACTGAATTGATTAGTAAACAACTTTTAACATACTTGAACATACTATAACATACTTGTTAACATATGTAATGTAATTTAATTGAACTCATGAATAATCAATTATTCTGTGAAAATATTTTAATTTACATTATTTTTAATCGAATTTAGTCGAATTGAATAAATTCGAAGACAATTTCATTTGACTAAATTCAATTATATTGATGACTAAATAATTTATCTCTGAACATATTTAATTAAACTGACCAAGAAATAATTATTCTGTAAACATATTTTCATTACGTTCACATTATTTTTGAATTGAATAAATTTAAAGAAGAATATCATTTTATGTAAATTCTACAATTAAAGCGAGGATTGATTCATTCTACAAATTTATTTAACTCACAAATAGTTCAATTAAATTCCAATTAAATTAAATAATTTCCCACGAAAATTTCAATGGAACAAAATTTGGTAAATAATCTTAGAAAAATTTGTCAATTTACAAGATTCGTTAATTGTTAAAAGAACAAAAAATCCATTCTATAATAATTACTATAATTGTCGACAAAAATATTTTTCACAAATAAATCATCAAAACTAGAAATTTTCTCAAAAACCAAGCTCCATAAAAAAAACTGTTGTATATTTTCGACCGGACTTTCGACATAAAATCACCTGGTTTCAATTGCACCACTATATCGATAGTTGGTCGTGCATTAACCGAATAAAACCGCGAGTCCCCAGATTATTTATGACACATGCGGGAGTAAAGAAGAAAAATGCAAGAAAAAGAAGAAGCGTAAGGTGAGGATTTAAATTCCCCGAAGACAAGAGGAAGAGCTCGACAAAACTTGCCCGGAAAGTTATTTAGAACAAGGTATTACCGTCGACAGTTGGTGAAGCTCTGCTTAGAAGAACGGATATCTCTCCCAGTGGAGCTTGCAATTTTCAAGCGAAGAAAAATCAGTTTTTTTTTCCCTCTTTATCCTCAGAAGTCTCGGGAGAGTAGCCCGCGAACGAGTAAGTAATATCGATACCCTGGGATCCTTCTTGATCTGTTGTTCGGTCACATTGACACACCGAGCACGCACCTCTCCCTTGACACGGATTACTGATCGATACCTCTCTTTTAGGGGAAACTAACTTTTTTAATATTTTTACGCTCGAGGTTAGGTTATCCTTAAGACGCAGTATTAATCGTCGATAATGAACCGGGTCAAATAAGGAACGTGGAAAGTTTTCGATTTGATGATATAAAGTATAATTCACTTTTGAAATTTTTTATTTGAATGGTCAAAAGTATTGAAATACTCGAATAGTCAAAATGTGATGTAGTATGAATATTCGAGTCACATAGTATCGGAATTTCAAAATTTAGAGGTTCTAGTTTCATTACCTCGAGGAAGATGAGTTTCAAAGTTTGATTTGATGATTGCAACACCTAAAAATTCTCAAATTCCAAAAATAGTAGTCTCGAGATGCTAACAATTTCAAGGTTTTGCAATTTGTAGTTGCAAAGTCAAAACGTCAAAAATTGGCGGAGCTTAAGAATTTCCAAAACGTAGTCCCAAGGTTCCAGTTCTTTAACATCCCAAAATTCCAAAGAACTTAAAAGTTTTCAAATTTCAAAATTGCTGAATTCCTAATTTTCCAAATTTCTAAATTATCAAATTTCTAAATTACCGAATTCCTAATTTCTCAAATTCCTAATTTCCCAAATTCCCAATTTCCGAAATTTCTAAATTGCCTAATTCCTAATTTCCCAAATTCCTAAATTTCCAAATTCCTAATTTCCGAAATTTCTAAATTGCCCAATTCTTAATTTCCCAAATTCCTAAATTTCCAAATTTCTGAATTTTCAAATTCCTAATTTCCCAAGATCCTAAATTTCCAAATTCCTAATTTCCAAAATTTCTAAATTGCCCAATTCCTAAATTTCCAAATTCCTAATTTCCCAAATTTCTAAATTGCCAAATTCCTAATTTCCCAAATTCCTAAATTTCCAAATTCCTAATTTCCGAAATTTCTAAATTGCCTAATTCCTAATTTCCCAAATTCCTAAATTGCCAAATTCCTAATTTCCCAAATTTCTAAATTGCCAAATTCCTAATTTCCCAAATTTCTAAATTTCCAAATTCCTAATTTCTCAAATTCCTAATTTCCCAAATTCCTAATTTCCGAAATTTCTAAATTGCCTAATTCCTAATTTCCCAAATTCCTAAATTTCCAAATTCCTAATTTCCGAAATTTCTAAATTGCCCAATTCTTAATTTCCCAAATTCCTAAATTTCCAAATTTCTAAATTTTCAAATTCCTAATTTCCCAAGTTCCTAAATTTCCAAATTCCTAATTTCCAAAATTTCTAAATTGCCCAATTCCTAAATTTCCAAATTCCTAATTTCCCAAATTTCTAAATTGCCAAATTCCTAATTTCCCAAATTCCTAAATTTCCAAATTCCTAATTTCCGAAATTTCTAAATTGCCTAATTCCTAATTTCCCAAATTCCTAAATTGCCAAATTCCTAATTTCCCAAATTTCTAAATTGCCAAATTCCTAATTTCCCAAATTTCTAAATTTCCAAATTCCTAATTTTCCAAGTTCCTAATTTCCCAAATTCCTAATTTCCCAAATTTCTAAATTGCCCAATTCCTAAGTTCCCAAATTCCTAAATTTCCAAATTCCTAAATCGCCGAATTCCTAATTTCCAAATTCCAAAATTTCCAAATGTCTAAATTTCAAATTCTTAATTTCCCAAATTCCTAAATTTCGAATTCCTAATTTCCCAAATTTCTAAATTGCCGAATTCCTAATTTCCCAAATTTCTAAATTTCAAATTCCTAATTTCCCCAATTTCCAAATTCCTAACTTAAAATCCCAAACTCCTAAAATCAAAAAATTCTAAAGTCCAAAATTCCCAAAGTCCCAAACTTGTAAAATTCTAAATAGGAAAATTAAAAAAAATTCTAAACACCCTAATTTCTCCATAAAATAAATCTACCTCCGCATTCTCGAAATCCGAATAGTACATAAATTGTCCAAAATAATAGTGATTAAATAAGACGAAATTTGAGGTAAAATACATCCTTATCGGCAACAGTTTCGGAGAAAATAGTTTGTGAGACTTCTCGCGAGACATGTTGAATAAATCTTCGAAGATAAAAGAGCTAAATCAAACTGTGGACAGCTTCTAGAGCGAGGTGTATGGTATAGACCGTAGACCTATCTGTGTACAAGTACCTCGAATAAATTCTAAGAGATAACGTCTTGTTAACGTTTGTTTCTAAACAATTCCACATTTTCGACGTCTGCGATCTTCTTAATAATACCTCTTATTGATAATACTGCTACTTATATCTTTATATAAAACATTTGTCTATTTACACTATTTAAATTATACGCGTGAGTGATGATAAATTAAGTATTTGGATATAAATTTTCACTTTTAATTATTAAATTGCTATTTTTGCTGTTGTTAGTGTTTCATGAACAGAAAGTTGAAGAATTAATGAAAGCTGAAGTATCGCAAGTACTTGAAATTCCTCGCTTTATACGACTGCAATGTAAGTTGCATAAATTATTCAAGGACGATAAATGAACTAAGTTCTTGGCAAAAATATTATTTCGAATTTTAATTGTCAAATTACAATTCTCTCTGAACAGAAAAATAAAGAATCAATGAAAGGCAAAGTGTGGCAGTATAGGAAATCCACCTGACATTCCCTCTTTCTATATCGCCAAATTATAAACTGTACGAATGATGAAATTACGATACATAAATTAAATATTTACTTGCAATATTATTATAAATTTCAACTGTCAAATTACTATTCTCTCAGTTACAAGCGTTCCACGAACAGAAAAATAAAGAATCAATGAAAGGCAAAGTGTGGCAGTATACGAAACCTACTTGACATTCCCTTCTATATCGCCAAATTACAAACTGTACGAATGACTAAATTACGACAAACGAATGAAATATTTACATGCAATAATATTATAAATTTCAGCCGTCAAATAACAATTCTTCCCTTAACAGTTATCCCAGAAGCAGAAAATTAAAGAATTAACGAATGGCAAAGCGTGGCAATATAAGAAACCCACCTGACATTCCCTCTTTCTATATTGCCAAATTACAAACTGTACGAATGACTAAATTACGACAAACGAATTAAATATTTACTTGCAATATTATAAATTTCAGCCGTCAAATAACAATTCTTGCCTTAACAGTTATCCCAGAAGCAGAAAATTAAAGAATTAACGAATGTCAAAACGTGGCAGTACAAGAAACCAACCTGACGTTCCCTCCTTCTATATCGCCAAATTACAAACTGTACGAATGACTAAATTACGACAAACGAATGAAATATTTACTTGCAATATTATTATAAATTTCAGCCGTCAAATGACAATTCTTGCCTTAACAGTTATCCCAGAAGCAGAAAATTAAAGAATTAACGAATAGCAAAGCGTGGCAGTACAAGAAACCCACCTGACGTTCCCTCCTTCTATATCGCCAAATTACAAACTGTACGAATGACTAAATTACGACAAACGAATTAAATATTTACTTGCAATATTATAAATTTCAGCCGTCAAATAACAATTCTTGCCTTAACAGTTATCCCAGAAGCAGAAAATTAAAGAATTAACGAATGTCAAAACGTGGCAGTACAAGAAACCAACCTGACGTTCCCTCCTTCTATATCGCCAAATTACAAACTGTACGAATGACTAAATTACGACAAACGAATTAAATATTTACTTGCAATATTATTATAAATTTCAGCCGTCAAATAACAATTCTTCCCTTAACAGTTATCCCAGAAGCAGAAAATTAAAGAATTAATGAAAGGTAGGCGAAGCGTGGCGGCATCAGAAAAGTAGCCGGCATTCCCTTTTCAATTTCCAGTGTTCTCGCAAGGTGCCATAATTTAGCGCGGAACCACAGAGACGCTGTCGGCATTCCGCGACATTAAGCGTGAAAAATTCAACGCTCGAACAGCGAGCGAATCGCGCTGGGACACGCGTTCCGCAGCTTTGGCCAACCGTATAAAAATGAATTCTCACGGCAACAGAAGGACTTAAGGATACGGGGTGATAATATTTTTTTTCTCGGCCCCCCCCGTCCCGTGTTCCCACATAAACGCCAAAGGACCGTATAAATTGTCGTTGTATCCTCGCGGAGAACGCCGGTAGTTAATTTTCCTGCAAGGAGCCGCGGAATTTCCGGTATCGTAACTGCATCGTCCTTGGCCAGCGCAAATATAACAGCCTCGAAATTAATATCCGCCCGCGTTGATAAAATAGGACACTGCTTTATGAAATTTTCTCTACCTTCGTCGCTTGGATAAAATACAGAGCCCACTGGCCTCGCGACTATCGATTTTCACGGGGTAAACTCCAAAATAATATCGACCTCGAGCTTTTTTTATGTATGAGGGAATGCAAGTATGAATGTGCAAATGGGAGAGTGAGAGCAACGTGAGAGTGCGTAGGTGAGTGCGTGCGAAACGGCAAGGACTAAAGAAAGTAGGTTTCGACTCGATTCTGATTATTCCTAATTATTCTGTTCATTGTTGTATTATATTACATTGTTGTTGAAGACCAACGTGTTTACGCGACCTTCCCTCAGACCCAATCCTACCGTGATCAAAGAGTAAGGTGAATTTGTTTATACAATGAAAAGTCCATATTCCTCTAAATCTCATTTAGGGATACAATTTGTATTTTTGGGATGTGACAATTTGGTATTTTGGGGTTGGGAAAAATTTGGCAGTTTAGGGACGAAAATTTGGTGATTTAGGGGTGTGAAAATTTGGCAGTCTTGGGATACGAAAATATGTATTTTTGAGATGTGAAAATTTGGTAGTTTAGGGACAGGAAAATTTGGTATTTTAAGGTTGTGAAAAATTTGGCAGGTTAGGGACGAAAATTTGGTATTTTGGGAGTGTGAAAATTCTGTACTTTAGGGAAACGAAAATTTGTATTTTTGGGATGTAAAAATTTTATAATTGAAGGATACGAAAATTTGACAATTTAGGGAGAACATATGAGAGACATACTACTGTGATCCAAAAGTACGTTGAATTTGTGTATAAAATGAAAAATCTTCATATATACCTCTAAATCTCATCGCTTTCAAAGTATTCCCCATCCGACACTACACTTATGCCAACGTTTTTTCCAATCCTCGAAACAGTCAAACAAGTCCTTTTCCGGGATGGCCAATACTTTCTTCGATTTGCCTTTTATCTCATCAGTCGATTCGAAACGGTGTCCCAGACACGGTCTTTTGAGTTTGTTAAACAGCCAGAAGTCGCACGGTGCTGAATCAGGCGAATACGGTTGTGGAACTATATGGGTCGATTTTTTGGCGAAATGCTCTCGAAGAACCAATGCAGTGTGGGACGGCGCAGTATCGTCCCACGCGGAATTGACGAGTTTGAGGCACAAAATATCTTTTAAAATGGTTTCGGTTGATCCAAATGAGATGTCCGCAGCGTCAAGATCTCTAATTGTCAATCGACGATTTCCAAGCACCAAATCTTTGATTTCCTTCGCGTGGCATTCATCAGTACATGTTGATGGTTCGTCCGGAGCGCTATTTGTCTTGAACTCGGACTCGACCTTTTTCGAAATGTTTGTACCACTTGCAAATATTTTTTTGCGACATAGCCTTGTCACCGAAGGCCTTCTGCAACATCCACAACGTTTCCGCCGCAGAATATTCATTCCGTAAATAAAATTTCATGCAAATTCTTTGCTCAACAAAATCTGACATAGTAAAAATCGAAAAACTTTTCTATGTTTACAAAAGCACGCGTAGCTCTGCAGCAATTGAATATATTGACATAAAACTGTGCATAGATATCGAAGACAGTACTACTAATCCACACAAAAAATAATTTCATGATTTTATAGTACCCGCGAAGTTTAAATGAAAAATTCACCTTATTTTTTTATCACAGTAGTATGTATTTTCGGTTCTTTGTCGGGGGTTTTTAATCGGCATTGATTTTGTGGAAAATCTGGGAATTAAAGATTGAATGGGACACTCGTTTAAGATATTTTTCTATGGACTTTCCTAACGATGGAGTTTGACGAATGTGGTTTTAACGAACTCTTGGACAATGAGTGAAGATATAAAGAATGATACTTTGAAGTTGCGATACGAATATTTGAGTGAAAAATTAGTTATAACGGATTTGCAGTGAGAAAAAATAAAAGTTGCTACGGGTATGTTTTATTGAGGTGTCACTTGCATCATCCATAATTGATTTTGAATGAAGATGGAAGATAAACTTGGGATATCGATGTTTTATTAAAATGATATTGTAGTTATTAGTTCATTTTAAATGAAAATGAAAAATAACAAAAATTGTTTTATTGAGACGGCATTTCATTTATGGAGAATTGATTTCGAACGAAGATGGAAGATAAACTTGCGACGTCGATATTTTATTAAAATGATACTTTAGTTATTGAGAATTTATTTTAAATAAAATCGGAAAATAATAAAACTTGCGATGTCGATATTTTAGTAAAAAGTAATTTGATTATTGAAAATTGATTTTGCATGCAAATCAAAGATAATCAAAGTTGCGATGTCAATATTTTATTAAAAGGTCATCTGAATAGTTAAAAGTCAATTTCGAATGAAAATCAAAAATAAACTTGCGATGTCGATATTTTAGTAAAAAGTCATTTGAATAATTGAAAATTGATTTTGCATGAAAATAAAAGACAATATTTACAATCAAACTTGTGACGTCGATATTTTATTAAAAAGTCATTGGAATAATGAAAAATTGACTTTGCATGAAAATCAAAGATAATCAAACTTGTGACGTCAATACCTTATTAAAAAGTAATCTGAACAATTAAAAATTGATTTCGAACAAAAATCAAAGAAAATAATTACGCTTCCAACAATATTTCACTAAAATGTAATAATTATTAAAAACACATTTTCGACAAAAATGAATTTATGACGTCAACATTTCAGTAAAACGTTATTTTAATTAAGAATTCATTATAAATGAAAATGAAAAGTAATAAACAGCCTTACAACATCAATGTTTCATTGGAACACATTTTTAATTGTTACGATCCATTTCAAACAAAAATGAAAAATGATAAACAAAAATAATGCAATTTTATAAAGAAATTGAGGTAGCTACAGAATTTTACTGATGGTTGGTTTATATTTCATAACTGTGCATTTTATTTTAATAAATTTTTCAATTTATACAAAGACAAAAAAGGATTCTGCTTGCAGCTATAATGAAATTTTACAATTTTTTAAAAACGTTTTTAGTATAATACGTGAAAAATGAATATTAATAATTTAAAATTTTTTTAAACAATAAGAGGTACACTCTAAATGTGAATATCCAAAAATGTGTTTTTAATCAAATCAATTACAAAAATAATTCCACGATAATTTTTACTTATAATTAATAGTTCTTATTGTCACTCGTAATTCATTAAAAATTGATTACGATATTGTATGAAAAAATATTTTAAAAATATTCAAAGAAAAAATGTATAATAATATTCCTGAATTTATGAGATATAAATTCTAAATTTATTAGAAATATTAATTCTATCAAATATTAATAAAACAATATTTTGATACTGAAGCAATGATTCTAAAATTAATAGATATCAATTAATTGTAAAGAGTCTCACTGAAGGATCAGAAGCCACGATTCTTGTACAAATTTTCAGTTTTTTAATTGAATAACGTGGAGTAATTAATTAGTGTTTATGTCATACATTTACATAAATTCATATTTCTAGGACTTCCAAATTTTCAAACTTCTAAATTGTTGAATTCCTAAATTTCCGATTTCTAAATTGTCGAATTCCTAATATCCCAAATTCCTAAATTTCCAAATTTCTAAATTACCGAATTCCTAATTTCCCAAATTCCGGAATTGTCTAAATCCTAAATTTCCGAATTCCTAAATTTCCAAATTTCGAAATTGCCGAATTCCTAATTTTCCAAATTCTCAAATTCCCAAATTCCTAAAATTTCGAATTCCTCACTTTCCAAATTCTCAGATTGGCAAATCCCTACATTCCCAAATACCTAATTTTCCAAACTCTCAAATTTCCAAATTTCTAACATTTCACATTCACAAATATAAAAATTCCAAAATCCCCAAGTTTGCAATCCCCAAAACCCCAAATCACCAAATCCCTAAATCCCCAAATCCTCAAGTCCCCAAGTCCCCAAATTCATATCCCTAGTATGCACACTAAAAAAACGCTACACAAAGTGTACAAAACATCTTACAATTAAATTTATTTAACAAAAATGAACATTTCAAACACGCCATACAACATTTCAACATTGATCTGCATAAGTTTCCTTTCTATCACCATACTTCAAAGAGCAAATGATCGCAAAAAATGAAAATTTAATACGAGAACAATTTTATAGCAGGTTTTATAGAGATCCTAAAATTTATGTTGCTCCGTTTAGAGCGAATCCACGATAAAGCGTTTTATTCGGAATGCTGAGATTTGGTGCCATCAAAAAGAGAATCTGCATATCAGAAATCGCCGTGCGATCTGTTATTGTAGTCGAACTGTTATTGTAAAAAACGTACAGCTTTGTTCAGACGAAAACATGGTTGGTCGTATTTACACCGCTGTGTTCGTAATAAAATTGCAATTACGAATAAAAACAAATCATTTGCATAAAAAAAGTCGGTGATCATTTCTGACGAATTTCTTCTCGTTAGTCTCTACGTGGGTGGAATAGAATCGGTTCATTTGTCAAATAAATTCTGATTGCTGCTTTCTTAAGTCACCCCTCTTTGGGGAGACACATTAATCAGTTCACCCTTAAGAGGAGGTAAAATTATTTGATCAGATAACGAGATAACCACAGAAATTTCACCGACATTATCATCTTCTCACCGTTTTTGTTATGTACGCTTATTTATTTTATGTATGACAATGTGTGTTAGGTATATTTAGAGGCATTTTGTATTTCTGAATTCGTGGATTGTTAGATTTATACATATTAGCAGTTTCAGATTTCCAAACTTCAGGACTTGCAAATCTTCAAGTTTTCATATAATAACATACTCAGGTTTCTAAATTCTTAAATCACTAAATTTCTAAATTTTTAAATATTCGAGTTATTGAACTCTCCAAATTCTCAAACCCTCAAAATTACACTGTCAATATCTTATTATAGTGAACGAACATCAGCAACCCTTAAAATACTGAAAATACAAATAAATAAACGTATGTATATGTCATATGCGATTTTTACAGAAACTCGACAGCAAATATTAAAGTCGAATTATCAATTCTCCACCAATCAGAATTAAAAATCCTGGTAAATTTGCTCGCAACAGAAATAAGCTTGTTAGATGGGTTTTTTTTACCGAACCACCCTTACTTTTTGTACTTCCTGAATAAAAGGGAGCAATATGAACATACTTTACGCGCAATTAAATTCCCCTACGTCAGCTGAATATAATGTCGTGGCAGCGCTGTTACTTACTTACAACGAGGAACAAAATCGATAATGTAACAAGGTTATTTGTTAATGGCTGAGCAATTTCGCGCACGAAACACCAGTGCAAGAACATCGCTGAAGAAAAATGACCAACGAAGAAGCTAACGCCTGTTCCTCGGAGCCATTTTGAATTATATTAACAATTTCCACGTGGTCAGAATGTATACATAGTTACAAGGGATATTTTATTATATATTTTATTATACGTCGCTTGCATTTCCATCTCCAGCCGAATTTCAGCTAAACCGATAGAAAATCAGAAACTGTTATCCCTCGGCAATGTCACAAAAATTGTACGGCCACTCCGAGCTTTTAAACGTAAAAATTCTTCGGAGACACACTCGAACAAACGGTGATCATGTACGTTGCAAAATAAACTAGTCGTTCGAAGTGAAATTCATAGAGTCCACTTATATTCACTCGTATCCTAATGATTCGTCGTTTAATCGTCGCTTAATATTGCTGACGCTGTGACGCACGTACACTCAGTTCTTAACCCATTGCCTTATGATTTATCAGGTGCGTCAGTCGGAACTAACTGATCACAGCTACGATATTAAAACAGAGAAGAAAAGTTGAAGTGTTATGTCGATTTTGTATTCGGCAATCCTTGACCATGCAAATTATAATTGGACTTAAACTCCAGATTGAAGAGTATTCAAAATTCGAGTAAGATTTGGCAGGTTTGAAGCGTGCAGATGTGGGCTTAATGCATCATGTGTAGCTTGAGTGCGTCATATGTAGCTTGAGTGCGTCATATGTAACTTGAGTACATCATCTGCAGCTTCAGTGCGTCATGTGTGGCTTGAGTGCCTCGTGTGTGGCTTCAGTGCATCACTTGTAGCTTCAGTGCGTCATGTATGGCTTGAGAGCATCAATTGTAGCTTAAGTGCGTCGTGTGAAACTTGAGTGCGTCATTTCTAACTTGAGTGCGTCATTTCTGACTTGAGTGCGTCATTTCTGACTTGAGTGCGTCATTTCTGACCTGAGTGCGTCATTTCCAACTTGAGTGCGTCATTTCCAACTTGAGTGCGTCATTTCCAACTTGAGTGCGTCATTTCTAACTTGAGTGCGTCATTTCTAACTTGAGTGCGTCATTTCTAACTTGAGTGCGTCATTTCTAACTTGAGTGCGTCATTTCTAACTTGAGTGCGTCATTTCTAACTTGAGTGCGTCATCTATAGCTTGAGTGCGTCATCTGTAGATTAAGTGCGTCATATGAAACTTGAATGCGTCGTGTGAAACTTCAGTGCGTCATTTCTGACTTGAGTGCGTAATTTCTAGGTTAAGTGCGTCATCTGTAACTTGAGTGCGTCGTATGTAACTTGAGTGCGTCATATGTAGCTTGAGTGCGTCATATGTAGCTTGAGTGCGTCATATGTAGCTTGAGTGCGTCATATGTAGCTTGAGTGCGTCATATGTAGCTTGAGTGCGTCATCTATAGCTAGAGTGCGTCATCTATAGCTAGAGTGCGTCATCTGTAACTTGAGTGCGTCATATGTAACTTGAGTGCGTCGTATGAAACTTGAGTACGTCATAAGTAGCTTCAGTGTGTCATCCCTTAAAGTCCACTTACACTTACTCGTTGTATCCTAATGATTTTATCCTAAAATATCGTCCCTACTGATACTGCGACGTACATACAGTAATAGAGAAACGACTTGAAAAGAAGGGTCGAATTTTTGCAATTAAATTTCGGAATTGACGTCAGTAGGAATGCCTTTGACTGCAAAGGGTTAAAAGAATAAAAGATTCCTTACCGAGCTCCAAAATAAAAATGAAGGTACTCGAAGCGTACAGTGATATAAACAAAAGCATGCATCAGCGATATAAACAAAAAATATTTCCACCATTAAGAGATCCTCCGTCTTCGCATAATTCCGCTATCCCACTCAATACGTGTCTCTTTCGCTCCACTTCCCTAAAAGATACACTTCATCGTAGCACGGAAAAAAGACAAAAACAAGAACAATACGTCGGGGACGCTCGCTAAGAGGAAGAGCACAAACGAATATAGAATACATCTATAGGGCGGAAGATTAAAACCTAACAAAAGCCCTTTGCAAATGGAAGAGTAACGACTTTCAAGTTCGTTTTCTAGTCCGCAGTAATTTCATTGTGAACCGAGAAGGACAAAGAAGAATTTTTCTTCCTTTTTCTGGTCGACGGATGAAACGAATATCGACGAAGCCCTGCGTCCAGAGGATGCACGCGATACATGTACAGAAATTGAAACAAACGCAATTTTTCATGACGTAACAATATTTCCCGTTTGAAACATTGTTAGCCGAAAGTGTGGGGGTTTAAACGGCTATGAATTTCGTGTTTCACGCACGAATGAAAATAACCGAAACTAGGCCATTTTGCTACCGAACTTTTGCGAAATTCCATCTGCTTCTTGTTGGTTAACTGTTGGGAATTTATCGCGTTTTAAATCTGGGACATACCTGCCCGAGAATAAAAGCAATCGATGTATGAAACTGGGATATGATTGCATTCGAGCATTAATACGAATTTCTGCTGCTTTCGTTGTGGTATTACGGATAAAGAGGAAATCAAGCTTTATTTTATAGCTATAACAGTTTATGCTGATCGATCATTTCATCGGATTACGGAGTATTGGTTAAACTATTATATACGCTTTTCTAATTTTTCCGTTATTCCCCCCTCACAGTTTCGAACTCTCCCAATTTTTTAATTTTCATCGTTTACAAATTTTTCATTTTAAAATTTAACATACCCACAGAAATTTGGTTTCAACTTTTATCGTTTCTACAATTGCTGAACTATCTAATTGTTCCAAATTGTCCCAAGTGTTTAATCTAATAATTGAAATAATGCAAACACGGACAATCTGAGTACTCGGAATCTGAATTTTAAATTATATCGAGTACACCTTCAGATAGTTGGAATAACTAAAGCAACTGAAAATGACTCGAGAAATCAATTTCCATCGTTCACAATAGATTTCGAGAGAAGCTTCTCCATTTCCATTTCAGTAGTTTCCATTCTAAATTGTGTTTCCTTTCCTGACAAAAGCTAGTCGCAATATATCACACGATTTGTTTATTTCCCCTTTCTTCCTCTAAAAGAAGAAGAACGTTGTCTCGTTCTTTTTGCTCTTTCACCTAACATGTTTGCTCCTCTTCTTCATTTCCTGATGCAATCATTCTTCACTCTCCAGCGACTCTCGCCGGTGTATTACAATTCGCAATAAACAAAACGTTTCGCGAAATTCTTATTTTTATCGGGGACATGTTATTACTCGGTCAACAATGGTACTTTAATATAGAGATCTTTATAAACGTCATAAATCCGTATTGCCTCGCTCCGTGCATTATCTTCTTGTTTTTCGCAGACCTGTTACGCCGGAAGGAAACGTTTCATAAATTTCTTGGCTTGGACAGTAAAACGTTTATCGCGACTGTAATTTCGACGAATAACGATAATTAGCTAATAAAATTTCCGTTCGAAATTCTGTGTTAATTATCGTCTTTATGACTTCTGCGAAATTGTTTCAACGTTTAAGCTCTCTTAGATTCTCTTTATAACAATTGAAATCAACGATATTGTACTACTTTTCAGTAATTTTAGCATGAGTAATAAGGTCTGGAATTAACATTGCAATTTTCTACGGAGTATATATCTGTAAAATATTTCTGATATATCTGCAAGATAATGTTCCTTGGAAATTGTTAATATTTTATTTAAAAATGTCATTTGATTACGTATTTAATAAAAAATCAATGAAATGTAAATGCATGCGCATTCGTAGATCATATGGAGGCTAGATGTGCGCAGACTGGTACACGCATGCGCAGCTACACATGCGCAGATCACACTGCGCAGCTAAGTGCACTAATGAACGACTATTTAAAAATCAATTTGTGTTCCTTTCGTGAACTTTCTATTTTATGTAGATTATACACTAGATATTTATATGTATCAACTAATATTAGCATCAACGAACTTACTCGTTAAATATTAAACCACTATTTATATTCTATCTCCAATAAATATTGAATATTGAATATTTGCGGTTCGAACAAGCTTGCTTTTTGTTACTACAAACGAAGGATCACATTGTTCTCGGTAAAAGGAGACATAGAACAAGAAATATGCAAATAGTGGAGCTGCTTTCTTATCACTGCAAAGCCTGCAATTGCGTTTGTAGATACTTGAAATTGCTGTGTACACGTGGCGCTATTGTACGTTTGTAGAGGATCAGATTGAACGAGTTTACTTGGCCGAAGAAGAATTGCTATTCTCGCATTCATATTTCAGAGAGAGGAATTTAATTCTCTTAACGCGTTGCACAAGCACCATCGATTGTATGGGAACGCATTCTCCATCAAATTATTTAATTGTCCACCACTTACCATACGCGGTTGCGTCTAATCTATTGAAGTTCCAGTAATTAACCAAGCACCGCCTGCGTAATTAATCAAAATTGATGAAAATCAGTTTAAACCGTGCTTACGCGACGTTTACTTTCACTAAAGTGTGCAGATTGAGTAACTGCATTTTATAAATTTAGTGTGGATACATGTTGCGATAAATTCTCATGTTGACTCTTTTCTCAGTTTTATAATTAATCGATTCTATTGAGTGCTCATTAGTCAATTTTATTTAAATTTTCACAGATCTTGTTAATCTAAAACTTGTGTGAATTTTGATCAATCAGTTCAATCAGATCAAAATTGATTGATCAATCAGATCAATCAATGAAATGAATCAATCAGATCAATCAATCGGATTAATCAATCAGATCAATTAATCAGATCAATCAATCAGATCAAGCAATCAGATCAATCAATCAGATCAATCAATCAGATTAATCAATCAAATCAATCAATCAGATCAATCAATCAGATCAATCAAACAGACTAATCAATCAAATCAATCAATCAGATCAATCAAACAGACTAATCAATCAGATCAATCAATCAGATCAATCAATCAGATCAATCAATCAAACTAATCAATCAGATCAATCAATCAAACTAATCAATCAGATCAATCAATCAGATCAATCAATCAGATCAATCAATCAGATCAATCAATCAGACTAATCAATCAGATCAATCAATCAGATCAATCAATTACAACAAATCAATTTTATTTAATTCCTCAGAAAGATTGAGTAATAAAAACGAAGAAGTAGCAACAATTAATTAAATTAGTTCCAACTTACGATAAGTAATTAAATCAATTAATACGAAATTACAAACTTAAAATCTTTTAATTAAAAGAATGTTAAAGGTTCAGGACTTATAATTTTTTATTTGGTATAACAAACTCTTTTTAAAAGTCCCTAACTCTACGAAATCCGGAAGAAATAGCGACAAACTCTCGATATTTTAGCCTCGAATTAAGGAGGCCAGAATTTATCGGCCGCTTCAATTAACAATCTGATTTATTAGGTGTAAAAGGGTTCATCGATGAATATCTTGAAAGCGTTAAAGCTGCCTTCGCTTCATCGCCGTGAAAAATATCCTCAGGTAGAAAAAGAATAATGCATCGCGTTCTTTGCTGGTCGTCCAACAAAGTACTCGTCCGGCAAGTTATAAATTGTATTAATGAAGGTACTATTAATCATGGCGAAGGTAATTAATATTAAAGCGGAGTCGCGCTGACGAGGCCTCTTCGTTTCGTCGCTTTGACATGGAAAACCAGCCTCGTATAATGCAATATGCTAGACGAAGTACGCTGTAGTAGCTAATACACTAATGTGCTTGTATTAAGTGGCTGAACAAGTGGTCCATCCGTTTCCTATCGTGAACAATTTTTTATTTAATCGTAACCCTTTCGTAAACATATTCACGCGTTATTCATCGGGAACGCGTTATTCTTTTGACGGGAATCATTAGATTTATACTTGAAAATATTTATTCATCAGGTGACTTCTCCCCGTAAATTCACCCCTAATTTAAGACTATGTTTCACCCCAAATAAAGACACAGTGAAATTTATTTTTCGCTTACTATTGAGTGATATGAAATTAACTAACAGGTGATTTTGCAGGGACGTGCAGTAATTTTTGACCTCAGAATGCGGCAATAAATAAATCAAGGTTAATCAAGCTGGCGGAAACGGCGTTTCCGTTTTGCATGCTCGCGTTTAAATTATCGTCGACGATATCGTTGGAACGCGATCACCGGCCATTAATATTATTATTCCCCGCAGTCGAAATAATCGGGAACAAACGACGAGGGGACAGCAGGTGTGGCCGAACGCGTCGTTTTCGATTGACGCCCGATACGTTAATGAACATTCGATTGTCCAATGAAAGGAAAAAAAAATGAAAGGGTCAAAATAAAAAGCGTCGCCATTGTTCCGCTGCAGCAAATGCCAATTTGAAGTCGAATGTTTCCATGATATTTCTTCGTCGTTTTTATTACCTTTTCCAGCTACCTTTTTACGCTGTCGATTTATCATGAGCAGACCATTTTTATCGCGCTCCGATCGGTCGAAAATAAATAATTCGAATGATTGGCAGTTACCTGTCGCCGATTGTAATTGAAACAGAATGTCGCTTCGTTAGAGTTATTAAAGGAGACGATTGAATTTCGTATCACCACATTTCGCGGTAATTACGGTTTATTTCAAACAATGATCGGAGGGAAATTTAAAACGTTCGCTCGGTTTGTTAATTGACAGAGCTAATTGACTACGATTGAAGTGTCCAAAATGTGTCATATCAAAATTTTAAAAATTTTTTTAATTTTTGAAACGTTGAAGATATGTATCGTTTTTGTTTTCGATTATTGGTCATAGATTTGTTATAAATTTTTAGTTGATACACATGACTTTGTATTTAACGAGTTTAGAGATCTACAGTAGAAGAGTCTATATTAAAGCTAACAGGATATGCAATAAAAATTTTCAAAAAATTCATACATTTTCGTACACGTTCTTAATCAGCCGATTGTCTGATCTAATAAAAAGAACGTATCAACAAAGTGAATTGAAAAACAAAAAGAACATGGAGATCATACAACTAAATCGAGGAACAGTGTAATATAAACCTGAAAAACGAAAGCTGACCAAGTTTCAAATTTCCACTTCGTTTTACCGTCACACACATACGCAGGATAAACCTGTTTCGCATATTGAGGTTACAGAGAGGATACATTCGTACAATTCACTTTATCGGAAAATTCGAACGCGATTTCTGCACGAAAATCGAGTAGATATTCAACGTTCAACAATCCTCGTGTCGAAAATACCAAATGACACTATACAGAGGCTTGCACACATAATTTCACGATTTTCTCTATTTGGTAGTTTTATGGAAAAATTTCATAAAATCGTTCGTACTTTCCGGGAATTTGTAGGCGGATTTTAAAATATGAATTTTGTGAGTGGTGGATATTCTGCAAATATGTAATTTCAAATTTAAAATGTTGGAATCCGTATTTTTAACTAGGTTATTGATGTAATCAATTTTTTAGGTATTATAGTCATAAATTTTCGTAATAAATGAATTGCGACTAAAACTTGGTACAATATAAAAATAATCAAATCTAAAGTTCAATGAATAATAAATTAGAATCGATAGATATACCATAACTCAAGTAAAGATATTCGAATGTTATTTATTCATACATCGATAAAAAAAGGTAAAATCCTTTTTCCAAAAAAACAAATCAACGAAGTCCTGCAGATCTGTACGGTGGCAGTATACAGCAAGAAAACGAGAAAGGAATCCATAAAACGATGACTTTTTGCATTCTTTCACGCACATATTAATGGAAACTGCTTATTTCATGGCGCTCAAAAAGGGGCTGAACGAAAGAAGGGTTCAAACGTGATAAATCGACGTTCCTCGGCCCGGATAACTAAATACGATATTCCAAACACGTATACGCGATCTTTGTGCCGCTTATAGAGGAGAAAAGCGTGATAAATGATGGTTCAATCAATAGTTGCGTTTCCGAATAACGATCCTCCACGATGTGATAGAAATATTTGATAAACCGAGAGATATCGGACTTGTCCGACAATACACGGCGTATAATTGCGATACGAGAAAACATGATATCAAAATTAATAATTCCCTCGATAATGTCACAAAAATTGTACGGTCACTCCGAGCTTTTAAACGTAAAAATTCTTCGGAGACACTCTCGAACAAACGGTGACCAAGTACGTTGCAAAATAAACTAGTCGTTCGAAGTGAAATTCATAGAGTCCACTTATATTCACTCGTATCCTAATGATTCGTCGTTTAATCGTCGCTTAATATTGCTGACGCTGTGACGCACGTACACTCAGTTCTTAACCCTTTGCCTTATGATTTATCAGGTGCGTCAGTCGGAACTAACTGATCACAGCTACGATATTAAAACAGAGAAGAAAAGTTGAAGTGTTATGTCGATTTTGTATTCGGCAATCCTTGACCATGCAAATTATAATTGGACTTAAACTCCAAATTGAAGCGTATTCGAAATTCGAGTAAGATTTGGCAGGTTTGAAGCGTGCAGATGTGGGTTGAGTGCGTCATATGTAAATTGACTGCGTCATATGTAGGTTGAGTGCGTCATATGTAACTTGAGTGCGTCATCTGTAGTTTAAGTGCGTCATTCGTAGCTTGAGTGCGTCATGTGTAGCTTGAGTGCGTCACTTGTAGTTTCAGTGCGTCATCTGTAGTTTCAGTGCGTCGTCTGTAGTTTCAGTGCGTCATGTGCAGCTTGAGTGCGTCATCTGTAGTATAAGTGCGTCATTCATAGCTTAAGGGCGTCATCTGCAGCTTCAGTGCGTCATGTGTGGCTTGAGTACCTCGTGTGTGGCTTCAGTCCATCACTTGTAGTTTCAGTGCGTCATGTGCAGTTTGAGTGCGTCATCTGGAGTATAAGTGCGTCATTCACAGCTTGAGTGCCTCATCTGCAGCTTCAGTGCATAATGTGTGGCTTGAGTGCCTCATGTGTGGCTTCAGTGCGTCATGTATGGCTTGAGTGCATCATCTGTAGCTTCAGTGCGTCATGTGTGGCTTGAGTACCTCGTGTGTGGCTTCAGTCCATCACTTGTAGTTTCAGTGCGTCATGTGCAGTTTGAGTGCGTCATCTGGAGTATAAGTGCGTCATTCACAGCTTGAGTGCCTCATCTGCAGCTTCAGTGCATAATGTGTGGCTTGAGTGCCTCATGTGTGGCTTCAGTGCGTCATGTATGGCTTGAGTGCATCATCTGTAGCTTAAGTGAGTCATATGAAACTTGAGTGCGTCATCTGTAACTTGAGTGCGTCGTCTGTAACTTTATGCGTCGTCTGTAACTTGAGTGCGTCATCTGTAACTTGAGTGCGTTATCTGTAACTTGAGTGCGTCATCTGTAACTTGAGTGCGTCATCTGTAACTTGAGTGCGTCATCTGTAACTTCAGTGCGTCATCTGTAACTTCAGTGCGTCATTTCTAACTTGAGTGCGTCATATGAAACTGGAGTGCGTCATATGAAACTGGAGTGCGTCATATGAAACTGGAGTGCGTCATATGAAGCTTGAGTGCGTCATATGAAGCTTGAGTGCGTCATATGAAGCTTGAGTGCGTCATATGAAGCTTGAGTGCGTCATATGAAACTTGAGTGCGTCATATGAAACTTGAGTGCGTCATATGAAACTTGAGTGCGTCATATGAAACTTGAGTGCGTCATATGAAACTTGAGTGCGTCATATGAAACTTGAGTGCGTCATATGAAACTTGAGTGCGTCATATGAAACTTGAGTGCGTCATATGAAACTTGAGTGCGTCATATGAAACTTGAGTGCGTCATATGTAGCTTGAGTGGGTCATCTGTAGTTTGAGTGCGTTTCAAAATTCATTTCTTAAAGTCCACTTATATTCACTCGTTGTATCCTAATGATTTTATCCTAAAATATCGTCACTGCTGACAGTGCGACGCACATAGAAAACTTAAAATTATTTCGATGATTGCAGACAGCATATTTGCTTGTTATCGAATAAAAATTACCAGTGTATCACGTCGAATGAACGGTCGTCGAAGAGAAACGAAGGAAACCTTCGTCCATTAATTCTGAAATCGCTATTATCGAAGAAGCACGTCTATCGAAACGGTATTGGCGAATAATTGTGATCGTGTCGGTGAAATCGGCGATAAAAACAATGCCATTAAGCTGCAAAATGAGGATGGAGCATCGAGTCGAGTAACTTCGGAGCCGATACGACGCGATGCGATGATGGGACGAACGTTAAGCCGGAATATTGAAAATCACTGAATATCTGTTCATTATCGGGCCCGTTAATTAGAAGACCCCCGCGTTTATTATAAGAGAAAGATTGATTTCGAGCTAACGAGGTCGTATTTCACGTGTAATTAAATTCAACCGATATTAGTTGGTCGTCGCTGACTGGAGGGTTTTTACATGTGTCCTCAAATTGTTGCCTCTCGTTCGAGAATTCGTAATTATTTGTTGGCAAATAACGAATCGATTGCTTGCGGAGAAATGGGAGACCATTCATTTCGCGTTCTGATCATTCTGATTGTTTAACGGTATCAGAAAATGCAATTGGAATACTACCGAACGAGAGCGGGCAAATTTTTCTTCCTACCGCGTAAAATGGCGGAACTGGTAATTGAAAAGGAACTGACAGAATGCACGAACTTTTCCCATCGAACGTTCGTAAGTCAGAACGAAATTTCAAGGGAAAAATGTCATTATTTTTCGGGATTTTTCGGGGAAGCAGACTCTAGAATCAGGTAGCGGGATATCACATGCAAATACAGATCGAAAACGTACAATCAAATTTTTATATAATACCGTGTTTGAGAAAACGGAGTCGAGTGGAGTCGAGGCGGAATAAAGTGGAATGTAATCGATGGTAGAAAATATTTTACCAAGGGGATTGGGAATTTGAGGGGTTGGAAATTATGCGGATTGCAGATATCGCGGTTTCGAAAACTGAGAATTTGGAAGTTTGGAAATTTTGGGGGATGGAAATTTGGGAGTTTGCCAATTTTTATGTTTTGAAATTTTGGGGTTCGAAAATTAGGGGCTTTGGAAATTTGAGGGGTTGGAAATTATGCGGATTGGAGATATCGCGGTTTCGAAAACTGAGAGTTTGGAAGTTTGGAAATTTTGGGGGATGGAAATTTGGGAGTTTGCCAATTTTTATGTTTTGAAATTTTGGGGTTCGAAAATTAGGGGCTTTGGAAATTTGAGGGGTTGGAAATTATGCGGATTGGAGATATCGCGGTTTCGAAAACTGAGAGTTTGGAAGTTTGGAAATTTTGGGGGATGGAAATTTGGGGGTTTGCCAATTTTTATGTTTTGAAATTTTGGGGTTCGAAAATTAGGGGCTTTGGAAATTTGAGGGGTTGGAAATTATGCGGATTGGAGATATCGCGGTTTCGAAAACTGAGAGTTTGGAAGTTTGGAAATTTTGGGGGATGGAAATTTGGGGGTTTGCCAATTTTTATGTTTTGAAATTTTGGGGTTCGAAAATTAGGCGCTTTGGAAATTTGAGGGTTTAGCGACTTCTGATGTTTCGAAATTTTGGGATTTGCAAATTTTGAAATTTTGGGGTTCGAATATTTCACTCTTTGGAAATTTTAGGACTTCGGAAATTTCAGAGTTTGCCAATTGTTATGTTTGGAAATTTTGGGATTTGCAAATTTGGAGATATGGAAATGGGGTTTGGAAATTTGAGGGTGTGGAAGTTTGAGAGTTTGGAAATTTGCGCCAGAATAATATTCAGTAAAATTTAGAAATTCGAAAGTTTGAATATATCCTTGAAGAACTTTCACATGTGTACGTGTAATACTTTTGAAGACATCCTTTTTAAGAATGAATCATTAATGCTAGCCCTGTATATCGATTAGACACCAATTTAAGCGAGCACTAATTCAGCAACCGAGCGAGTTGATAACAGAAACTTTTGTTACAAATAAATCGTCATGTATTTAAAATTTTATTAAACCCTACCATCATTATAATAATTCCATTTCCGAAATAAACCACCAAAAACGCTGGTAAAATTGTAAAAAGTCTGCAAACCTATGAAATTTCACATCCAGTCCATTAAATATCGCAGCCTCTAGCATATCGGAAATATACATGTCACCAGGAAAATTGAAAATCTTAGCTGTCAAGAGAATACTTTTTGGTCGCAGTATATCATTCAGGTATGCTCTTTCTCTATCTCGGCGTATGTGGAACATCTGACAAGCTTTCTTCCATGGGAGACGAGATTGAAAATGGGGAAAAAGAACGACCATAAATGTATTCTCCGTCCTAGGACTCGCACAGGTTAATTACGTAAATGGGATACTCTTACTAAAGACGCAAAAATTCGCCTGGTAATCCTACAAATGCAAACGTGGCTGAATAATTAACGTTGCACGCAGTAGAGTGCCACTATCGTGCGAGTGTCACGCTCCTCTTCTATCTTATTTTCTTTCTGGAACGCGCCATATGTGGATCGCGAATAATTTTTGTTCTAACGCCTGCTCTCGCTGCATATTATTCTCGGCTATTGAAAACTGTCGAATTGCGCGGAGGAATTTTTTCAAATTTCTTGTCACACTTTTTGATGGTACTTGGTGTGATGATTAAGTTCTTCAAGGATAGTCATGTATATTCAAACTTTGAAATTTCTAAATTTCACTGAATTTTATTCTCGGTTATTGAAAATTGTCAAATTACGCGCAGGAATTTTTTAAAATCTCTTGTCACACTTTTTGATGGTACTTGGTGTGGAAGATGGTGGTTAAGTTTTACAAGAACTCGTATATATAATTTTCAAATTTTTAAATTTCATTGAATATTATTCTGGTGCAAATTTCTAAACTCCCAAGCTGCCAAGGTCCCAAATTTCCACACCCTCAAATTTTCAAACCCCAACATTTCCAAATATCAAAATTTGCAAATCCCGAAATTTCGAAACATCAATATTTTCAAACCCCAAAATTGCCAGACATAAAAATGTGCAAACCCCGAAATTTCGAATCATAAAATTTGACAAATCTTCAAATTTCCAGTCCAAAAATTTCCAGGACCCCAATTTTCTGAACCCCAAAATTTCTAAACCCCCAATTTTCAAGCCCTAAAATTTTCAAACCCCCAATTCTCAAACCCTTAAATTTCTAAACCCCCAATTTTCAAACCCCCAATTCTCAAACCCTAAAATTTCCAAACCCCCAATTTTCAAACCCTAAAATTTCCAAACCCCCAATTTTCAAACCCCCAATTCTCAAACCCTAAAATTTCTAAACCCCCAATTTTCAAACCCCCAATTCTCAAACCCTAAAATTTCCAAACCCCCAATTTTCAAACCCTAAAATTTCCAAACCCCCACTTTTCTAAACCCCCAATTTTCAAACCCTAAAATTTCCAAACCCCCACTTTTCTAAACCCCCAATTTTCAAACCCTAAAATTTTTAAACCCCCAATTCTCAAACCCTAAAATTTCTAAACCCCCAATTCTCAAATCCCAAAATTTTCAAACCCCCAATTTTCAAACCCTAAAATTTCCAAACCCCCACTTTTCTCAACCCCCAATTTTCAAACCCTAAAATTTCCAAACCCCCACTTTTCTAAACCCCCAATTTTCAAACCCCCAATTCTCAAACCCTAAAATTTCTAAACCCCCAATTCTCAAACCCTAAAGTTTCCAAACCCCCAATTTTCAAACCCTAAAATTTCCAAACCCCCAATTTTCAAACCCCAAAATTTCCAAACCCCCAATTTTCCAAACGTAAAAAGATGATTAAACATACTATTTCAAAATTCCTTTGAACCTACCATTTCCAAAATAGATCGTAACAATGTTCCCTCACATACTCCATAGTACAAGAAAATTTCATCAAAAGTTCCGTCTTAATGCCAGAATAAAGTCGAATCTTGACATCAAAATTTTATTTCGAGAACTTCTTCCTGAGTGAAACGGTCTCCAGAAATCCAGCGAAAGTTTCTCAATATCCTCAATCCTTCCGAGCAATAATACTCTTCATCCGCTCAAAAAAAAGAAGATAAACGACCGAGAGATTAATAGAGCCGTTCGTGGCTCTTTTTCGTAAATATCAAGAGAGATGCGGTGGTAACCGCATTTACTAAATGTGATAAAGATATCGATATGACGTTCCACAGAATGTTATCGAGTATTAAGAAAGTAGTTCTCGGCTTAGAGGAAGCGTAATCCTACTAGCTGCTACCTCTAGCCTTATTAGGTCTTAACGGGATTCCGGTTTGAAGATTTCGATATTTCCACTTCGACTGCAGCTTCTAGAACGCTTCGATATTAAATTCTACTTCATTTTTAACCACGACTTTGATTAGATCAGTCGTTAACACTGAAACTACCAAAAAGGTCAAACTTTTACAAGTTCCTCATTTTAACTTACAAAATTTATTAAGACAATTTCTTTGGTCTTTGTTAATCTTCATGAAGCTAAGGAATTAATTTATGCTTTATCATTTGTTTATTTTTCAACTTCATTTCTAATTTCAGAGTGTGTATTGCACACCGGTAGGTTTAGTGTTAAACTGCTGTATGACTTTTTCCATCTTTAACCCTACAACTTTTTAGACAGTTGAGTCTAAAAACTTTTGAACCTCACCTGCGATTTTGCTCTAATCAAAATATGTCGTACTCCATGTGAAATCAGGGGGGGTTTAAGTCATCACTTTACTCGTTTTGAATTTGTTGATAACAAGCCTTGAAAGTTTGTAATTTTCGCCCACTTTGGCGAAAATAGACTTCAAGAATTTTTTTCTCAGAAACTACTCAACCGATTTAGCTAAATTTTGTTTTGTTTTATTCATAAAGGATTGGGTTATTTTAAAACATTTTTTATTAACTCCATACATTTGTTATAAAATGTCGAAAAATTTATACAAATTCTTCCTTTGCGTTTTTTTCAATGAGGGGTGTAAATGGTTCACTTCAAGAATTTTTTTCTCAGAAACTACTCAACCGATTTAGCTAAATTTTTTGTTGTTTTATTCATAAAGGATTAGGCTATTTTAAAACATTTTTTTTTAACTCCATACATTTGTTATAAAATGTCGAAAAATTTATACAAAATTCTTCTTTTGGATTTCTTCAATGAGAGGTGTAAAGGGTTTAAAATATAGTCATATTCTTTGGAGTTTCCCTTTTAAAATACAAATCGACATTTTCTGTTACTGAATCTACCATCTTCAGAACTCATTTACGACAGTCAAACAGTTAGGTTAGGTTAGATTAATAGCATTGAAATTATAAGTAATTTTATTTCAAATTTAGATAACGAAACTATTTTTGTCAGTGATGACACCTTAACACCTCACTTATTACAGTCAAGGAATTATATTAGGTTAAACCAGGTTAGGTGCATTGAAATGATCAGCAACATTGTTGAACGACATGAAATACAAACTGAACAGCTATAGTCACTGACGAATCTACCAACATCAGAATTCACTATAGACAGTCAGAAGATCAGGGTAAGTTCTAATTGCATTGAAATAACGAGACATTCGTCAAGTTTCTCGAAACACAAAAACACCTCAGCAATTTTTGTCACCGCTGAATCTACCAACTCATCTATGACAGTTAAAAGAGGTCAGTGGAAATCACTGAAAAGATATTCAAGTTTCTCGAATGCACCTCATCAAATTTCATCCCTGACGAGCCCACCACCTTCGGAGCTCATCAATTTTTCAAAGAGACTAGTATTAATACCATTGAAATAAGTTTCTTAAAACACACCTCATCAATTACTGAACCTTAATGACAGTCGAGTTCTAACGATTCGACCAGTGAGATACAAACGCAAGAATTTCGATCGCTAACGAACGCAAGAGTTGAAAAATGGGGCACTGTTTTCTGCCGTTGAGGGGGGCAATACCTTTAGAATCTTAAAAAATTGCAAAATTTTTTTTTTCTATGAAATGTTAGTGCAACATCTCAAAAATATAGTCTCAAAATTTTAAAGCTTAATACGGAGTCCTTTTGATGTTATGGCCGATTATCGTGACTCATGTTTGGAATCGCGCCGCAGATATTCACGCGCTCGGTGCGGAGGGCTATGTAGCAGATTTGTTATTATCATGCCATTGCTGTGTTTGAAATTTTGTATTTTTACGGAGAATGAGCTTATGGAGAAAAATCAACTTTACGAGTAAGCCGAAGGATTATTATATGGCGCAGGAATCGCAGATTAGTTGGTAAATCATTGAAATTATTCAGGTTTTACTTATCGAAACTTTAAACGCATTTTTCTCAGAACTACATTTTTAAAATTGGCGTGACTGATAACTCAAAAACTAGTTTATCAATCGCGCTCAAATTTTTTGCACATATCCACGACAATACCACCTAACATATGAACCTAAATGTACGAAATAAATTTAACATTAAAGTCCTTTTTTATTGCAAAATATTGCGAAAATTTTCAGTAAAATTCAAAGTTTTTCTTTAAAAGCGCGCCATCTCTTCAATTTTCCATATTTTTCACATTTCTTAGGTTCATCTACTAACTGTGAATGTTAATAATCGAAACATCGTTTGCAAACTTGTTTCACACCAATGTAACTAAAGCTAGAAGTCACGCCGTTTCACGAGACGCGCCGAAACACTTCCAGGAAAGACTATCATAATTCCGCCATTTTTAAATATTTAAAAAAAAAGAAAATATGTTGTAATAGGCATTAGTTATAATAAATTATACCGGAAATTTCGAAAATACAAGACAAAGATATCCTATACAAAAAAATTCACAAATATCAGCTTATTTTCATCTATCTAAAGGTATTGCCCCCCTTAAGGGGTAACACCACTCTAGAGCCAGAAAAAGAGGCCTAAATTTGACAATTTATTTTGGAAGTATGACAAGCGGAAAAGAATTTCTTTTCAGAGGGTTTATTTAACACATATTGAAGTACGCAAAATAATTTTTTGTTTGTCATTTTCGTACAAAATGGGGGCGGCAGAGCCCATCGGTGGAAACAGCTTTTGTAGAAACACCGCCACGGGAGGACGGATTTCTCGCCATGTGTGAGACTTGGAATAAAAAATAAAAAAAATTTATAATCTATATACAATTGGCCTTGGTAGTACGTAGGGGTTTTTCGTTTAATCAATTTTTGTAAAAGTTATGCATGTTTTAAGAAATGAATCGACGTTTTGCATGAAAAATGTGCATTGAATTGTTTATAAAAAAAAAAGTTTACATTCAATCAAAAAACGGCTATGTACTACCATGGAGGATATTGTTGTAAAGCTACTTTCAATATTTCAATTCGACCCATACAATAGTCACTGAGAAATCCGTCCTCCCAGTATGACAAAACTGGTTTCGAGGAAAACGCGTTTAAAGTTTTATGAACATTTTAATCCTTCAATTTCTTGTTTACCTCTAATCTGCGATTTCTGCACTATACATTTGCCCAACCAGGTCGATGTTCGCCTCCTCCTCTACCTTCCTCTACAACCGTTTGTTTTGTAGGTAACAGATGTACTTATTATTTTAAATGGTAAAAGTAATACAAAAGCCATGAATCGCAGCACGCCGCGTAAGTACTCAGTGCGCGCTCTAAGAAGCTGCGGCAAAATTGATAATTGGCTCTTTTAAAAATTGTTTTCCACTATAAATCAAATGGCATTCTGTTTCTATGACCCAAAAGCATCGTTTAAGCCAAAAAAGAAAAAATCGACTTTTTGAAAATCCTAGTGGTGTGTTACCCCTTAAGGCTAGACCCGATTTCTTCTTCTTTTCCCGTCGGCATTCAGCCCCGTCTCGCGAAAGAATCGTATTTCCCGGCAGTCGATTTCTAAATTCACCTTAAAGAAGCAGTACATTTCTGTCGATAGGCGAGTCACCGTGGAAAGCTCGGCTTAAAGTTTAATGCAACGGCTTAAGCTGTATCAGTTTCTGGATCCGTATTACACTAAGGCGATCGTTAACTTTGACGTCGTACGGACAGGTGAACACGTTTGCTTGATCTAAAGATTAACGCGTCTCGCCGAGTACTATTTTCTCTTGCACGTGTCAGCTCGAACGGGGTTTCCGCTTCGTTCAGCCGATTATATCTCGGGTTTTTCTTCTTTTTCGTTGAGAATTTTACAGGGAACACAAAGATGAAGTGTCTTACAGGGAATCCGGGGGATAAGAGTTATTTTAATGAATTGTAAGCCCCTGAAGAGGATCGTAGAAGCGTGTAATGTTAATATAGGATTATACCCTTTAATACATTTCGGTTGAATGAGATTTTCACTTTGTGGATCTGTTTTGTCCTTTTTTTGGAAGTGGAGCTACGTTAATGAGGTGTTCGAGATCAAAGAGGCTTTACGCTGGACATATTTCTTGGGCGCTTGGAAGTTTGTAGATTTTGTGCTTGAGTGTTTTTACAAATTTTTATTTGCTAATTAGTATATTTTTTGTTTGGGTAGTCGAAGTGTGGGAGAAGAGTGGGATGTTTGAGGGATTTGTGGTAGCGGTTTGAGAGCTTGGAAGAGACGATTTTCGGAATATGAGAAATTTGGGAATTTGAAAAAAAGGGTTTTGAGAATTTCGAGACTTAGAAGTTTAGAAATTTTGGGTTTGGAAGTTGAGAGGTGTGGGAGTTTAGGAATTTGGACCCTGATAAATTTGGGGATTTTGGAATTTGGAAAGTGAGAAATTTGAAGATTTAGGAATTTGGGGAATTTGGGATTTGGAACCTGGGAGATTTGGGGATTTTGGTATTTGGAAAGTGAGAAATTTGGGGAATTTGGGATTTGGAACCTGGGAAATTTGGGGATTTTGGGAATTTGGAGCCTGAGAAATTTGGGGATTTTGGGTATTTGGAGCCTGAGAAATTTGGGGATTTTGGGAATTTGAAGCCTGAGAAATTTGAGAGTTTGGGAATTTTGGAATTTGGTACATGTGAAGTTTGGGTATTTTGGAATTTGGAACCCAAGAAAATTTGGGGATTTTGGAAATTTGGAGCCTGAGAAATTTGTTACCTAAGAAATTTGAAAATTTAGAAATTTGGGAATTTTGGAATTTGGTACATGAGAAATTTGGGTATTTTGGAATTTGGAATCTGAGAAATTTGGGGAATTTGGGATTTGGAACCTGAAAAATTTGGGGATTTTGGGAATTTGGAGCCTGAGAAATTTGGTACCTAAGAAATTTTGAAACTGAGAAATTTGGGAATTTTGAATTTGGTACATGAGAAATTTGGGTATTTTGGAATTTGGAACCTAAGAAAATTTGGGGATTTTGGGTTTTGGAGTCTGAGAAATTTGGTACCTAAGAAATTTGAAAATTTAGAAAATTGGGAATTTTGGAATTTGGTACATGAGAAATTTGGGTATTCTGGAATTTGGAATCTGAGAAATTTGGGGAATTTGGGATTTGGAATCTGAAAAATTTGGGGATTTTGGGAATTTGGAACCTGAGAAATTTGGTACCTAAGAAATTTGAAAACTGAGAAATTTGAAAATTTAGAAATTTGGGAATTTTGAATGTGGTACATGAGAAATTTGGGTATTTTGGAATTTGGAACCCAATAAAATTTGGAGATTTTGGTAATTTGGAGCCTAAGAAATTTGGTACCTAAGAAATTTGAAAATTTAGAAATTTGGGAATTTGGAATTTGATACATGAAAAATTTAAGTATTTTGGAATTTGGAATCTGAGAAATTTGGGGAAGTTGGAACCTGAAAAATTTGAAAATTTAGGAATCTGGGGAAT
Source organism: Megachile willughbiella (assembly GCA_945859595.2). Classification (NCBI taxonomy): domain Eukaryota; kingdom Metazoa; phylum Arthropoda; class Insecta; order Hymenoptera; family Megachilidae; genus Megachile; species Megachile willughbiella. The sequence continues at coordinate 8,172,634 of OX243805.1, read as the reverse complement.
TTTTCGTAGAGATTAATTTCAGTTTCTTTCTTTCAAATTCTTGTTCTCATTTAAATTTCCAAATTTACTACAAATTAATTATATTTAGTACTTAGAAAAATATATAGTGTATCTGAAGTAGTAAGTTTTCAATATTAAGTTGATCTACTCTTCTTCTTAATTTTAATTATTTCAGTAATTGCATTAAGGATTCTTTCGTGGAAAATAATTTTAGAATTCTTCTATCAAATTTTGGTTTAAACTTTTCCCTTTCATTACTAATTAATTACTGTCGTTTAGTGTGGAAAAGATAGACGAATCAAAAGTTATAACTTTTCTCAAGATGAATTGTATAAATCACTTCGTTTCATCCCTCATCATTATACTTTATTTTTGATGTAACAGTAACTGCACAAACGTCCACAAACTAGTTTGTACTAGTGTTAATACTATGGTAGTATTAATACTAGTATCTGCACAGACTTCCACAAATTAGTTTATACAAGTGTTAATACTATGGTAGTATGGCAGTATTAATACTAGTAACTGCACAGACTTCCACAAATTAGTTTATACTAGTGTTAATACTATGGTAGTATGGCAGTATTAATATGGTAGTATTAACCCCTTGCACTATGACCTATTTGTCAGGTGCGTCAGTCAGAACTAACTAAACACAGCTACAATATTGAAACAGACAAAGAATGTTGAAATGTTATGACAACATGGTATTATGCAATCGTTGACTATACAAATTATAATTGGACTTGAACTCCAAATTGAAGAATTTTCAAAATTCGAGTAAAATTGATCTCAACTGAAGTACCAGTGCGTCACGAGTCAGACTCGTCAAAATAGTGCAAGGGATTAAATATACTTTGTTAGACAATAGATCAATGGTAAGTTTTGAGAACAATTACATCTGAATTTTTCAGAAGGGGCGAAACCTTTGATAATTTCGCGTTTCGCTGCACGAACCGAGACTTTAGCGAGCGGCTTTAATTGCTCAAACGTCATTTCAACACGCGGGTTTCCTTCCGCTTTTATCCATTCCACCGTTTCGCGTTTCCCGTCGTTAACAGTGTTCTATTAGCGCTTTAGACAACCAAAGCTAAGCGGTTGTTTCAGACCACGTTTTCACGCGACGACGGGTTTTTGTCTCGTCGACAGACACCGATTTTTTGATCAGCCAACAGATTAATTAACGATGCGTTTTGAACGCGCCTGAAAGAAATATTCGCACCTGCCTTTGCTCTCATCTTCAATCGTCTAGACATCGTTTCGGGATATGTATTGTCCAATCATCCCCCTTTAGGCGTTTCGATCGGTGAAACAATATGGATTTTAGAATAAAGGGAAAAATTAATGATCTGCGGGTGATGAGGAGCAAATTGTTGGTAGGACTGTCTGAGTTATTTCAGTGGTTGACTGTTTCGTGGGGTTTTTATTTATTTAAGACTGTGTACTAGAGGATTTCATGTTAACAAAGTTTATTTGGTACTTTGAATTTGCTAGATTATTTAGACATTTTCCAAGTTTCAGATATTCATATTTTTAGACTTTTTAATTTGTGGTGTTTAGATTTTTAGATCTTTAGATTGTCAGATTGTTAGGTTTTCAGATTGTTAAATTGTCAGATCGTCAGATTTTCTAATTGTCAAATTGTCAGATTGTCAAATTGCCAGATTGTCAAATTGTCAAATTGTCAGATTGTCAGATTGTCAAATTGTCAGATTGTCAAATTGTCAAATTGTCAGATTGTCAAATTGTCAGATTGTCAAATTGTCAGATTGCCAAATTATCAGATTGTCAAATTGTCCGAATGTTAGATTGTCAAATTGTCATATTTTCAAATTTTCAAATTATTAAATTGTTAAATTGTCAAATTGTCAGATGTTCAAATTGTGAGATTGTCAAATTATTAGATTGTCAGATTGTCATATTTTCAAATTTTCAAACTATTAAATTGTTAAATTGTCAAATTGTCAGATGTTCAAATTATGAGATTGTCAGATTGCCAAATTTCCAAATATCCACATATGTATTCAAATGAAGGTACTTCGAAATCAAAAATCTTCAAATACCCAATCAAATTAAGAATCTTCAATATTTTCAAATATTCGGAATACTTACAGATATTGCAAACAACATTATTCCACGACACTTCCTTTGAAATACAAATGATTTTGTCACTGACGAACCTAGTACCTCCAGAACTCATTTATAACAGTCCGAGTTAGGTTAGATTAGATCAGGTTAACTAGTTTGGAATAATGAACAGCATTGCTCCGCGACAAGTTTCTTGAAATACAAACATTCAGCAGCCTCTGTCACTGATGAACCTACCAACTTCGTTTCTTACAATCATACAATTATATTAGGCTAAGTTAGGTTTGGTGCACTGAGATAATCAGCAACATTCTACAACGACATATTTTTTCAAATGAATCCTTCAGAACGATGGATCCTCGAAAGTTAGCGTCGCGACAAGCTGGAAAAGGACACTGAAATGTACACTTCATTTCATATTAAAACGAAGTTGAAAAATAAATCAGACAACTGAGCATAAAATCGTACACATATTAGTTCTTTATTTTTGCGTATATAGATAATAATGATAAATTATGTAACTTATAGCTGGAAACTTGTGGAGTCATTTGACCGTTTTGGTAGTGTGTTAATCCATAAAATAATTGCAAAGTGGATTCCAAAAAAATAATTAGAACAATCCGATTTACTGAATCCAGAAAACTGACATTTCCTTCAGAACACAGGAAAATTCAGTAAATGCATTCCGAAACGTCCGTGCACAAAATTCATTAATCTTTTGAAAAGTACACGAATCAATTCAATTATCGAGAGCGAATCACTATGGAATGATTAAACAAAAATAATCTTTTCATTTTCAGGCAATACGTTAGCAACGTTATCAAAAATATTTGTATCATCGTTCGGTATCGAACACTTCAAACAAATTTCGATAGCTTTTGTTTCATAAATTTGAACGCGCGTGGACACGGGTGCATTCAATCCTCTTATCCAAAGAATCCATTTGCTGTTCGAACGTGAATTATCGATCTGTCAAATGGTTTAACGTGACATTGTATCTGCGTGCGTTCTTTCGCAATCGCTGTAAATTCACTGGGAAATCTGAGATATCAAACTGATATCTAAACATTTTTGTATGAACACGATCGTGTATATTTTATTTTGAACACTGTATGATGGTGATGTAAACATTTTTGTATGAACGTGATTGTGTATCTTTCATTTTGGACACTGTATGAATGTGATGTAAACATTTTTGTATGAACATGATTGTGTATCTTTCATTTTGAACACTGTATGATGGTGATGTAAACATTTTTGTATGAACATGATTGTGTACCTTTCATTTTGAACACTGTATGCATGTGTGAGCATGATTGTAGACCGCTTTTATACATGTATTATGTAATTATACGGTTGTGTTGGCCGAGCGTTGATGCAGCAAACATGTGAGTTATTTGCAAGGACTTTTGTTATAAATATGTATTCACTCGTTATTGTGATTTCGTCACTCACATGCATTTTTAAAATGATTAAATCCTGGCATTATTTATATTGGAGTAATGATGCCTCCACACACGACTACATACATGTATAACTCGAAAATAAAGCTTCAATATTTTGGCACATGTAAAAGTTGTTCAGAATCGTTCCACCTACCACACCCTTTCGAGTCTTATACCAGTTGTGGGACACCCTGTATATTAACTATTATATTAAATAAAGCCTTTTCTTTCAATTAACTTCTACCATAAACGCGTACCTAGCCACTCTTAATCCAGTTATATCAATTTAAATAGTTGAATCCTCCCATTTCTCGTTTACCTCTTACAATGTGTTTGAACAAATTGCGTGTACTTGTAATTGCAACGCTGGTGAAACACGATTTACCATGTAATTAACGTCTGTTCGTATCGATGGATAGCTAAATAGCCTGTTAGCCGATGCACTATACAAAATTATTAGCACGATCAGGAATTCGAAACGAGTTTCATTAAATCCTAATTACCGTCACCAAGTTTTTAAGCTTTATTAACGCTGACGTATGTGATGACTGAATAATCTGTAATTAAACTGTTCCCGAAGTTTAATCCGCGTACAGGTTGGAATTATCGTAAGAATACATCCTGTAATTGTAATTGCAACGAGAGAATTAGACCTCACAAGTTTCTAGCGATACAATGGTTTCACGGTTTTTCGTTCCTTCGTTTGTAGTTTTCAATCAATTATCAGCTTCCAAATTTCCCAAAATTCAATACCCAAATAAAAGATACACTAAATTAAAAATTGTAAAAACATTCCGTCACGAAATCCACAAACTTCCAAACGTCCAACCGAGAAATATGTCCAGAATGTGTTAAAATTAAGAAGAGTAGATCAACTTGAAGGTGAATGAGAACATACTTCATCTAATACACTATTTTTTTAAATAATATAATTAATTAGTAGTGAATTTAAACCAGACAAAAAATTCGAAAGGAGGAACCTAAAATTCTCCACAAAAAATCCTTGAATGCAAATACAGAAGCAAGCAAAATTAACAAGTGAACAAACTTGACGTTGAATAACTTACTACTCATGATACATTTTGAGAGAAAATAAAAGTATTAAAATTATAAAACAATAAGCGAGGCGAGTAACGTACAATATATTACGTTGTTTATTGTTCGAGCGAAAACTTGTTCTTCGAAGCAAGTTATCTTGCAGTAGTACGACATGATAAATGATCAGACGTAACACGTAACAAGGTTAAAGTAGCGACTACTTTACTTTCCTCCCTTTATTTCCTTTTGCGTCAGCCAGTTCGTAGTGTTTTGCGTCCGTTCCCACGCACGATTTCCCAGGTTTGCTGATCTTCAACAAAATCCCTCCCACATTTTTATCCGTAACACGTAACCTGCTATCTCCTTTCGGCTTCACCGTGAAACGATCCGATCGCGGCTGCTTTATGCCGACAGTCGTGTCTACAGCCTCGTGGTTGCCCTTTATCACTGCTAACGAAGCTAATTTATTGATACCGTATCGCTGCATTATGCGTACCATTATCCGCACAGTTTCGCTGGTGATTACGGTATACGATGCGCCCTTGGAGTACCTCGTTAAATATTTTTAAACTCGTCGTTAGTGGAGATAAGATGTGACCGATATGGGACTTTGGAATTTCAAATTTTTTAAGTTGGGATTTTTAACTTTGGGAAGTTAGGTGGTCAAGTTTGGAATTTGGAAATTTAGGGGGTGTGCAAGGTTGAAATTTGGAAATTTAGGGGGTGTGCAAGGTTGAAATTTAGAAACTTACGAGGTGTGCAAGTTCGAAATTTAAAAATTTTGGGGACGTACAAAATTAAAATTTAGAAATTTAGGGGGTGTGCAAGATTGAAATTTAGGAATTTGGGGGATGATCGACATTAAAATTTAGAAATTTAGAGGGTGTGTATCTTTGAAATTTAGAAATAATAGGAGGTGTACAAGTTTGAAATTTAGAATTTTAGGGGATGATCAAGATTAAAATTCAGAAATTTGGGGGATGATCAAGATTAAAATTTAGAAATTTAGGAGGTGTGCAAGGTTGAAATTTAGAAACTTACGAGGTGTGCAAGTTTGAAATTTAGAAATTTTGGGGATGTCCAAATTAAAATTTAGAAATTTAGGGGGTGTGCAAGATTGAAATTTAGAAACTTAGGAGGTGTGCAAGTTCGAAATTTAAAAATTTTGGGGACGTACAAAATTAAAATTTAGAAATTTAGGGGGTGTGCAAGATTGAAATTTAGGAATTTGGGGGATGATCGAGATTAAAATTTAGAAATTTAGAGGGTGTGTATCTTTGAAATTTAGAAATAATGGGAGGTGTACAAGTTTGAAATTTAGAATTTTAGGGGATGATCAAGATTAAAATTCAGAAATTTGGGGGATGATCAAGATTAAAATTTAGAAATTTAGAGGGTGTGAAAGTTTGAGATTTAGAAATAATAGGGGTTGTACAAGTCTGAAATTCAGAAATTTAATTTAATTTTTATAATTGTACCACAACTAATTTTTAAATTGCACCCCAACTATTTCTTAAATTACACCTCAACTAATTTTTATAATTGCTCTCCAACTATTTTTTAAATTATACCCCAAATAATTTTGAAATTGCACCCCAACTATTTGTCGAATTACTCCCCATCTATTTTTTAAATTACACCCCAACTTTTAAATTACTCCCCAACTAATTTTTAAATTGCACCCCAACCTTCAAATAACAACCTGCCTAAATATTTAAATTCTACCACATCTCCACCTTTAAACTTCACGGAATGAAACAATTAATTAAACTGCACTTCGAAACAACAATTCCACCGTAGAACGTCACACACGCTTATCTCCCCAAAAAGGGTTAATTGAACGATCAAAGTGTTTACGGTTGTTTGCGGTCCCTTTACAGACCAAATTATTCCACAAGAGATTGGGTTACTTAGGTTAATTAATTCGGCAAAATGAACCGTCAGTTTTTCCGCCAAACAAAGCGGACCACCCTCGTTCCAGATTTTTGTTAATTAACGGCGATTAAGTCGACTTTATCCGGATTGTTCGGTTGCTGCGTGCGAGGGATAATATTTGTAATTAAAGACAAATAGAACGGTCGTGACGCGCACTAGATGGCTGGCCGTACGCGATATTGGAGGCTTTATATCGGCACGTCATATTCATGGGTTCGCCATTTCCGATGGAGTTGACCACAAAAAAAAAAAAGATGGAAGGATAATAAATTGCTAGCATTGAAACACGCGTTTCCGTGCCACGTCTCATCATCGTCGCTGGAATTTATTTCTCTCTGGAATAGCTGCTTCCGTGAGGTATTGTCAGTATTAATGGTACAGTGATTACTTTTAATACAGATACCATGGTAATGGATAGCCGGGGATTCCAAATGAGAAAAACCGAAAATGAGGAAAGATTTGTTCCTATATTTTCTATGTAGAAAGAGCACGTTTTTTTATATGGATTCTGAAAATTTATTTTATACACGGTGTTGGAATCTCTCTAGGCTACGATAAGTAGCGATATGCATTCTTCTTGTTTATTGGGTGTTGGTTGTGCCACCATTAACCGTTGCATGAAGGGCAGTTAAAAATTAAAGGGACATTGGAGAAAAGGGACGAAAATTTGGTGATTTAGGGATGTGAAAATTTGGCAGTTTTGGGATGCGAAAATTTGTATTTTTGGGATGTGAAAATTTGGTATTTAGGGGTTGTGAAAAATTTGGCAGTTTAGGGACGAAAATTTGGTGATTTAGGGATGTGAAAATTTGGCAGTCTTGGGATGCGAAAATTTGTATTTTTGGGATGTGAAAATTTGGTATTTAGGGGTTGTGAAAAATTTGGCAGTTTAGGGACGAAAATTTGGTGATTTAGGGATGTGAAAATTTGGCAGTCTTGGGATGCGAAAATTTGTATTTTTGGGATGTGAAAATTTGGTATTTAGGGGTTGTGAAAAATTTGGCAGTTTAGGGACGAAAATTTGGTGATTTAGGGGTGTGAAAATTTGGCAGTCTGGGATACGAAAATTTGTATTTTTGGGATGTGAAAAATTGATAGTTTAGGGACAGGAAAATTTGGTGTTTTAGGGTTGTGAAAAATTTGGCAGCTTAGGGACGAAAATTTGGTATTTTGGGAGTGTGAAAATTCTGTACTTTAGGGAAACGAAAATTTGTATTTTTGGAATGTAAAAATTTTATAATTGAAAGATACGAAAATTTGACAATTTAGGGAGAACATATGAGAGACGTACTACTGTGATCCAAAAGTACGTTGAATTTGTTTATAAAATGAAAAATCTTCATATATACCTCTAAATCTCATCACTTTCAAAGTATTCCCCATCCGACACTACACTTATGCCAACGTTTTTTCCGATCCTCGAAACAGTCAAACAAGTCCTTTTCCGGGATGGCCAATACTTTCTTCGATTTGCCTTTTATCTCATCAGCCGATTCGAAACGGTGTCCCAGACACGGTCTTTTGAGTTTGTTAAACAGCCAGAAGTCGCACGGTGCTGAATCAGGCGAATACGGTTGTGGAACGATATGGGTCGATTTTTTGGCGAAACGCTCTCGAAGAACCAATGCAGTGTGGGACGGCGCAGTATCGTCCCACACGGAATTGACGAGTTTGAGGCACAAAACATCTTTTAAAATGGTTTCGGTTGATCCAAATGAGATGTTCGCAGCGTCAAGATCTCTAATTGTCAATCGACGATTTCCAAGCACCAAATCTTTGATTTCCTTCGCGTGGCATTCATCAGTACATGTTGATGGTTCGTCCGGAGCGCTATTTGTCTTGAACTCGGACTCGACCTTCTTCGAAATGTTTGTACCACTTGTAAATATTTTTTTGCGTCATAGCCTTGTCACCGAAGGCCTTCTGCAACATCCACAACGTTTCCGCGGCAGAATATTCATTCCGTAAACAAAATTTCATGCAAATTCTTTGCTCAACAAAATCAGACATAGTAAAAATCGAAAAACTTTTCTATGTTTACAAAAGCACGCGTAGCTCTGCAGTAATTCAAAATATTGACATAAAACTGTACATAGATATCAAAGACAGTACTACTAATCCACACAAAAAATAATTTCATAATTTTACAGTACCCGCAAAGCTTAAATGAAAAATTCACCTTATTCTTCGATCACAGGAGTGTATGAGAAAATATATATGCAATGGTAGAAACTACAAATGTGAAAGAACCTAAGACTTAATAGTTCATACGTGTTAAATGGGACAAACGATTAAAAAGTGCAATTTATCACCAAAGAGAAAATCCCGGAAGATTTTCAAGTTGAGACCGGTGTTTCCCGGTGTAATCATCGTAAGTGATATCCACCATAAAGCTTGCTGACCATTACTATGCTTATCCGTGGGATTTGTCCTTGCTACCACTTCCTGTCCCTCGTCCTTTTTCCCGCGCTAAAACGAATAGCTTTCACGATCCCCGAAGTCTTCAAGCTTTTCCAATTATGGGCTGAATCATTCGATTCGCGCATTTGCATTCGGCTCGTACTCTTCAGAACTTATTTCAATGCTAATACGTCACCATTTACCTTCTCTTGTGGACTTAATTCATACAATGTAGCCCTTAGGTGTGGCTGATCGGTAAGGATTCTTACATTGAAAATGAGGGGATGATTATTTGGGGAGACTTTTGGAGATTTTTGTGGACGTTCGATGAAGTCTCAGGTTTGGGACAGGACTGAATCTGAGGATTATTAAATTTTCAAATTTCGAAGGTTACAAATTCAAAAAGACAGATTGCTAAATTTCTAAGCTTGTCGAGAGACAAATTCCTAAATTCGTAGTTTGCTTAGGTTCTAAATTTCCAAATTCTCACATTCCTAATTTTAAATCTTCAAGTTCCCAATTTTCAGAATCCGAAATTCCCAAATTTCTCAAGTTTTAAATCCTCAAGTTTCCAAATTTCTCAAGTTCTAAATTCGTAAATTTCCAAATTTCTCAAGTTCCAAATTCCCAAATCCTCAAATTCCCCAATTCCCCAAATTTATAAATTCTCCAAATTCCAAATTTCCCGATTCCCCAAATCCCCAAATTTCTAAATTTCTCAAGTTCCCCAATTCCCCAATTTCCAAATTCCCAAATCCCCAAACTTTCCAAATTCCAAAATCCTCAAATCCCAAATTTCTAAATCTCTCAAGTTCCAAATTCCCCAATCCCCAAATCCCAAATTTCTAAATCTCTCAAGTTCAAAATTCCCCAATTCCTCATTTCCCCCATTTCCAAATTCCCCAATACCCCATTTCCAAATTCCCGAATATCCAAATTTCTTAAGTTCCAAATCCGTAAATTTTGAAATTTCTCAACATCCAAATTCCCGAAAGTACTAGAATTCTACTCGTATCTACAAACTTGCAATAACTCCGCTCCACAACGTTCAATAAATGACGTAATATCACACTCATTACATATCCGCAGTTCTCCATAAAACAATATTTGATCTCAGTATCCGTTATATTCGAAGCATAAACGTTTACGTTTCTATTAGAAGCCATATTTTCTGAAGGTAGCGAGTATATTAAATGAAATTAAATCCCAATTCGAAAGGCAAATAATTCATCGTCAAACATTGACCAAAGCTCCCGAAGATCAGCGAATCACGGTGCTTCTCGAACCCGGTGAAACAGCTAATGAAGACGTTTAATCGGTCGTTACAAAGGACCATTTTAAATATTAGCTCATGCTTCGTTGATTCTGGGACCGAACGCAAACAAAGGAGGATCACGAACGAATACGTTACGTTTTTTCCGTCGTTCGAAGTTTGCGTTCGTATGAATACATTTTCTCCGGCGGGAAAATTTGAATGCATTGTAAACAAATATTTCCACGTCGCAACGATTTCACGTTCGACCGAACCGGCCAAGATTATTCGATATAAAAATTCAACACTACGTCCGTACCGCGATAAATTTCGTGACCAACGGTGGTTCATGCATTCATTCAACCCTCGGCTATGAAAAATACCTTCACGCTATTCAGACCTCACCCCCCGTCAAATTATGCGTTCCTATAAATTTCCTCGACCGCGAAACGTTATGTGATAATTGGGTTCGTTGATAAACAGGAATACCAACAACCCGTGATTTTTTCTTGGACAATTTGAATATATACGAGTTTTTATCGCGTTGCGTGCAACGTGCTGGTTTTTGTTTGTCGTAAATAAGGTAATTACTGGTGTAACGTTTAACCAAATAGTGGATCAATAATATCGCAATAATTCTTCAATATATGATAATACTATTACATTAATTATTGTATAATTATATTGATAATATTGATATATCAATATCTCAATACCAGTATTGATAATACTGTTATATTAATTATTATATTATTGTATTATACTGATAGCATTATTGATACTGATATTGATATATCAATACCTCAATGTATGATATAATAATACAAATATAATATATTGATATCAATATTGGTAATATTGGTATGATATCAATAATATCTCAATATATGATAGAATAACATAGATATGTTATATTGATATCAATATTGGTAATATTGATATAATATCAATAACACCTCAATGTATGATATAATAACACAGATATATTGTATTGATATCAATATTGATAATATTGGTATAAAATCAATAACATCTCAAAATCTCGAAATGTCAAGATTGCAAGGTTCCTATATCCCTAGCTACCTACATGACCCTACATGACCTCATACATATAAAATGTAAATACATACATATATCATATACATCCTATAAATCACATAAATCATATAAAGCATATGAATCATACAAATCACATATATCATATATGTACATCCTATAAATCACATAAATCATATGAATCCTACAAATCACATGTATCATATACATCCTATAAATCACATAAATCATATAAAGCATATGAATCATACAAATCACATATGTCAAACACATCATATAGATCATATAAATCATTCATTCTATAAATATACATCATTTCCAAAATTCACCTAAATTAAAACTAAATCTGAAATCAAAATTACAATTACTATGGATATTATACTAAAATTTTAACAGTAAACAATAATATCAATCAGATAAAAGAATGTACACATTCTCCCATAATGAATAAATAAATATTACATGTAGGTCCCTTTAAATTTTGACACAGTCCTAAAAGCTTTGATCTAAATGCAAAATCCGTAGAAAATTATGTATTACAATTGAATTGTACTCGTTACTTAAAGTAAACCTAAAATCCCATGAAACTGCATCTCAGCCTGAGAGCCTTTTCCTCGAGAACGACTTTTCATTCCCCAATCTCGATTAATATTTTTTTCATACAGGAGCATCTCCTTTGAGCCTGGGACCGTTTTAAGGTCCCTGTACAGATCGGGTATCCGTCTGCCAAGTATGATAAGGACGTAAAAAGAGAAATCGATTCTGTGAAAGACGATGTAATCCGCGTCATTTCGTCGACAGTATGCGACCGTAAAAGAACGTGGCTAATAATTCGCGATAGCTTCAAGCTTCCATCTCACGTTTCTGCTCGAGAGAAGCCTCTGTGCGTGAAAGGAATTACACCGTTCAAAGAACGAGAATTATTCGTCCTTGCGTTCTTGGATGCCTTGACCTTTTCTCGTTAAACAGATTTCTGGAATACCGAGGTACACGTAGGCCCAAATCTGCTCTGCTATATTTGATAAACTCGGAGATTCGGAATACCTGAGGGGTATGGAAAGTTGGTTGTTTTGGGACGTGGAAAGTTGGTTGTCTAGGGATGCGAAAGTTGGGAGTTTTGAGATATGCAAAATTCATAGTATGGGGAGAAAATTTGTATTCTTGGGATGTGATTTGGTAGTTTAGGGATGAAAATTTGATGATTTCGGGTATGTAATTTGGGAAATTCGGGATACGAAAATTTGTATTTTTGGGGTGTGAAAATTTGGTAGTTTAGGGACGGGAGAATTTGGTATTTGGGGGACGTGAAAATTTGGTAATTTAGGGATACGAAAATTTGTACTTTTGGGGTGTGAAAATTTGGTAGATTAGAGACAGGAAAATGTTGTAATTTGGGGACGTGAAAATTTGGTAATTTAGGGACAGGAAAATTTGATATTTAGGGGATGTGAAAATTTAGTAATTTAGGGATAGGAAAATTTGGTAATTTGGGAATATGAAAATTTGGTAATTTAGGGAGAAGAAAATTTGGTATTTAGGGGATGTGAAAATTTGGTAATTTAGGGACAGGAAAATTTGGTAATTTGGAGACGTGAAAATTTGGGAATTTAGGGAGAGGAAAATTTGGTATTTAGGGGATGTGAAAATTTGGTAGATTAGAGACAGAAAAATTTGGTAATTTGGGAATATGAAAATTTGGTAATTTAGGGAGAGGAAAATTTGGTATTTTGGGGATGTGAAGATTTCGTATTTAGGGGATGTGAAAATTTGGTAGATTAGAGACAGGAAAATTTGATATTTTGAGAATCAGAAATTTGGTAATTTAGGGACAGGAAAATTTGATATTTTGGGAATGAGAAATTTGGTAGTTTTGGGATACGAAAATTTATATTTTTGGTATGTGAAAATTTAGTACTTTAGAAACAGGAAAATTTGGTACTTTGTGGATGTGAAAATTCAGCAACTTAGAGATACAAAAATTCGTACTTTTGGGATGTGAAAATTTGGTAGTTTGTAAACACATTTGGTATTTTTGACACGTAAAAATTGTATCATTTGTGGATACGAAAATTTAGTATTTGAAGGATATTAAAATTTGAAACTTTAGAGATACGAAAATATACAAAATTGTTAATCTGACGACCTGAACGCTCATATGGTATTTAAACATTTGAGAACGTGACTGAAAACTTGTAAATTAGACTAGTAATTTACACTAGACTAGTTACTGATACATAAATTCGACATCAGAGATTCATAAATTTCAGATAATTCCAGTTTAAACATTTTAGGTACTGTAAAATATATCTGAGAAAATATACATTCCAAAATTTAGAAATTTTTAAATTTCCCTAGGTTATGTGTATCTGTAAACGAACCTTGAAACCCACAGTAAATAACCTTCAAAATAAGAAACTTGAACGTTCCAAAATTAGAAAAAAATTTGAATAAAATAGAAACGAAAGGAATATTCTTATCTCCATACGGAGCTCGTAGGATAAAATTAGAGAAACGGAATAAACGAGCAGAGAAATACGAGGTTCGATAATAGTGAAACAAATTCGAGGCTATAGATACCCGTGGGAGTAGAGAGGCCAGGAAATGACGCATTGCCGAGCTTTCGGTGGGAAAAGTCGGTCGATCGCAAATTTCGCGATCTCTTCCTCGGAAGATGCTTGAAATTTATCGCGTGTGTGCTTCCACGAGTGTGCACTCTGCCGCACAACGAGATTCGAAACACTTTTTCCTGCGAACGTGTTACCACCTGGCAAACACATGGAAAATGAACTACATCCACCAGATACAATACTGTCGATTTTATCGAATTTTATTTCTCTTTCTCTTGGACGGAGAGCTTTGAAACAATATATTTCTCTGCTATTACGTTGTTTCGCTCAAAGGAACACTATATTGTTTAATGGTTACAGGAAATATTTGGTTAAATATTTTTAGATTGAAGAAAATGTATTTTTGAAGTGAATTTATGGTTTTTAATTAGGAATTAGGGATTAGGGATGTTGATAAGTAGTTGAAAGTGCAGTTGATGAATTAGGGGATTGTAGTTTTAGCAATCTTTAGGTTAACTGTGATTTAGTATATTTTAAATTTAGTAATTTGGGAAGTTCCAAATTCCCCAATTTCCAAATTGCCAAATCTCCAAAAGCCCAAATTTCTAAATTTTCCAAATTCCAAATTTCAAATCCCCAAATCCCCAAATTCCAAATTTGAAAATTTCTTAAGTACCAACTTACCCAATTTCCAAATTCCCAAATTCCCAAATCCTCCAATTTCTAAATTTTCCAAGTTCCATGTTTCCAAATCCCCAAATTCCAAATTTAAAAATATCTCAAGTTCCAAATTCCCCAATTTCCAAATCCCCAAATTTCCCAAGTTCCAAATATCCAAATCCCCAAATCCCAAATTAAAAAATTTCTCAAGTTCCAAATTCTCGAATTCCCCAAATTTCATAGATTCCAAATTCTAAATTCCCCAAATTTCACAGGTTCCAAATTATAAATTCCCCAAATTTTACAGGTTCCAAACTCCAAATTCCCCATATTTCTTAGGTTCCAAATTCCCCAAATTTCACAGGTTTTAAATTCCCCAAATTTCACAGATTTCAAATTCCAAAATCCCCAAATTTCACAGGTTCTGAATTCCAAAATCCCCAAATTTCCTAGGTTCCAAACTCTAAATTCCCCAAATTTCTTAGATTCCAAATTCCCCAAATTTCACAGATTCTAAATTCGAAAATCCCCAAATTTCCTAGGTTCCAAACTCTAAATTCCCCAAATTTCACAGGTTCTAAATTCCCCAAATATCATAGATTCCAAATTCTAAATTCCCCAAATTTCACAGGTTCCAAATTCGAAAATCCCCAAACTTCCTAGGTTCCAAACTCCAAATTCCCCAAATTTCTTAGGTTCCAAATTCCCCAAATTTCACAGATTTCAAATTCCAATATCCCCAAATTTCACAGGTTCTGAATTCTAAAATCCCCAAACTTCCTAGGTTCCAAACTCCAAATTCCCCAAATTCCTTAGGTTCCAAATTCCCCAATTCCCCAAATTCGAAATTCGCAAATTCCCCATTTTCCTCATTTCCCCCATCTCCAAATTCCCAAATACCCAAATTTCTAATTTTCCCAAGTTTCAAATTCCCCAAATCCCAAATTAATCCCAAACCTATCAAGAACATAAACTTGCTAAAAATCTCTTGGGTGAACCAAGAAGTTGCAAATTTTAATTACTCCTACTACCGTATTAAAATAACGTTCAAAATTTAGTATCAAGAAGCACCCTACATGAATGTCCACACATGTATCGACTCGTGCATTAATAAGAAAACTTATCGAAAGGAGGAGGAAAAGACAAGGGTATGACAAGTTGTTTTTCGCTGCACGGACAAGAAAAGTGGAGGTTATCAGTCACGCGAAATTTCGTACACATGTATCACGTATATGTAATGCATCCACGTATGTATATCTCCCGCGTGAACTTTCTAGAATTGTGTTTTCGATATTTTTCGCTATCGTACCGCTTTCAATAACGAGTTTCCTCCTTTCCGATCCAGATACGTATTTCGTATTCATGTAAATCTCGCCGTTTATTTTCGTGTCGATGAAAGGCAAGTGGCACGAAAGAATTTGAATATTAATGTTGGAACGAATGAATGATGAGGGGAAAAATTTTTCACGCGTGATTGATATTCTCGTCAGGCAGCGAGAAATATTGCTACTGTGTCAAAGAGCTTTTTAACTTTGTACACGCGATATTTGGAACATTTTCTAGTTATTGATGTTTCGCGGAAATATTCTTTTCGAGATTCGATATGAACTCGGGAGAATTGGAGATATGTCAGAATGAAGAAACTCCAATTTTTTGAATTTAAATTCATATGTTAAACTTGAAGAAATATGGTCTTGATGATATATGTAAAAATGAAGAAATTGTTCTTTTTTGGAATTTCAATTAATATGTTAAACTTGAAGAAATATAGTCTTGATGATATATGTAAAAATGAAGAAATTGTTCTTTTTTGGAATTTCAATTAATATGTCAAACTTGAGGAAGTATAGTCTTGAAGATGCAAGTAAAAATGAAAATAGTATGTTAACAATTAGTATGTTAAACTTGAAGAAATTAATTGTTAATAATTATCGAGTTTCTTTATTAACACAGCATTTGTAACAAGATAGAAACCTGAATAATTGTACCAAGATAAAAAAATATAAGAACGAATATTAATGCAATTAAAATAATCAAGCAATCGTTTATTAATATATACTAGTAAGAAAATTTTAAACAAAGTATCCTTGTGAGTAATACCAAAAATTTGTACCGAATTCCCTGCGTTAAACCAACAATTATTTTGTGACAAATTACTACAAATTTTTTAAAATAATAATTATCAGAACAAATAAATTTTCATGAAAGAATTTAATTCAATTTGATACTAAACTAAATGTACCATTGCAATTTTCAATGAAACTACCACCTGTTGAAGTCCAAAATAAAAGCTAAACAAATGTCTACAAAAATATTAGATATTAGTTGAAGTTGGCAGTCGAAATGCAGACGTGATGCAGTCTGCCAGCTTATCAGACGCACACAGTAAGTACTTGATCAGACAACAAGAATTTGCAAGAATATCAAGCAAAGCGATTCTCCTTTTACTGACCGAAAGATTGACATCATCCTGAATGAGAACGAGCATGAAGGCAGAATCGCTATGTTGTTCTTTCCGGCACAGTGCAACCATTACACGATTGCTATATCCACGATCAACGTCCTTTCAGCACCGAATATCCGAGAAACTATCGTTTGCTTTATAACAGTTCCGATAAGTCGACGTTTGCTGGGTACAATCGGTACATTTCGTTTATACGCAAACTTTATGATCTTTGAGAAACAAAATTTTTGTATTTTTTGGTTTCAAGTCTTTCAATTTTCCAATTCTTTAATTTAACAATTTCTCAATTCTTTAATTTTCAGATTTTTAAATTTCCAAATTATCAGATTTTCAAATTTTCTCATTTTCACATTTTCCAGGTTTCAAACTTTCAAGTTTTCCAACTTTCTCATTTCTAATTCATCATCTTCCAACTTTTCTCAAATATCTATATCCCCTAATTTCTAGGATCCCAGATTCCAGGTCGTCAAATACCTAGATCCTCAAATCCCCAAATTACCAGGATCCCAGATCCCCACATCCACAAATTTCCAGATCTCTATATCTCCAAATTTCCAGATCTTCAAATACCTAAATCCCCAAATTTCCAGATCTTCAAATACCTATATCCCCAAATTATCAAGATCCCAGATCACTACATGCACAAATTTCCAGATCTCCAGATCTCTATATCCCCAAATTTCCAGATCCTCAAATACCAATATCCCCAAATTTCCAAGATCCCAGATCACTACATCCACAAATTTCCAGGTCTCCAGATTTCTATATCCCCAAATTTCCAGATCTTCAAATACCTAAATCCCCAAATTTCTAGATCCTCAAGTACCTATATCCCCAAATTATCAAGATCCCAGATCACTACATCCACAAATTTCCAGGTCTCCAGATTTCTATATCCCCAAATGTCCAGATCTTCAAATACCTAAATCTCCAAATTTCTAGATCCTCAAGTACCTATATCCCCAAATTTCCAGAATCCCAGATCACTACATCCACAAATTTCCAGGTCTCCAGATTTCTATATCCCCAAATTTCCAGATCTTCAAATACCTAAATCCCCAAATTTCTAGATCCTCAAGTACCTATATCCCCAAATTTCCAAGATCCTAGATCACTACATCCACAAATTTCCATATCTCCAGATCTCTATATACCCCAAATTTCCATATCTCCAGATCTCCATATCCCCAAATTTCCAAATTCTCAAATACCCATATCCCCAAATTTCTAGATCCCCAAATACCCACATCCCCAAATTACCAGGATCCCAGATCTCTACATCCACAAATTTCCATATCTCCAAATCCCTATATCCCCAAATTTTCAGGTCCCCACATTCCTAAATCCCCAAATACCTGTGTCTTCAAATTCCTAGTTCCCCAAATCACATAATTTCCAAATCTCTAAATTGCCAAATTCGTCCCCAAATCCCAACATATCCAAATTTCTAAGTTTCCACATTCCTAAATTCCTAGACTCCTCTATTCCTATATCTCTAAATCTCAAGTTCCCATGTGTGTCGTCCTACTACCCATATCCATTACCTTCAAGTCCCCAAATTCCCCAATTTTTATACTCTTAACTCTCCAAACCTGAATCTCTAAATTTCGAACTCCCACATCCTCGAATCCCGAAGTCACACGTTCAAATCCCTAAAAACTGACGGATGGAAGTCTTCATTTCTGGTCGTTATATTTTCCCTAGGGGTAGTAGATTTGCCGTGAACTGTACACACGCATCAGACACACGAAACGTAATGGATTAGATGTGTAATCCGAGTCGTGTTATGAAACAGACCGAGCAAACGACCTGATTCGCGCTGTTGCAGTTTAGATAACAGTTTCAAAGGGATGCTTTTCTTGATAGGCTGTTTCGGGTATCAAGTGTAACAGTTTTGCTTTATACAGAGATTGCGAAGTGTATTTTGAAGTACCAGTATACTGATCGAAAGTTTTGACGGAGCTCGGTGTTATTTCAAAACTTGTCTATGATTTCCCCCCATTATGAAAATTTTGATGTACCGTATAAAATTTCATTCGGTATTAATTATTAATTTTATTTGTGTTATGCGAAGATGCCACAACACAATTATTACATTTTTTGTTCGTTTAATACATGAACTGTTACAGTGAAACAGCTGAAAATTGCAATAGGTGTCATTTTTAATAAATATTACCAAATATTTTCACAATGTCTTGTTATATTTATTTTTCATAGTTAATACGAGTATTTTCAATTAGGTAAGAGGATATGTTTTTAATAATATAGGTGATAGATCTGTATGGTTAAAGAAGTGCCACTAACATATGGGTGACATGACATATGTCCGAGAAAATTAAGGTGCACGTTTTAACGTGATAACGCAATTTTTATACGAGTTTCTTTCTACTTTAAGAAATTTTCTCTTCTCATCGGAAAATCTCTCTTTACTAGTTGTAATATAAACACATGTAAAATAAAATAAAATAAAGAATGTGTAAAAAGTAAAATTAGAAAATAACATAATCTCTACAAATAATCTTCTGAAAGATACTCCCTGTTTAAAATACACTTATTTCACAAATAATTATTAGCAGGTGGTAATATTTTAGTTCCTAAGCACATAATATTGAAATTGTATTACATATGACAAATAAGTTTTGAAGCTCTGACAAACGAAATCACGAAATGACGTGGTTCCCCAGGATTTACACAAAATATATAACCATTTGAATTCTGAAGCGCTCTTCAAAGTTACACCGAAGCTGTTTGTTTCCCATCTGATCCTATTATAACTTACTCGCGTTATCGTCACCGACAAATTTCAATCATAACTTTCGATCCATCATCTAATCGCTAAAAAACCTCGTCATCCCTCTTGCTCCAAATGCGGCCTCAAAGATTTAAGCTTACGAGCTGCAATCCTCTCGACTCCATAATTATCACGAAATTTTACACATACTCTAAACACACTTCTGGATCTACGGTATCTGACTAATTGGAATCATTCATATTTGTGACACTCTCACGATTTTAATTAAACTCGAGACACATTTATCGACAAATCTTAATAACTATTTTGATTTACGTGTTGATTTATATTTTCTCTCTTTGACTTCATCAAAGTCCGATATAATTAGTACTCTTTTATGGTCTTATTATTTTTGCAAATATCTAAGTATGTATTTGTGAATATGTAAGAGATAGTGACAAGAGGTTTGATCTTAGAACTCTTTCATTAAATTACCTAATTTTCAATTTCAGTGAATTATTTTATCTCTAAAATGAGCTTTATTGAATATATACACCAATGCTAGTTATTTTACCATCTGTCCAAATGCCCTCCCTAAAAAATTGTTCACATTTCGAGAGAAACCCACCATTTTTCGACATCTTGTGTTCCCGGAAAAGTGAGCCATTGATGAAAAGTGGTAGTCCGAAAGGGCCAAGTATGGCGGGTGAGGCAAGACCAAGTGCAGAAATTGTGCCTTTAACCGTTTTCTGCGTGTGATGCTGCGTTGTGTTGCAAAATCACT
Organism: Megachile willughbiella; assembly: GCA_945859595.2. Taxonomy (NCBI): domain Eukaryota; kingdom Metazoa; phylum Arthropoda; class Insecta; order Hymenoptera; family Megachilidae; genus Megachile; species Megachile willughbiella. The sequence continues at coordinate 8,152,214 of OX243805.1, read as the reverse complement.
TTTCCGTGTCTCCTAGCCCAATCTGGACGCTTCTCGATCGATGCACGCTTCAAACTGATTATTCGTTGACGGTAGCGATCGGTATTAACTGTTTTCACGCGGTTTCAGCTCGTGACGACACCTGATCCCAATAGCATTGTCTTCCGAAGTGATTCTTGCGGTCGACGATGTGTCAACCCATGATTTTGCGTTTTGGGTACCAAAGTAGAACCAAAAGTATCGTTAGGACATAGTCATCGTTTCCACAAGACGGCTCACACTCGTTTTCTTTTGATCAAACACGAAACGCCGCAACTATTAGCAGACACCACAAATATGAGCCTAAATCTGAACATCGACAGTTAGTGTCATAGCAATTAGAATTTAAACTTGTGTCTAGTGCAATCCAGGACAGAAATTAGTCGGTAGAACACTCTCGGTTTAACACATTCCGTGTTAATAACATCAGGAGGAGAAAGGTGTCTAATCTTTCTCCACCTGCAATCCCCATTTTCTTTCAACAGCAATTTCAACACCTTGCATAACGAAATTATCCCACGAACGAAACGCGGAAGCAACGAATTCCCCAGTTCCCCGACTGCATTTAATATTATGCAGTAATATGAACAGGAAAACGGTGTCACTTGAATGTCACATCACAACTTTTCAGCTTCCAAAGTCGATTTTATACTTCGAATAAAGCATCTGTGGCTTTGCTTGTAAACTTACCGCGGAAACTTCGCCGTGAAAAGTTACCATTCTGTCGTGGAATACTTTTCTCGAGGGAATCCGGCACACAGAAAGTGACAAAACTTCCGGTTTCCGCTTGCGTGAACGCAGGCAAGAATTAGTTCAGTGACGACTTTTGGTATTAGTTGTTTCCTGTCAGGGATTTCGTTGAAATCCACTGTGGAAACACCACACCGCAGTTATGCTATGCTTCGATCGAGTACTAGTTTGTTAGCGTGGCAACTGCACGATAAATGTGCTGTATTTTCAGCGTGAAGACAGATCGTTTTAAACAGTTACTGCTATGTGGATTAACAAGAGAAATGTTTGCAAAGGGGATAAAATTGTTGGAGGATAAGAACAAAATATATGACACTTCACTTCAGAAATCAATCATTTTTTTATCACATATATCTGATGATTCTTAGATCAATTGTATCATACTTGATAACAATTTTAAAGTCAAATGTACCATACGTGATAACAATTTTAAAATCAAATGAACCACACTGTATAACAATTTTAAAATCAAATGAACTACACTGTATAACAATTTTAAAATCAAATGAACCACACTGTATAACAATTTTAAAGTCAAATGTACCATACGTGATAACAATTTTAAAATCAAATGAACCACACTGTATAACAATTTTAAAATCAAATGAACCACACTGTATAACAATTTTAAAGTCAAATGTACCATACATGATAACAATTTTAAAATCAAATGAAGTACACTGTATAACAATTTTAAAATCAAATGTACCATACTTGATAACAATGTTGAAATGAACTATGACACATTTGATATATATGACACGTTTAATTATAAAGCACGTTCAAACAAGTAGCTTTGACTTATGAGGCACAATATTAAACAGCAATATCTCACTACACACATTCGACACAAAATGAACGTCGTTTAAAGCAGCTTACAATCATAAATTGCCTAAGGTACGTAGGGACACATGAATTCCAACAGTGATATAAAAGGTCGCAACAAAAGGGAAGGTTAACTTTTAAATACGATTTCCGTAACATATCCAGGTGGTTTTACGGCACGATAAAGTCCAAACAGTACCTCAAAGTTTCCCTCTGCCGTCGAGCCGATAAAACTTTTATCTGTAGGCAAATCTGTTACGTGTATCCCCGTGATTCGCAAAGGGAAAGATCAGCCTTCCGAAATCACGATTTCCTTTCATTAAGGCAACATCCATCAAGGTTTGATCGCGATTTTATAGAGAATCATCCCACGTCCCCTCCCGAATCGATGTGTACTTTCCTGGCAAACAGGCGAGGAAAAAGAAGGTCTCGCTTAAAGTCCTGTTTTTATGGGCTACCGAGGGTGCCCCGTTCGAATTGCTATTGGTTAGACGCTGTTTTACGAGCTAACCATTCGGTGTTTGCCACTAAACAGCCAATGGAAACTTTCTAGTGGACTCACTGATTCTCACTGCGGAACCTTTAACCGATTTACACTTTCGAGTTTATCCAAGCAAATTCGTCTTTAGTTTCTTGCGTGCGAGTTGTTGCAAACACGCGCCGCAAATTCCTTGAACGATTATGCGAAATGTCGTTTGCAACGCCTGCTAATTAATGTAGCCTGATCATGGGATTGGAACGCGTATAATTTGAGGTGAAACTGATTTCTCTAGAGAAAACTGGGTAATCAAAGAGTAGGGACTCGAAAAGGAGAAAGGAAATGAACTCTAGTAAGTCATTTTTAGAGATTTTTGGAGTTTTAGAAATTTCTGATAAATTATTATAGAATTTAGGAACATAGGAAACCTAGGGTTTTGAGAAGTTGGCATCTGGAAATCTAGGAACTTTGAGACCTAGCGACTGGACTATCACATTAAAACTGTGTAAAATGTAAAATTATAGTCTTTTCGTTTCAAGTTTATTTTAAAATTATGTTTTAGTAGCAGGTTTATGTGTATTTTGTATCATGTGTGTAGCTAATTTAACATATGTTACATCATATTTCACATCACATATTTAGCTATATTTCGTATCACATAGCTGTATTTTGTATCACATGTGATTCCATATCCACATGTTTAGCTATATTTCATGTTACATACTTAGCTGTATTTTGTATCACATGTGTAGCAATATTTTATGTTATATGTTGAGCTATATTCTATGTCACATATTTAGCTATATTTCACATCACATACTTAGCTATACGTCATATCACATATGAACTATATTTCATTACCACAAGATTATATGATGAGTTACATACATTATCATACATCATATGTTTAGTTCTACACACATCATATTACCTGATCATCCACTTATCACATCATATGTTTAACAATATTGCATCTCATATATTGGCTAGATATGTTTCGTATCGTATGTTATCTAGATATGTTTTACCTCACATGTGATCTACATATGTTTCACCTCAATGTGATCTACATATGTTTCACCTCATATGTCATCTACATATGTTTGACCTCATATGTGATCTACATATGTTTCACCTCATATGTCATCTACATATGTTTCACCTCACATGTGATCTACATATGTTGCACCTCACATGTGAGCTCATATATTTCACATAACATTTGAACTACATATCATATGCCACATTTAGCAACATATACACGTAGAAGAAAGTATATCGGATATTTAACCAGATTTCACATGATGTATCTACTATACCTCACACGTTCAGCTACAATTCACATTACGTGATCTACAATTTCACCTTTTATCCTCTCCAGCGATAAATCAATAAGTATAATTTCGCGAGAAGATTATCGATGCAATTTTTGTCGAGAACAAGCACGAGACAGATCGAATTCTCTCGTATTGTCAGATGTCAAAGCAAACAACGACGACGAAGTGTCTCGGTTAGAATAACAGAAGAATTCTAGACGAGCGACGTTCACTCCATGAAATTGGAGACGTACTTCTTGGATATTTCAAGGAAACTAACCCGCAGAAACGAGTGGCTATCCGGAAACTCCACTTCACGGATGTGAAAACATTAGCTTAAATATTGTATCACCGTTGCTGCCATCATTCAACATTTATCGTACTCTATCGCGGGCACTTGTTCAACTTCAACTAACTTCCGCAAACGCTACTCTGTATTTATTTGCATATTTCAAATTGGCCGCTGACGGTGCTACTTGTATTATTAATCTTATGTTCTACTTGGAAACAGACAATTTTGGAAACCAGTGAAACATTACGTACGCGTGCTTAACGAGACCATTGCATATGTCACGTTTCTCAACTTTTAATAAGACATCAATTAATTTATTATTAGAATCATCGACTTTTACACAGTGCACTTATTTAGAATTCGTTAAAGAATTTATGAGAGATCATTTTAAACATTTCTACATAGTTTTATTACAGTGTAAATACATTATATTTGTTATGGACAAGACTACAATATTTATTTAGTAAATTTTTTATTACTAGTAAAATTGTAATTAACATGAAAAAATAGGAAAAATTGCAAGAGATAGAAAAGGATATAAAAACTCACTCAGATGTTATCCTCTAAATATATTGCCGTTTTAAATTTTAAACACATAATTTGAAAACTACCAAAGTTTTAAAGATTAAATTTTTAAAATACGTTTATTTATAAAGATTAAACGAAGAGATTTCACATATGAGTTTTGCCGCATTTTCACTGCAGAAATAAAAATCTCTTAGCAGATTAGAACGTAAAATTCACAGAATTTCAATTTACCATTCGCCTTAAAGTTTGTCGTACAACAGGACTATTTAGATCCTCAAACTAGTCGCGATAAAACTTCTCATTTTCTCTTGCAAACTATCGTGTTTCACTGTCACGATCCACGGAAGAATTTCCTAAATTCTCGAAGTAGTTCAATTATTTAAAAGCAACATTCAAAGCTCTTCCTCCGACTACGAGAAATATTTGTGCGAGTTGGAAGCTTCGTATATTTCCTTTTACGAAAACAACGCGTTCCAAAATTTTCGCCAACGTTACTGCCACTTAATTTCTTTAATTCCCTTGCTATCTACAGCGTGCATGCGAAACAAAAATGCAACGAAAACTGTAGCGTCAAATTTTATGCATACATCTCTCTGTTTTAATTTCTCACAAAATATGAACCATTTTTTATCACTTTTACAAATACTAGTTTCATCGAATACTGCTATTTATTGAATTATCTAAATAATTAATGATTTTTTGATAACAAGATGCGTATAAATTTTATGTAAAATGTATACAAATTTTACGAAATGATGTGTGGAAACTTTATCTAAAGATGTCTATAAACTTTACATAAAGATATGTGCAAATATTATGTAAAGATGTATACAAATTTCACATAAAAATGTATACAAAGACGTGTGTACATTTCACGTTATTTGCAAGCATGCTTAAATAATTTACCCGTAGAAAATAGAAAGCACAAAGAAGCTAAAATGGCAATCGAAATAATTCATACGTAACACACGACAGTAAATTATCGAGGTGCCTTATGAAAAAGACAAACGGAAAGTTCTTTCTGAAGAACATATCGCAGTGGTTTTTCAGAGGTTTCGCTTCACGGACTGACGGCTTCATTTTCGCGAATCTCTTACAGGCACTTTCGAAAGAGCCAGTCGCGACGCGGCCGCCGTGAAAATTGCTCTTGGAAAAATCCCCGTCGCCACGAGTCGTACTCAAGAAGCCAATTTCCCACGGACGAAACAGCTGTTAATGTTTGCAAAGTTCTTTCCTTGAATCGTGATGTTTTGCAACCGCGGGAAATATGTAAATGCAACTGCTCAAATATTACTTGCGTTCAACCTTCATCATTTATGCTGATATTTACTTTCACTCTGTTATGTTTTCATGATCTATGTTTACGAAAATATACGTCAATTATGTAGTTATAACCACTTAATTATTATTTATATTATCACATATTTATTGTTATTCTTATATATTTATATTATTATTTATATATGAACTGTTATTCGTATGTTGATAAATATTTTTGGTTATTGTAACTGTAATATCTTAAATGTTATTGTTTATTGTAATATTATAAATGTTATCGTTTATTATAATATTGCAAATGTTATCGTTAATTATAACATTGTAACTGTTATTGTTTATTACAATAGTATAAAATATGCGAAATGTAAATGAATCTTGTGGGAAGGTTTCGGTGTGGTATTTCGTTGAAGTACGCATGCGCACAACGTGCATAGCACGGAACTGCGCATGCGCGGCAGCGCACAAATATGGCGGCCCGCACAGAATAGTTTAAACCTGCACATTCACCAATAATTTAAAGATTACTGATAAATAATGCGCAGTTTGTAAAATCAACCTCCTAGAAAATTTACAATTGCATTAAAATTAGTAGTTTCATAGCACTGTTTTTTTATTACATTGTACTGCACTAGAAAATAGTACAATAAAAATAAAAATTTAACTGCCTCAAATTTACAATTCCTCAATCTCTATTACCAACCATGCACATTTCGTAAAATTATTCCTCCCAGAACATTTGGAATTAAAACTTCCCCCCTAGAAAGTTTAACATTGCTTTTAAATCCGGAGAATCCACATCATTTTGTTCCAACGAGATTCCACGATTTAAAGCGCACTCGATCGAAATAAAAGCGGAGACATAAACGTTCCTCCCGCGCCTCGATAAAAATATTTGTCACGGAAATTCTCCAGCGAGTATCTTTAAAATCCCCCGTTACTTTATTCGCGTAGACGCCCGTGAAACAGCCCCGGTAACGGCGCGGGCTTTTCTTTTCAATCCGAGGGAATCGATCCCCCTAATATTTTTCCCCCGCAGCGGGGCGGAATTTCGAAATGAAAGAAGTCGCTTTTCCAGCGACGACACGCTCGCCAAACGTCAGCTGTAGAAAAATAATATTGATCCCGGGGCCCGGGTTCAACGGAAGGAAGCAGACCGAGGGCAATACTCATGCGGTTTCTATTGCCGGGATATCGTTGATATCCTACGATCATCCAGAGACACTTTCGTGTCGCTGTTTCCGCGGAAAACTATCCTCTATCTGCGCGATTTTTCGCCTATCGTCGAAATACGCGAGATTGCATTTTCCCTATCGTTTCTGCCGTCGAATCGGGATTAATCGAACTTTTTCGAGTTTAGGAGCAGGGAGTTCATTTGCTCAAAGGGGACCTAAGGAAGTTTCATCTTTTTATTTTAAAGCCAAATAAATAAATTTTTTACCAGTTCTTTTTAACGAAAACAAGTCATCTGGTTTCATTGCTGAACCGATAAAAATTAATATGAGTAAAATAACTGAAGATGCCATTTTGGATATTAAAATGAAAAACTTTCAAAGTTGTCGCTTGTAAAGTGTAGCGATCGGAATAAATGGAAAAGCACTATACAAAATGTATTTTTTGTGATAAAATGTAGAAGTTCTTGAGTAATTATAGCTTTGAGTTCGATACACTTGTAATGATTTGTTGAATTCGTAAAAATTTTATATTGGGACAATATTCAGGAAGTATGTAAATAGGTCACGTGTTTGTTATGTTATAACAAGCACGCGTTCATTATAACAGCTTCCGTTTAACGAGATATTCCCCACGTAATGTCGACCTATTAGCAGCCGGTAGCACAACAAATATTATTTTAATAATGCACACTATCAGTAATTAGGAGGGCTGTATGATTAAACTATTATTACATTAATGATTTGCATGCACTCAGACATTAACAAAGTATGTAGGATCATATGTATTATTAATTACTTTGTATCTTCGAATTGGGATAAGTTTTTAAAGAATTTTTAAATTTAGGAAGGTGGAGATTTGTAAATTTGCAGACTAGAAAATTAGAAAATTTGAAAGTTTGCAGAGTTAGGAGATTTCAGGATTTCAAGAATTGAAGATTTGAAAATTTAGACAATTAAAAATTTGAAAATTAGGAGATATGATCTAAAAATTTGAAGACTAGAGAATTAGTAAAATTTGAGAACTTGACCCTGCAAAGTACCAAATATCCTAATTATTAACTTTCAAAATATCTAAATTTCCAAATTTACCAATTTGCAAATTACACGATTACAAATCACAGAAATCTTGTAACCCAAAAGAACTGATAACGTACAACAGGATATTCGTCGATGGTAAAGAGTTGACGCGATGTAGTTGTAAAAATTTCACGAGTGAAAATGAACGGTGACATGAAAACGTAAGTTACACGGAGTAAAAAATGCACCACGTATTCTCGAAGGGTTTTTACGAGGAGCCGCCGTTATTTCCCTTTTACTACGTTTCTTAATAAGTTTTTAGCGACTCGTTTCAGCTCACGTAATCTCGGATGATAAAGTGTTATGAATATTAAAGCGGGATGCAGCTTATGATCGACAGAGGAAATTAATATTCTGCCATATTATTAATATTCAACCTAATTAACCAGTGAATAATGACGCTGAGTTTTTGATTTAGACTTTATTAAATTTCAATTTCTTCTCATTTTCTTTAAATTTGATAGATACATAGATACACATACATATAGATATTCATATATAGATATACATATGTGTACACGTGTATATGTTGATATGTACAGAATATGTATATTGGATTGTGATTTTTATGGTACATGAAGGACTTGCAATTTTGGAGTTTAAAAATGAGCACTTGAGGGATTTGAGAAATTTGGAAAGCTGGAGATTTGAGAAGTTAAGAATTTTTTTATTTGGGGTACAAGAAATTCTGCAAATTTGCAAATTTGGGAAATTGGAAAATTTTGGAATTTGAGAAATTGGAGAATTTGAGCAATTGGAAATTTGAACAATTGGAAATTTGAGAGTTTGCAGACTTGAGAATTTGGAAATTTGAGAAATTAAAAATTTGAGAATTTGGTAACTTGAGCAATTGAAAATTGGAGAATTTGGAGATTTGAGAATTTGGAAATTTGAGAATTTGGGATTTTGAGCAATTGGAAATTTAAGAATTTGAGAATTTGGAGATTTGAGAATTTGGTAATTTAACAATTTCAAAGTTTGAGAATTTGGAGATTTGGGAATTTGGAAATTTGAGAATTTGGAAATTTATTCATTGAGAAACATGAAGATTTATGCATTTGACAATTTGGAAATGTAGGAAATTTGAATTTGAGAAATTTGGGTATTAGGAAAATTATAGATTTGTACATTTTTAATATTAAAATTTAGAGTTTGATTTAAGTAAAATTAGTAATCTTAGAAAATTGAGATTTCGAGAACATAAAAATCTCATAATTTGAAAATTTGAGGTGTTGGAAAGTTTCAAAGTAAATCCCCAATCGCCATACAAATTAAAACTAAAAAATGTACTAATACATTTCTACCATCTCTATCATTTAAATGTGAAAAATTGTGTCAATAAACAGCACATTCCTCAACTATAATCTTCATACCGAAGTATCTCCACAATATCATCAAGGTCTAACAAAAATTCGAGTTCATAAAGCGCCACGTCTAATAAAGAACGATTACCTGATAGCAATATACTAAAATCAAGGGAGGACATCGGAAATTTTCAACGAAACATTAGCAAATTGTTAGCTCACCCATTTAAAACGTGCCCGTAACGTTAATATCGTGCATAGTTTCCTCCTCAGTTAACTTGATTAAAATTCCAGGGGTAAACCTTCAACAATTTTCTCCCCCCTTCTCTCTCGAAAAAAAGACATTTTTATTGGCATTTACTCGTTGGTAGTTTACGCTACATCTTCATTCATAAAAGAAGTTACAGCGTTCATGCTCGGACCGTTTTTACTGTTCCGCTGAAAATAACGCTTCGCAGGCTGCCATAAACAATTTAATCCCTTTGGAAGTAAATATGAATCATGCAGCTTACTAAGCTGACGGGTTAGTGCTACTTCTGAATTATATCTTTGGGAAATGTGGAAACAGGAAGTCTAATATTTCATTGTAAGGATTGATTAAAATAGGATTGATTGATTGAGAATTGATTGGTGGGATTTATATTACTTGAGGTTTATGCTGCTTTGCAAATGTGCTTTTGTAATTTATTTGAAATTGAAAGAACGGAGAATGTGCTGTTTTTGTTATTTAGATTGTTGGTGATAGATTTATCTAGGGATAGAGATGTAGAAGAATTGTTAGGCGTTTCTGGGGAAATTTTAATACATTTCGAAATTTTGGAAAAGAGATGTTCTATTTGGTAATTTGGATATTTGGAAATTTTTTAATTTAGGAAGCTGGAAATTTACAAATTTTAAAATTTGTATTTGGAGATTCTAGAATTTTCAAATTTAGGAATATGGTAATTTAGAAATGCAAAATTTAGAAATTTGGAAATTTAAGAATTTTCTACATTAGAATTTGGAAATTGAAGAATTTAAATTTTAGGAAGTGGAAAATTTAGAAATTTAAAAATTTAGGTATCTGGAGATTGAAGAATTTTTAAATTTAGGAATATGGTAATTTAGAAATGCAAAATTTAGGAATTTTCTGCATTAGAATTTGGAAATTGAAGAATTTAAATTTTAGGATGTGGAAAATTTAGAAATTTAAAAATTTAGGTATCTGGAGATTGAAGAATTTTTAAATTTAGGAATATGGTAATTTAGAAATGCAAAATTTAGGAATTTGGAAATTTAAGAATTTTCTGCAGTAGAATTTGGAAATTGAGGAATTTAAATTTTAGGAAGTGGAAAATTTAGGAATTTAGAAAATTAAACTTTGAAATTTAGGTATTTAGAAATAAAAAATTTAGGAATTTGAAAATTTAGAAATTCAAAAACTACAAAATGTAGAAATATCAAATTTTCAAATCTCCAGATATAAACTCACAATTATAAAAATACAGAAATGTCAAATACTCAAATTTCCCAATTTCCGAACTACCAAATTTAAAAATTGAGAACTCCATCAAAGAATCCCACCTATAAAATCACCTCAAATACAAGTATTTTCCAATGGAAATAATTATAACAACAATTACCCTCAATAGCACGATATATTACCCTTAACAAACGACATCAGCAAAATCCAAGTAGACAGCCTAAAAAAACTCAAGTCTACCTCCAGCATTTTTCCAATTAGAAAAACATCATGGGGTGGTAGAGCACTCCATCAAGCGGAGAAAGATATATCTCTTTGTTCTCCCTCGGCAAACACGTGAGATTACTACTGTAACCGAAGGGTAGGTTTATTTGTAATAGGTGTTCGGTAGACCAAGTGAATCTATAATGTCTATATCGATCCTCTCTCCTCCCACTGATAACAGGGTACCTTTAATGGTCCCGAACCGGTGAAAACAGTTTATGCGAATACTATATTGCTCGGAATATGAAGGAGAATAGCAGAAAATGGCCAATTTTGCACTTTGCAGTCGATGTAAAATTTTTATAACATTATAGCAGTGCTTTGAATCATACAGGGACTATATGAATACTTCAGATCACGTGTAATTTTTATAAATCTCTATAAATTCTTCAATTGATGTTTTGTACGATTATCTGTGTTTTCAATAATTCCAAATTTTTGTAGGAGTATATAGGTGTTTTAGGTGATGTACAATTTTTGTAGGAGTGTATAAGTGTTTTGAGTCATAGCTTTTGTAAAATTTTATATGCTTCAAAAGATGTACAATTTTTGTGACACGATATAAGTGCTGCAAAGTTGCAAAATTTATTTCGAATTTATAGAAGTAATTTGAATGATGTACATTTTTTTGTGAGAATTATATTAGTGTTTCAAGCGAGGTAACACTTTTTTGCAAATTTGTATGAGTGTTTTAAGTGATGTACAATTTTTGTCAAGTTTATAAGAGTGTCTTAAATGATGTAAATATTTTTCCAAGTTCATAACTGTGTCTTGATGTAAAATTTTTTGCAATTTTGTATGAGTGTTTCAAATGATGTGAAGCTTTTTTAAGACTACGTGAGTTAGAATGTAAAATTTATTTAAAACTACATGAATAGTTTAATCTTGTTACCCTTCAATCGACACTTTCGAATTTGTAATATAAAAGACTTCTGTCACCATGATTTACTCTAACCTGAGTTACTTTTGACATTATAACTCATATAAAATTATAGTTCCGCAGTAATTAAATTCGTCACCAAATCTCGTTATCCCAGATCGACTCTCCAACGAAGCTCACAAAATAAAAGTCAGAAAAGAGTATATCTAAAAGAATGTTTCCCCACATAATTTCCGAAAGACAGTCAATGGAACACGCATGAAAACGACGGTTTCACAGAGTCTCGCGATGGGTCAAAATCGATATTTTCACGGGGCCGAGGTTCGAAGATTAAAATCAGCCGTTTCACCGTGGAATTCAAAGCATGGCATTTGCATTAGTCGCGCGGACCTCTGCGACGAATATCAAATTTCCTTTTTCGGCTCGCAGGATTTTCGGTTTACCTGGAATTTCGGCCGTGCACGACACGCGAGCTCATAATTTCGAATTAAATGAAGCTCGTTCAAACGTCCTCCACGGGGATCGATCGCTCCAACTTGCGAATAATTACGTTCCCTCTCGCGCTTCTACTCGTGGTTCCCCTCGACGCCAACCCTCGTTTCACCCCAACATTTTTACCACGAATTACGAAATATGTTGAAAATATTGATTCGTGATATATTCCAGACACCTTTAAGAACTTGTATAATATTTGATGCCAGTTTATTTTGATGTTTTGTTATCATACTGTATTTATTTTATTTAATTTGTTAATAAAATTTGTTATATTCAAAATGAATTATATTCTCGATTATTTTACCTGACGAATTTATTCCCTTCTGAGATTTTATTTTGTATTTTCATTTGTGATTTCTGTAACTACCCTTGTTTCACCCCAACATTTTTACCACAAATTATGAAAAATCTTGAAAATATTCATTCTTAATATTATATATCATCAGACACCTTTAAGAAGTATAATATTTGTCAGCAGTCTGCCTTAATATTTTCATACTATTATACAACAATTATTGTATTTAACAATTTGTGAATAAAATTTGTTATATTCAAAATAAATTACATTCTCGATTATTTTACCTGACGAATTTATTCCCTTCTGAGATTTTATTTTGTATTTTCATTTGTGATTTCTGTAACTACCCTCGTTTCACCCCAAATAATTTGTTAACAAAATTTGTTATATTCAGAATAAATTACATCACGAATTATGTCCTCATTCGAGTTTCTGTCCTGCAACTTCATTTGGAATTTTTAAATGCAACCCTTATTTCACCCCAACTATTTTTGTACGTATTACAAAAGAAAATAATTCCTCTTATATTTGTACGGACACCTTCAAGGAGTTATTGTATAATATTCTACAGAAGTCTTGATATTTTGTACCATTTGTTAATAAAATCTGTTACGTTAAAAATAAATTGCATTATCGATTGCTTTACTTCGTGAATAATTACGACCCCTTTCGAGTTTTTATCTGCGATTTCTGAATGCAACCCTCGTTTCACCCCAATTTTTTCTGCAAAATATGAAATATAGAAATATCGATTCCTTTCATTATTATACTTGTCAAGACACCAAGAAGTTGTACAATATACAGCTTGTCCCAATATTTTCTCATTATTAACAGAACGTAGTATTCTTGCCACACTAACGAATTCGTTTACTTTTTAATTTTTAAAATCCTAGAATTGTTGCTTCTGTTGATTACAGTATTGTTACAACCTCTTAAGTAATGACCTAAAATTTATTCAAAAATTTTTTCATTACAGGATTGTATCATTAATGCATTTCAATATTTCTTTCGCCAAACTGATGTGTAATTAAAGAATTTGAACTTTTGAAAAAAATATTCATTTTTAAGTTAAATATACATATTTGCTGATCATTGTTTACATACAGTTATGTACATTAATATTAGAACAAAATATTTCTGCATTTATTATTCTGCATAAGAGTTAACCCATTTACGAGCAATTTTTTGGAAGAAGCAATGCTTGTACATTCAATACAACTTCACCGAGAAAATAAAACCTCGTATAAAAATAATACATTTCTTCATATTACACACTTCAGTACTCGTACGCTCAGAACACACGTGTACATTTCACGAAAGTAAATGTACTCAAACGAGTGCACTGGTGTGAAATGGGTTAAAAATTCCAGCAAAAGCTCACGCCATAATTCCACGTCCGACAAGAAGACATTTGTCCAACTTGAGTGAGAGAATATGTTATTCTCCCATCGATCATAAGGACGTTTAATCAGGAGTAGAAAGTATCAGTCGTAAACGGTTGAAGCGAGTCAGCCAGAAGCATTTAAGCACATTCATCGTTTAGGATAGGTCATAAGCGACGAAGTTGAACGGAAGTTCGAGCAAGAACGGCAGCGGCATTTCTCGCGTTGAGCGCATCGGTTTCCGGTTAAATCATTGCCGCATCGACCTCGAAGAACGAACACCATTATTCTCTGCGCGATTACCGCGAATTTCACAATTGATTTGTAGCCCCCTGTGCTGCGTTGCAACACAATGACAACGGGAGTAACGGCAGCGAGCAGGGTGAAACCAATTAAGCCGTCAGTGCGTTAACGCGTGTCATTCAGTCCCATATTGTAACCAAGTGTGACCAATCCTGACAATAAGACTTAATTGCACGAACAATGTCAAACCGAAGCCTAATAACTATTTGTCATCGCTTTGCCTGTACGCGGCGCAACAATTTTTTTACGCGATGTGGGGTTGTTATTCATTAACCCTGTACACACCAAGTAAGGAGCTGGTTACGTTTAGTAATTTGAACTTTCCAGACTTTTAATTTTGGTACTGGAAAATTTTGTGGACTTTTAATCTTGATGCAAAGTTTTAACGTTAGGAAACCTTTGAATTTTTAATTTTAATTTTGGGTGGTTTCGACATTTTGTAATTTTTGGGTTTTCAATGTTAAGTGTTTCAAACGAGGTAACACTTTTTTGCAAATTTATATGAGTGTTTTAAGTGATGTACAATTTTTGTCAAATTTATAAGAGTGTCTTAAATGATGTCAATTTTTTTCCAAGTTCATAAGCGTGTCTTGAACGATGTAAAATTTTGTACAAGTTTATAAGAGTGTCTTAAATGATGTAAATTTTTTTACAAGTTCATAAGTGTGTCTTGAACGATGTAAAATTTTTTGTAATTTTGTATGAGTGTTTCAAATGATGTGAAGCTTTTTCAAGACTACGTGAGTTTAAATGTAAAATTTATTTAAAACTACATGAACGACATTTTGTAATTTTTGGGTTTTCAATGTTAACGTTGGAAATTCTTCCCACTTTCAATTATAATGTTGAACATTTTTTGGACTTGTAATTTTAATTCTGGGAAGTTTGTGGGTTTTTAATTTTAATAGTGAGACTTTAGATTTCTATTTTAAATATTGGGAAATTTTAATATTTCTACATTAATCGCTACATGACTAAATTTAGAAATTAGGACATGCGGGAATTTGAAAACTAAAAAATAAAAACTAGAAAGTTCAGAAATTGGTAAAATGAGTAAACCAAAAAATTGTAAAACAGGAAAATTTAGAAACTTGAAACACAAAAAGAAATTTGAAAATCAGAAAATTTAGAAATCACGAAATTCGCTAATTAGAGATTACGAGAAACTGCATTTATGAAGTTAAAATTAGAGAAAAGTACTTGAACCGTAAATTTTGAAAATTGCAAACCGCGTTAAAATCGCAAAATTAATTTCGCGATGAAAATAGAAATTATGAAGTGCAAAAAATATTTTACCCAGAAACCTTGCACAAAAAAAAAAATCGTGTAAACATGGCTTCTTTTCGCCGTGGCTTTCAACGCGTTAAAATGGAATCATCTTTTTTAATTTTAACGCAAGTTCGCTTTACCTTCGCCATGCGAGCGTGAAATTTGAATAAATGAACGCGCGGAGAAGAAACGAAGATTACGTGCGTAAAAATAGATTTTGTTTTATCTCTTCTGCTACTTTCACGAGTGGCCGAGTGTGAACACCGGAGTATCTTCACGGAGATTGAATTAAATTTCATCCTCGAGGCGTTTCGTTTAATTTAAAATTATTATTCAATGGCAACATCGGCCATAACACCGACTGTCCGCGGTCTTATTTACGATTGCGCCATGCCTCTCGGGTTTCAACCTTCTCTTCTGCTACGTTTCAACGAAAATAACTTACGGCCACGCTAATTAAAACTCTAATTAGAGTAACTATCGACGAGCAAAATTCTGAAAATTAATGTCGTAAGGAGAAACGCGGTATTTCCGTCATCCAATTTTTCCCTAATTAATTATTACGTTTCCGACTTACCTATTTTCGCACGAATTTCGTTCTGCGAACTTCTTTAGAATTCAATTTCATTCATATATTTCTGTCTGAGGAAGTTCAACGAATTAACGATACAAGAGAAATGTAAGTTTGAATATTTCGAAAGATCTCGTACAATTTTACCGAAATATATTTTCTCGGAAAGAAAGGTGTATTAAGATGTGAACGGTGTACCGATGTCAACCCAGATGTTGGCGCGTGAGGTCTGACGCACTCTTGACGCACTCGCAGTTGAGGTATTGTAAATTTTTCTCGTATTTTTGGTAGGCCTGAATTTTTAATTTAGATGAAATAATTTATGTACGGATGTCCCACGAGATGGCGCGTGAGCTATGACGCACTGGTGACGCACTTGCAGTTCAAATGGAAATTTGGGTTTTATGAATCTGAAAATTGGGATGTTGGCGGACTTAGAAATTTGGGAATTTGAGATTTAGGGAAATTGGGAATTGGGGATGTGAGAATTTGGGGTTTTGGAGATTTGGAAATGTAGAAATTTAGAAGTTTGAGAATTCGGAAAATTGAGAATTGGGAATTTGAGAATTTGGGGTTTTGGAGATTTGGAAATGTAGAAATTGAGTAATTTGAGAATTGGGATAATTGAGAGTTGGGAATTTGAGAATTTGGGGCTTTGCAGATTTGAAAATGTATAAATTAAAAAATTTGAGAATTGGGGAAATTGAGAATTGGGGACTTGGGGACTTGAGAATTTGAAATTTTGAAAATTCGGAAGTGTATAAATTAAAAAATTTGAGAATTGGGAAAATTAAGAATTGGGGACTTGAGAATTTGAAATTTTGAAAATTCGGAAGTGTAGAAATTTAGAAATTTGAGAACTTGGGAAATTGAGAATTGGGGACCTGAGAATTTGGGATTCTAGAAATTTGAGAATTATTGAGAATTAAATATTTTAGTAATGTTCATAATAACGTAAAGTGAATGCAGTTCGTTAATAAGTACTGACACCTAACAAATTTTGTTGGAATATATTCTTAACGCACAATTTTTAATACCTTATGATAAAATAATAGTGAAAATCATAGGACTGAATACGTCAGGTGTATAAATTGGTAATAAATATTAATAATATTTAACTATACCGTATTAGTAACATATGTGAAAAGTATTATACTTATGAAATGTAGTGAAAATATTAGGGTCATCTTTTTCTGGCTTCAAACTAATGAATTTTAGCTGGTACACTTCCGGAAGAAATTGCAATTAGTTAAATATGGCAAGTGCAGTTTTATTGCGTTCATTTTATTAAATTTGAAAGTAATAACTGGATTGAAAATGAAATCCTGTACGAATCCGTCTTCATTCAATTTATAGTTTGAACGCTGGATTCCGTCCGGTCTCTATGTTTAAAGAGATTTTTCATTTTAGGAAATGGAATTTTAAAAAACCGGTTGTAACTTTTATGCCACAATTTTAATTGAAATACGTTTGCAAAGAATGTTCGCAAACATTTCGTTTTACGGGTTAGAAATACGGTCTGCTGGAAATTTGGCAGCCGGAGAGTCTGGAGATTTGCCACACTGTTAAGGTGGAAAATTTTGAATATGGAAATTTGGAAAGACAGAAAATTAAAATTTAGGGATTTGATAATGTGGAGAGTTGGTAGTTTGCTAATTTGGAATATTTTTAATATGCAAATTTGACAAGGAAGAAAATTATAATTTAGGGATTTGTTAATTTGGAAATTTAGTAATTTCTTTGGTAATTTCGTAATTCACAAAATTTAGGATCATTGAAATTTCAGAACTTTACATATCCAAATTTTCCAATTTTCAGGCTCTTCGATACAGTAATTTGATAATTTAAAATATGGAAATATAGAAGATGCTAATTTCTCAATTGCCAAGTTCTTTATTTCACTCATTTGTTAATTTAAATTTTAGAAATACAGAAATTAGAAATTTTCCAATTGCCAAGCTTTCCAATTTATTAATTAAAAATTATAAAGCATCCACCTAAAATTAATTCCCCACTGAAATTTATTACTCGATTACTAATTATTTCCAACAACTCCCCAGTAATTAATTAATACATCTGCTCTATGATAAATCTAAAATAACTGATACATCAAAATTATCCTCGAGTTATTAAAAGCTCTAAATAAATCACGATAATATTAAAAACAAAATTTCCAATATTTCCAAAAATGATATTCGATATACGACCCAATCCACTCCTACAAATTTTTCATCAACCCTAAAGCATACTTCAAGTCGGCAGCAAAAACGCGACTCTAAATCGGACCCGCTTAAATTATCGAAATTTAATAACCCCGGTGATATTTGGCGATCGAATCCAAAGGGGGTATTTAATGGCAGTGTAGAATTTCCGCGCAGAGATAGGAGTAATTTATTTACGAGACCACGCATCGAGTAGGCAGGCATCACAGCATGATTCCGCTTTCAATGAATATCGGTCAACCAAGCATAATATCACGATCAATTACGCAATCTGACGTACCAAAGAGAAACCACTATGCCAACTGATTCACTTGTGAATTAACAATGGTCGAACTTTCAATGGTGCCGTTTATACCTCAAAACAGCCCCGAGAATTCCATTTAAATGGCACCTGTTTCAGGGGAATATTATAATATTCAATTTCTGGATGCGGTTGCGATCCTGGTAAGCCTTCCCACACTGGCTCGTTTCCAGCCCGAATCTTAAAGGGTTGACAATCGAACGTGCGGATTCAGAGATCGAGAGATTTTCCACCTTGGATAATTCTCTACCCTCCTACAAACGTATTCTGAACTCATTCGCCGACGAATCTAATAATGTGGAATATTTTCCGCCGCTGAATCCTGTCTCGTTCGCGATGTTTTTGATCCACTTGGAAACGAGAAAGTAATTCTATTTAATTAAAACTGCTCCTCTATTCTTTAGTGCCCCTATTCTTCTTCTTGTACTCTCTTCGGATGTTTGCCTGTGTTTTATTTGTCTCCACTTTGTGGACGCCGGTCGAGTATTTTTTTGATGTCAAGAGACTGCTTTAATATTCTCTACATTTTTTCAATTTTACTCTGTATACTTTTTTGCGTAATTTAACTGCTGTATATTTCTCTGAATAATTTACTCTTTAATAACTGCTGTATATTTCTTTGAATAATTTACTCTTTAATAACTGCTCTATACATACTTTTTTGAATAATTTACTCTTTAATCATTTCTGTATGTTTCTTTGGACACTTCTTCAATAAATTTGTTCAAATTTGTTGAACAATTTATTCTTCAATAAACTTATACATATTTTTCTGAAGAATGTACTTTTCAATAAACTTCTGCATATTTCTTTGGAAAATTTATTCTTCAATAAGTTTATACATATTTTTTAGGACAATTTACTGTTCAATAAACTTCTGCATATTTTTTTGGTCAATTTACTGTTCAACAAACTTCTGCATATTTCCTTGGACAATTTATTCTTCAATAAATTTATACATATTTTTTTTGGACAATTTATTCTTCGATAAATTTATACATATTTTTTGGACAATTTACTGTTCAATAAACTTCTGCATATTTTTTTGGTCAATTTACTGTTCAACAAACTTCTGCATATTTCTTTGGAAAATTTATTCTTCAATAAATTTATACATATTCTTTTTTGGACAATTTATTCTTCGATAAATTTATACATATTTTTTTGGTCAATTTACTCTTTAATAAACTTCAGCATATTTCTTCAGACAATTTACTCTTTAATAACTTCTGTACATTTCTCGAAATATTACGCGATAAACTGCATCACATAATAACGAAACGATTATGGATTTTATGTACAACCTACAAGTACCACATGTCCAAAATTGCACGCAATCAACGCGTCATCTTTCAGCAACATCAAAATTCTCGACAACACGTTCACCTTTCCTCGCACACACCTAACCTATCCTTGACACCACAACACCTAATTATCAACGTTCCACCCTTTCATGTCTTGCACCGCGAAATCACGATCAGATCCGATAGCATCCTTCAACCGGAAAACATTAACCCTCGTCTCGAACGGTGTGCATCATCCCTAGTGGCGGCTTGCTTGACAACCCGATGAAAATGCTAATTAACTGGCGTGGATTTGGGAAACAATAACGGTGTCAGCCAGGCTGGACAAAAGCAAAACAACGGACACCATCCTTCGAACATTATGCACGCACGAATGCAACCACGGGGGTTTAACGGGGATTGATTCTATACAGGAAGTCCTCGTACCCTATGGGGACAAATTGTTCCTTTAGGACGAACAGGAGTAATTGCAAGATTACTTTAGATTCATATTTTCAAAGTTATTGATTTTCAAGGTTAAGTCAATTTTTTGAAATTGTGGGTAAAGATGTGGGTACCTATGACATGTGTCGCTAAAGAGATCTTAATTATTTGAAGTTTGTCAATTTGCCAAACATTTGATGTTTTGATGTCAAGTTTGTAATTATTTTAAATTTGTTTGTTTGCCAAATATTTCATGTTCTGATGTCAAACATTTGATGTCAAGTTTGGAATTTTTTAAAATTTGTTTGTCAATTTGCTAAACATTTGTTGTCAAATTTGATGGCAAACATGTGATGTCAAGTTTCTAATATATTTTAAGTTTGTCTGTCAAT
Source organism: Megachile willughbiella (assembly GCA_945859595.2). NCBI lineage: Eukaryota > Metazoa > Arthropoda > Insecta > Hymenoptera > Megachilidae > Megachile > Megachile willughbiella. Next base: position 8,131,610 of record OX243805.1, on the reverse strand, counting down.
TTGTCAAACATTTGATGCCAAATTTTATGTCAAACATTTCATGTCAAGTTTGTAATATATTTTGAGTTTGTTTCTCAATTTGCCAAAAATTTGATGTCAAGTTTGTAATATATTTTAAGCTTGTCTGCCAATTTGCCAAACATTTGATGTTTTCATGTCAAACATTTGATGTCAAGTTTGTAATTATTTTAAATTTGTTTGTTTGCCAAATATTTCATGTTCTGATGTCAAACATTTGATGTCAAGTTTGGAATTTTTTAAAATTTGTTTGTCAATTTGCTAAACATTTGATGTCAAATTTGATGGCAAACATGTGATGTCAAGTTTCTAATATATTTTAAGTTTGTCTGTCAATTTGTCAAACATTTGATGCCAAATTTTATGTCAAACATTTCATGTCAAGTTTGTAATATATTTTGAGTTTGTTTCTCAATTTGCCAAAAATTTGATGTCAAGTTTGTAATATATTTTAAGCTTGTCTGCCAATTTGCCAAACATTTGATGTTTTCATGTCAAACATTTGATGTCAAGTTTGTAATTATTTTAAATTTGTTTGTTTGCCAAATATTTCATGTTCTGATGTCAAACATTTGATGTCAAGTTTGGAATTTTTTAAAATTTGTTTGTCAATTTGCTAAACATTTGATGTCAAATTTGATGGCAAACATGTGATGTCAAGTTTGTAATATATTTTAAGTTTGTTTCTCGATTTGCTAAAAATTTGATGTCAAGCTTGTAATATATTTTAAGTTTGTTTGTCAATTTGTCAAACATTTGATGTCAAATTTGATGTCAAGTTTGTAATATATTTTAAGTTTGTCTGTCAATTTGTCAAAAAATTGTAAAATGATTAAAAAGTCCCCCTAATTTTAAAACAGACGCACCACTTAAAATACCATGCTCAACATAAAAATTGACAGCAATCCACAAATAAAACGATACTTCAAGATCCGTTCAATAACTTTGATTCCGTACATAAATCCGTAAAAATCGTACTTCCCCGACAATTTCTTGCAACATCTTCTATATTTGAATCTCTAAAACGTCTAACGTGGCTGTCGTTCCGTGCTCCAGCGATGAAAAAAGTTGGCGCGAAATAAATCTTCTTTCTTTTGGTGTGTCGAGCGAACGGTCGAAGTCGTAAACCATGGACTCGATGGCGAAATCAATTTTACAAATCCGTCGAGCAAAAAGCAGAGAACGAAACTTTACGCGTACAGGATAAAGCTAGTGAGATTTGCTTGGCTGTGAATTCAGATTGTTTTAGGGTGGAACGTGTTTAAGTTTAGTTAATAGTTTCTGGTACTCTGCCGGTGATAATTTAAACAGTATTGGCAGAATATTTTTTATTTCACCAGCTACGATTCAGCTCTCTGTTTCACATGTTATTCCATGGATACGTATGTTCACATGTGAATTATTGGCACGAGTTTGTATCAGTGAGGAGAATCATTCTAATAAATGTACGATTGACTTTATTGAACGTCTATAAAGTACACTATAAAATTCTTTGTCAAGAGAGTTAAAAGATAGTCAAATGAATTGTATGGTGGAAGGTTAGATTTTCAACGTGCTTCAAAAAATTACTGGTAGAAATTATAAGAAAATTCTGTAACTACCAGGAGACGTTCCTAACCCAGCTGAGCCTGCCTGTTCTCATCTCCCCGTCCGTGTCTACAATTATGACTTGCCAGAGCCTGTTGCTCGTTTATCTCGGCAAGATTTCGACGTCGACGCCTGTCCCGGCGACTCTACATCCTGCAGACGAGCCACAGAAATTTATTTCAGTTTCCTCGATCGCGCGGAAGAGGCTGAATTTGCGTGGACGCCGATGGAGGATCACCTTATTTTTTCTCCTCAGACGATTTTCAACGGATTGCGTCTGTTGCGGCTTTTCGCGATGTAAGCTCGGATTTCGAGCCACAGAACGCGGATTTCCGGTGCATCTTCCGGGGATTAACGCCATCGAACTGGAGAAGATAGGTGTCTACGATATTGTTGTCATTCTCCGACGACGGATTTCATTTTGTACGTGGTATTTATTGCGTGGATTACTCTTGGATAATCTTCTATATACTCAGGGAATGAGATAAGTGATGTAATAGGCGAAGGGATTTGATTCCGTGGGGAGGATTCTGTGCAGACTTGCATGTCATCTGACGGATTTATGAATCGTACATATTTTATTATTTAATATTGTTACTAGGGAAAATAACCTCCACTTATAGAATTTTAACCTACACATGGCTCTTCAAGGTCATGAAAGGTAAAATAAATAAGTGATCAAACATGTCCCTGTTCATCCTATAAATTTTGTCTGCTGTGTTTTTCTGTGTCGTTTATATTTTTTAATATAAAGAGAAAATTGAAAATATGCAGATTCTTGCATATTTGTATACTTCCAGATATATCATTGGCACTGCATATATATTATAATAAAATACATTCATATGTGGGGTTGATATACGATTAATTTAGAATAGAACTTATGGTACCAATTTGAAGGCAAAAGTTTCCTGAAAATTACTATACAAGGCGTTTCAAGTAACTGGAACAAGCTACACGTTTAAAGTGGCTGGAGATAGAAACTTATAAAGGAAAAAGTTAAATGGCACAAGATGTTCGATACTTTTACTATTTAAACTTTTTGTAAGTGTAACGGCGTACGTACAGAATGTAACTATTTTAATATAAAAATTGATTAAATAAGAAAAGGAATAAATTGACTTGGGTTAGTTGGGTTTTTAAAAATAATGTTGATGAAATTTTTGTATGGTTATTGTCAGATATTAAACTTTAAACTGATATTGAGATTTTCATTAAATATTAAAGTTGAAACGTATATTGTAATTTTCATTTAATGTTACAGTTGAAACTAATATAGTAATTTTTGTCAAATATTACATTTTAAACTAATACAATTATTTTCGTTAAACTTTAAACTATTAAATTTGTTGTAAGCATTATTTTCTGCATTTAAGTGATTTTATGTGGACACAGAACTTTCATATTGTGAAATTTTCATTATAAATTTTAATTATAAACTCGTTATATTTTGAAATTCTCAATATGAAATAACTCGACAAATTTTTATTATTATATTATTTACTAGTTTAACTAGATGCAGTTTGTGAACATCACGAATTTAATATTATACAATAACATTTAATGAGAAGATCAGATAACCCAAAAACGAGAAAGTGCAAGAAATATGGTTATAAAAAAGAGCCAATTACTTAATTTTTCTGCTCCGAAATAACTTGTACTTCCTGACTAAAACTTTCACAGAACATGGCGATAAGACTGGTATGTCTTTCGCTGATTAGACACACGCTAAGATAAGTGAAACGCGGTAATATCGTGTCTTAAGGCAATTATCACGAATTACAGAACACGATTTCCAAGTTGGCCCGAAGGGTTGCCTGCCTTATAACAACGAGTCACGCTCGTGTCGCAAACTGTGGTCCGAAAGTGACAAACCAAATGATATCCGTGAAACAGACAAATGTTAGAGTAAGCTAACCTAACCTGGAGATGGTTCTAAATACGGAGAAGTCTAATATTTAATACGAAGTAATTTTACCATTACATTTTAATATTTCTCAAATTAAAATCACTCTTAACAAATATTTATTTTTCAACTCAGTTCAATTGGACCTAATCAGTTAGACCTCATTAGACCCCATTAGACCTCAGTACAAGTTTTCAGCCATACTTTAACGGTTCGTTCTTTCATTTGTAGTTTCAAATCAATCTTTACCCACAACAGCAATGAGACCCCAAACATTACATACTAGCGAGTATTTTTTTATTGTTAGTCACATGGAACCCTTAACATTAGCAGCAGAGTCTTTCGTTTGCAGTGAACTATTCGTGTCAAGGTATTACTTCCTTTTACTTGCTTAGGTCACTGCGGACCCAGACACACTTCATACGTCCCTCGCATTTCCATCTCCACCAAAATTTTAGCTAAACCAATAGAAAATCAGAAACTGTTTTCCCTCGGCAATGTCACAAAAATTGTACGGCCACTCCGAGCTTTTGAACGTAAAAATTCTTCGGAGACACTCTCGAACAAACCGTGATCAAGTACGTTACAAAATAAACTAGTCGTTCGAAGTGAAATTCATAGAGTCCACTTATATTCACTCGTATCCTAATGATTCGTCGTTTAATCGTCGCTTAATATTGCTGACGCTGTGACGCACATACACTCAGCTCTTAACCCTTTGCCTTATGATTTATCAGGTGCGTCAGTCGGAACTAACTGATCACAGCTACGATATTAAAACAGAGAAGAAAAGTTGAAGTGTTATGTCGATTTTGTATTCGGCAATCCTTGGCCATGCAAATTATAATTGGACAAACTCCAAATTGAAGAGTATTCAAAATTTGAGTAAGATTTGGCAGGTTTGAAGCGTGCAGATGTGGGTTGAGTGCGTCATATGTAGCTTGAGTGCGTCACATGTAGCTTGAGTGTCGTCTGCAGCTTCAGTGCGTCATGTGAGGCTTGAGAGCATCATTTGTTGCTTAAGTGTGTCATATGAAACTTTAGTGCGTCATGTGAAACTTTAGTGCGTCATGTGAAACTTTAGTGCGCCGTGTGAAACTTTAGTGCGCCGTGTGAAACTTTAGTGCGCCGTGTGAAACTTTAGTGCGCCGTGTGAAACTTTAGTGCGCCGTGTGAAACTTTAGTGCGTCATGTGAAACTTTAGTGCGTCACGTGAAACTTTAGTGCGTCATGTGAAACTAGTGCGTCATGTGAAACTTTAGTGCGTCACGTGAAACTTTAGTGCGTCACGTGAAACTTTAGTGCGTCACGTGAAACTTTAGTGCGTCACGTGAAACTTTAGTGCGTCGTTTCTAACTTCAGTGCGTCATTTCTAACTTGAGTGCGTCATTTCTAACTTAAGTACGTCATTTCTAGCTTAAGTGCGTTATCTACCGCTTGCGTGCGTCATATGTAGCTTAAGTGCGTCCTCTACAACTTGAGTGCGTCATATGTGACTTGAGTGCGTCATATGTAACTTAATTGCGTCATGTGTAACTTGAGTGCGTCATTTCTAGTTTGACTGTGTAAAAATTTTTCAAAGACACTCTCGAAAGAACAGTGATCAAGTACATTGCAAAATAAACTAGTCATTCGAAGTGAAATAAAAAAGTGGACTCTATCCACTTATATTCACTCGTATTATAATGATTCGTCGTCGGTCAATCGTCACTTACTGTGCTACGACACAATACTACGTAAAAGCAGCAAATGTTTTAATATGTTTTCAAATTTACAAATTATCGAAAGGAAACTTCTTATTAAGCAACTTTCCTCAACTTCAGATTGCAAGCACAATTTCTGAGACTGTTAAGAAAAGTATTTCAATTTGTAAAGCGGAAATAGTCTCCGAATGGTTATTTTGAACTCACGGTAGGAAAGAATAATTGCAATTTCAGAAATTTTCATAGTAATTTCAAGATTCGCGTTCTAACAACGCTGAGCGGAAAGGTGGACATAATTTGCTACAAGCGTTGCCTTCAATTTCGCAAGAGAACGTCGAAAGTTTACGAGAATTCGGTTGCAAGTTGCAAAGTTATTGAACTGAGAAGATTAAGTTCTCGCCCTGGCAGTTATGCCAATATTGAAGTTCGCCTGTTTATAGCGTGCCTTAATTTCAGCAACCGCTATCAAAGTATCTTGTTCGCGGCTTCGTGTTTTATTCCGAGATTGTCGGGCGTCAGATGCACAAAAACGATAACGGAACCACAACGGAAGCCACGTTTGCATTAGACGATCTTTGATTAAATAAGTTTGTTAAATTCATCATTCACGGTGCTTACATTTCATCGCACAGAAACTTTCATACTTCTATTGTTTATAGTTTTCAAATTTTCCGGTTGTAGTTTGTAGGTTATCAGATTTTTAAATGGTTAAATTTCTGAATATTTTTGACTTAGAATTTCTATGTTTTAAAATTTTCAAGGTGCCAAATTTACAAAGCTCCCAATTCGTAAATTTTCCAAATTCCAAAATACGGTATTCTACAAATCTCCAAATTTCTAACTTTTAAAATTCCTAGATCCCCAAATTCCTATGTTTCCAAACCTTCATATCGTAAAATAGCTATATTCCAAATTTCTGGACCTTCAAATCACTAGATGTTCAAATTCCTAGACGTCCATATCTCTAGGTTTCCAAATTTATAAATTTCGAAGTTCCTTACTTCCCATATCTGATCCCCAAATCCCTAGATTTCCAGTCCCCATGTCACCACATCTCAAGATCCCCAAATCTCAATATTTTCATTCCTTACATCGCCAACTTCTCCAAATCCCAAGATCTCTACTCCTCGCATCATATCTCAAAATCTCCAACTCTCTAGATTTAAAAAATTTCCATACTCTTACGTCTCTCCTAACCTGTCCTTCGTATAAACAATTCCAATCAATGTATTTAATCATTCAATAAAGATCGCCTAATGCAAACATAATACAAAAAACAAAGAACCTATAGTACATAAATGTGGAGCTGACAATTTTGCCAGCAGAAAGTGTTACCCAAACCTTAGTGGGTAAGGTTTGGTAAGAAAATGAAAGACAGATGGCGTTATATGGCCGAGTGAATAATGCAGAATGCACTCACCGATCACGTTGAGGCTGTAGTTCAACGACATCTTCGGCTCCGTGCTGACCTGGCACTCGTAAACCCCAGAATCTCGTTGTTGAGGAGATTTGATCTGCAGTGTCCAGTTTTCGGACTTCTGGGGATGGTTCACCTGGAACCTCAGATCCGACGTGTACATCAGAGTCCCGGCGCTCAGGATATGCATGTCCCTTTTACGCATCCAGGACACCTGTTAAACAAACATCGAATGTTTTGTTACCTATCTTGCTGTAAACTTTATTCACGACGAGGTGTTCAATTTTATGGGTTCAATTCTGTTATTTATTCTTAAGGACTATAGTGAACTGATGTACACATGTCAACCCACGAGTTGGCGCGTGAACTATGCATGACGCACCCGTGACGCACCGCAGTTTAAATATTGTCAATTTTTCTGGTATTTTTGGCACGCGTGAATTTTCAATTTAGATGTAATAATTTATGTGAAGATGTCCCACGAGTTGGCGCGTGAGCTGTGACGCACTCATGACGCACTAATGACGCACTCGCGACACATTTCTGACGCACTCGTGACGCATCCGTGATACTTGTGACGCACTCGTGACGCACTAATGACGCACTCGTGACACTCATGACGCACTCGTGACACTCATGACGCACTCGTGACACACTCGTGACGCATTTGCAGTTCAAATGTAAATTTGGGATTTGGGAATCTGAAAATTGAGATGTTGGGAGACTTGGAAATTTTTGAATATAGGAGTTTGGGAAATTGGGAATTGGGGATGTGAGAGTTGGGGGTGCTGGAAATTTGAAAATGTAGAAATTTAGAAAGTTGGGAATTCGAAAAATTGAGAATTGGGGATTTGAGAATTTTGGGTTTTGGAGATTTGGACATGTATAAATTTAGAAATTTGAGAATTGGGAATTTGAGAATTTGGGGTTTTGGATATTTGGAAATGTAGAAATATAAAAATTTGAGAATTTGTCGTTTTGGAAATTCGGAAGTGTAGAAATTTAGAAATACGAGAACTTGGAAAATTGAGAATTTTCAAATTCAATAAAATAAAATCAGTTTGTAAAGAAGAATTTGTGCGAGCAATTGTTCCTATTTATTTCTAAATAAATGAAGATTTTGTCAGTAAAGGAAGTCATCCATAGAAATAATTGTTACTAAATTTTTACCAGGGTTCTTTTTATGTAACAGTTATACGCAAAGTGGAACTTGTTAATTAGTTTCTCCGTGCAATTCATAAATTGTTGAAACAGCGTAAGTTTTAATGCACCCTTAAACTATTCGCATGAGGATTACTCGAAACGAACGCGTTCAAACAATTCTTTTCAATGGGTTTCTGTTTTCACAACTGAGAGATTCGTTTATATTTGCATTTCCCTTGGTACTTGACCTTTTTCCACTTCTCTTCTCCTAACTAAGCGGACAAGATTTGGTGACCTAAAGCGGAACTTCTTTTTCAATGATAGTTCATGATATTAAATTTTCATAAATTTAGGATCTCAAAATTCATATGATAAATCGATTTTAAATGTGGGTGAAGCACACAGATTATGGAATCGCATATTTTGTATATCAATAATTTGTTAAATAATAAAGAAAATTTAGATTTGAACACGTAAATATATATTTAATATTCTATTAAACATTCTATCAATATTTTAATATTCTATTAAATTTTATAATATTTCATTCTATTCATTAAATAAAATATTATAATTGTAATATTGCTTTATTTATTGCACAAAATATAATTATATCGTAACGATACATACTTCCTTCATCGAATAACGATGAAAAGACGTTCAATATCGTTATAGGAATATTTAATTAATTTCAACATACCCGCTCTGATTTCGTAAATTAAATGAAGTCATGTAAATAATTGAATAATACCACGCCGTATAACAGAACAATTCCAATTTATTAATATTATTTTCATTTAATTACATGCATTCTGCTGTGCATACTCTGCCCCCATTTCAAAATACAACCACTGCTTTACAACATGTAATGAAATATTACAATCTTCATTAACACCATATTCCAATTTTTTTCAATCAGATTAGTGAATATAATTAAAGCAATTTGTACGATTTTATTGAATCAAATTAATGTGTGAACTTATTTAAATTATATATTGAACATCTTCAAAAATATTATATTACATTTCCTCATAACGTCACATTAAAATTTCTTCGCTCAAATTATTAAAAAAAAATTAATAAAATCATGCCATCAACAGTTTCAATATAATCTTAAAATTAGTTTAATTTACTAAAATCGATTTAATGATCTGCTAACCCAATAAAAAATGTCTAAATTAATACAAGATTGAATTCACGAAACATCACTTGCAGACCTACGCATTTCCTTTAAAGACTCGAATGCCGGAGGCAATCTTTTCATCAACCTGAAACACCACTCGTATAGCAAGACTCATAGAAAATTTATTTCCCCGGTTGACGATCTTACGTGGCACGGTAATTAATAAAGTAAATTGTTGTCCGTGCAGGGTCATAAAATGTCGCAACACCGGAAACTGCTTCTGACCACGGACTTGGCTACGGTATCGTTTCATAATTAATTTCGCCACTGTACTTTCCCGCTCGCGTTGCACGAAACTACAATTAAAAGCGTTTCGGACGTTTCCTCCGCGAAAAGTTTTTCCACCCTACCAATTACCTCAGGTGACCACACACACACACACATACACGAACGGAGACAATGGGAAATTTAAGGTGGTCCACAATGCGAACTGCATCCTGAACCGCACGCTGTTTTGCGTGTGATTCGGAGCTGGGTTTCCGGACAAATGACAATTAATCCTGACCATTAATTAATGGCCGCGGTCTACCATCAATTCGGGGGAAAAACGGGCTGCGCGAAAACCTGATTTCGATGCCTCGACAAACAGTTCAACAACTATCGCCGTCACGAAGCTAGGTCCAAGGTGAATTAATTGCATTCGTTGCATTGTTTCTCGGATTTTTTATAATTTATCAACTTGTGTGATAGTGAGAGCATATATTTTCTAGTAAATTTCTAGTAAGCTTCTAATAATTTTCTAGCATTATTCTAATAATATTCTAGTAATTTTGTTGTAATATTCTAGTAATTTTCTAGTAACATTCTAATAATATTCCAGTAATTTTGTTGTAATATTCTAGTAATTTTCCAGTAATCTTCAGGAAATCTTCTAGTAATTTTGCTAGCAATCCTCTAGTAATATTCGAGTAATTTTCTGATAATATTCTAGTAATTTTCCAGTAATCTTCTAGAAATCTTCTAGTAATTTTCTAGCAATATTCGAGTAATTTTCTAATAATATTCTAGTAATTTTCTAATGATATTCTAGTAATTTTCCAGTAATCTTGTAGAAATCTTCTAGTAATTTTCTAGCAATCTTCTAGTAATATTCGAGTAATTTTCTAATAATATTCTAGTCATTTTCCAGTAATCTTCTAGCAATCTTCTAATAATATTCGAGTAATCTTCTAGTAATATTCTAGTAATTTTCTAATAATATTCTAGTAATTTTCCAGAAATCTTCTAGTAATTTTCTAGCAATCTTCTAGTAATATTCGAGTAATTTTCTGGTAATTTATTGTAAGAAATTAATAGTACAATATAATACAAGAAATAGTACTTTATGATGATCTAGCTATTACAAAATATTATGGAATTTTTATTATGGAATTTCATATCCTCACAGTAATTTCTGAATTTTTGATCTAATTGTGTGATATTTGAATTCAATAATTTCTGAATATTTTGGTCGTGAAGGTCTGTAATATTTGAAGGTAGTAATCAAGGAAATATTTACGTTCAAATTGTGTGATATAATAAATTTTTTTATGGAAAACTTCTGTAATATTCAAAGTTAATTTCTTAATTTTTAATGTTCTAACTTTGTAATATCCAACCACATTAATTTCTGAATATTTGATACTGAAACTGTAATATTCGACCTCAGTAATTTTTTAATTTTTAATATTCAAACTTAGTAAAATTCAAGCTCATTAATTTGTGAATTTTCAATACTTAAAATCTGCAATATTCAAGCACTGTAATTTCTGAATTTTTAATATTGAGACACCGTATTCGAACTCAGTGATTTCTGAATCCCCTTAATTTCCTAATCCTCAATTTTGAAGCACTTTGTACAAAAACGTTTCGTTCAAACCCATACACTGTCATAGACATGTGTATAAATACACCAACAGCGTTTAAAATTCACTTTTAAATTTTAAATTCACCCAAATAAATTCTCCTTCAAGTAAACTAATCCTTCGCTCAATTTTCCTCAGTTTATTACTTACAACCAGTAATGCACTTCTGAACCGTGTTTGAACAGTCCGCTTCTGGAAAGCTTAAGACTTATTTACAAAATATCTCCTGTTCGTCACAATATCAATATCGAAGAAAATAGCGAAAGCATACACAACACGACACAAATATTGTCGAAAGCACAGCAAGCACCGTGTATAATTGAAAGGAGCAAACAACTGAGCAGCGTGTTATAATTATCGTAAAATAAACTTCGCATGTACGTCAAAGAGTAATTCGTTACCGGTGTACGCAGCTCGAGTACTCTAATTGTATTTTGCTCTGGCGCATACAGGTCTGAATGGATGGTCGGGTCATTTATGATGCTCGAAGAGACTGGAGGATCACGTTTCTAAATGATTCGGTAGAGTGAATCAAACTTCACGGGCGAAAGGTGCGCTTCGGCTGAAATTTAATTTTCACTTTCAAACTTTCTAACGCAACAGCCGATGCATACTGTAAATGAATGATGCGGAAAAGTTCAGAAACGAATAATTACGCTTTTTGATTAGTTATTGATTCTCCATCGATCTTACATTCGGAGTGTATTATTTCGGAATCGACTGTATTTTATCAATAAAATTGATTTATCATCGAGGAATCTAATTAATCGATAGCGAATTGATTTGAGTTTAATATACGATTGATAATATAAGATACAGTAATAAAAAAAATATATATTATTGATTAATGCGATCAATACAAGCTGATATTAATTAATTAATTAAATATAGAAATGACAATACGAGGTAATGGTGTTGCAGTAAAATCAAAGATTATAAAATATGATTATACTGCAATGATTTAATTAAATTGAATATGTAATTGATAATGTAAGATAATATTGCAGTAATACAGTTAATCATTTATATAATATGGATGAAAATGATTAAACAGTATTAAAATAATTTAATAATACACGATAGTATCATTATAGTAATATCATTAATATTACTACAATACCACAAATCCTTAATTATCATAAATTATTGACATAGTGTTGACAAATACAGTATAAAATGTAATTAGTATAATTTTAGTTACACCATCAATTATTTATATAGAATAAAATATTAATCCTCTTATAAGAATAACCAATATAACCTGAAAGTGACATTTTTGTTCACTTTCAGTTATAATAATAAAAAATACCTAAAGCTCCAAATTTGCTACGCCCCAAATTCCCTAGGTTCCGAATTCTCAAGGTTCCAAATTCCCTGGATTTCGAATTCACTAGGTTGCAAATACCTATAGCCCCAAATTCTCAAAGTTCTGAATTCTCAACGCCCCAAATTCCCTAGATTTAGAATTTCCTAGGTTCCAAATACCTATAGCTCCAAATTCCCAAGATTCCGAAGTTGCTACGCCTCAAATTCCCTAGATTCCGAATTCTCGAGATTCCAAATTCCCTGGATTTCGAATTCACTAGGTTGCAAATACCTATAGCCCCAAATTCTCAAGGTTCTGAATTCCCAACGCCCCAAATTCCCTAGATTTAGAATTTCCTAGGTTCCAAATATCTATAGCTCCAAATTCCCAGAATTCCGAATTCCCTAGGTTCCAAATACCTATAGCCCTAAGTTCTCAAGGTTTCAAATTCCAATCGCCCCAAATTCATTAGGTTCCGAATTATCAAGGTTCCAAATTCCCTAGATTTCGAATTCCATAGATTCCAAATACCTACACCCCAAATTCTCAAGGTTCCAATTTCCCGACGACCCAAATTCCCTGGATTTAAAATTTCCTAGGTTTCCAACACCTATAGCTCGAAATTCCCAAGATTCCAAATTCCCAACGCCCCAAATTCCCCTAGGTTCCGAATTTTCATGGTTCCAAATTCCCGTGGTTCCAAATACCCATAGCCTCAAATTCCCAAGATTCCAAATTTTCTAGGTTCCGAGTTCTCAGGGTTCCAAATTTCGCATGCCCCAAATTCCCTAGATTTCGAGTTCTCATGGTCCGAAATTCCCAAGATTCAAAATTTCCTCTGCCCCAAATTCCCTGGGTTCTGAGATTCCAGGTTTCCAAATTCCCCATGCCCCAAATTCCCCACATATCGAGTTCCCTAGGCTCCAAATTACCAAGATTCCAAATCTCCAAGGTCCCAAACTCCCAAGATCCCGAATTCCCTAGATTCCAAATTAAATATCTTTGCCTAACACTCCTATACCTTTATTGAAATATGAAATTTTTCCAAAAAAGAAAGACATAAAGAAATGAAATAATAAGTTTCAAATCATAGTATATGGAATAATTTCAAGGCAATTTACTTAACAATTTAGTGACGCATTATAAGACACCCAAATTACAGCAATACAATCCATGTACAGGCTACACGTGGGTGAATATCGCTTACGTTATCGATTGTAAATGATCGAACGCAGTTAGTAAGCCAGATTAATTTGACTAATTCGAATCTCCCCGGACAGATTCGAGCATAACCTATCATAGACAGACATCTGAGCCCACGGATGAGTCGGGATGAACACGCCTCGTTATATTTCGCGCGAAATGCTGCTTCTGCATCTTGTACGAAGTTAACAAGAAAAACAAATAGTATCCGTGTTCATTACCAACGTCACGAATTCCCAAGATTTCTAAAATTCCAAAATTCCGTCATTTCAAAATTCTAACATTTCAAATTCCTATATTTCCAAAATTTTCAAGACTCCAAAACTCTCAAGCTATTCCTCGAATTCCTAAATTCTGCGGTCCCAAACTTCTATCGTTTAAAAATTACCAAATTCCCTAGGTCTCAGATTGTCGAGGCTCCAAAATTCCACAGTCCCGATTTCCCAAAGTACCAGAACACAATTAAAAAATTCTAAAACCATAATTCCAAAACTTCCATAACCCAAAGCAGCATACAGTACATGTTGCATAACGCACGACATATGTGATCCTCATACGACTGAACCTTGAACAAAGCATAATTCCTACAAAATACGAATAAACGTTTGAAGTTCGGATCACAGGAGAAACTTGAACGTCGAAAGGGACCTAACAAGCGTCACTTCGAACGAAACGGCGAAATTTCACGGGCTGCTGTCTCGGTCTTGGATGCACTCGAACCGAAGAGCGTTCCTCTTCGCGCGAGAGTGCACGCTCGCGACTAAATTTCGCGTGACGATGAAGTTTGATATTAAATTTTCGGACGCGCCTGCCAGTTTTCTCACTCGGAGTAGCGCGAATGGCTCGCGGAAATTCAGACCACCGTGGCACAAAGGGGACGAACGAGTTTCGACTAATTTCAAAGAACCAGACGAGAAGAAGTCTGACGCGTCTCGCTAAACGCGTTTTAGAAATTGCCAGTAAATTTCATCGCGACTCATTAACCTCCGGGCTAAAGACTGACACTCGCCCTGTCTCCCCTTTTATTCGCCTATTCACCAAACCAGTTTTATATCCGTCAAATTAGAATTTTACCGGCTTTGTTCGCTCCTGTTACCCGTTTAATAGCGCGGTGAAACGTGTCGTTTATCAAAAGTGAGCTTTTAATTCGTTTTCTTCTCTTCGGTTACGATTCCCCTGCTAATGAGACGAAATTCGCGGGTAACTCGCAGCTTTTCAAAAGATCTAATTTAAGATGTTTAGCGGAATGAAAATATACGAGTCTTGGGCAATGTGACTTTCCTGGAGTGTGATTATTTTGGTTGCATTGGTCTAAATATCTTGACAACTTGTTCCTCGGTATGATTTACTCTTCAAATTCATTTTTGGTTGCAGTGTCCATACCTTTGGTGGGTTTAGTAATTCGTGAAGGTGCAGAAATTGAATTTCTGCAAATACCCTGAACTTCAAATTCCCTAGGTTTCGAATCCACAAGGTTCCAAATTTCCTACGCCCAAAATTCCCTAGGTTCCAAACTCTCATCGTTCCAAATTCCCTAGGTACCTATTTCCCTAGGTTTCAAATCCACAAAGTTCCAAATTTCGTATGCCCCAAATTCCCTAGATTTCAAATTATCATGGTCCAAAATACCCTAGGTTCCAAATGGCCTACATTCCAATTTCCCTAGGCTTCGAATGAGGAAGGTTCCAAATTTCCTACGCCCCAAATTCCCCAGATTTCAAATTCTCACGGTCCCAAATACCCTGGGTTCCAAATTTCTCACATTCCAATTTCCCTAGGCTTCGAATTCAGAAGGTTCCAAATTTCCTACGCCCCAAATTCACTAGATTTCAAATTCTCATGGTCCCAAATTTCCTAGATTTCGAATTCACATGATTCCAAATTTCCTACACCCCAAATTCCCTAAATTTCGAATTCCCTAGGATCCAAATACCCAAGATCCCAAATTCCCTTGGATCCAAGTTTCCTACGCCCCAAATTCCCTAGGATCCAAATACCCAAAATTTCAAATTCGCATGGACCAAAATTTCCTACGCCCCAAATTCCCTAAATTTCAAATTCCCTAGGATTCAAATACCTAAGATTCCAAATTCCCTTGGATCAAAATTTCCTACGCCCGAAATTCCCTAAATTTCAAATTCCCTAGGATCCAAATACCCAAGATTCCAAATTCCCTTGGATCCAAATTTCGTATGCCCCAATTCCCTAGATTTCAAATTCTTCTGGTTCCAAATTCCCTAGGCTCCAATTTCCCTCGATTTCGAATTCACAAGCTTCCAAATTCCCCAGGTTCCAAATTCTGATGGTGCCAAATTCCCTAGGTTGCAAAATTCCTACGTTCTAATTTCCCTAGATTTCCTTTGAGTGTGATTACTTAGGTTGCATTTGTCTAAATATCTTTACCACTTGTTCTTCAATATGATTTACTCTTCAAACTCATTTTTGGTTTCAGTGTCCACATCCTTGGTAGGTTTAGTAATTCGTGAAGGTGCAGAAATTGAATTTCTAACTTCTCGAAGGTGCAAAAATTGAATTGTCAACTTTAAGCGCAAGAATTTCATTGTCAACTGACCTGCCTAATTATCCAAAAATTTGACTCGTTTAATTATCGAAAAATCTGCAAAAATTTTCCAAGAAAAGTACAAAAACTTCGAAAACTGCCATGTTTCCTTAACTAGTTCACCGCAAGATAAATTCAAGGCGAAGAAGATCGTAGAAAGTGGAGTCACGTGTCAAACAATCGATCATCGAAACCGAAATGTGGATTTGTGAGTAGCTACCGCACAATTTACCGTACACAAACTTTCGAAAGCCGGGACAAGAAGACGTCTGTGGACTCTGCTGCGATAACTTCGCCGATTGTCAAATCGCGAACTGGTTTTGTCCCTGTCCGAGAAGGCAGTCCATGCTCCGGCGAAACTTCAGCGGATTACTTAGACGGCAGTTCGAATGGCGAGAGGTATTTGGACGCCGGTGTTCTCAAATATCTTGCGCGTTCAACAATGGATACAGTATATGTACCGCTCCGAATAGATCGTTAAGACTGTAACCACCGTTCGTCGTGGAATCTCGAATTTCCTTCGTATCGTGTAAATTCTGCGATATTCCGGCTATCTTTACGGAAATGGGATCTTGTTGCATTGTTCAGCGACGATTTCTCTTCGAGGGATTGTTATTATAAAAACTACCACAGGATTACAAATACGTGGATCGTTTATTTTGAGAGCGGTGTAGATTCAGTTTGTAAAGAAAGTGAGACATGCAATTTGTGTAACCTAAAGACACTTGACATCTGACAAATGTTTAACCCCTTAGCCTACAAGTTTTTCGGCAGGTGTGTCACAGCTGCCTAATTATTAGCGTTAACCCCTTGCACTATTTTGACGAGTCTGACTCGTGACGCACTGGTACTTCAGTTGGGATCAATTTTACTCGAATTTTGAATATGCTTCAATTTGGAGTTCAATTATAATTTCCATAGTCAACGATTGCATAATACCATGTTGTCATAACATTTCAACATTCTTTGTCTGTTTTAATATTCTAGCTGTGTTTAGTTAGTTCTGACTGACGCACCTGACAAATAGGTCATAGTGCAAGGGGTTAAGGTAAATAAAGAATATTGAAATGTCAGGTATGTTTGGGACTTATCTTTGATTATACAAACTGCAGTTGGTATCACACTCAAAAGTAGAACTACTTGTCTGATCGTGAAAGTTCATATATTCTACTCGTCTGATAAGCAATGTCCATATTCTACTTGTCTGACAATTCACGTCTTGATTCTACTCGTCTGATTACTAACGTCCATATTCCACTTGTCTGATCATTGACGTTCCCCTATTCTACTTGTCTGGTCATTAACGTTCTTATTCTACTTGTCTGATCATAACATTCTTAATCTACTTGTCTGATCGTGACGTTGCCCTATTCTACTTGTCTGATCATCAACAGTTTTATTCTACTTGTCATCAACATTGCTATTCAACTTCTCTGATCATTAACGTCCCCCTATTCCACTTGTCTGACCATCACCGTTCTCATGCTACTTGTCTGACCATAAAATTGATCCTCCAGCAGGTCAACACGTTCTACAATAATTTGACAACCAATTTCACATATTTCACCACCTAATGACTGGTACTAATGGTATCATCTCCGAAGAGACACATCTACTTATTTTTCCACATTTACATTGTACTTGTCTGACCGATCACCTGCCCATACTACTTGTCCAACCATCTACACCGTATTACTGTTCAAACATTTCCCCTTTTACAATGAACATCTGTGTCCATCTACTTATCCGACTACATACCATTTCCACTTCATCTGTTTGACCAGACAGTAATCCTACATTCCTGTCTGGCCCATCTAACCCTCTTGTTCTACAGAACTTCATCATCTACTCTACTTAGCTGACCATTTATATCTTCACACTACTGACGTGACTACGTTAAACTATTCTTTTATATTATTAATATGTAGAAGAAGATGATTAATTAAGACAGAAGTAGAATTGATATTGAAATGTTCTTCAAATATTTTCTTTGTTTAAATATAATTAATATTTATGTCAAGAGTGATTAATTAAGGTACAAGTAGATCCTTATGCAATTTAGTTTTGTCACATTTGAACTACAACGTGCGTCACGAGTGTAATTCGATGTTATAGACCAAGGGGTTAAAAGAGCTTCAAGGTATAGTTTGTACAAAAGATATAAGCGAAAAAAATTCCGAAAACAGTTCGTTTTCCAAGTGAAGACTGTCCTCGATTTCACTGAGAAAATAAATTATTTTCGAATTGATTCTGCATTGATACGTATTGTGCACACTTAGTATTCTTGCGCTGAACTATTTTTCATCATAGAGCAAGTGAACAAGTTAACACCCTGTATACACGTTTATCGATCAGAATAAGAATATTAAAATATATGCTCTGCTTGGGATGGCTGTTTTTCCCGTGGTTGTCGACCTATTAACTCATTTATTATCATAATCCCTTTCTGCCGCCCAAGCACTTACAATTAGTAAAATAACGAAGAATAATAGTCATGTATGCAGTTAAGCTAAGCCCCTTAAATTTGTAATGAACTTGTTCGAAAATAATATGCATTCAGTGAAATTTTGATCATTTATGTTTCAAGCTAGAAAGCCTCATCCTTAATGCGATTATAATGCAAACCTATAATGCAGCGTGTATCTGCATTTGAAATATTCTGAGAAAGCTGCATAGATTGATCAAAAATAATTGAACCAGTGAGAAGGTGTTACTAATTCTAACTTTAAGTAAGAATCAATTTTAACTTCGAGTTAAATAACTTGTCAGCATTACATCCTCGATATAATTTTAATCTTCTAACAGCTTGACATTTTAATTCCTCAACATTTCCTCTCTTTTTATAACTGTTGTTCTCAACTAAATTTATCTAAAATGATTCACTTTGAACCATCACAAATTGCTAAAAAATGTAACTATACATGCAGCTATAAATATGAACACCACATCTGAGTATGCAAAGGTTCAAAAAACCCCGCAAAAATTTTGCAACAAAAAAACATTCTTGAACTTGTTCTCTTTTGTGACACGGGATAAAATAATATTTCCAATTTTTCCTGCAGGTGACAGCGTTTCGAAAATCGATCCGACGAGGGTTTCGTGTTTCGAAAATTTCGGCATTCGTTTAAAAAATCGCGTATCGCGATACCTGTTTACGTTTCCCAGGGTTTATATACGCGCGCAGACCCTTTCCTGGCACGTTGATTTATGACTCATAAACGTATCCCATCGTGCCGACCGATTTCCACAAATATACGGCAGATCGAGAACGTTATTGCGAGCTGGGTTATACGTTCCGCGCAATCAGCGGATTAAATCGTTGCCCGTAGAGTTCCACGTCTATTTTTTATTCACCGGAGACGCCGGTTATCGCGGGCAAAATACAACAGCCGACGCCCTCGAAACACTCCTGGTCTCTCGATATCGAGAAATGCTTAAATAACGCGAGCTAACCGGAACACCTTTCCTCCTCCTGATGTTATTAACACGGAATGTGTTCAACCGAGAGTGTTCTACCGACTAATTTCTGTCCTGGATTGCTCTAGACACAAGTCTAAACTCTAATTGCTATGACACTAACTGTCGATGTTCAGATTTAGGCTCATATTTGTGGTGTCTGCTAATAGTTGCGGCGTTTCGTGTTTGATCAAAAGAAAACGAGTGTGAGCCGTCTTGTGGAAACGATGACTATGTCCTAACGATACTTTTGGTTCTACTTTGGTACCCAAAACGCAAAATCATGGGTTGACACATCGTCGACCGTAAGAATCACTTCGGAAGACAATGCTATTGGGATCAGGTGTCGTCACGAGCTGAAACCGCGTGAAAACAGTTAATACCGATCGCTACCGTCAACGAATAATCAGTTTGAAGCGTGCATCGATCGAAAAGCGTCCAGATTGGGCTAGGAGACACGGAAAAGTGATTTTGCAACACAACGTCGCATCACACGCAGAAAACGGTTAAAGGCACAATTTCTGCACTTGGTCTTGCCACACCCGCCATACTTGGCCCTTTCGGACTACCACTTTTCATCAATGGCCCACTTTTCCGGGAACACAAGATGTCGAAAAATGGTGGGTTTCTCTCGAAATGTGAACAATTTTTGGGGGAGGCATTTGGACAGATGGTAAAATAGCGATGGTGTATACTTTGAATGAGCTATTTCTTCATTCTTCTCAAATGTAAATTGTTTTCATAAAAGAAAAATTTAAGAACTACAAAGCAGTACGTTTGGTAGACTGACAATTGCTTCAACAAAATGTAGCTTCGTAAACCATAATTTGAAAAGAATCTGAATCTAGAACTATCAACAAAAGAATTCTAAATTTTTCCCATTGCAGTTTGTTTATGAGTTTTGCCAGTGAGAAAATATTTTGATATTATTCCTTTCTGAAATATCAGCTTTAAGAAGTTATGATAAATTGATGATTTATGAAAAGTAAAGATATAGAAACATAATAGAGACAGTATCGTCAGGTGGACAAGATACTACAATAGAAAAACACGACAAAGGAAGCTTTGGTAACATTATTGTCTGAGAAAAAGGGAAATTTCAATGAGAATTGAAATATCTAAGAAGCAAGCCCTTTGTATGCAAGGAAAAATACCTCGATAAAGATCCCTGTTATATCTTTGATCCAACTCTTTAGATCTTTCAATGGTGTAATTGCGAATAATAGGTCACAGTTTGTCTGAAGGTTCAAACAATAGGTCTTCGACTGAACTCTCAAGCTTGCTCCTTTCTTTCTCACAGAGAAAAGACCTTTCTTCGAGATGAAAACGTCAAGAACCTAACTTGCTTATATTAACACTGAATCATGGATGCTTTAGTAGTATTCCAGTTTTTGTAATTGGTTGTAGAGATCAGTACTGAGAGGAACTTTTGCTTAATTAATATTTTCGATTTTTGAACTTTGGAATTTTTCAGGTTTCGAATTTACAAACTTTGGAAATTTCAGACTTTCACATTTTTAGTATCTCATATTCTAAGTTGTCAAATCCCAAATTCTTAAATTCCCAAATTTCTCGGGTACCAAATTCTCAAACCCCGAATTTCCCCAAATCCCAAATTTCTGAAGCTTCAAAATTTTCAAACCCCAAATTCCTAAATTCCTAAATTTCTCAGGTACCAAATTCCCAAACCCCAAATTCCTAAATTCTCTTTTCACAGGTACCAAATTCTCAAACCCCAAATTTCTAAATTCCTAAATTTCTCAGGTACCAAATTCTCAAACCTCAAAATCCTAAATTCCCAAATTTTTCAGGTACCAAATTCTCAAACCCCAAATTTCTAAAGCTCCAAATTCTCAAATCCCTAAATATCTAAATTCCTAAATTTCTCAGGTACCAAATTCTCAAACCCCAAATTCCTAAATTCCCTTTCTCAGGTACCAAATTCTCAAACCCCAAATTTCTAAAGCTCCAAATTCTCAAATCCGTAAATATCTAAATTCCTAAATTTCTCAAGTTACAAATTCTCAAACCCCAAATTCCTAAATACCCAAATTTCTCAGGTACCAAATTCTCAAACCCCAAATTTCTAAAGCTCCAAATTCTCGAATTCCCAGATATCTAAATTCCTAAATTTCTCAAGTTACAAATTCTCAAACCCCAAAATCCTAAATTCCCAAATTTCTCAGGTACCAAATTCTCAAACCCCAAATTTCTCAATTTCCAACTCTCTAAATTTCCAAATCTCCCAACTCTCTACATTTCCAAATCCAAAATATAAAAACCTAAAAATTCAAAAGTCTCAAAATAAAATACACTGAAATTTCTAAATGTCCACTTCGCGACGAAAATTTAAATTTCAGCAAAACCATAAAGTTCTCACGACAACGTACAAAAGTACGCAGAAGATTGATATCCCATTACGGTGTGTATACAGAAAGGAATAATATTTTATTCCGAAACACCCCTCCATTTTTTTCGAACAGAGACGATATATTCGTCGTTTCACGGATACGCAATCCACAAAGCTCTTTTTTTCAAGCTATTCAGTCACACCTTCGCGCGTAATCTTTTTCATTCGCGGATGAAATCCGACCAATACAGGAGCGCCGAAAGCTTTCGAGCTTTTAAGATAAGTGCTACATCGAGCGTGAATGGCTATGGAATAACCAAGAATTGTTCCGCTTAATACGTTCCTGAACGATCGAATTTACACGTTTCCAAGAATACACGCCATTCAAATATCAATTCACAATGCAACAAAATCCTTCTGTCACATCCACGTGTTACTGTCGACGTTTACACGTATCGTCATACAACAAAAAAATTCCATTGTCACGTATTAAATTTCCATTTGCGACACCGATACAATTCTTGCTAGTGAAAGTACCAAATAAGTAATATCACACAATGTAGTATGTTATACATACATACAGTCTGTTCCACAAGAGCGTGAACGCGATATGTATGAAATTTTATACCCAATACAGCACAGATTGTGTCGATCCAAACATACAATGTATAAAGTCTAAAATTATGCGATCTTCCTACATTCATGAAATTTCAAAATTCGAAGCAGTCTCAGTTTCTCGCAATTTCAGCAATTGTCATAATTTTCGTACCGATGCTCTCAGGAAAAAATGTCTTCAAAAGAATTTCATCAGCTAATGCCTCGAACCTTGCACCGTAAGGTCACGTGACTTCGTGTAAGCATCTCGCGAGCTTAGGGCTGCAAATAAGAATAAATGACAGGTGGTCAAGAGAGGAGTACCCGGAACGGCAGACAAGATGGCCACCAGGTTGGGGGAGCAGTCTGGGCTCGACTTAGTCGGTGCATTTGCAGATTGCATGCAGCACGATGCACCCAAGAGGACGCATCAAAGTAAACTTGTTCGGTATGCGCGACGACGTTCGCTCCCGTTGGGAACACGCCTTCAAGCCTTCCAGAAATCTATAGAAATTTCGTCGGAGCCAAAATCACGCGAGCTTTACCCGACGAAACGCTGAAGAGACAACGACATTTTTCGTGTATGAAGAGAGCGTTTTTAGGAGGCTTGGGATTTCTGCATTCGATCATGGTGATAGATTTGCTGATGGGGAAGATGAATTTGGGTGTAGCAGTGTTGGATGACAATTATTTAGGATAGCAAATGGAAAAATTAAGAATTGTGAGCGAATATTTAGATACTAGGGTTCGGGTGAGTGAACACTCGAATATTTGAATTTCTTCTGTATAGATACTGTAGTGATTGAATTGTAAATATCTGAATACTAGAATTTTCAAACGTGGAATACACCCAAATCTCAGAGTGATTAAATACTCGAATTTTAAATGATCGAATTTAACAGTTCAATATGAGGAACCATTAACTACAGAAATTTAGGTATGTGAAAAATTGTGGAAATGTGAAAATTTGTAGAGAAAGGTGAAAATACGAATTTGTGAATAAATGGGAAAATGGGAAAAATGAAAACTTGTGAGTAAATGTGAAAATATAAAAATTGACGAAGAAATGTGGAAACATGAAAACGTCTGACTAAATATGCAAATACAGAAATTTATGAAGAAACGTGGAAATATGAAAGCTTGCGAAAAAATGTGGAAAGTGATAAGCGTGAAAACAGAAAGCTGAGCAAATTGAAGTTTGAAGTTTCCATACGTCTCCTTATCTGAAGGAAGTGTACCCGAACGAACGGTTGATCCGAAGCATTTTAGAAACCGTTTAAAAGCTCGTGATAACATAATCCCAGGTTATCAAGCATTCTCACGGATATCCGGCAAATTCGTTGAAAGTTTGCGCGGAAGATAAGACTCGCGTACACATTCGATGTCCGTCTGGCAACGTTTTCGTTTGCGCACAGTTATCAGAAGTTTTAACAACTCGGAAACCTTTCGCCCTGTTCCATTTGCGACCAGGTTTCGGGAGTAAGCTTTGTGTCACGATGAATGACAGAGCCCGTTGAAAAGGGCTAAAACAAACAGAGAGGAAGTTGCGTGTTTCGCGTTCAGACGTACGACAAATATCCAGAACGAAAGTTCGAAGCGGAAAGAAACGACGGAAGAGAAAAGGGAAGCATCGGCGCGGAAACGGTTCTATTGATACATTCCTTCGGGACAACAAGTGCACACTTAAATGGAAAATTGTTTGACGAGTTAACTGTCACGCTGCACTTTCCTCTGTGCTCGCGTCTGTGACGCCCTGTAATTTGATAAATGTTCATATTCACGCGTTGCTATCTTGCGTCTATTATTCACCCCTCGTACTTTGACAAGTCAGACCATTACCTTGACGTTTAGTTTGTCTCGTTTTTCCTGTCTCTTGACAATTTCATGCGATGACTATTGAACTACAGATTTTTCTTGCAAACTTACGTTTCTACCGTTTGCTCTCCGATTTTGGGTTAACTCTTTGGTTTATAACCTGGAGTCAGACTCGTGACGTTACAGTTCAAACCTGACTCAAATATTTAATACTTCAACTTGAAGTTTCCAATTATAATTTGTGTAGCCAAGGATCGCTGAATATAAAATACATTTTAATTTTCTTTCTTTTAATATTATAGCTGTGAACAGGTAGTTTTGACGCATCTGACAAGTAAATTATAGGGCAAGTTTATAGTAGAGTTATTAATGTACATTCCGAAATCTGCGAATTTGGGTGTTTGATCTTCGGGTGCTTAGAAAATTAGAAATTGGGAAATTTCTGAACCTGAAAATGTAGAAATCTGCGAATTAGGGTGTTTCCAAGTTTCACGTGCAGAATCTGAAAATTTGGGAATTGCAAGCCTTGTAAAGGTACAATCTTTTCGAACATTCGTAATTGTAAACCTTGACCCGCTGGAGCGGTCAGGATTTTGTTTGAAGAATACCGCAGTTCATAATTTACTCGAATAAAGAATAGGTTTTTCCAAAGAGTTCTCTGGTTTAATTTCTATGTCAAATTTAACCCCTCGGCTTGTAACATCGAGTCAAACCCGTGACGCACTTTACAGTTCAAATGACGCACCTAAATTTGCGCAAAGACCGAGTTTTCGATACCTATTGTAATTTGTATAATTAAAGATCGGTAAATCAAAAATATACCTAAAATTTCAAGGTTCTTTATATATCTTAACCCTGCAGCAGTAATTTAGTTTTGACCGATGCAACTGCGAAAAACTTGTTAAGGGATTAATTGCTGCGTGCAATTTTTAATCTGCAGGGCAACCAATTTGGGAAACAGAGGTACACAGTTTTCGTGTTTTCGTTTTCCAATTTCGTGTATTCGTGTTTTGTCAAACTTATTTCAGGATTTGGTATTTTAGGATTTGATGTGGCAATTTAGGAATATTGTGATTTCGTAATTTGGGGATTTGGGGTTACAGAGGTTAATTTGGAAACTGGCAAAGTTGAAGATTTGTAGAAGACTTGAGTTTTGTAGTTTTCAAGTTTGGAAATTGTCGAAGTTCCAAATTTCAGAAATTCGTGATAAAGAATCTTGGAAACTTGGTGATTCCGTAATTTGGAAATTTGGGAACGTTGAAATTTAGTAGCTGGAAAATTAGGAAAGTTCAAAATTTATAAAACAATTGTAGAAATCTCAAATTTCATATTTTTCGTCTCTGGAAATTGCATAATGTCAAATACAGGAATATGACATTAAAGAAATTTGAAAACTAGAACCCTATAATCTTAGAAACCTCGACACTTATAAACTTGAAAAGTTAGAAATTTTAGAAACCTACAAAATTAGAACCATAAAGTTTTAACCTAGAAACTTATAAACCTAGAATCCCCGAAGCCTAAAACAAACTTATAAACTTGAAAATTTAGAATGTTTCAGAAACCTATCAACTTAGGAACATAGCAATATGGAAACTTAGAAACCAGAAATTTAACAACCTCGGAACATAGAAATCTTGAAACTTAGAAACCTAGAAAATTAGAAATCTTGAAACTTAGAAACATAGAAAATTAGAAATCTTGAAACTTAGAACCCAGAAATTTAACAACCTCGGAACATAGAAATCTTGAAACTTAGAAACCTCGAAACATAGAAATCTTGAAACTTAGAAACCTAGAAAATTAGAAATCTTGAAACTTAGAAACATAGAAAATTAGAAATCTTGAAACTTAGAACCCAGAAATTTAACAACCTCGGAACATAGAAATCTTGAAACTTAGAAACCTCGAAACATAGAAATCTTGAAACTTAGAAACCTAGAAAATTAGAAATCTTGAAACTTAGAAACATAGAAAATTAGAAATCTTGAAACTTAGAACCCAGAAATTTAACAACCTCGGAACATAGAAATCTTGAAACTTAGAAACCTCGAAACATAGAAATCTTGAAACTTAGAAACCTATAAAATTAGAAATCTTGAAACTTAGAAACCTTGAAACTTACAAACCTATAAAATTAGAAATCTTGAAACTTAGAAACCTATAAAATTAGAAATCTTGAAACTTAGAAACCTATAAAATTAGAAATCTTAAAACTTAGAAACCTAGAAAATTAGAAATCTTGAAACTTAGAAATTTAGAAAATTAGAAATCTTGAAACTTAGCAACCTAGAAAATTAGAAATCTAGAAACTTAGAAACCTAGAAAATTAGAAATCTTGAAACTTGGAAACCTAGAAAATTAGAAATCTTGAAACTCAGAAACCTAGAAATTTAGCGACCTCAAAATATAGAAATCCTGAAACTTAGCAATCTAAAAATTAAAAAATTTCAGAAACCAAAAAACGTCGAAACCCAGAATCTCAAAAACTAGAAGAGACCAACACTGAGTCATTACTTTCTAAAAAAAGATCTCCATACATCAATAAAAAAGCGAGCAATTGTAACCTCGAATAGGTACAAACCGAATAACAGAATTTATTTAGATAGTTCTAAGAAAAGCTCTGTATCTGTTGGAAAGTAGGAGCAAACGGTGCCAGTGGGACGTATTGGCAGCAGGTACGTAATCGTTATCGGGGTATGAGATATTCCAGGCTTGCTGGGATCGACGAAACTTGCATCCGGCATGTAGGCGATAGAGAGGACAAGGGATACGATGACAACCAAATAGGAAGAGAGAGAGAAGAAACGAGATTTTTGTCGGTCAGAGAGAACACGAAGGCTTGGCGTAACGCCACGCAAACGAATATTGCCAATAAACTGCCAATCCAATTTAGTTACGCAGAAAATACTGCTGCTCCTCGTTACGAACAGCATTGACTTTTCATCCGACGTTTTCTGTGCCTGACAACCTGTTTCGACCAAAGGAAAACATAAACCTCTATCTTTTAACTGTCAACGTAATTCTCCGACCTCTGCGAACGCATTGATTTATTGACCATTTCCGTTTCGGACGCGTGGATTATATCCTCACTTTGATAAAATTGCTTTTGGAATTACACTTCGAATGTTTACATATTTTACATCGCGTAAATTATTTGCTCTTTTTGGAATTACTGTAAATTAAATTTAAGTCAAATTTATATTTTGTGGGTCTTTGATTTAGCGTTGTTCTTCAGTTTTTTTAACACTAGATTTACGGAACCCGTCAAAATGATCATAGATCTCTTATTTTAAATAACAAAATTTATTAAAAATGTATGTCAACTTTCGTCAAGCTAAAGAATCAATGTCTTATGCAGTTCACATATCCCCAATTTATTTATTTTTCTACTTTAGTTCAAATTTAAATATAAGTGACCATCAAACGTCCGTAAACCTAGTGTTAACAATTCCTTATGTCGTTTTAATAGCTTTCGTTGTCTTTTAAATTGAACAAAGCACCAGCACAAATAAATCACAAATGATCTGAGTTTTGTTGAAAGCAGACTAAGACCAATCTCAAAATAAACGATCCACATCTTTCTGAAACAACTGCAGTCTAGACAAGAAGTAAATCCAATTGTCGGTATCGCGATTAAAAGTAGCAGAAGACGAAAACGAGGGGGAAGACCGGCTTGAAAATGAAGCGGAAGAAATAAAAGCTCCGGTTGTACGTGCGATGCACTTTTACTGCATCATCGAGGCAGATATTTGTTTGGCCGCAGTATCAGTAGTGTAGCTTTTTCTGTGCCTGGAATTTCAAAGCGCTGCAAATTACATTTGCTTCGCATAGTTGTCGGATATGCTCTAGCTATAGGAATCACCGGGTATGTTTGTTTCGCGATTGAAACAAAAGCTTTTATTATCATTTGCTTTGCTCGAGCTTCGTTACATGTGCTTGCTTCCGAATCGCGTCTGCTTTGCTCAACTGGCTTTAAAACGTTCTTACAACGGAACACAATTAAACACAATTTCGTTTCTCTTTCCGTGGTAATATTTCTCTTTGTACTGAATGAATTGATCGGTTACTGTAGCTTATTTTATTCTTTCTAGTTATTGTAACATGTTTAGTAACTTCTTTTTTTAGCCCTCAACTTATGTTTATTCTATTAATAGAATATTATATAATAAGTTCTATTTTTTAGTCCTATTTTATTACTTCTATTTTATAAAGATTAATTATTTTTATTTCCAAAATGAATTACTGACTTCATACATTATATTATTCAAATAAAATTAAAATGCACATAGCAACATATTTAATGTTTTCTTTAATTTTCTGTTATTTATTCTATTAATAGAATATTATATAATAAGTTCTATTTTTTAGTCCGATTTTATTACTTCTATTTTATAAAGGTTAAATATTTTTATTTCCAAAATGAATTACTAACTTCATACATTATATTATTCAAATAATGTTAAATTTCACATAGCAACATATTTAATGTTTTCTTTAATTTTCTGTTATTTATTCTATTAATAGAATATTATATAATAAGTTCTATTTTTTAGTCCGATTTTATTACTTCTATTTTATAAAGGTTAAATATTTTTATTTCCAAAATGAATTACTAACTTCATACATTATATTATTCAAATAATGTTAAATTTCACATAGCAACATATTTAATGTTTTCTTTAATTTTCTGTTATTTATTCTATTAATAGAATATTATATAATAAGTTCTATTTTTTAGTCCGATTTTATTACTTCTATTTTATAAAGGTTAAATATTTTTATTTCCAAAATGAATTACTAACTTCATACATTATATTATTCAAATAATGTTAAATTTCACATAGCAACATATTTAATGTTTTCTTTAATTTTCTGTTATTTATTCTATTAATAGAATATTATATAATAAGTTCTATTTTTTAGTCCGATTTTATTACTTCTATTTTATAAAGGTTAAATATTTTTATTTCCAAAATGAATTATTAACTTCATACATTATATTATTCAAATAAAATTAAATTTCACATAGCAACATATTTAATGTTTTCTTTAATTTTCTGTTATTTATTCTATTAATAGAATATTATATAATAAGTTCTATTTTTTAGTCCGATTTTATTACTTCTATTTTATAAAGGTTAAATATTTTTATTTCCAAAATGAATTACTAACTTCATACAGTATATTATTAAAATAAAATTAAAATTCACATAGCAACATATTTAATGTTTTCTTTAATTTTCTGTTATTTATTCTATTAATAGAATATTATATAATAAGTTCTATTTTTTAGTCCTATTTTATTACTTCTATTTTATAGAGGTTAAATATTTTTATTTCCAAAATGAATTACTAACTTCATACATTATATTATTCAAATAAAATTAAAATGCACATAGCAACATATTTAATGTTTTCTTTAATTTTCTGTTATTTATTCTATTAATAGAATATTATATAATAAGTTCTATTTTTTAGTCCTATTTTGTTACTTCTATTTTATAAAGGTTAAATATTTTTATTTCCAAAATGAATTATTAACTTCATACATTATATTATTCAAATAAAATTAAATTTCACATAGGATCATATTTAATGTTTTCTTTAATTTTCTGTAACTTGAATATAAAATAATCTCCAAATACCTCACATATTTACAAAATATCGAAAAATACTATGAAATGAATTATAAACTTCATACACTATATAATTCAAATAAAATTAAATTTCACGTATACTTAATGTCTTCATAAAATTTTCTTTAATTTTCAGTAACATGAATATAAAATAATCTCCAAACCTCGTTAATTCACAAAATATCAAAAACAATATACATACAAAAACTCTACATAAAATAATTAAATGTCATCGTCAAAGGATTGTAGCAATAAGATATCAAAATGAAATTTATTCAAATGGATTTAAAGTCGAATAATGAACGAACAATTACCGAATCAGAGATTGAAACGAATCACTTGGTTGGCAGCAACAGTAACTTTTCGTTCGACTGGCTTTACACTTGATGGCTATTTTCCTGGCGTGCAAGGTGTTCCTCTCCCTGATATATTGTTACACAGAATCCATTTTTCATTCGCTGTAATCAATCTGTCTAAAAATAGATCGACGTTCCAGCGACTGACAGGGGACGAACAAATTCTTGTTTGGTCAGCGAAATTCTTTCCCAACGATTCGCCGTGAAACTCGTACCCCCGCACTTTCAAACAAATTTCACGACATTTTATGGCTTACGAAACGATCGCACGATGCGCTTCGACATCCTTTGTAGCCGTAATAAACAGAGAGATGGAATTCTTTTTTCGATGGCTCGATTGTATCCGGAATTTCTATGGTTGTTCCGATATTTACTACTCTCCAATTTCAGTTGATTAATATAGTCAATATTAGTAGATTGATTTCAGAATTAATTAACGATATTTCAAGTTTTTGGGGTGTTATGGTCTGATTATTTGTTCAAATATTCAAAATGAGGCACAATTTGTAAATTGAAAGATTTGTAAATTTAATACAGTGCT
The DNA here is from genome assembly GCA_945859595.2 of Megachile willughbiella. NCBI lineage: Eukaryota > Metazoa > Arthropoda > Insecta > Hymenoptera > Megachilidae > Megachile > Megachile willughbiella. The sequence continues at coordinate 8,100,989 of OX243805.1, read as the reverse complement.
AAATTGTAAAATAAAGAGCTAGATAAATTGCAAGATAAATTGCAAGATAAAGTACAATGCAAATAGCTAGATAATTTGTAATATACATTGCTAGATAAATTTCGATAAAAATAGCAAAAATAATAGTCAAAATAACAGTATAGATACATTGTAATATAAATATTTAGATAAATTGTAAGATAAACTGCAAGATCAATTGCAAGATAAATCACAATCCAAACAGCTAGATAATTTGTAATATACATTGCTAGATAAATTACAATAAAAATAGCAAAAATAATAGTCAAAATAACAATATAGATACATTGTAATATAAATATCTAGATAAATTGTAAGATAAACTGCAAAATCAATTGCAAGATAAATTACAATGTAAATAGCTAGATAATTTGTAATATACATTGCTAGATAAATTTCAATACAAATAGCAAAAATAATAGTCAAAATAACAGTATAGATACATTGTAATATAAATATCTAGATAAATTGTAAGATAAACTGCAAGATCAATTGCAAGATAAATTACAATGTAAATAGCTAGATAATTTGTAATATACATTGCTAGATAAATTTCAATACAAATAGCAAAAATAATAGTCAAAATAGCAATATAGATACATTGTAATATAAATATCTAGATAAATTGTAAGATAAACTGCAAGCTAAATTACAATGCAAATAGCTAGATAATTTGTAATATACATTGCTAGATAAATTTCAATACAAATAGCAAAAATAATAGTAAACACGATAATATAAATATCTAGATAAATTCTAAAATGCATTGAAAACCAAAGTGCAAGATATCAGTGAAAATTTGCAAACAAACTTCTCTTCCATAAACGATCACGTTTCGTAATTTCGCGATTTCTGTATATCTACAAATTTCCCAACAACGAACAGAAATTTCCAATAACAAAATTTTTCGAAGGAATAATCAACAAGTTACAATATCGCTGCTTTGTCTGAAAATAATCAACGGCTTCTATTACCGTACAAAATGCTTTGGAAGTTCCGAAGCAATTCAACAGGAACTCCATTTCCGTTCGCACAATTATTCTTCGAAATAATTCAGTTGAATCGTACAACGTTCCCGTCGCAAATTGATACGGCTACGACGAAACGTTCGTTTCAGGTAAATAAACTTCCTCCTTCCTACTTGCTACATGTATAGCTGACTCTGCGTGAGATTGCACCAGATTAGTTTAGATTACGACCCCACCAACTGAATATTCCTAGTTTCTATGCTGACTACCGGCCTAAATACATATCTCACCCCTGTTCTTACAAGATTCCCCTCCGAGTTCCTACCTATATTTCTTAACTCCGTGCTCCGACAACTATTAGTCGCCATTTTGTTTTGCACTCGAGAACCACTCCGTTTCGTACAAGTACCACGTACTTAGCACATACAGTGATATAAACACATGCAATGGGAATAAATAAATAATGCAATGTATGTACTAAGCACATACAATGAGAATAATGAATACTACATGAACAATAATTCTGTACCTTGATGAAGGTTGACTTTCACAAAACCTTAACGATAATTTTTATAATTCAAAATGAGAAGTCTAAGATTCGTCATTTTGAGGAATTCTGCAAATCTAGTGTTGAATTTCCAAAATATTTATATTTGTGTCAATTATGTAATTTTATGAATTAAGTGTATTAATTAGGTATGCAGATTGCGAAGTTATTCTATACCGAGATAAATGTATGCTTCCGCTTATTTGAATTTTTACGCGATAGATTTACGAAGCAACGTTGTTTTGCGACCAAAGTTATGAATTCCAGGGGAAATCTTGACGATCGTAAAAGGGCTATGTGAGAATACTTTATGTCTCTCTTTTATTATGAACATTTCGCATCGGGAAATTGTTTTACGCGTACACATGTAAATGCCGGTTGCAGTTACCATTCGTCGTGGTGGAATAAAGAGTCGCGTGGAAAATACCGTGTCCATTAAATAATTCGAACGTTCATAAAAATTTGAGAAGATGGAAAAGTTCGACTTCTGATCGTTTGAAGACTGAGGAATTTTGTATAGCGGGAAATTTGAGAATCAGACAAAATGAGAATTTGGAGGATTTTGTCATTTGGAAAATTGGAAATTTGGGGATTGAGAAACTTGAGAATCTGAGAAAATCTGCAAACTTGCAACTGCAAAATCCTGAAACTCCACAACTCACAAATCTAAAAATTTGAAAATATAAAACTGTTACAGTATCCTAAATCAACACTGTCACCACATTCTCAACATCGTACAATCGACTTGCAATAAACGTAATCTACCTGATAGTACAAACGTACAATGGAAGAGAGCATAATTGCGTATAAATTGGCGGCCACAGATTGAAGTATTCGATTTACAGAAGACAGGACGTACAGGCTTGGTCTGATCCTCAGCGTTAATTACGTTCCCTTCTCACGGGACGATGTGAGCGGTCTTACCCTGAAGATCAGAGGGCAAAATGAGCAAGAAGCCAGCTGTCGTATTCACGTCGGATCGATGAATCTCCACGGGATCCTCGTCGAAAGAGGAGACACCGTGAAACGTACTTTGACGCTCGCCTGATTCCATTTCTCCAGATATGTAAGGCGGAATTCGTAATATCAAAGGCGAGGAATTCCGGCGGAATCGCTTCTTTATTTTTACGGTTTGATCACGAACATCGCGCAGCCGAGTAAGCATAGTTTCGGGAACTGCTGAATAGACGGGACAACAAAGAACATGCCTCTGAGAGTAAATTGAGGATCGACTGATCTATCATTTCGGAGGGACTTTTTTACAGTTGTCTTTGGTTTTATTATTTACCGTGGGGGGGATTCAGAATGAGTGAATATAAGCGGACTGTATCTGCACTGGAGCTACGCATGACGCACCAAGCTACACATGATGCACTCAAGCTACAAATGACGCACTCAAACTAGAAGTGATGTGTACTCAAGTTACATATGACTCACGCAAGCTATATATGACACATCAAACTAGAGCTGACGCACTCAAACTAGAAATGACGCACTCCAGCTACATATGACGCACTCAAGCTACATATGACGCACTCAAGCTACATGTGACGCACTCAAGCTACATATGACGCACTCAAGTTACATATGACCCACGCAAGCTACATATGACACATCAAACTACAGATGACGCACTCAAACTAGAAATGACGCACTCAAGCTGCACACGGCGTACTCAAGCTACATATTACGCACTCAAGTTACAGATGACACATCAAGCTACATATGACACACTCAAGCTACAGATGACACATTAAGCTACATATGACGTACTCAAGTTACATATGACCCACGCAAGCTACATATGACACATCAAATGAGAGATGACGCACTCAAACTAGAAATGACGCACTCAAACTAGAAATGACGCACTCAAACTAGAAATAACGCACTCAAACTAGAAATAATGCACTCAAGCTGCATATGACGCACTCAAGCTACATATGACTCACTTAAGCTACAGATGACGCACTCAAGCCATACATGATGCACTGAAGCCACACATGAGGCACTCAAGCCACACATTATGCACTGAAGCTGCAGATGAGGCACTCAAGCTATGAATGACGCAATTATACTACAGATGACGCAATCAAACTGCACATGACGCACTTAAACTACAGATGACGCACTGAAGCCATACGTGACGCACTGAAACTACAAGTGATGGACTGAAGCCACACACGAGGTACTCAAGCCACACTTGACGCACTGAAGCTGCAGATGACGCCCTTAAGCTATGAATGACGCACTTATACTACAGATGACGCACTCAAGCTGCACACGACGCACTTAAACTACAGATGACGCACTCAAACTACAGATGACGCACTTAAACTACAAGTGATGCACTCAAGCTACGAATGACGCACTAAAACTACAGATGACGCACTAAAACTACAGATGACGCACTCAAGCTGCAGACGGCGAAATCAAGCTACATATGACGCACTCAAAGTACATATGACGCATTCAAACTATATATGACGCACTCAAACTGCATATGACCCACTCAGCCCACATCTGCACGCTTCAAACCTGCCAAATCTTACTCGAATTTCGAATACGCTTAAATATGGAGTTTAAGTTCAATTATAATTTGCATGGTCAAGGATTGCCGAATACAAAATCGACATAACACTTCAACTTTTCTTCTCTGTTTTAATATCGTAGCTGTGATCAGTTAGTTCCGACTGACGCACCTGATAAATCATAAGGCAAAGGGTTAAGAACTGAGTGTACGTGCGTCACAGCGTCAGCAATATTAAGCGACGATTAAACGACGAATCATTAGGATACGAGTGAATATAAGTGGACTCTATGAATTTCACTTCGAACGACTAGTTTATTTTGCAATAATAGAATGTGGGTTGTTTTATATGTTAGTTAATTATTCTGTATATCTAGTGATCGATTCCCGAAGCTTTCAATTATTAGAAAACTTAGAACGATAAATTCACCTCAAAGTCCTATTCGACCCTCATGTAATTCCCTGACCATAAATCTTTGCCGTCACTGTTACTAACAGACTCCGTACAATGGTCCTATTCAATGAAATTTTAATACTGGCTACAGTAATCACTAGTGTTTACGTGGCACTATCGATCACGTGGAGTTCTAACTAGATTTAATTAATTTCTGGAGGCGATTAATCCTGGAGTACTTATTGTTCGCCTCACTCATATGGTTGAAATCTATGGTTTACATTGGAAAAGTGTGGAAAGAGCTTTGGAATCGATTTGTAATTCGTAGGGAGCCCCAGAATCGAAGATTTTAAGATTTTAGGTTCGTTGGATTTTTGACATATCTAAATGTGGGGATCTTCGACTGTGGGATTTCTAGTTCTTAAGATTTCATGATCTCAAGCTGTTTTGATCATTTAAGAATCTCTAAGGTCCCTAGTAATAGCAAAAGTCTTAAATTGTCTAATGTCCAACTGTCCGTATTCGCAAATTACTAACTTCCTAAATCACCAAACTCTCAACTTTCACAATCTGCATATTTCTAGGTCTCCAACTTCTCAGATCTCCAAATTCACAAACTCTCAAATCTCCAAATTTCCAAATGTCTAAACCCTAAAAACCCCGAAATTCTGCAATTTCCGAATGAGCAAATTAACCAATCCCCAAATTCTGCTAAAACCTTAACTACCCCTATCCGCATAAGCTTAATTTGACCTAACGTGGATTTGGTAGCTTAACTCAGAATACGTTAAGTTAAATTAGGTTATGGTAGATCAAGTTAAGTCAGGTAACGCAAACTTTAATTCAGTCTAGTTCTACCTCCATAAGCTTAATTTGACCCCGCATGAATTATATGTATACATTACATCAGACTAGATGAGATAAGACTTAAATCCTAATTGAGACTACCTCTACCTAAACTTTAGCCCAGCAATAATTAGGTAGTTCAAATCACGCTGGGTCAGGTTAACACTTCCCAGTAATTCTACCTTATCTACACATATCGCGGACAAACAACCCACCACAGCACTTACAAGAAATATTGATAAGAATTGGAAACAACAGTACTCTTGGTGAAATATAACTGTACTCTTTTATATTTTTTATAATTAGAATTTTATTTTATGGTTGACTTCTTTAAAACTGCACGAGAAGTGAGATGATGCGGAGATGTGGGTTTAGGTATTTGAAGATTTGAGGATTTGGAGACTTGGGATGTGGGGATTTAGAAATTTGGAAATTTAGGCATTTGGGGATATAATGATTTTAGGCTTTAGAAATTTGCGGATATGGAGAATTAGGAATTTAACGATTTTGGGGGTGAAAAGATCTGGGGATATGGAGATTTGGGAATTTAGAGATTTGGGGGTTTAGAGATTTGGGGATATGGAGATTTAGGGGTAAAAAGATCTGGGGATATTGAGATTTGAGAATTTAGAAATTTGGGGGTTCAGAGATTTGGGGATATGGAGATTTGTGAATTTAGCGATTTGAGGGTTTAGAGATTTGGGGATATGGAGATTTGTGAATTTAGCGATTTGGGGGTCAAAAGACTTGGGGGTGCAGAGATGTGGAACCTTAGGGATTTGGAAACTTTGGGATTTGGGGGTCTAAAGAATGGGACCTTGGGGATTTGCAAACTTAGCGACCTCAGAGTCTATAGAATTGGGGGATGTAAGGATTTGGGTTTGTAGGGAAATGAGGATGTAGAGACTTGGGACCTTGGGGATTTGGAAACTTTGCGATCTGAGGGTCTATAGAATTAGGGGACGTGAGGATTTGGGTTTGTAGGAATATGGGGATGTAGGGACTTGGGTCTGTAGGGATTTAAGTATGTAGAGATTTGGATATGTAGAAATTTCAGTATGTAGAGATTTGGATATGTAGAGATTTCAGTATGTAGAGATTTGGATATGTAGAGATTTGAGTATGTAGAGACACGAATATGTAGTGATTTCGTGACATGTGGATTTGAGTATGTACAGATTTGCGTTTGTAGAGATTTGTTTACTGATAATTATTTACTGCCAATCCAACAAGTACCAACCCAAATAAAATCGCAGCAAGTAGCACGATAGTGATAAATTCCCCAGCTCACGTAAACCAGCTCAGCCGCATGCATACCGTAGCCAATCGTGCAGCGATAACAGAAGGTACAAATTGAACAGCGGCAACTGTTAAAAAATTCCATTGCCGCGAAGAAGCCGTTGCACGGACACTCTAGAATCCGAGTGGATCGAACAAGGCAAAGGAAAGCGCACGTATTTAGATTGAGCGATACCTCGCCGAGATTCCCATCGAGAGAGAATGCTTTTGCGCAGCCGGCAATATATTCTTTCTTGTTGCTGACAGGTATGAATGGCCCGTCGCCGTTAAACCGGGCAAAATTTCACTTTTGTCGACGAATCACCTAAGACCACTTAGTTTCAGGTATTTCACTTCTTGGAGCGACAAGTTTATTACCGTTGTTATTTTAGTATTATTGTAGGAAATGTATGAAGTATGATTCTGAAGCTGGAAGAATGAGAAATTGGAGGTTCGAAGATTTTGGTCTCTGCAAAGAGACTGCAAAGAATTTTGTCTTTGGGATTCGTGAATTTGGGAATTTAGGAACTTGGAGGATTCAGAACTTCTGGACCTAGATTTCGGGTATTGTAGAATTTCATTATTTGGAGATTTGGGAATTTGACGATTCGGAAGTGTAGGAAGTTTGAAAATTTAGATATTTGATAAATTTAAATTTTGGGGAACGTAGGAATTTGGGGTGTAGAGATTTGGGGACGTGGGAATTTGGGACGTAGGAATTTGGGGACGTGAGAATTTGGGGACGTGGGAATTCGGGGACGTGGGAATTTGGGATGTGGGAATTTGGGACGTAGGAATTTGGGAATGTAGAGATTTGGAGACGTAGAAATTGGGGACATAGCAATTTAGGGACGTAGTAATTTGGGGACGTAGTAATTTGGGGACGAACGAATTTGGGGACGTAGAAATTTGGGGACGTAGAAATTTGGGGTTTAGGTATTCGGAAGCTAGAAATTTGGGAGTGTAGGTATTTGGGGATCTAGCTATTTAGGAGTCTTGGTTTTTGGGGATCTAGGTATTTTGAAATCTAGAAGTTTCGGAATATAGGAATTTGGAAATTTAGGTATTTGGGAATTTGAGAATTTGGATATTTAGAAATTTTTTAATCTGAGGATTTGAAAATTTGAGTCTCTGAACATTTTGAAATTCAAGGAAGTGAATATTCGAGTCTTTGGAAATTTTTAGATTAATCTGAATATTGGGTCTCTAGAAATTTTAAAGTTAATGGATATGAAAATTTGGGTCTTCCAAAATTTTGCGATACAAATATTAAAATTAAGAAACTTAGAAATATGAAAAATCACAAACTTGGGAATCAAAGATTTGCCAACGTGAAAATTTCAGAATTTGATTCTGCACAAATTATTCCTACGTTGTCAATTACACTAATTAACATATTAATAAACACTGACCAATTATTTAGAAAAACCCTCACATCGTGCAATAAATGAGTGCCATCCATTATTCCGAAGCTTATCAACAACTTTAGTATTCATTAACAAATCACAAAACTAACATAAGACGGTAATAATTAAAAGTATCACGAACAATTTATGAGTAACGTACGTATGCTCCGATTAGTATAAAAATTATGATGAGTAATCCTTTAGTCGTAAAGGAACATCGCGTGCAAGGTTTACATTCGTCCGACGATAAATTATGACGAAAGTGCTTAACACAGAGATAAAACGCTCCGATCGATAATTATAATCTACGTCGCGATTTGTAAGGAAGTTAAAGGGTTGTCACACGATATCACTAATGCAAAGTAGCCTCGTTTATATGGCAAATAAACATGTCCAGTTTAACGTTTAGAGGGGGCATTATATTGAAATTTAGGGGAAATGTGGAAATTTATGTATAAAATTTACATGTGAACACGTATATATGTGTATTTGTAATTATTTGTAAATACGTGTATATAAAATTATTTTACATAGACTATTTTGTATAATAGTAAATATGAATTAATTATTTACTATATGACGCACTCAAGCTGCATATGACGCACTCAAGTTGTATATGATACATCAAGCTACATATGACGCACTCAAGCTACATATGACGCACTCAAGCTACATATGACGCACTCAAGCTACATATGACGCACTCAAGTTACATATGACGCACTCAAGCTACATATGACGCACCCAAGCTACATATCACGCACCCAAGCTACATATGACGCACCCAAGCTACATATGACGCACTCAAGCTATATATGACGCACTCAAGCTACATATGACGCACTCAATGATGACATATGACTTACATGTGATGCACTACATAGATTATTTTGTATAATAGTAAATATGAATTAATTATTTACTGGTATAAAGCTGAAAGATCAAAATTAAAAATTTCAATTTTCAGAACTCCGTAACTCCAAATTTCAAACTCCTCAATTTAAAGTTCCAAAAATCCAACACTGAAAAATCCAAAATTCTAAAAATCTAACACTGAAAAATCCAAAATTTCAAAAATCTTAAAAACCTTAAAACCTTCAGTATATAAATTCGCGCCAAAATCCTGACAAAAACGTTCACAAATCACCTAAAAGTGAAAAACCGCCTTTCCAACTGTTCCCACCTACAGAAAACTAAAATCATGTGACGAAACCCTCGGTTGATTCAATGAGCGTCGATTTAATCGTTCTCGTTAATTACCCGCCACCGTTCGATGCATTAACAGTCGACGTTTTATTTCGTCCGGATCGCAGTTCGTTGGCGATTCATTGTCGAACGTGAAAATAATTTCTGGCGAGTCATCCCCTTCGCGTTCGAGCTGCGATTGTAATTGCTCTCGCGTATATCGCGTAAACCCGCACACCACCGTAAAACGATTCTATTAAATTCCGAGAGAGAGAGAGAGAGTGGCAATAAATTTATTCAGAAATTTCACGTGCTCCATAGTTAATTTATTTCTCCGTTCTCGATGCATGCAAGCTATGCGTTTCTCAACTAAAGTTGAGAAGTTTTTAGTTTGTTAACGAAAAAGGAAGGTCTTAGCCAGATATTTCGAAATGGCGCCATTTCGAAGGAAACGTTCCGCGAAAGGTACGCGCAGCTTTTAAGGCTTTAATACCGTTAAAAATGTCAGCGAACATGTTCGTTACCATAGAGGGATCCGTTGAAAGCTTGAAAGCCCAAGCTTGTGTTTCTTTAATCTGCGTCGGCTGCAAAATCGCGAGAATCCGTGATCGAATTCGCGAATTGCGGATGAAATTTTAATAGGGGATCAACGAGCGATGATACGTCGCTCAATAATTATTTCTGTTATTTTCCAAGGATTTCTGATCATTCTACCTTTCAGTTTTTTAATTAAACATTGATTATACAATATGCAGCTTCTCATATTGCAAATATTAAATCTACACGAATTATTCTGCATCGTTTTGTCTACAGAAGTGCACAAGAAATCGATAGCAACAGAAATGAATGAACACAAAAATGTCTGCAATTCGATAGTCAAATATACTTTTACAGAAATTCGTTCATAAAAAATTTCTTTAAACCGCCATCAAAAGAATTATTTTTACCAAATCGGATTACTGGAGCGGGGAAAAAATATCGATGGATTCTTGCATTGAAAAACCGAACTTCAATCACCGGTTTTCGAGTAAAAACCGTGTCTGAAAGGAAAATATTGATGCAGTTTCCCCAGATGAAACGTCGAAAATATTTTTCTTTCGACCCGATAGCTTCAACAATCGCAATTTCGACTGACAAAAAACACTGATAGGTTACTGTAAAGGATGCCGAAGGATATTTATTAAAAAGAAACGCACGGCTTCGTTAACGGGGGAATTTATTGAGAGCGATGTCGCTTTTAAAGAGCGAAAACTACTGTCACAATTGCTTCCGTTTTTATTATATTTGAAAACACGCGAAAATAGCTAGGGGAGATATTTTCGATTCGGACTTTTCTGCTCTCTTTGCATGAACGTCATAAACCAATCTTTTCTGATACGTACGCTTTTAAAATTGCCAATAGACAAAAAATGGAACGCCACTTTAACTTGCGAGAAGAGCGATGAATCTTTGAATCCTTTAATGACTCGATTAGTTTAACTAGTGTTAGTTAACTCGTAACAAATTCCAAGCATTTAGAATAAATTTTAAAAGTTACATGAGAGGTCCATCTTCGAATTGAATAGAAATATAGAAATTACATATGGAATACAAATATCAATGAAGTATGAAGTACGAAGATAATTATAGAGTTATAGCACGGGGCAAAGAATATTGAAATATTCGCAGACAAGAAGCCTGTCCGCAAAGGGTTCTTTGAAGGCCAGCTGAATAGAGCATGGTGAGTGGTTTTTTCTCCGAGCGGTTCGATCCTTTGCGAGAAACGACTACAAAATCGACTTTAAGGAGCTTACAAGCCTCGATTCTCGTCTCCTGAAGGATCCTTCGTACATTATAGCCCGCGATATGTTTCGGTACGATGTTTCCCGTCGCCGGTCACCGCACCGCCGTGAAATTGCAACCTGAGCAAAACGATATTACCGCATCCAGCACATTATCGGACGCATAAATGTCACTCGAATCTCGTAAATTTATTTCTTGCGCGCCACTGAATATCCTGTTACTGGTTGCGCTAAATTTATAACTGAAAATAGGCGAAAAAGGTGCATTAGGGTTCCTCTTTTCGATAAGAACGCTCGACAGTGTCTTCAGAACATTTTCATATCTATTTGATGGAGTGTCTTTTTCTAATTGAATCTTTCGAACGATTGAACTAATCGGAACGGGACTGAAAGTGTAACAATTGCTTAGACAATCCGGAATATCTTATGGAACAATACTAGGCGATCGTAAATGGACAGAGAATGAACAGAATGCGAACAATGAAATCGTTGTGGGCACCTACAGCAGTTCCAGCGGCGCAAGTCAAGCAATATTTAGTGATAAAGCAGTAGAGATGAAATGGGCTGAACTATCTAAGGTATTCACAATAGCTTCTACGTGCACTTATTGTATATCCCTGCATATCAACAGCAAATTGTGATTTTGCTGTTGGTTCTCACCTCGGCGGAAATCGCTTTTGTGCTCGACATCGTTTATCTGTCAATTGGACTACGTATTATTATAATAATATATAAATTAAACAATAAATTATGAAGGTTTTCTTAGATAATTACTTTTGTACTTAGGGAAAAGATTTCAATTTTAGTTGTCCTCTGTGGAGGTTCAGTGAAACACGTTCAAATTTTGAGTACAGAAAATTATGTATAAATGTAGGAATTTGTATAACTATGGCATAAATACATTATACAGTGTGTCTCGTAACTAGTTACTCCCTGAAAAGGGTGGTGGACGTCATTCTGAACAAGATTTTCCTTTGCAAAAATGGGGTTTGAAGCTTCGTTTCTGAATTATTAAAGAAAAACACGATTTAAACGTGACAAGTGCGCGCGCAGACGCGAGAGTTGCGCGCGCAGACGCGAGAACGATTCTGATTGGCTCGTAATTTTCCAGTTGCTCTGCGCGCGTACTTCAATATGAAATTTTATTGGTAATATTTCGATTTAGAATATCATAATTTAGGAAATATAATAACTATGTTATGATAATATTAACACATGACAATTTATGCTAATATTGTGATAACATTAATTAGAAACTACAAATGTGAAGGGACGAGAAACTATTGTATCCCTGAATACTTTATAGTATTAATTATAAATAATTATTATCCCTAAATCTAATCCTCCTCTACAATATGCATTCTACGACCTAACATTTCGATTTAAACCACTACAATTTATAGCAGTTTAATCGAAAAAAGTATAATGCGAAAGTACTTTCAAACACTTTATCGTAGATTTTCGATTTATTTTGTTAAGTAGGTCAAGCGTGTGGTAAGCAATAGGAAATTCTGTACAAGGTTCCGAGGGAAAGAATTCGGAGAACCACTGATCATCACATCTCCTCAGCGCTAATATAAATTCCTTTTATGCATACTACTTGCGAGCAATGCAATATCAGACTCGCAGCCTGATTTAGGTCACTCGTTCCTACCACCATTTTTATTTTTCACTTTATCATTCACGTTCTTCAAACAAAGAAAAAACGTCCTGAATATACAGCTCGATTGCGAGTTGATTCGAGTATGGCAATTTATATCACGAGCTACTTGCCCGGGTGAAGAAAATAAAATGGCTCTTATATTGATTAACTGAGAAAACTTTAACGAGAGGCGCAGCAATAATCTTGTTCGTAGCGAGTAATTGGATAATTATATATAAATACGTCTTTGCTGGAATAACATTAATTAGTGCTGTTTTGATCTTGGATTTCGTTATTGGAGGAAGTTGGAAATTTAATACAACTCAATGATGAATTTAAGCAGCATCCTTTAATCCCTTAATTTATGATTTATTCAACAAATTCTGAAATTCCCAAATACCAAACCTTGTTTCCAAATCTTTAAATAATAAAACACCAAAAATTCCAAGTTGGAATTGGATATTCAATCTTTGCACATCGAATGTTCTGAACAAATACGTAATTAAATCTTAGAACTTATAAACATTCGAAAATAAATTCATCCCCGAACGATTAATAAATAATAAACGTGAACGTAATTTTGTCCAGCATTATTTTGAAAAAAAATCGATAAACGCTTCGTGTGATTCGAAGGAGACGCTGCGTCATAAAAGAACTAAAGGATCCCCTTATCTCCATGGATTTCCCTACGCGAGACACTCAATACGAAGTATTTCAATTGACAGAAGCAAGCATCGACAAGCCAGCCTTTTAGCCGATCCAAAAGAGGAAAAGTAGCGAGCCATAGAACGATGTCGCAGCATCACAAAGATCCGACACAAAGAATGTTTCTGTTTTTCTGTAACTCGCAGAATGTTAAAGGAAGAATGGAAAATTGTGAAGGAGGAAATCCGCGAACGGCGTCCCAAGGACGGGAAACTTGGCTGGCTTCTTGGCGAAAACAAAATTTCGAATACGAACGGCGAAAGGTAAACTTCAACAGGAAAACGTTGCGTCCAGGAAAGTACATAAATTCAATCTGAAAAGCTGTATCATTGGGATGGATGAAGACAGAAAAGGTGCACTATTTCTCAATAGCACTGTAAAGATTCTTTTATAAGCTGTAAATATTTTGTATTAATTTTTCTTTTTAACGAGTGCAACTCGATCGGTCAGAAATTTATTTGGGTTTGACCCTTTGTGGAGTTTGGTCGACATCACATTTTTCTGTTCTCAAATATCGCAATTACCAAATTCCCCAGTTCTCAAATTATCAAATTTCTAAATTTTACAATTCCAAATTTGTCTACTTTCAAATATCCCAATTCCCATATTTTCCAATTCATTAATTTCCCGATTCCTAAATGTCCTGATTCCCAAATTGCCCGATTTCTGAATTTTCCAATTTCGAAATCCCCAAATTCTTAAACCCCCGAATTCCTAAATTCTCCACTTCTCAAATTTTCTAATTTCCCAATTTCCAAATTCTAAATTTTCCAATTCCACATTTGTCTACTTTCAAATATCCCAATTCCTATATTTTTCAATTCATTAATTTCCCGATTCCTAAATGTCCTGATTCCCAAATTGCCTAATTTCTGAATTTTCCAAATCCAAATTTTCCAATTTCGAAATCCCCAAATTCTTAAACCCCCGAATTCCTAAATTCTCCACTTCTCAAATTTTCTAATTTCCCAATTTCCAAATTCTAAATTTTCCAATACCACATTTGTCTACTTTCAAATATCCCAATTCCTATATTTTTCAATTCATTAATTTCCCGATTCCTAAATGTCCTGATTCCCAAATTGCCTAATTTCTGAATTTTCCAAATCCAAATTTTCCAATTTCGAAATCCCCAAATTCTTAAACCCCCGAATTCCTACATTCTCCACTTCTCAAATTTTCTAATTTCCCAATTTACAATTTCTAAATTTTTCAATTCCAAATTTGTCTACTTTCAAATATCTCAATTCCTATATTTTCCAATTCACTAATTTCCCGATTCCTAAATGTCCTGATTCCCAAATTGCCCGATTCCTGAATTTTCCAATTACGAATTTTCCAATTACAAATTTTCCAATTTCGAAATCCCCCAAATTCCTAAATTCTCCACTTCTCAAATTTTCTATTTTCCCAATTTCCAAATTCTAAATTTTCCAATACCACATTTGTCTACTTTCAAATATCCCAATTCCTATATTTTTCAATTCATTAATTTCCCGATTCCTAAATGTCCTGATTCCCAAATTTCCTAATTTCTGAATTTTCCAAATCCAAATTTTCCAATTTCGAAATCCCCAAATTCTTAAACCCCCGAATTCCTAAATTCTCCACTTCTCAAATTTTCTAATTTCCCAATTAACAATTTCTAAATTTTCCAATTCCAAATTTGTCTACTTTCAAATATCCCAATTCCCATATTTTCCAATTCACTAATTTCCCGATTCCTAAATGTCTTGATTCCCAAATTGCCCGATTCCTGAATTTTCCAATTCCAAATTTTCCAATTTCGAAATCCGCAAATTCTTAAACCCCCGAATTCTTAAATTCTCCACTTTTCATATTTTCTAATTTCCCAATTTCCAAATTCTAAATTTTCCAATTCCACATTTGTCTACTTTCAAATATCCCATTTCCTATATTTTCCAATTCATTAATTTCCCGATTCTTAAATGTCTTGATTCCCAAATTGCTCGATTCCTGAATTTTCCAATTCCAAATTTTCCAATTTCGAAATCCCCAAATTGTTAAACCCCCGAATTCCTAAATTCTCCACTTCTCAAATTGTCTAATTTCCCAATTTCCAATTTCTAAATTTTCCAATTTCAAATTTGTCTAATTTCAAATATCTCAATTCCCATATTTTCCAATTCCCATATTTTCTAATTTCGAAATCCCCAAATTCTTAAACCCCCGAATTCCTAAATTCTCCACTTCTCAAATTTTCTAATTTCCCAATTTACAATTTCTAAGTTTTCCAATTCCAAATTTGTCTAATTTCAAATATCATAATTCCCATATTTCACAATTACCAAATTTCCCAATTCCCATATTTTCCAATTACAAAATTTCTCAATTTCTTAATTTCCTGATTCCTAAATGTCCTGATTCCCACATTGTCCGATTCCCAAATTGTCCAATTCCCATATTTCCTAATTAACGCCCAGTTGCAACACATTGAGAACCCCTTCCTTGATCAATTTTGTAAACTAAGAAGTCGGTAGGTGAAGGGAATTAAGTGCAAAAGGTCAATATAAAAGAACATTACTTTCTGGTCCCCCTAATCCTAAAGAGATCTCAATATATTGCATAGTGAAAAGAACTAAATGTCTCACGAATAGATACGAAAATTCGTTAATTTTGACGGGAAGTGGAATTTAATTTCGGACGATTTAAAGGGTCGTTATGTCACAAAGGCTTCATGCAAGAAGTGGGCGCAATCGCTTATGAGCGATAGACCTTTTCATTTAATGCAATGCAAATCCAGGTATTTCGCGTGAAAAAGCTTCGATGCGATAGCGCCATAAATCAGGGAGTCGACTGACTTGGAAGATTCAATTTACCGACGTCGACGCAGCACGGTTTCTGCAGTTAATTAATCTTCATAATCCGACGAACCACCCTCTCAAGATACATTTCTTTCGCTATTTTTCTATACTCGAACGAACCTGGTATCGAATTCTCTTCTGTTACTATCGACCTACAAAATTCATCGACAACTTGTCCAATCGTTTTATCGAAAAACTGCAATTCCTTGAAAAAAATGGTTTAAATATGTGTGAACGAAACTGATGAAATAGAATTTTACTCTCTTTTTGATAAATAAAGTCTGATTATTTTATAAAATATATGTCGAATATCATTAGACAGAACAATTGTTACATGTAATAAATATGCATAGTAATTATCATAATTGTATAGACTTGTAAGTATTGTTATGGTTGTGTGTAGTTATATTTATGTTTATAATTGTTATTGTGATTGTATTAATATTGAACATAATTACTGGTCAATTATTAGTTTAATACTGTACATAATTATTGTACAATTATTATATAAGTATTGTATATAATTGACATACATTTACTGTGATATCATTGAACATAATTATCTATTATAATTATATACAGTAAATATACCACACAGAATATTAATATAAAACAGAAACAATACCAAATATATTAAATTACTTAATCATTAAACATTAATTTCACAATTTTAACAAAGTAAACATACTAACACGTTCACTTAAAAATCAATGAACTCATAATTTAATAATTAATAAACTTATACTCTCAACAGTATATTCAAAAATCTAAAAAGTATTTTTCCCAAAAAATCTCAATTTTATTGAAATTAATTCATATCGTTTAAAGAACGAAAAACTAGTATAAAAAAAAGCGAATATAAATTGTCAAAACCGAAACCAAAGTTAATTTCAGTCGGCCCGAAGCGACGCATGAATGTTTGATATCTTGATTAAAAAATGCAAAAGCGGCAGAAAAATGATCCGCGCGCGTGAAAAATTTGTGACTCGATCTGTTTCAGGTAAATAATTTATGTTTGATTACATTCGCAACAGAGAGCGTAAAATCGACTTCGATAGAATGTAAAATGCTTGTAGCGTCGCGGATACGGTGATCTGTTTACCTAGGAAAATCGTGAAAAATGAACTGCAATACATCAATTTCAAAGTTCTCTTCATGCATTACACATCTGCAGTCTCGACACGGTATAATGGTATTACGTGTCAAAACAACTGATACTTCGTAAAGAAATATCGAATTACACTTATCAGAAAATTCAACAACTTTCATATGCACAGAAAGTCAAGTAATTAACTGTGATGTGCAATTTGAAAAATATACACTAGACTGAGATTCTATGAGACCAGTTTGTGATATAATAAAATGTTAAAATTACAAATACATAAAATAGTAAAATTACAAATATATGAAATATTAAAATTATTAGATCATATAGATGTTCAAGATACAGTATGTTCAGAAACTAATTTTTGCACATGTCAATTGTCCATCATAAGAATTGTAAGAAACCTAATGGTCTCCTACTATACATCAGAATAAAGTAAAAAAAAAATTAATTTTTTGTATAAAAGAACCAAATCATGCACATTCTACCTCTCTCCATGGATGTAATTTTTGAGATAAAATTCATCAAAGGAGATTTTTCAAAGAGGTTCCGAAAAAAAGTGGAATCACAGTACACAGATGAAATTTAATAACACGATAATAGAAAAAGGCATAATTGCACTGAAAATGTAAAATCGTTGGGAAAAATTACGCGTGAGTGGTCAGTGAAAAAGAGTATCTCGCGTCAGTGACCATAATTTTTTCACAAGCTCTATAATTCGTCGAATGTAATTTCTGATAAGTCAATTTATCGCTTTGGAAGCAGAGGCCTGCGTAACTAATTTCATTCCATTTATGACAGACACTCGTGAAAGAGATAATTGAAAATTGATTCCTTCCGGTGCACGATTCTTCGACGAAATCCTTTAATCTCGTCGCAGCTTTATAAAATTACTCGTCACGAGTCAAAGTACAGCCATTTTTGTACTCGAACATCAATCAGGGCTTCGACATTTAACGAAACATTTCGTTCGAACGTTATTGCACATTCTGCTCGATAATTCATGGTGATTCGGTGATAACTTTCGTAATTAAATAAAACTGAAGCGATCAATCGGGGATATGTAATTTATGCGGTGAATATAAACGACACATAAATAATTTGTATGAACTTCGTGTTCGATATACAGGATTCATTGACAGGTTATACAAAAATTTCTATTTTACAATTTCTGAAATTTGTAATTTTTTAGCTATTAAATTTGTTAGTGTACTTTCACAATCTACAAATGTGTCTATTCTCAAATTTCTCAAGTACAAAATTTTGCAATTCTCAAATTTCTAATATCCAATTTTTCAATTTCCAAATTTTCCTATTACAAATTTTTCTACTTTCAAATATCACAACTCCCATATTTTCCAATTACCAAATTTCTGAATTCTTTAACTTCTCGATTTCTAAATATCGTGATTCCCAAATTGTCCGATTCCTACATTGTCCGAGTCCCACATTGTCCGAGTCCCAAATTGTTCGATTCCCGTATTTCCCGATTACAAAATTTACAATTCCCAAATTTTCTAATTTCGAAATCCTCAAATACTTAAACCCCCGAATTCTTAAATTTTCCAATTTCCATCTTCCGAAATCCTTAAATCCCCAAACTCTTAAATTTCCAATTTCCATCTTCCCAAATCCTTAAATCCCCAAACTGTTAAATTTCCCCAAATTCCCAAATTTCCCAATTTCCATCTTCCCAAATCCTTGAATCCCCAAATTCCTAAATTTCCAATTTCCATTTTCCCAAATCCTTAAATCCCCAAACTTAAATTTCCCAATTTCCAAATAACCAAATCGTTAAATCCCCAAATTTCTAAATTTCCAATTTCCATCTTCCCAAATCCTTAAATCCCCAAACTTAAATTTCCCAATTTTCAAATCCCCAAAACCTTAAATCCCCAAACTCTTAAATTTCCAACTTCCCAAATCCATAAACCCCCAAATTCCTAAATATTCCAATTTCGAAATCCCCAAATCCTTAATATCCCAAATATAAAAATTTCGCAAATCTCCCAAATTCGTGACAACATTCACATACGTTATTTGTTCGCTCTTCAATTATCAACGAGATGAAAATAGAAAAATTGCGAAGTGGAGAGGGGGCGCACCATTCGGTTTCATAAAAATGAACTGACAGTTGTATCGGTTATTCAGAGCGACATCATTTTCCGTTTTCTCGCCTTCTTCTTCCTCGCTTCGTTTGCACACAGAAGTATTCTATCGAATAAGAAATAGATCCTGCAGAAATTATTGTATCAACCGACTGTTGAACATTTCTTGATCGCATTATTCGAGGTACTGTTGAATTGTTTGGTTATGCCTTCTTCGTCGAGTGCATTTCACAATGGAGATACTAGTAAGTACATTTTAAATAAACGAAAATAAGAACCTTCCTTTGAACTTAAGTACATAAATTTTACTTATTTACACAAAACGTGTATTATACAAATTTTATTCTTGAAAAATCTGTATATCTGATAACTGACAGTATTATTAAAAAAGTTCTCATTTTGTAAATTGCCCATCAACAGTTTGCAAATTTAGGTATTCGGAATTTTATTCTTGAAAGCTATTTTTTTTACAATTCGTTTTCGTGAAAGTGCTATATTTTGAAATTTATATATTTGTGTTACGTTTGTGTTTCTATTTCTGTGAAACATGGAATAGTGTTTACGAGAAACGCACGTTCGTGAAATATTCCGGATTACAGGGAAATAAGAGTGAGTGAAATATCAGTGCAAATAAAGTTGCTTGAAAGTCGAATTGAATTTCAGAGGTTCGCAACGAAGCTCATGTAACCTTTATGATATCTCTCTGCTGCTGAAATTCTGTTTCTATGATTTCTATTACGCGTGCAAATGTGCATTTTCATTAAAATAAGTTAGACAGTTAAACTATTATAGAATTTAATTAAAAAGTCACTCACGTTCAACCGAAACCTTCAACAAATAACATTTTGATCGATTTAACTTGAAAACTAAATTAATTTTAACTAAAATTTGAATAGAAATGAAGTTTAATAATTTAAAATCAGGTTCGATGAGTTTAATAAATTTCATTATCAATTATTTTAAACGTCAAGTAAATATTTATAACAACGAATTGAACAAAAATGAAAATTTGTGAGCAACTGAAACTCCATTGAAATAAAGGACAAAATAATTTTGAAACGAGAAAATAAAATTGAGCAAACTGAAGTTTGATTAAACTTTCTAAGCAACAGGAAATTCGATCGAAATAAAATAAAATTTCTAGTTAATTATCAGCTATAGTAATTAGAAACAGCGCGATACGAATTGGATAATGCACGACACCGTAAGTCATAAGAGAGCGCTATATCATAAAATTACTCTAACGGAATTAGAAACACTTAGCTCTCCTTTGAGTTTCTGGAGGAGGGTACTAATAAAACATAGCGTCAGTGCGAAACTTGGCATCCACGGTTCGAACGATGCCATCCCGCTTGTAATTCAAGAGGCAATATCAGATTTCACATTGATTAATTCTGGGGAGTAAATTCCCACAAAGCCTGCCATTACGCCTAATAGGCTGTAAATACACGCAGATGCGTACAGAACGTGGTGGAACATACGTGTGTCTCCTATTCGCCTTCCTCTCTCTGCCTCCCTTTATTTTACGCGGCTGAACAATTCGGAAGCAAGTATTGCTAATTGACTATTCGAAAGTAATTACGGCGACCTTCGACGAAATCGTAATTAATACGTTCTACCAAGTATTGCTAATTGAGTATTCAAAAATAAATTACTGAGAATTTGGACGATACTGTGATTGTATTAATGCGTTCCACTAAGTATCGCTAATTGACTATTCAAATCAAACTGAAGTAAATTATGTGTAGTCAAATTAAATCGAACTGAATGAAATTAAATTATATCCAATCAAATTGAAATTAATTGTACTGAAGTGAATTGAATAACACGAAATTGAATGAAACTAAATGAAATTTGATTAAATTATATTCAATCAAATTGTATCAAATTGAACTAAATCAAATTGAAATTAATTGTACTGAAGTGAATTGAATAACACGAAATTGAATGGAACTAAATGAAATTTAATTAAATTTCAAATTACAATTCAAATTGTATCAAATTGAACTGAATCAAATTGAAATGAATTAAAATGAATTGAATTGAATCATATGAAATTAAATGAAACTAAATCGAATTAAATTATATCCAATAAAATCTAATGAAATAGTAATTAATTAAATTAAAGCGATCTCAAACAAAACAAGTGAAATCAAACCGAATTGAATTAAACTACAATGTAAATCAATCGACGCACCTACAGCGTCACCGTTTCCCAAGAGAACACATTTCAAAGTAACACACAGCCAAATTATTTCGCGACGAAATCAAATCACGTTCAGAAATCTGTAATTAACAGCAACAGTAGCAAATCACATTGTTTCCAAAACTATTAATCAGTCGAAAAGATTCGCAAGACACACGCAGATATGTTTCGTGTTCGATTAAGCGATATTCGGGAAATGGAATTTGGGGAATTTAGAATTTGGGGAACTTAGAATTTGGGGAACTTAGAATTTGGGGAATTTAGAAATTGGAGAATTTAGAAATTGGGGAATTTAGAAATTGGGAAATTTAGACATTGGGGAATTCAGAAATTGGGTAATTTAGAATTTGGGGAATTCAGAATTTGGGGAATTCAGAAATTGGGGGATTTAGTATTTGGGAAATTTAGAATTTGGGGGATTTAGTATTTGGGGAATTTAGAATTTGGGGAATTTTGAAATTGGGGAATTTTGAAATTGGGGAATTTTGAAATTGGGGAATTTAGAAATTGGGGAATTTAGAAATTGGGGAATTTAGAATTTGGGAAATTTAGAATTTGGGGAATTTAGAATTTGGGAAATTTAGAAATTGGGGAATTGAGAAATTGGAAAATAAAGGATTTTGGTAGTTGAGAAATTGGGGAATTTAGAATTTGGGGGATTTAGTATTTGGGGAATTTGGAATTTGGGGGATTTAGTATTTGGGGAATTTAGAATTTGGGGAATTTTGAAATAGGGGAATTTAGAATTTGGGAAATTTAGAAATTGGGAAATTTAGAAATTGGGAAATTTAGAATTTGGTAAATTTAGAAATTGGGGAATTGAGAAATTGGAAAATAAAGGATTTTGGTAGTTGAGGAATTGGGGAATTTAGAATTTGGAAAATTGAGAATTTGGGGAATTTAGAATTTGGGAAATTTAGAAATTGGGGAATCGAGAAATTGGAAAATAAAGGATTTCGCTAGTTGAGAAATTGGAGAATTTAGAATTTGGGAAATGAGAATTTGGAGAATTCAGAATTGGGGCAATTGAGAATTCGGGGAATTCAGAATTAGCGAAATTGAGAATTTTTAAAATTGAGAATTCTGGTTCATTGAAAACTCGGGAATCTAGAATCCAAGAAGGCTCCGTCCCTTAAACTTATTCCACAACTGCCCAAATCAACCACGTTCAGAACTCTACAATATCACAACCACAATACCTGACCAAATCGATTCGAAAATTCTGTTAATTCATCTAAGCGATTCGCAAGATGCAAACAGAAAGGTAATAAAAACAGAGATATATCGCGATCGATAAATCGATATTCGGTGCAGAGAATTTGAGAGGGCGGCGTCCGTCAGGGTGTAAGTAAACGCGTGTGCAGAGCGTGCTGCATCATACATATGCACCAACTAGCAAGGGTGTGTATCCTTCTGTTCGATTCCAGTTAACTTGGATCACGAGCACGGCATCCCGATGCTGCCGGTCACCGTTCCCGAGGGTTCGTCCTGCAATTTAAATGACTGCGACACGCAGCAAATTCCTCTCGGGGTCGGCCAACAAGAACAGCTTACCCGCAGCCTGGTCTCGGTCGGTTCCAGCGTCTGCCGAATATGTCACACCAACACGTCCAAGGAGCCGCTCATATCGCCTTGTAGGTAAATGTATCATCGACCAAATGAATCATGTATAAGCTCCTACAACTTCTGACACTTATTTCCGACATTATCCTCATGGCTGTTTACAACTTCGACGGAAGTTTGTTGGGCGTTTGAGGATATTTAAGGGTTGGAGTTCTTAGAGTTTATTTTTGGGTTTTAGGGAGGTAGATAGGGTTTTGAGGACGCAGGTGGAGATTTGGGGACTTTGGGATTTGAGGTAAGAGAGATTTCGGGATTTTGGGATTTGAGGTAAGAGAGATTTCGGGATTTTGGGATTTGAGGTAAGTGAAATTTGGGGATTTTGGGATGTTGAGGTAATTGAAATTTGGGGATTTTTGGAATGTTGAGGTTACAGAAATTTGGGGATTTTGGGAAATCGATAGACTCGGAAATTTGAGATTAGGGAGTGCTGAAAATTATTTTAGGGATTTTGGGATGTTGAGAAATTGGGAATTAGAGAATTTTGGGATGTTGAGATAGTGGAAAATTGGAGATTTTGGGGTGTTGAGAAATTGGGAACTAGGGAATTTGGGGATGTTGAGATATTAGGATTTTTGAGATTTTCAAATGTTGAGAAATTGGGGAATTTAGAAATTGGATAATTGAGAAATTGGGGAATTGGGAAATTGGGGAATTGAGAATTTGGGGAATTGGGAAGTTGAGGAATTGAGAATTTGGGAAGTTGAGAAATTGGGGAATTGAGAAATTAGGGAATTGAGATTTTGGGGAATTAAGAATTTGGGGCATTGAGAAATTGGAGATTTGAGATTTTGGGGAATTGAGAATTTGGGGAATTGAGAATTTGGGGAATTGGGAAATTAGTCAATTGAGAAATTGGGGAATTGAGAAATTGGAGAATTGAGATTTTGGGGAATTCAGAATTTGGGGAATTGAGAAATTAGAAAATTGAGAAATTGGAGATTTGAGATTTTATGGAATTGATGAATTGGAAAATAAAGGGAACTTTGGAAGTTGAGAAATTGGGGAATTCAAAATTTGGGAAATTGAGAATTTTGGAAGTTAAGAAATAGTGAAATTGAAATTTTTGAGAATTGAGAATTTGGGAAATTTAGAATTTGGGGACTTAAGAATTTAGGGAATTGAGGAATTGTAAAATAAAGAATTTTGGAAGTTAAGAAATTGGGAAATAAAGAATTCAGAAAATTGAGAAATTGAAAACTTGAGAAATTAACAAATTGAAAATGTGGGAAATTGTGAATTTGCGAAATTGATAAATTGGGAAATAGACAATTTGGAAATTAGGAGATATCGGGATTTGGAGAATCGACAATTTCGAAATATTGTAAAGTTTTAAAATTGCGAAGCTGCGAATTATTAAAATTTAGAAGTTGCAAAAATGAGAATTTGTAAAATTGAGGAACCTAAAAATCTAGAATGTTGAATTTGAAGATTCTGACTCGATCAGAACTCCGGAATTTGGAGATTTAGACTGTACAAACTTAGGGTCACAAATTTGGTAACTTCCCAATATCAGAATCTAGGAATTCGATCTTCAAATGTCAAAATACAGAGATGTTCCAGTTCGATAACAACGAAATTAGAGAACTTGCAAAATCCGGTATTCTAGAACTTGCAAAATTTAAAAACTTACCTACAACAGTCCCCCTATGATTATGCATACCACATAAACAGAATGCACGAATCCAAAATAATTGAAAATATGCAACGAAAAGTTTCACTAAATAAATCCGAGCGAATATGTATGTCGCCTCGCACTCGATAAACCGAAATTTATGACGAAATAATCTTGATGCGACTTCGTACGATATTCATCTGCTCTATGACAAACATTCGAGCAAAAATTTGTGAAGGATCCACGGTGTGAAATACGCCTGAATTGTCGAGAAGAGGCGGTTCGTGTGTACAACTCACTAGACGCATTCATCGTTGTTCTTTTGATTTACCGGCATTTCGAGCGTGCAAATTGATATTCCATATGTAGGTACCGTGTGAATCGAGGAACGGGTAAATCTACATAAATGTCAACGACGAAGAAGATTTCGCCGGTGATATTTCATCGGCAATCGCATGCACAACAATGTTGTTTGTCGATATTGAAATTACCGTTGCTGACAAATTATTACGGCAAATAAACTTTATTCGCTTCGCAATATCATCGAGAACAACAAATTTTATTATACTGACGATTCCGGAATATCGGTATTTTGATTTCATCAATTAACCAGGTATCGGAACAAAATCCTTCTAATTACTCGAATTAAATTTTCCAGCGAAAGATAAATAAATTCCAATAATCAGAGCGAAGTTATTTCTTTATCAATTCCTGTTTCCGAGAAAACATTTTTCGGAATTTCTGGAATTTGGAGGACAAAGTCGGTAGATTTTATTAGTTCGAGGAACGTCCACTTTTGTTTTAAATTGACTGCGAGAACACGTTTCTGGGTTACAGCGAAACATTCAATTTTCGAAGCTTTCAATGTACGAAGTACACTGCTGCTGAA
This sequence comes from Megachile willughbiella, assembly GCA_945859595.2. Classification (NCBI taxonomy): domain Eukaryota; kingdom Metazoa; phylum Arthropoda; class Insecta; order Hymenoptera; family Megachilidae; genus Megachile; species Megachile willughbiella. The sequence continues at coordinate 8,075,321 of OX243805.1, read as the reverse complement.
TTTTGAACATTTCAATGTAATAGAGGAAAACTATCACATTTTGCCGCAGCGGAAAGTGATTTCGAAACATCTGACATGATTTCAAGACATAAAAGTGCCGTAAAAGAGCTGGTACGTCAATTGAAATCTTTATGGAGAAAGAAAACCGGGTAATTTCGGCGAAATTCTTAGCATAAAATAATTACGAGTCGACGATCGATTTGAAAATGTGTGGAAACTATGGCTGGTTCGTGTCAATAAGATTTGATGACATAAAAGCATCGCAAAGTAGCACTTACGATACATCAATTTACAGCGTGAAGCTTCACGGAAATTACCATGTAAAGGTTTCCACGAGATTCTTCATAGAAATTTAATAATTCTTTATTGAAACGATCGATGGACCACTAAATTGGATGGACAGTTACGTACATTGATTCTATTGCGTTCCAACAAAGATTCAGTCAGTTGTTTTACGAATATTCATGAAATATTTATACAGTAATTTTCCTTGAACTTTAAGCTTTAAAATGATATATATTAAGTGTAGTTTTGTAATACTTTTCTGTCATGACTTTGTGATATTGCAAATCGTTTTTGTAAAGACGTGCTTCAGAACGAATCAATATTTGCTAAACGTAATGATCCGCCATTTTGTATAAAGAATATTAATGAAACTTTTAAGCAGCTTTTGTCTGTAAGCTTCAAGCTTTAAAATGATACACCATACGTGCTCTTTGACGATACTTTTCTGTCATGACTTTGTGATATTGTAAATCGTTTTTGTAAATTTGATGTGTTTCAAAACGAATCAATATCTGCTAAACGTGATGACCCGCCATTTTGTATAAAAAATATTTATGAAAATTTTAAGCAGCTTTTGTCTTTAAGCTTCAAGCTTTAAAATGATATACCATACGTGCCATTTTATTATACTTTTCTGTCATGAAAAATAACGAATAAAAATCAATAACTTCAAAACTTACAACAAAAATTATTAAAAATAATTTCTATAATACATCAGTTAACTTTCACATTCTTCCTCTTTAAATTTACATCCCCCTCATTAATTTCGATTTTTAATTAATCTCTCAATTTTCATTTCTTTAAACGAACATCCTCAGTTTCTGATCGCAAATTTACTCCAACTTTAAAAACTTGGAATAACAAGTCGACACTACTCATTTCTCGGTTACTTTTAATTGATCGTTATAATTCATGGTAAGAAACGACCTATTTATTGGTTTGAAGTGACGGGAGTCGGGGTGTGCCATTAATTCTTCAACAGCCGCCATCATTTTAACTGCCTTTCAACGACGACGGAACTGCGGGAGCGAATGCTTGTAAAAATTGCGCTTTAATAGCTCGAAAATTTCGCCTTTCCCCACTAATTATCCGCCTGTTCTATGTACAACGAAATTTGCTCAAGCAAAATACATACTGCGTTAACGTTAAATCCCGTAATCGCGTAAACCGATTACGCGTCCCTTTAACGCTTTGGAGATGATGAACCTGTATAGACGTTCAAAGAAAATCATAGTAATAGCTTACGAAGTACGTTCACTAAGTCAATTATAATATCCCTGAAAGTGGGATGAGTATACAAAATTTTTAACGCGAGTCAAATTTTGCATATCTGCTTTATGCGAACGATACAAAAATATTTCAGGTTCGAAGGATTAGAATGAGAAATTTCAATAATTAAAATTAAATCAAAACGAAATTAAATTCTAAAAGTCAGATCGTTTCAAATATCCCCAAAGCAAAATATGACTAAAAAGTAATTCAACGACAATAGTCAACGGTACATTTGAAATTATAAACAAATCTGTATATTTTCGAACGAAACAGTATCGCGAGCAAACGGCAGCATCAATGGCTGTTTTCATGAAAAACAAAATAGGTAAACAAGTACCAGGAACAATCGCTATGGCAGGAATAAATCCATTCAGAGTTATACTCACAAATCTATTGAATGCAATGACTGCAGATGTGGTCATTCGTCGACGAATACGTTCTGGGACGTGTATTTTCACGATATAGAAATTATCACGTCAAATACGAAACGCAAATCTTCGATCACTGTTCCGTATAATAATCGGCAGTATTTTTAATAATACACTGTTCGTTGATGACAGAAGATAATTAAAAGTCTTCTCTGTTAATTCTGCTAAAAGGTAGGATATGTACTGCTTTTTTATTAAACTGCGGAATGAAATTCTTCAGCTTGGAAATTGGGAATTAATACTGTTAGCTCGTAGAATGCATATTACAGAGAGGATTAGCTCGGTACAAGTTTCTAACAATACTTTAACGGGTTTTCTTTCGAACTATTCGTGTCGAGGTATTGCTAGCTTTTATAATTTGCTTAGCTCACTGCGGGTAAACCCAGACACGCTTCATAATTTCCATCTCCACCCGAATGTTAGCTAAACCGGTAGAAAATCAGAAACTGTTTTCCCTCGGCAATGTCACAAAAATTGTACGGCCACACCGAGCTTTTAAACGTAAAAATTCTTCGGAGACACTCTCGAACAAACGGTGATCAAGTACGTAGCAAAATAAACTAGTCGTTCGAAGTGAAATTCATAGAGTCCACTTATATTCTCTCGTATTCTAATGATTCGTCGTTTAATCGTAGCTTAATATTGCTGACGCTGTGACGCACATACACTCAGTTCTTAACCCTTTGCCTTATGATTTATCAGGTGCGTCAGTCGGAACTAACTGATCACAGCTACGATATTAAAACAGAGAAGAAAAGTTGAAGTGTTATGTCGATTTTGTATTCGGCAATCCTTGACCATGCAAATTATAATTGGACTTAAACTCCAAATTGATGCGTATTCGAAATTCGAGTAAGATTTGGCAGGTTTGAAGCGTGCAGATGTGGGTTGAGTGCGTCATATGCAGCTTGAGTGCGTCAATTCTAACTTGAGTGTGTCATATGTAGTTTGAGTGCGTTGTGTGTAGTTTGAGTGCGTTGTGTGTAGTTTGAGTGCGTTGTGTGTAGTTTGAGTGCGTTGTGTGTAGTTTAAGTGCGTTGTGTAGTTTAAGTGCGTCGTGTGTAGTTTAAGTGCGTTGTGTGTAGTTTAAGTGCGTCATGTGTAGTTTAAGTGCGTCATGTGTAGTTTAAGTGCGTCATGTGTAGTTTAAGTGCGTCATGTGTAGTTTAAGTGCGTCATGTGTAGTTTAAGTGCGTCATGTGTAGTTTAAGTGCGTCATGTGTAGTTTAAGTGCGTCATGTATGGGTTGAGAGCATTACTTGTAGCTTGAGTGCGTCAGATGTAGCTTGAGTGCGTCATATGTAACTTGAATGCGTCATATGTAACTTGAATGCGTCATATGTAACTTGAATGCGTCATATGTAACTTGAATGCGTCATATGTAACTTGAATACGTCATTTCTAGCTTGAGTGCGTCATATGTAACTTGAGTGCGTCATTTCTAACTTGAGTGCGTCATTTCTAACTTGAGTGCGTCATTTCTAACTTGAGTGCGTCATTTCTAACTTGAGTGCGTCATTTCTAACTTGAGTGCGTCATTTCTAACTTGAGTGCGTCATTTCTAACTTGAGTGCGTCATTTCTAACTTGAGTGCGTCATTTCTAACTTGAGTGCGTCATTTCTAACTTGAGTGCGTCATTTCTAACTTGAGTGCGTCATTTCTAACTTGAGTGCGTCAACTGTAACTTGAGTACGTCAACTGTAACTTATTTGAAAAAAAAAAAAAACTAGTCGTTCGAAGTGAAATTCATTTGTTAGAATCCACTTATATTCACTGTGTATCCTAATGGTTCCACGTACAGTTCAATCGTCACTACAAACATGATAAATACGCAAGTTTGCAATTATACAACTTTACTGAATTAAAACAGTGCGGTTTAGAGTATCGCCCTAAATATTTTGAATAACCTCAAAGAAACGATACAGTTTGTGAATGAACGATACACTTTTCAGTTTTGAATTTTTGAAAGACGCCTTTTCTTCTTCATACAAAATACACAGCTCATTATCTCCGTAATAATATTTTCATAAAAGAAACATGTGAAGCGTATAACTGGCACAGCGCACTATCTAAAGAATTTTACAAGACCCTTTGCAGTTACGCAAACGAAGCGTTTACAAACAGAACAGCACATAAATGGTTCGTTTATAAAATCTGAAGAACACAATCAGTATTTCGGTCAGCAACTATTAAAACGACTGAGCTTCAAAGCTATTTAATAAATTCGTTGACGTTATGCTGCCTGGTAAGCCGTTTCAACGTCATTTCCTACTTTAAATCTGCTTTTTCGTCTGGCAACCGTGAAACGTCCCCTTTGCTTTTAGAATAAGTACCCTCCCACAAATTTTCATATTTTCATGTTTTTAAATTTCAAAAATTTCATGCATGTGAATTTTTAAATTTTTCGAATTCTCAAGTTTCTAAAATTCTTGAAATTTGTAGCTCTCCAATTACCTATGCCCCAAATATCTTCAATTCTATATCCTTTCAAATTCTCAAGTGTCTATGTCACCAAATTAAAATAATCTTGACCCCCAAATCTACGTCACTAAATTTCTGCGTTTTCAAATTCCTAGATCTCCAAATCCCTACGTCCCGAATTCCTACGTTCCGAAATCCTACGTCCCGAATTCCTACGTCCCGAATTCCCACGTCCCCAAATTCTGACGTCCCCAAATTCCTACATCCCAAAATTCCTATGTCCCCAAATTCCTACATCCCGAATTCCTACGTCTCAAATTCCTACGTTCCCAAATTCTTATATTCCAAAATTCCTACGTCCCAAATTCCCACGTCCCCAAATTCTCACGTCCCCAAATTCCTACGCCCCAAATTCCAACGTCCCCAAACTCCTACGTTCCGAATTCCTACGTCCCAAATTCCCATGTCCCCAAATGCCTACACCCCAAATTCTCACGTCCCAAATTCCTACATCTCAAAATTCCTATGTCCCAAATTCCTACGTCCCCAAATTCTTACACCCCAAATTCTCACGTCTCAAATTCCTACATCTCAAAATTCCTATGTCCCAAATTCCTACACCCCAAATTCTCACGACCCAAATTCCTACACCCCAAATTCCTACGTCCCAAATTTCTACGTCCCCAAATTCCTACATCCCCAAATTCCTACATCCCCAAATTCTCACGTCCCAAATTCCTACATCTCAAAATTTCTATGTCCCCAAATTCCTACGTCCTCAACACCTACGTCCCCACATCCCTAAATTTCTAACTCCCCAAATTGCAAGGTCCTCAAATATCTAAGCTCTCAAATTCCTACACCCCTAATTCCCTCCATCCTCAATTTCCTAGATCCCTAATTCCACAGCTCACAAATTCCAAAACCTGCATATACCCATATCCCCAAATCCCAAGAACCACAAATTCCTCGTCCCTAAATTCTTAGCCCACAATCCATCCTAAAAAATCCGCAGAAGTTACCAAGTGTTACCAGTGTTGTACCTATTTTCCCTAGGTTGATCGTACCAAGAAAAGTCATATTCTCTCTTTTCTGTACACCCATTTGGAATCTAATTAAGAGCTCGTCCTGGCGTTCTACAATTTTAGCCTCGGCAGCCAGCAAAGGCGAACGAAGCAGCCACACGCAAACACACACGCGTACACAGAGACACAAGGTTTTTCAATACACGAATGAAAATCTCCGCGGCGTTGCCTGACTCCTCGACTTTTTATTTTCCACCTTTCTGCTTTTCTTCTCCGCTTTCCTGTTCCTCTCTTTCCCGCCATTCACTCTAACTCCGTCGCTCCCTTCTTTTTTCCCTCCCGTTTATTTCTATGTTCCCGTTCCCCTTTTACTTCTACGCCATCCGCGAACTTAATTCAGTAGATCCTCGTGAGAATTCTCGCGAAACGACACGCGTATCGCGTGACCCATTTCTTTTCACCTCTTTCTATATGGCTTCCACGGTCCTGCACAGCGGACCAGCGTCATGCATTTAACAAGGTGTCAAAAGCTGTGGGTTCACTCGTTCCAGGAAGTGTGGGATGCACAATGCCGGATAGCTATTTATGACCCCTTTCATGATTTAGACAATGAACGCCACTGACGTTTCTCGAAATTGCTTTTCAATACTAATACGCAGTGTGCAACGTTCTGCTGACGTAACTTTATAATGAACTCCATTTTAATAATTAGTCGCATCATGTCATATAATTAGACAAATCATTTCACATACGTGCTCGAACAATTTGAGATCATTAGAAATGTTCAGACTAACAATTTGACATAATTCGAAGCAATACTTCAGGTAATTTAAAACAATTTGAAACAGTCAAATGATTTAAAATAAAACCAAACAGTTAGTCAAGGAATTTGAAATAACTTCAAGTAATTAGTCAGTTTGTAATGACTCGATGTAATTAGTGAAACAATTTGAAATAATTTAAACACTTACTAACATTGAAATACTTTATTCAGCTGTCAAATAATAGTAAATATGAACTTGAAAAAATATATTTCACATGTTTGCTAATTTTATGTCATTATACTGTTCTATATTAGATTAAAAACAATGTATTTTATGGTCAAAATTGTTTGGTGAAAATTAGACTATGATTGTGACGATTGGTCACAATGAGACTAGGATTACATTTGTTTGATGACATCCTAATTCTTTGTCGACTTGAAAATATCAGAAATTCAACGACACTTGACACGTCACAAGATATTTTAATAAACTACGAATTTAAACGTGAAAATGGAAAATAGAAGCTAACAATTCGATCATGTTCGAACGACAAAGAAAGGAAATGTCATTACCCAGTTACGTTAACCGCAGCGATACACGTGTATCGATTGCGATCGGTTACGCAATTCATCATCGCGATTAGTTTGGTTTCGATGGATTCCACGTGGGTTGGCTACGTTTGATCCTGGCTACATACAGATTAGAATTGGATCAGACGAACACCGAGCACGTGCTATCCATTAATTTCAAGAAAATCGTCCTTGGACGCGTTTGATCAATTGTAATGGCGCAGAAAATGAACTCTGTAATAGGTTATGTTCTTTCGAGCTTCTTCTGCCACTGCAAGGAATTTTAACCAGGACTCCCTATGCTTTTTAATCGTTCGAATCATTTTATGGAACTTTATTGACGTATTCCTTCTGACGCGATTCCAATATGAATGTGTCACAAATATTATTCGTTGAATTTCTGGACTATGAATACCATTAATGCAATTATTTGAATAATACTGCAGTATTAGTACAATTAATACAATTATTTGAATGATACTGCAATATTAATATAAATATTGATACTGCAATATTAATTTAAATTTAATAATACTGCAGTATTAATGCAATGTCCAATCTGTGTACATATTTTACTACTTTCTTCAGCAGAAGTTATAAAATATGAGATGAAATTGAACAAATTCATATTACTCAATGATGAACAAAAATGTACCCCAAATTTATCTGATGAAACGAAAGAACATGATCAAATACCACATTGTTAAAATTAAACCTAAAATGGTGTAAAAAGAAGAGAAAAGCGTGATCGACGGCAAAGTAAGAAAATTAATGTCAGGTGAAAAAATTGAAAGCAGAAATGTACGCGTCGTTGGATCGCAACGTTTTTGGCTGGAAATTTTATTTGACTATTTCTCGATGAATGGCGACGAGCGAAGCAACTTGATGAATCGCGATGGATATTTAGAAAGTGGACCCGGTGCAATTCAGTTTCCGAGAAGCGGAATAATTGAAGGAGGCAGGAGCGAACTTTTGCTTATGTATTGAAAAGCGCGACGAAGCGTGACGAGGGGAACGTTCCACGCCGGACAATATTGCAGAGATTTCAGTGTTCGAGTCGTTGAAAATCAGACAATACCGGGGAAAAGAGGTAGAACACTGATTTATCTCCTAGATTTTTATGGCGTAGCGAGAAATTCAGTTACATTTAAGGTAGTAGTGGAAAGCAAGGTTATTATTTAAATTGGAATCGGAAAGAGAGGATAAAATAGATGAACTCAGCGCAATTAGGAGGATTTTCCTTTTAAAGTTGTCAAGCTGTCACGTTGTCAAGTTGCAAAGCTGTCAAGCTAAAAAGTTGTCAAACTGAAAAATTGTCAAGTTGTCATGCTAAAAAGCTGTCAAACTGCAATATTGCTGCGCTGTCAAGCTAAAACGTTGTAAAGCTGTCAAGCTAAAACGTTGTAAAACTGTCAAGCTAAAACGTTGTAAAACTGTCAAGCTAAAACGTTGTAAAACAGTCAAGCTAAAACGCTGTAAAACTGTCAAGTTAAAACGCTGTAAAGCTGTCAAGTTAAAACGTTGTAAAGCTGTCAAGTTAAGACGTTGTCAAGCTGTCAAGTTAAGACGTTGTCAAGCTGTCAAGTTAAGATGTTGTCAAACTGTCAAGTTAAGACGTTGTCAAGCTGTCAAGCTAAAACGTTGTCAAGCTGTCAAGCTAAAACGTTGTAAAGCTGTCAAGCTAAAACGTTGTAAAGCTGTCAAGCTAAAACGTTGTCAAGCTGTCAAGCTGAAACGTTGTCAAGCTGTCATATTGTAAAGCTGTCAAGTAGTAAAGCTGCCAAGCTAAATGGTTGTCAGGCTGAATGATTGTCAAGTTGTCAAGCTGTCATGTTGTAAAGCTACTACTTGATAAGTAGTACAGTTGTCAAGCTAAAAGGTTGTCCATTTAAGAACTAGTCAAGTAAACAGGTTGTTAAGTTAACATGTCATCAAACTAACAGGTTGTCCAGCTGAAAAGTTGTCAAGCTGAAGGGCTACCAAGTTGGAAAGTTGTCAAGCAAAAAGGTTGTTAAGTTGTAAAGCTATCAAGCTGAAAGATTGTCGAGTTCTAAAGTTGTCAGGATTGACAGTTGTCAACTTGGAAAATTGTCAAGTTGAAAAGTTGTCAGGTTGGAAAATTGTGAAGATGGAAAGTTGTCAGGTTGGAAAATTGTGAAGATGGAAAGTCGTCAAGTTGGAAATATGTCAAGATGGGAAGTTGTCAAATTGGATATTTGTCAAGTTGAAAATTTGTCAAGATTGTAGATTGTCAAGTTGGAAAGTTGCTAAAAGGGAACGTTGTCAGGTTGAAAAGTTGTCAAGATGGAAAGTTGTCAAGATGGAAAGTTGTCAAGTTGGAAAGTTGTCAAGTTGGAAATTTGTCAAGATGGAAAGTTGTCAAATTGGAAATTTGTCAAGATTGTAGGTTGTCAAGTCGGAAAGTTGCTAAAAGGGAACGTTGTCAGGTTGAAAAGTAGTCAAGACTGAACGTTGTCAAATTGAAAAGTTGTCAGGTTGGAAAATCGTCAAGATGGAAAGTTGTCAAGTTGGAAATTTGTCAAGTTGGAAATTTGTCAAGTTGGAAATTTGTCAAGTTGGAAATTTGTCAAGTTGGAAATTTGTCAAGATTGTAGGTTGTCAAGTTGGAAAGTTGTCAGGTTGAAAAGTTATTAGGTTGAAAAGCTGTCAAGTTGGAAAATTGTCAAGTTGGAAATTTGTCAAGTTGGAAATTTGTCAAGTTGGCAAGTTGTCAGGTTGAAAAGTTATTAGGTTGAAAAGCTGTCAAGTTGGAAAATTGTCAAGTTGGAAATTTGTCAAGTTGGAAATTTGTCAAGTTGGAAATTTGTCAAGATTGTAGGTTGTCAAGTTGGAAAGTTGTCAGGTTGAAAAGTTATTAGGTTGAAAAGCTGTCAAGTTGGAAAATTGTCAAGTTAGAAATTTGTCAAGTTGGAAATTTGTCCAGTTGGAAATTTGTCAAGTTGAAAAATTGTCAAGTTGGAAAGTTGTCGAGTTGGAAAATTGTCAAGTTGGAAATTTATCAAGATAGAAATGTGTCAAGTAGGAAAGTTGTCAAGTTGGAAAATTCTCAAGTTCGAAAGTTAGATTGGTAAGTTGTAAAGTTGTCAAGTAATCAAGTCGTTAACTACTCAAGTAGTCAAGTACTCAAGTAGTTGACTAGTCAATTAATATTCAAATTATAAATTCGATACTGCCATCCATTCATAATAAGCAAAACGCAAAAAATCGTGTAGGAACAAATCGTACGCAACATAAATCAAATGGTTCATCACCACGTTCCAATCAATGATTTCCAATAGCATGAATATTTCATTTTTTGCAATATTCACTACATTAAAAGGTTAGCATGTTTCTCTGTTATAACGAAACAGTATTCTCTGAAATTTTTCAATTTCACGCTTTCTATACAATTCTGATTAAACGAAATTCTGTGCAACTCAAATAGTGCATTCCATTCACCGCATAATGCACTCTAAATCACTTGAGCGAAACGTTTTACACAAACTACCATACCTACCTAATTAACCTCAGTTTCTGTATGAATTCACTGCATAAATTTATATTTTCAAATTCTCATCTTTCGTTTATATTTACATTAATCACAAAACTTATATCTCTTTCTTCGTTCTTTTTCAATTATAAAATTATCTATCACTTCACCCTAAAAATTTCACCGTTAATACCATCAAATTTGAAAGTTACCAATCAACTATTAACAGCTTGAAACATAAAAATTAAAAAAATGAGGTTTTCACAGAAAAATCGTTAGCATTGAGTGAATAAAAACTTGTATCGAGGTCTAACCCTCTCGATATAATATACATTCTAAGACCTAACATTTCGAAGAAACCTTCCCGATGCTACAATTATAAACGATCGAAAATCGTTCAATTTGAGAAGCTCTTGAAATGATTGTTTTATGAATTGCCAGCAAGGTATACCGTATAGATAAGGCGGAAGTGCTTGCGATGCATTTTTGCGTCAAAGGTCTAACCGAACACAGTTGGGAAGTATAAATTTTGTAGACTTCACTTCAATTCAGCTTATTCAACGTTTCTGGTGGGGTCTTTGAGCTCGCTAAAAGCCACGTCTTAACCTGCTGAAGTAGGCAAACACACGTCTGAGAAACTTGAATACGATGCGACTCACTGACTGCAAAACGGCATAATTTTAACAGCTGCCGCCACGAGAGTTATGTTAACCCTTTTTACACTCGAGACTCTCGTTTCAGGCGTAGACAATGTTTGACAGTGCACTCAAAGTGTCTTTCAAACACAACTGCGATATGACATGTAAAGAGCCGTTCTTGCTTTAGACATTGTTGTTAACATTCTGAAACCGTATGCAGAAGTTTCTAAAATCCGTATGCAAAAGTTACTATTGTTCGTCAATGAGCTTAATAGGGGGCTTTAGTAGAGTTGTAAATAGAGACTTTTTAGAAAATTCACATTCTTTTTGAAATATACTCTATGTAATTTCAATGGCCTTTGTGAAATTATATGAAGGCTTTTGTACGCTGAAACAGGGACCGACACTGAATGAATTGTTCATTAAATTTAGAAAGATGAAATTTATATGGAATTTGCAAAAATTGTAAAGTCGTGAATCTGTAAATTTGTGAATGTGTAAATTTTTGAATCTATAAATTTCTAAATGTGTAAATTTGTGAATATGTGAATATGTGAATTTGTGAATATGTAAATTTCTAAATGTGTAAATTTGCGAGTATGTAAATTTGTGAGTATGTAAATTTGTGAATATGTAAATTTTTGCATCTGTAAATTTTTCATCTGTAAATTTTTGCATCTGTAAATTTCTGAATGTGTAAATTTGTGAATCTGTAAATTTGTGAATATGTCAATTTTTGAATCTGTAAATTTCTAAATGTGTAAATTTGTGAGTATGTAAATTTGTGAATATGTCAATTTTTGAATCTGTAAATTTGTGAGTATGTAAATTTGTGAATATGTAAATTTTTGCATCTGTAAATTTCTGAATGTGTAAATTTGTGAATCTGTAAATTTGTGAATATGTCAATTTTTGAATCTGTAAATTTCTAAATGTGTAAATTTGTGAGTATGTAAATTTGTGAATATGTCAATTTTTGAATCTGTAAATTTGTGAGTATGTAAATTTGTGAATATGTAAATTTTTGCATCTGTAAATTTCTAAATGTGTAAATTTGTGAATCTGTAAATTTGTGAATCTGTAAATTTGTGAATATGTAAATTTGTGAATATGTAAATTTCTAAATGTGTAAATTTGTGAGTAAGTAAATTTGGGAATATGTAAATCTGGGAATGTGAAAATTTGTAAATCTGAAAATGTGTGAATCTGTAAATCTAAGAACAACAAAACAGTAGCAAATAAATTCGATACCAAAGTCACTCCGCACACAACCTGAAAATATATTTTTAACCTGTCCACCCTAAGCACGACACAAATAGCCATTAAATTGGCAGCAGGCTAAAAGCAAGGGTCAGAAAGGCGCGAGCGGATAAGCAGTTTGGGAAAGATGGTTGAATAAGTTAAAAGTGCTTTAGCGGAACGATTTTCTATCCGGTGAAAATGGAGGGAAAAAAGGCAAACAAACAAGAACGTGAGAACCGCGTGAAAGATGTAAGAAGTCGAATGGAAATCTCGGCTGTCCTCGTAATTCTAAAAGTTGCGCAACTTCCCTTCTTATCCGAGCGTTAGTATGAAATATAACGAACCTGAATACCTCGAAGGAAATAAGATCGAACTGGTTCCGTCTGGTGATGTATGCACCAACACTTTTATAACACGAATTTCGACTCGTTCGTAAGACGCAAGATTGAATCGATCTCCGATTCAGCGGGAAACGTGACGATGAAATCGTTTTGCAAAATGGACCAATCTATTTTCGACGTTCATTTGTTAAATGGCTGCGCGAAGGATATACTTCGGTAGGGAACCGACTTTTCTCTATTAATCTTCATCGCTTCATTTTGCGATTCTTCCTTCGGATATTGTTCGGATAATGAAGAAAATATTGACCGAAAGCCAGTAAAATGTTGAAATAAAAAGAACATGGATAATAGAAGCAACTAGATTGATCTTTTCTTATCAATCTTCATACTATCAGTCGTTTTAGGTTAACCAGAATTTTCATCGGAGGTAGTATCAGGTGTTCTTTGATGAATGCTGCCTAATTATATTGGGTATTGTTAAATCTGGTTGGATACAATAGCCATTGTAAGGATAATTGCTGTGAGTAATGAAAATTTAAAGTGTTGGAATTTGCGAATTTGGTGAATGAAACTTTCGGAAATTGATAATATGAGGATTTGGAAATTACGGATACAGGAATTTACAGAATAAACGTTCACAAAGGTGATTGATCATATTCCCAAATACCGTCTTCAAATACTGTACATACCTAAATCTCTACATACTCAAATTTCTACGTCATCAAATCCTTGCATCCCTAAATCTCTAAACCCCCAAATAACTATATTCCGGAATTTCTTCATCACCAAACTCCTATATCCTCGTATTCTTACATTCCCACAACTCTAGACCCCAAATTGCTAAATTCACAAATTTCTACATCCCCAAATTCCTATATCTCCAATTTTCTGTATGCCCTAACTTCTACATCCCCGAATCTTCAGACTGCCAAATGGTTAAATTCCCAAACTTCCACGTCTCAAAATTTCTACATCACCAAAGCCTTGAATCCCCAAATCCCTACATTACCAAATACTTGCATGCGCAAATCCCTACATTACCAAATCCTTGCATTCCCAAATCTCTAGACCCCCAATATCAATATTCCCAAATTTCTACATCCCCAAATCTTTGCATCCCCAAATTCCTACATCACCAAATCCTTGTATCCCCAAATCCCTGCATCCCCAAATCCCTACACCTCCAAATCCTTGCATCCCCAAATTCCTACACCCCCAAATCCCTACATTACCAAATTCTTGCATCCCCAAATCTCTAGACCCCCAAATATCTAAATTCCCAAATTTCTACAGCCCCAAATCCTTGCATCCACAAATTCCTACATCACCAAATCCTTGCATCCCCAAATCTCTAGACCCCCAAATATCTAAATTCCCAAATTTCTACACCCCCAAATCCTTGCATCCCCAAATCCCTACATTACCAAACCCTTGCATCCCCAAATCTCTAGACCCCCAAATTTCTACACCCCCAAATCCTTGCATCCCCAACTCCCTTCATCCCCAAATCCCTATATCCCTATATTCTCCTATCCCCATTTCCCTGTGTACCTAGATCTGTACATCTTCAAATCTCTATATCCATCGATTTCTAAATCCCTCCATCTATAATCCTAATCTTAATTATTTCAGATGCAAAGGATCATTGGCGTACGTGCATTTGGCCTGCTTAGAAAGATGGTTGAATCAATCATCTCGTTCCTACTGCGAACTATGTCGTTATCATTTCAACGTTATCGAAACACCTCGCTATGGATTGTAAGTGTCTCGCCTTTAATCATTTAACTAGTTTTGCTTTCTCATTTCAAAATACAATAATCAGTGATTTCATAAAAAGAATATATTCCTTACGAGAGCATAATACAATTTTGAGAAACATAATCCTTTGATCACAAAATTCTTGATTTATGGCATCCATTAATAAATTCGTGAAAAAGCAAATCGATTTCATTGCGAAAGCAACGCACGAAAATTCAACTTGTTTTCGACTTGCATAGTGATCACTTTTATGGGAACCTTCAGGCCAGAATCGTTGAGAATATGGATTACCCATCCCAGGAATCGTAGAAACATACAGTCAGATTTGCTTATCTTCACATTACTTTCCGTCGTTACGATGGGTTTGGTAACGGTATGCCTTTTAGGTGAGTTTGCTCGCTACGAAAATGAAATTACATATCGCAACACGGCATTACCATATATCAACGTTTTTCTCGCGTATCCGTTTACTGTTTGATCTATCAGTAGTATTTTTATTTGTATCGCGATACAGGTATGCAATATTTCGTTATCGAAGGCAAGAAAATTGGAATTTCGAAGCTGTGGACCAAAAGGGCCATATGGTCTTTTCTCGTCATCGTGGTGATGGGATATATCACGACAGTCTATTTCTTGGGAAAGGTAATTACCATTTCAATTTCCTTATTAAATCAACAGAAATATGACACTTCTTATCGAGAAAATTTAATTTTGCCATCTCAAATATTTCTTGATACAGTAAAGTTACGTTCGCATTTAACAAATTGTAAATATTAATAAAAATTAATATGTGGCAATCATAAATGATAATAATTAATATGATAAACTCGATGAAAATTAATATAAACAACGACAATGTTATACAATATTTTAAACAAGTTATGTTCAAAAAGATTTTCAAGTGAGCAAGCGTCATTTTTCAATTGAATATCTACATCTTCAGTTTTCAACCACGCATTTCTGAAGTAAGAAGTTTCAAGGTTCATTATTATTAAGAAAACAGAACTATTATTCTACCATCTTCTACTGCTCAAAGTATTTATCTTTCGGTAAGAATATCTAAGCCAATCTAAGGCAAACATAGTGATTTGATTACGTACGGTTCACGCTCTAGTTTGGCTGACCCAATATTAGCTCTACTCTACTTAATTAATCCAACAATTAGCTACCTACCTTATTGACTATGAACTCCACCTATTTTCCTATAGATTTATTCTACATTTTTTTACCACGTAATATGTACATTAATACGTTTGATTTCATTTGTATTCCCATTGTGCGATCATGGGTGTTCTTATTCTACTTGTCTGACCACCAACGGTCCTAATCTACTTGTCTGATCACTGACGTTCCACTATTCCACTTGTCTGATCATCAACGTTCTTGTCGTACTTGTGTAATCATTAATGTCATCATTCTACTTGTCTGATCATGAAAGTTCTTATATTCTATTTGTCTGATCAACAATGTCCTTATTCTACTTGTCTGACCACTAACGTTTATATTCTACTTGTCTGATCATTAACAGTCTTACTCTACTTATTTAATCATCAACATTGCTATTCTAGTTGTCTGATCATTAACAGTCTTACTCTACTTATTTAATCATCAACATTGCTATTCTACTTGTCTGATCATTGACGTTCCCCTATTCTACTTGTCTGGTCATTAACGTTCTTATTCTACTTGTCTGATCATAACATTCTTAATCCACTTGTTTGATCGTGACGTTGCCCTATTCTACTTGTCTGATCATCAACAGTTTTATTCTACTTGTCATCAACATTGCTATTCAACTTGTCTGATCATTAACGTTCTTATTCCACTTGTCTGACCATCACCGTTCTCATTCTACTTGTCTGACCATAAAATTGATCCTCCAGCAGGTCAACACGTTATACAATTATTTGACAACCAATTTCACATATTTCACCACCTAATGACTGGTACTAATGGTATCATCTCCGAAGAGACACATCTACATATCTTTCCACATTTACATTGTACTTGTCTGACCGATCACCTGCCCATACTACTTGTCCAACCATCTACAGCGTGTTACTGTTCAAACATTTCCCCTTTTACAATGAACATCTGTGTCCATCTACTTATCCGACTACATACCATTTCCACTTCATTTGTTTGACCAGACAGTAATCCTACATTCCTGTCTGGCCCATCTAACCCTCTTGTTCTACAGAACTTCATTATCTACTCTACTTAGCTGACCATTTATATCTTCACACTACTGACGTGACTATGTTAAACTATTCTTTTATATTATTAATATGTAGAAGAAGATGATTAATTAAGACAGAAGTAGAATTGATATTGAAATGTTCTTCAAATATTTTCTTTGTTTAAATTTAATTAATATTTATGTCAAGAGTGATTAATTAAGGTACAAGTAGAATTCACATAGAATTTCTCTTAATCTCTTGACGTTTATATAATTAATACAATGTCAAGGGTGATGAGTAATGAAGACAGGAGTAGAATTTGTTTTATAATATACGATTAGTTTCAGCTGAATTGTCTTGACCACATTTTTATCTTTTATAATTATTACAGTTATTACGATTACAATTTCTTGATTTACCTTGTGTTTTATTACACTTGTTAAATAGATACAAAGCCATAGCTATTACATAATTAATGTTAGTTTATAGCATGTAAAGGTACAATGAAACATACCCAACTCCTGCAATTTTTATCACTTTGAAAAATGTATACAATCATAAGTCTTATTTAAACAAGTATCTAGCAAGTGTAACAACGGTATTTCTTTATTCAATTTTTTAATTATCCGTAAATTTCTGAATATTTTTCACGTGTCCCACATACCCTATACATATTAGTAAATGCTCTGTGAATCAGATCTGAATCTTCTAATATGTCCACCTAATTATTCTGTCCTATCACTGTACTACATCATGCAATTTGATATAATGCACTGTACTACATCATACAATTTGATACAATGTACAACACACAATTTACTATAAAGCCCCATATAATTTCATGTAACCCAACAGTAGATTCACAGAAGTAAGAGCAACAAACACGGTTTCCCAACAAGTTTCTTAACTGACCGCACTGAATCTCGAACTTGTACGAGTTTCCCGTGTCAGCCACAAGCAGGACTTTTTGTGCAAATTCAAGGCATATTCTTCCCCCGAGTAATCCCCTTAATGACTGAGCAGTTTGCTCTTTCCTTCTCTTTTTTTCTCCAACTTTAAATCCGTCCGGTACATCCACTAGTTGGTCAGACTGAAACTTCAAACTTGCCACCTTTGTTTTCATCAAGCACTGACGGTGCTTCATTTAAATGCGTGGGCCATTTTACACACGGCTCGAGTTTCGCTATTTCCAGAATAATGAAAAGCGTTTGGTCTTTTCTGCCCGGATGGAAACCAGTTATGTTTTATTATGACGTTTATAGTTATTCTCTCTTGTCGTTTGCAATTTCTTTTATTCAAACGCGTAGAGAACATTCAAATATTCTCGCGGAAATTTCGTCCAATGGATCCTCTTCTTTGTTGGAGAGAATATGTACCATTTGTTTGAAACAATATTAATTAAACGTTGTAGGAAATTTTAATAAAGACTATTTTTGACGAATTAATTAGAAGAGGTCTCAGACATTCAAATTAAATAATTTTAATTAATTAAATGTAGTGAAATGGAGTGTTTAATTATTTAAATACGATAATGAAATAATTCTATATTTAAATAAAATAATTCAATTATTTTAAACAGATAAAATAATTAAAGTATTATTGCTGGTATCAGATAATTCATTTATTGTTTTAAATAATCAGACAAAATAATTCAATAATTATTTCAAATAATTAGGTGAAATCAATTATTATCTGACACAATTCAACAAACTGCTAAAATAATTACAACTATAATTTCTTTAGCACTTTATCAAATTTTCGATTAACAAATATGTGATTAATTACAGTAAATAAGAATTTAAAAATAGTCCCGAATATTCCTGTAATTTCCGACACTTTACAGTTTCATTAGTTTGGATATTTCAAAAGTTTCTTTGACGATAAATATTTTCTTGCGACGTGTTATTGGCTTTCTTAGATCGTTTCAATATCGCTAACTTCGTCAGCCGGCGGTCAATAGTTTGCGACTCGGTCGCATGAAATAAAAACAGCCAGCGACCGAGGAACAAATTTTTCACGGGACAAGTAGCTGTTCGAAAGTTTACAGTGTCTTCTTCAACTGGAAACTTTACATGACTGAAACGTAACCGTGCTCGAGAAGCACACCGAAGAAAATTTATTGCTTGCAAGCGAAAAGAAACGCGTTGAGTCTACTTGAGCTTGCTAGCCTTACAAGTACGCTCGGATTTCTAGTACCTTGTAAACATCCTTCTCATAAATTCACTGCTGAAACTTTCTTGGACTCCTTTAAAGCTTAGACATTATATCGCAGCAATTAAAACACTGCCTTTCAGTCTGAAATCTTGCACCATAATCGGCAGTCGTTCAACGAAGAGAAACGTTGCGGTTGATTGCTAAGCTCGGATTCATCGTAACAAATAGAAACTTGTAGAAAACAAATAGAAAATATTTAGAAACAAACGAATAATTTCGTAGTGAAAGTTCACGTATATAGTCAGCCATTGGTGAAAAGTTATATGGTCAGAGGTACTTGAAACATTTATTACAGTATCAATAAATGAATCGTCAGTAGTCAATTAGTGGTCAGTGAAACGAAAAATCGAATGAAATATTTGCATATTTAAATTGGCATATTGAATTACAGCAGTGAAAATTGATATTTATAACCAGATACTGATTACGACAATGAATTAACGTACAGTAACTGATACAGTGAAATGTGGAATATATGATCAGACATTGACTCCCTCAGTAAAAAGCAACACGTATGATGAAATAATAATATGACTTCTACATACAAAATTGACCTATATAAATTATTACAAATGCAAATAATAATATATTCACGTTCATTATTGAATTTAACAATACGAAGAATTAATTAAATATTAATAATTAAAAACTCAGATTTTATTTCTTTCTTTTTTAGATAATTAATTTTAATTACCTACTTGATTAGGCACGATGTTGTGTATATGTAAGAGCATATATATTTAGATAATTAAAACATATGTATAGGAATGTTGTAGTAAAATTAGAAAAGAACGATAAAGTTTCGTAGCTATGAAATATTACGAAATCGATTGGATGATTTTGCATACAAAATGGCTTCATGGTAAGAAGAAATAGGTCATATTGGTTAATTAGTAGTCAGGTAATCATGAAATATCAATCACGTTGCTCAAAGAGCACTTTGGTATCAGTCAGTGCGATTTAATGCAGGGAGTAATTAAGCTCCAGTTTAATTAAAATCTCCAAGTTTTAAGGAAATTCAATTAACGACCAGCACTTCAATACCCGTTTCGATGCAAAGCCCAGAAAAATCATTAACACTTTCTTCCTGAATATTCTAATAAGATCGGTGTTTCAGCAACATGTATTCCACTTGAAGTATCTTTTATTGCGAGGAGAGATTTTTGGATTTACAAATTTGGGAATTTAGGGAATTTTGAAAATTTAAGGAATTTGCAAAATTTAAGGAAGTTGGGGAATTTAGAGAATTAGGGACATTTAGGGAATTTAGAGAATTTGGGAAATTTGTGTAATTTAGGAAATTTAGGAAAATTGCAAAATTTAAGGAAATTGGGAAATTTTTAGAATTAGGGGCATTTAGGGAATTCAGAGAATTTGGGAAATTTAGGGAATTTGGGAAATTTAGGGAAATGGAGAAATTTAGGGAATTTAGAGAATTTGGGAAATTTGTGTAATTTAGGAAATTGGGAAATGTTTAGAATTAGGGGCATTTAGGAAATTCAGAGAATTTGGGAAATTTAGGGAATTTGGGAAATTTAGGGAACTTGGGAAATTTAGGGAACTTGGGAAATTGAGAAATTTAGAGAACTTGGGTATTGGGGGAATTTAGGGAATTTGGGAATTTGACAATCTTGGGGATTTAGGAATTTGGGAATTTACTGATTTGAAAACTTAGGAATTTGGTAATATGGGGATTTGGTGTTTTGAGAATTTGGGCAGTATTAAAATTTGAGAAACCGAAAACTTGAAAATTTAGTACCATCCGGAAATTTTCCAAATTTTCCAAATTGAGAAGTTGAAATTTAGAGATTTCAAAGTTTAGAATTTTTGCAATTGACAAATTTAATAATTCATCTAAAAACTTTTGCAATTAGACAATTTAAGGACCTGAAAACGTAAGAACTCTCAAATATTACAATTCCAATAGCTGAGAATTTGAAGATATGAATCAAAAAATTTTGTAGCATATAATCTTAGGATCGAGGAAACGGTGAAACATAATGAAAATTAACAAGATCATAGCGATGGGGTCCGATAAAGCATATCACCTTCCCGTGTATCCGAAGATTAACAGCTTCATTGCCTTCAGTTCTCGTCGGCGCAATTACCGCGAAACAAACCAGCTCTCGAAAACAAAGAGCTCGACGAATTCCTTTCCTGAACGAGCCAGCTAGCGTTCCCAGGAGGGGTAAACGTACGGTTTCATTCGCGTCGGTTGTTTCTCCGCGGCGGAAAATGCTATCGAGCGTTTCGTTCGAGGGCAAAAACACTCGGAATTTCGCTGCGTCTCGAGGTAGCTCGGAGGCAGGTCTAGGTCGCTAACCTTTTTCAGCCTCTTCTTTCTCCGCGGTTTATGTTTATACGCGACACGATTCCGACGACCCAGATAACACTGTGCCCCGAAGCGGACGCATTTAAGCAACGGGCAAAGGTGAACCGTCGCTGGTCAACTCGGCTGGAACAAACGCGACACGACGCCTTCTTTCCGGATAAACGTACGAAAATATCGAGATGACCGCGAAATACTATGATTCCCTATGAATATCAAACTTCGGAAAATCAAATGACTATGTAAAAATCATGACTCGAAGAGTAGAGATACGAGAGGCGATACTCAGGACGGTAGCTTTCATGTTTGACGAATACTGTCTTCTCAAATTGTGTGCAAACGAGCGAGAAATTTAAATCCAGTGAATTTCATGTCAACCTCTAATAATTAGAAATCGTCGTCTCTGTATTACTAATATTACCTTTCAAAGTATTTTCGTCAAATCTACGGGATTCAAATGTTGAAACAGAAAGACATACTAAAATGATTACTCTGCACAATAGATTTTAAGTATATGATATTATAGAAATAATTACAAATAATTTATAAAGAAATAACAAACTATTTATTACAAATGAATTACTGGTGAATGTACAGGTTTGAACTATTCTTTGCCGCCATACTTGCATACTACGCGCATGCGCATTTCGAAAGACTGTCATCCGCCATTTTGGTGTTCACCGCGCGTCACCTCGGGTGGCGGCAAAATTCGAACTGCTTTATTAGAAGACGAGTTTTTATAGTAAAATAAGAAAACAAATGATACATCTAATGTCTGATATGTTTTCCAGACTGATATTCATATTGATTTAAGGTGAAATGTGTCTAATATTTTATTGTAAATATTACAATTCTTTTACGAGCACCATGTCTCGATATTTGTATAAATATAATTATTTTTCAAGTACTACATATCCAAATAATTACATATCTAAATATTTATACAAATACTAAATATTATAAGTAATTATACTATGTAACTACAATAATATTATATATAGTATATGATTTGTACTACGACTCTTACCAAAAGCAACGCACGGAAAAAATAAGGAGTGGTAGGTTAATAAAGTTCTCACGCGCATAAGCATTTTTCTTGGCGGTTATATCTCAACCAAGTTGGTTTGTTACCTTGGAATATAAATTAACGGGGTATATCCCTGGTGAAGTGGCAACTTATTAAAATTCTATGGGAGGAAGTTGAGCTTGACGGAAAGAAACGTAGCGTGCATAGCGGTTTAACGTTTCCGCGGTTCCTGGAGCTAGAGAGATAGAGGGGTGATTCAGATACGAAAGATGAGAAGATAATTAAGGGGAAAATAAACATGAATGTGGTGTAAGGTAATGGGGGAACTATATGATTCCTCGAAATGTGGTTTGCAGCTTCTAACGGAAACCGTTTCGAGTTATAACGGTTCATTTTCAGCGGTTTCCTCAGACACTCATTGATATCGTTTCATACTGCTATTCATATACTCGCTGCAGAGAACGAAGACAGTTTACATAAGAAATTAATATACATACTTTGTGTATACGGTAAATGTATTATTTCAGGGATTTTTATGAGTATTGATTACAAATTTCAGAATTTGGAGATTTAAGGGATTTTGAAATTTGGGGATTTTAAAATTCGGGTAATATGGGATTTGAAATGTAGAATTTAGGAATGACAAAATTTGGGAATGTAGGAATTTGGGATTTTAGGAATTTTACAAATTTAGAAATTTTTGTTTGAAAATTTGGGGATTTTTAAATTTAGAAATTTTGGTACTCTAGATACAGAATTTAGAAATTTGGAAAATACAGGAATTTCGTTGTTTGAAAATTTGGGGCTAGAAAACTTGAAAATATAAAAATTTAGGAACTTGCAAATCTAGTAATTTGAAAATTTTTATTTCACAAGTGATTTCACACTACCTATTACAAACTCATCAACAGAATATTAATAAATTAACTAATTCTGACCTATTTCTTACTGAAAAAATGCCAACAAAATATAAATCGAAACCAGTCAATTTGTCATAGCATAAAGAAATATTCGAAATATGTCGAAAGTGACCCAGTATCGACGAACTAGGTATTTCTGTTCCCGTCGATCCTTCAAAGGTTTAACCGGAATTCCACAGCGCCAAAAATATTTCGAAAACAGGCGTCCTTCTGAATACCAGAACGTTTTTCCAAGAACGTTCACGTGCAAGTGCTCTCGAAACTATTCGGTATGATCGTGCAAAAGGGAACAATCATTTTTGGGAGGTTGAACATCAAAACGAATAGTGTAGGAGCAGAGGGATTTTAATTACAAAGGATAGACCGTGCAGAAAATTAAGAATTTTTACGCCACATCTCCGTCACGAAATTTAACAAGAAAATGAACATCGTAGGAGGAATATCTGAAGGGTGCTTAATAGAGGCACAAGTTCCTTTTATGCTGCTTCATAGCAACGTCAATCAGCCTATAAAACTTTCATCTCTCCTCATTTTTGAAGTGCAATTCAGTTTTATATCTAAACGGAGATCAATTCTGATTTTATTCGCAAATTGTAGGAACATTGAAGTACTTTGCAATATTCATAGATTTTCGATTGAAAATTTCGTATTTATACCATCGTTAATTTCAGGAAGGATCATTTTTTTAATATTGGGATTACAAGTGGTACTATGAATAGTATTATTGAACCATACTATTTATTATAGATGTAATAAATATTACAAATTTATTACACAAAATTGTTGTGGATTTATTGTAGAAATTATCATAAATCATTGCAAAGTTTATTATATTAATAATGAAATGCGGTGCATAAATTATATTAACATGTAGCACACATACACATGAAGTATATTTTATATATAAATTATGCATAGAATCAAATTCGTATAAAAATTATAAATCGTATAACACATGTTATACAAATATAATAAACGAGAAACATAATTTTACTCTTTATGACGTGAACACTACAATATTCTTGTTTACCTAATTTTATTAATTTAACAATGTAATTATTTTGATAGTCCAAGACTAAAAATAGAATTTACCATTTTCGAAATGGTATTTTAAACAATATGTCACAGGATAATATTAGAAGTTGTGTGAACCTTATCCTTGAAAGCTCCGTCAACGTTTCCAAGTTTCCGCGAAAGAAATTCTTGTAAAATTGGTCGTGTTAGAAACGCGAACAAAGTAAGGGGGGAATATGAAAGACAAAAAAGGTAAACTGAAAAAGGGCCAGCAAGATATTGCAAAAAATAAAAGGGCGAAGGTAGGTTGCACCAGGAATCACTAGGAGTTCCTTTCATCCTTTTGAAGCAGCCTGCGGTTGATGGAGGCTGTAAAAATACAGCAAACACGCCGCGGAATTTCCGCTATCGCTTTATACTTGACATTACATGGCTCGCGTCCAATATTTCCTGCTACCGACTCGGAATCGACGTTTGACAAACGATAAGGCATCGAAAAACTTGTATTCTCAAATTAACTGCGCAAAAGAATAACAAAACTTCGTTTTATTTAACCGTTCAATTTATTCTGGGGTATTTGGGGGATTTGAAAGATGGTATTAGGGAATTTTTGGAAGTTGGTATTGGAGAATTTTCGGAAGTTGATATTAGGGGATTTTGGGAAGTTCGTATTAGGGAATTTTGAGAAGTTGGAATTAGGGAATTTTTAAAAGTTTACTGTTGTGGAATTTTAGGAAGTTGTTATTGGGGAATTTTGTAAGTTTGCTATTGTGGAATTTTGGGGAGTAGGCACTAGGGAATTTTGTAAGTTTGCTATTGTGGAAATTTGGGGAGTAGGTACAAGGGAATTTCGTAAGTTTGCTATTGTGGAAATTTGGGAAGTACATACTAGGGAATTTTGTAAGTTTGCTATTGTGGAATTTTGGGGAGTGGTCACTACGGAATTTTGTAAGTCTTCTATTGTGAAATTTTGGGGAGTAGGCACAAGGGAATTTTGTAAGTTTGCTATTGTGGAAATTTGGGGAGTAGATACTAGGGAATTTTGTAAGTCTTCTATTGTGAAATTTTGGGGAGTAGGTACTAGGGAATTTTGTAAGTTTGCTATTGTGGAATTTTGGGGAGTAGGCACTAGGGAATTCTGTAAGTTTACTATTGTGAAATTTTAGGGAGTAGATACTAGGGAATTTCCAGAAGTTTGCTATTGTGGAGTTTTGGGAAGTTAGATTAGGGAATTTTGAATAGTTGGTATCATGAAATTTTTGAACCTTGAATCTTAAAATTTGGTATTTAGAAATGTTAGAAATTTGTTATTACGCAACTTTGGAATTTTTTCATTTCCAAGTTTAGTATACTGGAATTTTGGAATTATAGAATTTTAGAAATCCATAAGATTGATATTACACAATTATTAGAATGTGATTTATTTCTCTGGTCTGACAGAAAGGAGTTAAAACTATCAAGTCTGTACGAATTAACTCCTTGCCCTATGATTAATTAATCAGGTGTGTCAGGTGCGTCAGTCACAACTAACTAATCACAGTTACAGTATTAAAATATAAAAAAAAATTAGAAAGGTTATGTCAATTTAGTATCATGCAATTGTTGACTATGAAAATTATAATTCGACTTGAACTCCAAATTG
Source organism: Megachile willughbiella (assembly GCA_945859595.2). NCBI lineage: Eukaryota > Metazoa > Arthropoda > Insecta > Hymenoptera > Megachilidae > Megachile > Megachile willughbiella. The sequence goes on along the minus strand of OX243805.1, from coordinate 8,049,761 downwards.
AAGCATGTTAAAAATTCGAATAAAATCGATCACAGCTGACGCACCCGTGCGTCACGAGTCAGATTCGTCAAAATACTCCAAAGGATGAACACCTCAACCTATAATTTTCTAAACAGTTGCGTCGTACACAGCTAGCTAACTATTGCTACAACGTTCAAACTAACGAAAGTATAAATTAATATTAAACACATGTTGCCTCTGTCGATCCTTGATTATACAGATTATAATTAGAATTGAACCCACAATTGCAGCGAAAATACCAATGTGCTTTGTCACATTACTGTAGTGTGCGTCACGAGTGACACAATGTCGTCACTCGACACGCTGTTGTCACCAGACAAGGAGTTAAGCAACTCATGAGTCAGCAAAAATAAGAACACAAACGAATTCTCAGTAATTGTACATAAATCACATGAAACAGCAAAAAGGGTAAAATGGTGGTAGTAATTCATGCAGACGGTTAGAGCATAACACAAACGAATCTCCAGCAATAAATTACGTATAAATCAGAGGAAACAATTGCAAAAAGGGTGGAAGGAACATCCGTGCAGGTACGGCTGGAATATTTCAATAGGAACGACACAAGAATTTCAAGCGAAATCATGTTCCTACCCGCATAAATTGAATTCCTATCGAGTAGTCGAACCGGAGTCCGGTCAGTGCACATTTAATTAAGAATTATCACGGACACGTGACAGGTCGAAATCGGTTTCATCCGCCCTCGATCGGGGCCACTTGGACGACACTCGGGGCTAATTTATCGCCCGCAGTATCTTTTGTCCTTGACAACTTCACCTATCCGTAGAGTTTAACAGCCGAAAGAACTGTACTGAGTTTTCTCTGGATTCTCGGGTCATTTTTCTTTTCAGGATCAGGTGTCGCCGTGGTACAGGTGGTGGAAGAGCACCGTAAACGTCAGGCTCGTTATGGACCCTCAACTGTTCAGGAGAACGCAGGACTCCTTTCATGGATTCGACAACCAAACGACAGACAATGCTGTTTTGCATAATGTCAGGTTTGTATTGCACACGTCAGCAGGAAAATGCATTCGAATTGAACTGTTGGGTTCGGTGTCAACTTTAACAACTCTGATACTTTTTCAGATACATCGGTGGAAATCCTCAATGACGATAAAAGAGTTTCAAATATAACCCCTCTAGTTCGATTAAAAGAATGAATTATTTTAATTGTAACACAAATGTCATTCAAATCTTTCGTTCTGAATAAAGATCAACTTTTTCTGACGTTTACTTAAGAGTTGTTTGCATCAAAATATTATTCTTAATAGTTATTAATTGTTTGTTTTCAACTGTCAAATCATCAAATCTCTAAACTGCAAACGAAAGATTACTAAGGTTAAGTCACAACCAGACGTGACTAACAAAAAAATACTCCCTAGAATAACTCCAACACGGTTAAATAATTGATTCGAAACTACAAATATAAAGAAACGAAAAAGTATCTAAGAAAACTAGTATCGTTAAACTATCCCTAGAAACTTGTACCTTAGTCTCGCTGTAACATGCATTAACACGAATAAACAGCAGAGACATCCTCCCTAACATTTCGGTAGCATCTTGAAGCTGTTACAGCAGGTCCAAGTTCAAGTATTTACATTCGTCCAGTATCTAAAGTAGCAAGATAACCGTGGTTGTTTGTGCCTAGCTTCGGAACGAAATGTATGATAATAGCGCGATATAAATAGTTGGCAAGCAGCCAGTCGAGTTAATTGCTAGATCAGCAGTAGCTTCGTTTTCTCTGTGTAGCCACGTCCGAGCTAATTTTTTCTTGGCAAAAGGTGCGCCTCGCAAGATATTCTCGTTTAATGCATCGCCGTGGCTGCACCTGCATTCGGATCTCATTTGGGAGATTAAATCTTTCGTACGAGCCGCGAATTATGTACAGTCTCTAAGACAGACCGAAATCTGAAGCCGGCGTGCCAGATAAGCAGATGAATAAAACAGCTTCGCGCAATTAAAACCGCGTCTTACGCTGGAACCTTCTTCATGATATATTATTAAGATGTTCCAACGAATTTATTTGATGCTTAACTGCACTCTAGATTACTGTATTACAGACGCAAAATCTCCAAATTAAAATTCAAAATTAACCCCTTTTTGACAAGTCTGACTCCTGACGCACTCAAGCCATACATGACGCACTGAAACTACAAGTGATGGACTGAAGCCACACACGAGGTACTCAAGCCACACATGACGCACTGAAGCTGCAGATGACGCACTGAAGCTGCAGATGACGCCCTTAAGCTATGAATGACGCACTTATACTACAGATGACGCACTCAAGCTGCACATGACGCACTCAAACTACAGATGACGCACTTAAACTACAAGTGACGCACTGAAACTACAAGTGACGCACTGAAACTACAGATGACGCACTGAAACTACGGATGACGCACTGAAACTACAGATGACGCACTTAAACTACAGATGACGCACTCAAGCTGCAGACGGCGAACTCAAGCTGCAGACGGCGAACTCAAGCTACATATGACGCACTCAAAGTACATATGACGCACTCAAAGTACATATGACGCACTCAAAGTACATATGACGCACTCAAAGTACATATGACGCACTTAAACTACAAGTGACGCACTGAAACTACAGATGACGCACTGAAACTACAGATGACGCACTGAAACTACAGATGACGCACTGAAACTACAGATGACGCATTGAAACTACAGATGACGCACTTAAACTACAGATGACGCACTCAAGCTGCAGACGGCGAACTCAAGCTACATATGACGCACTCAAAGTACATATGACGCACTCAAAGTACATATGACGCACTCAAAGTACATATGACGCATTCAAACTATATATGACGCACTCAAGCTACATACGACCCACTCAGCCCACATCGGCAGGCATCAAACCTGCCAAATCTTACTCGAATTTTGAATAAACTTGTGGTATTCAAGTCCAGTTATAATTTGCATAGTCAAGAATTGCTGAATACAGGACTGACTTAAGATTTCAACTTTCTTTCTCAGTTTTAATATTGCAGCTGCGTTTAGCTACTTCTGACTGACGCACATTACAAATAGTGCAAGTGGTTAAAATTCATATTTACATTCTAACTTAAAAACGAAGACTAACGATAAGTTCAGTAATAACGAAAATTTGTTCAGAAATTGATAAAATTACCTGCTATATAACATTCTCATCAGATACACACCAATTTCCCACAGTACCCTATTCAAGAATATCAAACAAACGAATATAAAGAGTTAGACCTCCACGCTCTTGTGGAACAGACTTACATAAAGTCCAAATCGATAGCATCCAAAAGACTAAAATATTAATTAAGACTATTTGTAAGTGTAAATGTTTTTCTAAACACGACGTGTAGGATCTTCGATTTGTGAAAACGAAGAGGACTGTCGTTAGCGATCAGTGTACACAGTGAACAAACGGCGAGGCGTCAAGAATTGCTGAATACAGGACTGACATAACATTTCAACTTTCTTTCTCCGTTTTAATATTGCAGCTGCGTTTAACTACTTCTGACTGACGCACATTACAAATAGTGCAAGTGGTTAAAATTCATTTTTACATTCTAACTTAAAAACGAAGACTAACGATAAGTTCAGTAATAACGAAAATTTGTTCAGAAATTGTTAAAATTACCTGCTATATAACATTCTCATCAGATACACACCAATTTCCCACAGTACCCTATTCAAGAATATCAAACAAATGAATATAAAGAGTTAGACATCCACGCTCTTGTGGAACAGACTTACATAAAGTCCAAATCGATAGCATCCAAAAGACTAAAATATTAATTAAGACTATTTGCAAGTGTAAATGTTTTTCTAAACACGACGTGTAGGATCTTCGATTTGCGAAAACGAAGAGGACTGTCGTTAGCGATCAGTGTACACAGTGAACAAACGGCGAGGCACGTGTCAAAGCGTCGGTAACTACGGATCGTAAGCGGCTCGTTGGTGCGGCCATTAATTACACCGCCTAATTCCGCGAATTGGTCATTAAGGATCAGCTGTTCCGCACTTAATGTCAAGCTAACCGCGCAGTTCACTCGGCCCCTGATCCGACGATAGTCAGTACCTCTCCTTCGCAGGACACTGTAATTGGTTTGTTGAAGCTTAACTAACTACCGGATAAAGTCGAACGAACCGGCTGCCGTTTAAGCGAGGATTATCCCTTACCAAATGAAGAATATTTACTGCTAATTGCCCGGATTTCGATTTATTTCTCCGATAAGAAAATCTTACGGACACGCGGTTGCTTCGGGATTTTTCTTGCCGGATTTCTGTCATGGTTCCGCAGGTTACTGGCGGGGTTTCAATTTCACTGTACACGTTTTTAAATTATTTTGTTACGGTATTCATTATTTGGAGTTATTTCAAATTCTTACATTTTTTGAGATTTTATATTTAAACATTTTTAAACGATCATGTTCTTCAAGTAGCAAGTTTCTAAATACTCAAATTCCTCAACCATCAAGTCATTACTAAATCTCCAAATTTTCTATAGAGAATTTTTAATTATTTTTGTATGATTCTCGTTATTTGCACTTTTTCAAATTCTCAAATTTTTGACAATTTTACATTTCAAGATCCATAAATTATCAAATTCTTTAAGTATCAGTCTCTAAATATCAAAATTCTTCTACTATCGAGTCACTACTGAATCTCCAAATCTTCACATCCACAAATTTCCAAATCTCAAAATTTCTAAATCTTTCAATCACCAAGTACCTAAACTCCAAATTCCCTAAAATGCGTAATTCCCCTTTAAAACCACGAAACACTGAAATTTACCAGCCAGATACGAAATAAAATCACATAAATTTGAAATTGGCATAAAATGCATTAAATAAAGATACTGATGGTAGATTATTAAATATCGTGCCCGGGTGAAAGATAAATTATGCAACAGTAATTTCTGTTCCGAAGTTTAGCAGAATTCCGGAGGATACGAGCGTTTCCCGGTAGCACGCTCTGCATCCAATTTTACGTTTGATCGTCCTTTGTATAGTTTAGTTTTTGTATGCATCTGCCGAGACCTTGACGGGTGAGAAACGGTTTGTCGACAAAACAAATGTCACTGCGACGGGATAATTAAATTCTCCACGACCGACATAGAAAGCGCCGACAAAATGAAGCGCCAGCACGAAATATTTCAGATAGAAAATTGAGCACGTATGCACGTTTTTGCGTTGATATTTAATTTCTGGGATACGCCGGTCGAATTTTGTCACGCCACCTCTGCCACACATATCTTCTAATTCGCAATATGCTGCAAAATGGTACGAGCTTCGCCATTCGACCAAATTATTGTTCGCGGAATTTGCGTACCATGAATTCGCTCATATTTGTAAAATTGGAAATTGAGTAATTGTGACGGTTTTCAAATTTTTAACTCTCTAATTTTACAATTTTCGATGCTTTCAAGGTTTTTTGTTTTAGAATTATGACGATTTTAATTTGGAGCTTTCACGTTTTTAAATATGGAATTTTTTTTTGCGGAAGCCAGGAAATTTTTTAATATAGTAATCTGCCATGTCTGTGTTTGTGAAGTACTACATTTTTGTGTAAAAATGTTTCTGAATTTCTAAATTTCTAAATCTACAATTCTCTAAATCTCCAAATCTGTAAATCTCTAAATTTCTATATCTCTAAATCTCTAAATCTCTAAATCCCCAAATCTCTAAATCCCTAAACCTCCAAATCTACAAATCTCCAAATCCCCAAAAACTCTAAATCTCCCAATCTCTACATCTCCAAATTTTTGAATCTCTAAATAACCAAATTTCCCAATTTCAAAATTTACGAATCCAACACTTCAACCCTCCCGTATCCGATTGCAAAAATGTAATTTATAAATTTCAACGCTCCAAATTTCCAAACACCCGGAAGATTGTAAAACTGTGTCCATTACGTCCCTTTTGTAAACTCGACTATAATATTACAGAGTTAGGTGCATTCAGAATTTGAATTTTGTTTCGAGCGACTATTCCGAACAGTTTTGCACGCTTTGTTAACTGACCTATTTCTGTTTCCGACGAAAGGGTAATTAGGGGCAATTTGATTTAGTTTCACTTCTTTGAGCCACCTATACGGAAGCGTCTCTCTAAAGTGGATTATGAACTCCAGTAAACTTGTAAACTTCTCTGAAATTGTATAAAATAAAATTAGGTTGTTCCGTTTGCTCACTTCGTTGCTGCACGTTGCCATCCCTTAACAGGATTCCGTAATGTTAATATTAAATTCATAACTTAATACCGTCCATTAAGTCGTCTACGTTTCAATTACGTATCAGAATTATTCGCGAGCGAAATTAAAATTTATTCAAAAACATATTCGACGAATTTGTTAAGGTAGAATAAATAGTATCCAACAAAAACAATGAAATATACAGGGAAACGGTATAATATCTTCTATTATATATTTCATTTTCCATATTGGTCCCTTCTGGCCTCGGTAAAATACACTTTAATCCTGCAAAATCTATGGTCAGCTCATTTTTTTTCCTACGGATTGGACCGCGAGTGCATTGTGGTTATTAAAATGTCTCGTATGTATGGTGTTCATATTTCATCTGTTCGTTTCGCTTTCTCGATTTTTGTTATTCTGAAACATATTCCGACAATATACGCCACATTTTAATACCCGGTTATTTAATGAACATGCTTCCGGAAAAACTAATTATTCCCGATATTGTTTGCGTTGCCGCTCGCTCCTCTACGCTCTATTTAGAGCAAAATGCTCTAAATAAACTTTTTCAGCTAACATAGTCGGTTTTTATAAAAAGTACCGGTGAGCGGATTACCCGGTTATTTTTCAGCTTATTTCAACTCTGTATCACTACATATCTGGGTACGTATTGAAATTATTTAACGAGCTCGGCAATACTTCGTGAAATAAAATTGATAAACCGTATGGTTTATTTGAGCAGTCTGTTTCTGTGAATTTAAGTATTTCGGAATATGTACTACGTTCACTCAGACTATCTTTATGAGGTTCTGGATGTTTAACAGGGTGGGTTTCTAAGTTTCAAGCTTACTATATTTATACAATTTCTAAATTTTCAAGTTGACCAAATTCCCAAATTTCTTTCTGTATTTGAAATTAAACAATTTCCAGAGATTAAAAGTATAAAATCTGAGATTTCTATAATTGTTTCATAAATTTTCAACTTTTCTAATTTTCCAGTTACTAAATTTCTACATTTCCAAATTTCCAAGTTACGAAATCAGAAAAATTCGAAACTTGAAACTTTGAAACTTTGACAATTTCCAAATCATCAAACCTCTGTAACCCCAAATCCCCAAATTACCAAATCAGAATATTCCTAAATTGCCACATCAAATCTCAAAATACCAAACCCTAAAATAAATTTGACAAAACACGAATGCACGAAATTGGAAAACGAAAACTCGAAAATTGTGTACCGCTGTTTCCCAAATTGGTTGCTCTGCAAATTAAAAGTTGCACGCAGCAATTAACCCCTTAACAAGTTTTTCGCAGTTGCATCAGACAAAACTAAATTACTGCTGCAGTGTTAAGATAAATAAAGAACCTTGAAATTTTAGGTATATTTTTCATTTACCGATCTTCAATTATACAAATTACAATTGGTATCGAAAACTCGGTCTTTGCGCAAATTTAGGTGCGTCATTTGAACTGTAAAGTGCGTCACGAGTCTGACTCGATGTTACAAGCCGAGGGGTTAAATTTGACATAGAAATTAAACCAGAGAACTCTTTGGAAAAATCTATTCTTTATTCGAGTAAATTATGAACTGTGGTATTCTTCAAACAAAATCCTGACCGCTCCAGCGGGTCAAGGTTTACAACAATTACGAATGTTCGAAAAGATTGAACCTTCACATGGCTTGCAATTCTCAAATTTTCAGATTCTGCACGTGAAACTTGGAAACACCCTAATTCGCAGATTTCTACATTTTCAGGTTCAGAAATTTCCCAATTTCTAATTTTCTAAGTACCCGAAGATCAAACACCCAAATTCGCAGATTTCGGAATTTACATTAATGATTCTACCATAAACTTGCCCTATAATTTACTTGTCAGATGCGTCAAAACTACCTGTTCACAGCTATAATATTAAAAGAAAGAAAATTAAAATGTATTTTATATTCAGCGATCCTTGGCTACACAAATTATAATTGGAAACTTCAAGTTGAAGTATTAAATATTTGAGTCAGGTTTGAACTGTAACGTCACGAGTCTGACTCCACGTTATAAACCAAGGAGTTAACCCAAAATCGAAGTGCAAACGGTAGAAACGTAAGTTTGCAAGAAAAATCTGTAGTTCAATAAAGAGTCATCGCATGAAATTGTCAAGAGACAGGAAAAACGAGACAAACTAAACGTTAAGGTAATGGTCTGACTTGTCAAAGTACGAGGGGTGAATAATAGACGCAAGATATCAACGCGTGAATATGAACATTTATCAAATTACAGGACGTCACACACGCGATCACCGAGGAAAGTGCAGCGTGACAGTTAACTCGTCAAACAAATAACTTGACTACACAAATTATAACTGCACCCAAACTTCAAGTTGTAGTATTAAAAATTTGAATCAGATTCGTTATTTGAACTGTAACGAGTCTGACTCGAAGTTCAACCGCGTGCCACACTTTGAGTCTCGTGACGCACAGTGACACACTTTCAATACACGTCAAGGATTGCCCTAACACTCTCTATTCGTATTACTGTAACTCCGAATAGTTATCTCACGTAATAAATATAAGGGGTTGAGATGTCGAGGCTAAATCACGATGTTAATTCACGAAATCCGAATCCGAGAAGACTAACGTTTCGCAACGCTTAATAACGCTTTTTCGCTGCTTGATCTATGTATCACATAAACGGGGTTTCTTCAGCACCCCGTAGAAAATTCATCGCGAAACTCGAATTGGCAGTATTTTAGATTCTATCCGGGAATTAATGGAATACGGCTGAGCGTGGGAACGGAAATTTGCAGTTACATATTGGATGACAATTTTAAAGGAAACCAAGGGAGCCGAAAAAGCCAATTGTCGAAACTGCTGACTACGAAATAAATGGGGTTACGCACAAAGCATTTCCCGCTGACGAATGGAATTTTTAAAGGGGTCCAAACACGCGATACCCTTTGATGAAACACCTATTAAAGCTCACGAGTGCGAAACCATCGGGTTCTTGAACTTTGCCCTATCGACCTGTGAATTACCAATATTTAACCCCTTTCGCGCGACTGTTTGTTGGTTACGAGAGAAACTTGTGTCGGTTTTCACGATGAACAGTAAAATCTTTTACGCCTCCGTTTATTGCATCCGCGTTTTACGACTCCGTAAGTATCTTTAATTTCGTGAACAAACACCGCGTACCTTGTAAAATTAAATCCTTCTTCGATTCTCGAATTTATTAAACGAAGTCAAGAATTTAAGTAACTTTTTCGTATGTCCTTTATAAATTTGCCTGACAAAAATATACAGCAATAATTAAAATAAAACTGTAAGTAGTATTATTATACTAATTTCGTAGGGAGCCTCTGGAAAATGATCATAAAATGAAAATAAATTAAAACGAAGCAAAGTCAGAAACTTTAATTTGAAATTACAATGAGGGTCGTCGTGAGCAGGAGATCGTAGTTAAGGTGATAAATCCAGCAAGGAATTTAATAAATTCTACTATTAAACTTTTCGATTGAGTTCCTGCATTCCTGCGAGAAATATAAAGCGAACTTCGATTATCAACTTATTAGATACAAAATAGAGTTGGTGTATTTCGACGTGAAAGAGACAGCGTATTCTACAGTTTATTATCGCCGATGAAACAACAGAAACTAACAAATAAACGCGTCTAATATCTGTCTGAAACTGCGTTGCGAGAGCTTCAACTTAATCCTTTGGCTTTCTACTTTCCCCATGGTAGAAGTCCATTTATCCGAGGAATAAGAAGCGTATAGAGATGATTTATTGTCAGACGGATTATGCTAAGGATGTTGCATCACGAATGCATTTCTGACGATGATAAATTATGCCAAAATAGGGATGTTGTGTAGTGTTGCTATTTTAAGGAACCAGCCGTGTCGGAAATACATTTTTGATGATTTATGCGATCGAAAAATGTACGATCCATGTTTGCGTTCCTGTATGTCTACATTTTGATCTGATCAGTTGATGGGTGAAAATTTCTTTGCGAAACATCGATGATTATGGTGAACAAAAGAATGACTCTCAAAATTGTAGAAATTAAAATTCATCGAAATTATGTCACATTAGTTTGGGTATTTCTAAATTTGGGGAAATTTAGGGATTTGGGGATGTGAGGAGCTGGGGATGCAGAGATTTGAGTATGTAGGGATTTGGGGACGTGTGGACTTGAGGACGGGTGGATTTGGGGATATGTGAAATTGGGAATGTGTGTATTTGGGGACATGTGTATTTGGAGATGTGTGGATTTGGGGAGATGTCGATTTGGGGATGTGTGGATATGGGGACATGTGAATTTGGAGATGTGTGGATTTCGGGACATGTGAATATGGGGATGTGTGGATTTGGGGACATGTGAATTTGGGGATGTGTGGATTTGGGGACATGTGAATTTGAGGACGTGTGAATTTGGGGACATCTGAAATTGAGGAGTTGAAAATTTGGGGATGGAAGAATCTGGGGATGTGAGAATTTGGGAATTTGACCATTTGGGAATTTGACCATTTGGGGATTTGACCACTTGGGGATTTTACAATTTGGGAATTTGAGAATTTGGAGATCAGAAATTTTGAGAATTTGGAGATCAGATACAATTTCAGAAATTTGAGAATATGGCAATTTGGAAATTTGGTCATTTGAAGATTTGGAAACTTGAGACTGAAATTTTTGTAATTCAAGTATTTAAGAATTTTAAGAATTTAAAATTCAAAAATGTAGACCAATAAAAATAAAAAAATAACTCAAAGATACTAAAGTTAAATGGCCCTTGTTTCGTACAACTCCAGGAACTTGAAACTTTGATAAACAACTATCGTAAGTTTACCAGGGATCCATAATTGTCATTGTACTTACGATGAACTGGCACTTAAGAAGACAAAATACTTCCTCGTAATACAGCACATTAGACCGGAAGAACATTCAGAAACACATTAAATTTGTAGAAAACTATTGGTCGTTGCCGTGGCAAGGAAAAACAGGGATTTTCCAAGGATCGCAGCGCACGGGAATCAAATAAATTACCGGTGAATTATTGGTAAGTGCAGTTTTATAGGTGTTTCAAAACTGTAGCCAAGAAGGACGGTGTTCCATAGCAGTTTAAATCTCGTCGAAGGCGTAACAGAACTCGGAGTTGGCCTTATCTTTCTCTTCATTCGGCCTCGGCTTTAATAATCCGATGGACTACTTCAAAAGAGTTCACGTATCGAAATTTCGTCAATTGTATAAATCCTCGAAACTCGATATGCTACATCGTTTTCACTTCGGTGTCGTTGAAAATTATTTAGTTCTATTAATGGTAGGACAATTTGATAAACGGATTTCAATAAAAATTTGTATATCAGTGCAGTTGCAAAAATTAGGTGATAAAATTTGACACAGTACAACTTAACCTAATCTACAAGTCTAAATTAATTTTACATGAACGTTAACTTCACCTAACTTAAGTTAATCTAAATCTGACCTGAACTGGATGAACTCAAGCCAAATTTGACGTAAACCTAACCCAACCTGAACTGGGTTATCTCAATCTAAACTTGACGTAACCTAACCTAACCTGAACTGGGTTAACTCAATCTAAACTTGACGTACACCTAACCTAAACTAAACTAGGTTATCTCAATCTAAACTTGACGTAAACCTAACCCAACCTGAAGTGGGTTAACTTAATCCAAACTTGACGTAACCTAACCTAACCTAAACTGGGTTAACTCAATCCAAACTTGACATAAACCTAACCTAACCTGAACTGCGTTAACTCAATCTAAAGTCGACGTAAACCTAACCTAACCTAACCAACTTTAAGTGGACTTACTGTATACCTAATATAACAAAAACTAACATAACACAAATTTTATCTGATTCAAGCTAAATTAATTTAAAAATAGTTCCAAAAAGAATAAGTTAGAATTACACTCTAGCTCAATGCTAGATTAAGGTTGAAGTTTAAAGATATAATACACCTATAGAAACATCTTTTGTATGTTTTCTAACAATGAACTTCTGTGTTCGTGATAAAATATTCTTCAGTTCGGCTCTTTGTTCTTTTTATGCTTCTGCAGCTTTTCTGTGTGAAAGTTCGTAGGTACCGGTTCGATTGAAATCCACTTTTATTAATCGCTTTGAACCTTGCTCTTTAATGAACGCTTTTCTTTGTTCCGAGTTTCATGGAGTTAGAAACTGTTGTTCCAGAATATTTTAAAATCCTTTTCTACAATGATTAATTGTTTCTCAAACTCTCGGCTACGTATGCTGTTAATCTGAATAATACCTTGTATTCGAATATTTCTAGTTAGATGCATTTTTATATTTACATCGAATTATTGAAATAGTCTCTAATAATAATTCTTAGTATTAATCTAGTAATAATTATAGCACCACCATAGGTTAATACAATATAAAAGTCACTATTATTTCACTTTTTCAAAATCTATAAAAAATTTGTACAACACCAGAAATATAATAGTAACACTTCCTTCAATGTTATCTTCACAATAAAAATTAGAGTAAAAATAAACAATACAGTAAGAATCCTAACAGTAGTAAAAATTAGAAGAAAAATAATCAAACAAAATGGAAAACAAGCAAAATTATATTAAAATATTTGTTCAACCCCTAACAATATAATCAGTCATTTCTAAATAATTTTCAACGACAATTTGATACAATCAAAAATCAATACATTAACCACTTACAACTCCAAATAACGTAATAAAAATTAATAACAAATGATGAATAATAAACCGTAAAAATATCGTTAAAAATGAGTACCTACACGTAATATGCATTCGAGACCTATTTTCCCAGTCACAACGAAACACAGAATCTGATCAGACGTTTCGTGAATTTCGATCGTTATCAAAGTTCGTTTACGAAAGCGTATAATTTTGGAATGGCGAGTTCATGATTTCGAAGCATTTATCTTGTGAGCTCACAGCCTGCCGGTTTTATTATGAGAACAGTTCCATTTTTGGAGCCATGGGATAACGTGACCCACCGCAATCGAGAACGTATTCTGTCCATGCAGCAGATAGTTGGTTGACCCGATCCGGTCATAACCATTAGAGTTGGCTTTGCTCCTTTTTCCATCCCTCTTTCCTTCCGTTTGGATTTTGCATCAACTGCACGTTTACTACCAATATCGAGCCCCGACTTGGTTTACGATACCGAAACGACATTGTAACGAAGATAGAACCCGAAAATCTAATTCCACTGCATCCAACTAATTTTATATTTGATTCACTGCATATTAGGTAATATCGGGGGCGATAATTGTGGGCGAGAAATTTATTCCTTTCGAGTTAATAGGCTTTTTGAATTATCAATTGCATAATTTAGTGGAATGGTGGATAGTTTTGGTCGAAAATATTCGGACATCTATTAGATGTGAAGGTTAATTTAAATTGCTGAAATAGTTCTTGTCGTTTCTGATATTTCAATTTTTATCAGTTTCTCTAGATTTCTAGATTTCTCGATTTCTAAGTTCCTAGATTCTAAGTACAAAAATTCTAAAATACCTAAATTCCAAAATTACCTAATTCCAGATTTGTAATTTTCTAGATTCCAAAATTCCTAAATTATGTAATATCAAGATTTGTAATTTTCTTCCCAAATTTCTTATACTGCAAATTTTTACATTCCCAACTGTCTAAATACCCAAATTTCTAAATTCCCTCTCTAGATTTTTTAGTTCCAAATTTCCCAAATTTTTATACTCTCCAATTCGTAAATTTCCAAACTTACTAAAAAACAACCCCAAATTCGCAAACACCATAAACAAAAAAATGTCCAAATTTAAATTCTGTTAATTACTCCATTGTACATATATTCATCGGAAACGATCACCGAACTGAAATTTAAATATATTTCTGGAGAACAATCATTTCGCTCGCAGAGTTTGCACGCACGTTTACATAAATTATAAAATTTATACCTTTTCGATCGTGTGACGGAAGTGACGCGATATTAAATTACGTATTTCATATTTACAAAATTCGACGAGTGTATATCGAATTAATTTTCGAACTCGATTGCCAGGAGGTCGAGCGTTTAACAATATTATGATTGTTCTGTTAATCTTCGAAAATTTCATCGTCAATTAGAGTCGTTGTCGCTGTTGAAATATTCTTTATGACTGTTTAATTATTGTTACAATATGCTGCAACGCTGCGGTAAAATTCCAACAAAACTTCCTCTTTGTTATTCAAATCATTTTCAGTCCATGATATTATACGAACATTATTTCTCTTTCGAATGAATTGTAACGAAAGTCAAAATGAATTACAACTTCCAATATACCTACGCTTTTATTCTAGCGAACGTTTCATATTTTCATGAAAACTAATTTTACAATACCTTCGAAAATGTAACTGAAGTGTATTTTAGAATGTGTTGTTAACTCAACAGAATTTGCAAAGAATTATAGTATTCAGATAGTAAATAAGTACACTATTTATTATCTACATATGTGTATATATACTACAAAAATTTTCAAAACAATTATATCGCAATTTCTTCTTATTTACATTTCAAATATTGAGAATAAAAAGTTGCGCATAAAACTGTGCGTATTAAACATTTTTTCCGAGTCAACAACAAAATTATACTGAAATGATGTATCAATTGGAGAATATCATTATTTGATATTTTATCAATAATTACATAAAAATAGAAAAAGTAAAAGAATATCACCCGAGTGATATTAAGGGATGAATACCGAGCACATGTCGACCACATGTCGTTTAAATTACATGCGAAACACATTTGACGTCATTGATTAAAAAAAAAAAATAAACAGTGCCATTTGAACTTTCAAGCCTCCATAATCGCAAGAAATCCGAGCAAGAGTATTCGCATACGAAATTCCCTGCGGGCAAATCGAAAAACCTTCGTTCCACAGGATTTTCATAGAGAAACTCTCGATAGCGTTCGCAGGTTCGAATTTTCTTTCGCTCGTTTCACTTATTGTCAGAAACAAATAGCTCATCGAGCGGCGAACGTTTCTCGTGGTTCTGTTCACTGTTCTCGTATATCAAACCCGAAACAATCGCGTCAATCGATTTCTATCGTGACTACAGGGTGATTGATACTCGTTCGATTCCACGAAAAATTTCACCGATTTTGAAGCGTAATTACGACGATCATGCAAACATTCGGGGTCTCGACATTTGCGAACGAGGTTTCTGTAAAATACAGCTATTCTTTTGTGTGATAAAATGTGTGACTGAATATTGAGTTTTGCAGTTACAGGTATAAGGTAGTTTTAGTGAAAACTTGATATGAGGAATATTATTGGTAGATTCTTAGATTCACACATCATTATATCTCAATTTCGTTGGTTCCCAAATTCCTAGGCTCTCAAGCTGCTAGGTACCCATACGTCTTCAAACTTCTAAATTGCCAAATTCTCGAATTCCTATATTAATGGATCTCAAGATCTAGGGATCTTCAAATTCCTAGGTTTCCAGATACCTACGTCCCCAACTCCCTACATCCCTAAATTCCTACGTCTCGAACTTCTTATGTTTCGAAACTCCTACGTCCCCAAATTACTACACCCCAAATTCCTACGTCCCTAAATCCCTACGTTCCCGAATTCCCACGTCCCCTAATTCCTATGTCCCGAAATTCTTATGTCCCGAAACTTCTACAACCCCAAATTCCTACGTCCCCAAATCCCTATATCCGGAAATTCCTATGTCCTCAAATTCCTACATCCCCCAATTCTTACGCCCCCAAATTACTACATTGCCAAACTCCTGCGTCCCGAAATTTCTACATCCCCAAATTCTCATATCCCCCAACTTCTACGTATCCAAATCCCTACGTCCCGAAATTTCTACATCCCCAAATTCCCACGCCCCCAAATTTCTAAGTATCCAAATCCCTACGTCCCCAAATTTCTTTATCCCCAAATTCCTACGTCCCCAAATTCTAAACCTATTTCCAACCGTTCGATCTTGAATAACAGAAATT
Organism: Megachile willughbiella; assembly: GCA_945859595.2. NCBI lineage: Eukaryota > Metazoa > Arthropoda > Insecta > Hymenoptera > Megachilidae > Megachile > Megachile willughbiella. Next base: position 8,033,568 of record OX243805.1, on the reverse strand, counting down.
CTCAAATCCACGATAATCCCCAAAAATGAAAGAGACCTCCCCTGACTGCCAAATTCTTAGTGTGCAAGATTTGCTCTCGATTGTACACGTTATTTTGGAGAATAATGCGTGTTCGATTTGTACGAATGAACGAGCGAAATACAATACCGTCGCGTTTCTTCGCTAACGACCCTCTTTCTTGGAGATTACAATGACAACAATCGCAAGCACACGAATGTTTGTAGCATTAAAGCAGGTCAACAGGTCAAACATCAAGTCGATAATTGGATGCCGACAGAATCTGAGGTGGCGAGGAGAAGCCGAAGGGAAGGAGGAGAAAGGCAACGGGAATAGGACAAGTTTGCACAACACGAACGAGAACCAAAGCAAGTTTGCGCGATTCAACCGATAATCCCTGATTCTGGTGATAGGTATTTGCGTATCTGTCGTAAAGGGCTTCCAATGGGAACAAAATTGTGGAACAGCATCGAAGCCTGTTCGACTATGGTAAATCTTTGCGTGTACCAATAGCTAATAACGGTTTGCAATCGATGAAACTTACATTACACAGATACTGACTCTGATTCTGCAAATGTAATTCAACATTCTGGGAGAATCATATTCGTTCCCTCATTTGTAGTTTCTAATCAATCTTTACCCATTACATTCATTTAGTCATTACATTCTGGCGAGTATTTCTTTATTGATAGTCACATCTGGAATCCTTAACCTTAGCAGTAGAGTCTTTCGTGTGCAGTGAACTATTCGTGAGGTATTACTAGCTTTCACTTGCTGAGGTCACTGCGGACCCAGACACACTTCATACGTCCCTCGCATTTCCATCTCCAGCCGAATTTTAGCTAAACCGATAGAAAATTAGAAACTATTTTCCCTCGGCAATCTCACAGAAATTGTACGGCCACTCCGAGCTTTTAAACGTAAAAATTCTTCGGAGAAACTCTCGAACAAACGGTGACCAAGTACGTTGCAAAATAAACTAGTCGTTCGAAGTGAAATTCATAGAGTCCACTTATATTCACTCGTATCCTAATGATTCGTCGTTTAATCGTCGCTTAATATTGCTGACGCTGTGACGCACATACACTCAGTTCTTAACCCTTTGCCTTATGATTTATCAGGTGCGTCAGTCGGAACTAACTGATCACAGCTACGATATTAAAACAGGGAAGAAAAGTTGAAGTGTTATGTCGATTTTGTATTCGGCAATCCTTGACCATACAAATTATAATTGGACTTAAACTCCAGATTGAAGCGTATTCGAAATTCGAGTAAGATTTGGCAGGTTTGAAGCGTGCAGATGTGGGTTGAGTGTGTCATATGCAGCTTGAGTGCGTCATATGTAACTTGAGTGTGCCATATGCTGCTTGAGTGCGTCATATGTAACTTGAGTGCGTCATATGTAACTTGAGTGCATCATATGTAACTTGAGTGCGTCATATGTAACTTGAGTGCGTCATATGTAACTTGAGTGCGTCATATGTAACTTGAGTGCATCATATGTAACTTGAGTGCGTCATATGTAACTTGAGTGCGTCATATGTAACTTGAGTGCGTCATGTGTAGTTTGAGTGCGTCATGTGTAGTTTGAGTGCGTCATGTGTAGCTTGAGTGTGTCACTTTCAACTCGAGTGTGTCATGTGTAACTCGAGTGTGTCATGTGTAACTCGAGTGCGTCATGTGTAACTCGAGTGCGTCATGTGTAACTCGAGTGCGTCATGTGTAACTCGAGTGCGTCATGTGTAACTCGAGTGCGTCATGTGTAACTCGAGTGCGTCATGTGTAACTCGAGTGCGTCATGTGTAACTCGAGTGCGTCATTTTCAACTCGAGTGCGTCATGTGTAACTTGAGTGCGTCATTTTCAACTTAAGTGCGTCACTTTCAACTCGAGTGGGTCATTTTCAACTCGAGTGCTTCATTTTCAACTTGGGTGCGTCATTTCTAGCTTGAGTGCGTCATATGTAGCTAATGATTCATCGTTTAATCGTCACTTACTATTACTAACTCTGCGACGCAGATACAAAGAAAAAATGTAACTACAATTCTGATGGCAGAAATAAACCAACTAGGTCAAAGTTGACACAACTAATGCAAGTTTAATCTTTCAAAATTGGATGACATTCTGTAAAATTCATCTTTCCATCTAGTTGAAATGGTAGAATGATTAAAAGACGTTGATTTTAACAGAACAAGAAGAAGTCTGAACTACTTCCAGATTATGAACAGCTTCCGTAGACTTGCGAGGAAGTCAGTTACAAATGTATTACAGAAACTAGAGTGGAGTTCAAAAGTTATACTCGTAATTAGGCACTAGATTGATTTGCTTTATGTATTATTAATCTTAATCTTCCGGGAACTCTGAATACTGTCTTAATCCATTCAACGTATTAGCTAAAGTTCCCTATAACTTTGGAACAACTTAATCGTTTACTTGCCGATGTTCCTAATTGGTAGCAACATTTATCCGAAATCTTAGCTATGAAATTGTGTAGATAAATCGAGACGTTTTTGTTGCCTTTTTAGTGATTCAGGTATTGTTAAGATATAGCTGCTTTAATATAATTTATTAGAATACAAGGAAAATATTTTGGTAGCTCCAAAGTTTGCAAATTCGAAAGCATGTAGTAATAAGTTCAAAAATTTAAAAAATTGTAAATTCTCACTGTTCCAAAATTAAAAAATACCAAAACTCTAAGATCTCAAAATTTAAGAATTCAAAAACTCCAAAGTCCCAAAATTCCACAGGTCCAAAGACCAAAAATACCGAAATCCACTGTCCCAAAATTAAAAAAGTTATGAAATCTCACTGCCCCAAGATTAAAAAATTCCCAAACTCCAAGGTCCCAAAATTCCACTCTCCCAAAATTGCAAAACCTTCCACTCTCCTAAAACTTCGAAGTTCTGCGCTTGCACTCTCCCAAAATCACAAAATCCCCGAACCATACCCCGAAGCCCTAATTTCTCAACATCTACCAAATCCCGCCCCCTAATCCACCCACGTGTTCCCCACAAAAAATCTGCAATTTCCACAAGAACCACGTACAAAAGTACGGTCGCACAATAGCAACATGTATCGAGTAGCAAAAACAATGGGTGCTAGAAATGCGATTAGCCGTTCTACGAAGAACTCGATAACAATTTAGCCAGCGTATCTAATACCCTCCAGTCAAATGAGTGGGTACACTTTCGACCCAGATGAGAAGGCAGAGAAACATTTGTCCACCGTCTCGATTCCTCCGTTAGCAAATAACAGATACAATTAATTAGCAGCCGGCTCGAAAGCATCGGTTAATTCGCTCGATATCATTCGGGTTTATTCGATGGGGATTGGATTACACGCGTTTCCAATTGTTCTCGTCAAGAACGCGTGTTCGTCGAGAGGAAGATTGATTGGGCGCAGCTGTCCCCTTTCCAACCAAGGATTTCACGAAATGACGAGCCCGGAACATCATGATGAAACGGAGAAATTTTATTAAGACGTTATTCGAGACCCCCATAATGTCTCCTTCATTGTCGCCAACAAGTTTCGTAGATTTTAAGCAGTAATTTAACACTTTGCCCCGAAGAGGGTGAAAATGATTCTCTACTGCGGGGTTATTCTAACTTTCGGATATATATTGTCCTCAAAGTTTCTCGTTGAGTTTCTGCGATTATTTATTTTATTGTACGGATAGTATTAATTGCAGTTCATTAAAAATTTAAATTTTGTTGGTATTGAGTTCATGTTTTCGTCGGTTCTGTGTTAACAAGGGATTTATAGAATCATTTGTATAAAATACAAATTTTATTTTCTTGCAAAGAAAGTATGAATGCACTACATAAATAATGAGAATTTTTTTAGAGCATAAATAAAGTCAAAATTATTATTTCTTTAATTTTGTGTTCAAATAAACCTTGCACAATTATTTTATTTTTCTATTAAAGAAAGTAATATCAACTCACCCCATAAATGACACAAATTTTTTAGTTCTACATTAAGTTCAAATTATTTCTACATACTTCGTGTAAACAGTGTATTATAGAAATCAATTTTGGAGAAAATTTTTAACAATCAGCACTTTTTATTTAACAATAGCGGACGAACCCTCCTCAGCCCATGTTGAACAAGTTCCATTTTGAAAACTGTACCAACTAAAAATTAAATTCTTTTTAAATGATTATAAGTTACAAAACTAATTTATAATAACTTACACAAATATTTAAAGTATGTTTTATCAGAGCAACAGCTGAATTATTTCCTCCATTAACTTCACATAAAACAGTGCATCAACCCTTCCATTATGCTATTTTAATACCTAATAATTTACTAGACTTGCTTCAACATTTTCTATCAAATTTTACTAAATTACAGAATATTTCAACGTACTTTTAATGCACGTTCATAAATATTTGTAAAGATAAAGAATAATTCTAGTTATTACTTCACCCATTTAATTATTTACGTGTTTTTGCAGGTTATTTTCAGTTTGAAGGTAAATTTACAGCGAACGGTGGTTATGAAAAGTTAATGAGAAGCTAGCGAATATGCTGCAAACTTCGACTTCGTGGAATAATGAAACAACAAAAGATAATTTCAAGAGTTAAAAAAGTGTTTTGCTCAGAATTTAATTATGAATTATTGAAGTATGCTGCGAATTGTAATAAACGTTGAATACATATTAGAACGTCCATCTACACTAATGGAACAGTAAAGGTCTATTTAATAAAACAATTATTTCAGCAACAATTTTGCTGACTATCAATCTCTCAAAAGTTTTCAAAACTCAGAATAATAGGAAATTTATCAAAAAAGGAAATAAATTTTGCTTCATGAATGAAACTATGTTCTGACCATTAATTAAATCATTTAAATCCGAAAGTTTAACCAGCAAAACAGTTTCGATACACAGTACACTGAAAGTTGATTAAACAGAAAGGAAAATAATGAAAGTAACAGAGTGGAATAGCCCCTCTTTGTTACTAAAACTAATTTTTAACGAATAACACCGTTATAGCATAAACCCACACAAAATATTCGCAATTTAAAACAATACAAGCATTATTTATAAAGAAATCTGCCTGGAAATATAACGTAACTTTTAATTAGCATACAGGAATTTTGTTCATAAAAGGCAGGATATTTTCAATAAATGTTAAACATTGTAGCAAAGGAAAGTACCGTCCAAACAGAGTCATTGATTACAATTAATTAAAAATGTGAAAAATTTGGAAGAGTGCGCTCATTATTAAAAAATTTTTAATTAACGCATCGTATAATATTGCGATCCATCATTGGAACACGGAAATTTGTTTCGCAGAAGAATCCTAAATATTCATAATGCTGAAAGTGCCTCGAATGAGGAGCAACACTTTTATGAAATATTAAATACTCAATTTTTAATTTTTTAGTTTGGATGTTTAGTGATTTTATTATTTGGAAATTTAGGAAATTGAATGATTGGAGATTTGGAAAATTTGGAGAAGTTTAAAGAGGTTTAAAATTTTGGGACTTTGGAAAATTTGAAAGATAAGAATAGGGAGATAATTATAAATCTGAAGATTTAGAAATTGCACAATTTGATACAAGAGAACTGACGATGTAGAAATTGCAAAATTTGATATAAGAGAACTGAACGATGTAGAAATTGTGAAAATTAATGCACGAATCAATTTGAAATAAATATAATAATAAATTTGATGATTTAGATATTGGCAAATATGAAATATGATAACTGGAAAATTTAGAAACTGCAAAATTTTATAGATGAGAATTGGAAGATATAGAAATTGCAAAATTTGATATAAGAGAACTGAACGATGTAGAAATTGTGATAATTAATGCACGAATCAATTTGAAATAAATATAATAATAAATCTGATGATTTAGAAATTGGAAAACATGAAATATGATAACTGGAAAATTTAGATACTGAAAAATTTGATATATGAGAATTGGAAGATATAGAAATTGCAAAATTTGAAATATAAGAATGGGAAGATTCAGAAAATGGAAAGATGATATGTGAGAATTGGAAGATTTAGGAATTGAAAAATTTGAAATATGATAACTGGAAAATTTAGATACTGCAAAATTTGATATATGAGAATTGGAAGATTTAGAAAATGGAAAATTTGATATGTGAGAATTGGAAAATTTAGGAATTGGAAACTTTGAAATGTGAGAATGAGAAGATTTAGAAACTGTAAAATTTGATATGTGAGAATTGGAAAATTTAGGAATTGGAAACTTTGAAATGTGAGAATGAGAAGATTTAGAAACTGTAAAAATTGAAATACGTGAACTGGAAGATATAGAAGTTGCAAAATTTGAAATATGAGAATTGGAAGATTCAGAAAATGGAAATTTGATATGTGAGAATTGGAAGATTTAGGAATTGGAAAATTTGAAATATGATAACTGAAAAATTTAGATACTGCAAAATTTGATATATGAGAATTGGAAGATGTAGAAATTGGAAAATTTGAAATATGAGAATGAGAAGATTTAGAAAATGGAAATTCGAAATGTGAGAATTGGCAGATTTATAAATTGGAAAATTGGAAATATGATAATTGGAAAATTTATAAATCGAAAAATTTGATATGTGAGAATTGCAAGATTTATAAAATAGAAAGTTTGAAACATGAGAATCGAAAGATTTAAAAATCAGAAAATTCTGAAACCTGCCTTTATAAACCCCTAAATTCAAAAAATTCAAAATTCAAATTTCTAAAAATTTGGTGTACGGCGTTCCACGATCATAATCCAACCAAACATACCAAACCCAGTTCCTGACTCCATATTCCCGCGAATAATCCAAGCAAGACTAAAATTCCCACGAATATTTTCTCAGCCCAAACGCCAAGGGAGTGATTATAAAAATTCCAGTTCGCTTATTCTTGGAATTTCTTTGCGTTTCAGTTCGGCCTCTGCCCTGCACGACCGTGGACGGAATCAAAGGAGCAGGGATCATTAGGGCGTAAGAAAATGAACGGGTATGGAAAAGTAAAACGAGTTTCCAACCAGCGCGATAAACGCGGGGACTCGTTTCAAACGATACGCGCGAAACGTTCTTCCGTTTGCTCTTCTTTTCGCCTTTCCGTTTCCTTTCCGTTTCACCTGCTTTTTCGATTCGCGTTCTCTTCTTCCTGCCAGCCGTCTCGAGGCTGTCCCGCGGCGGAATTCGAAAACGATAAAAAGCACGGAACTTTAGGAGCTTGCGAACAATTGTTTTTCCGGTCGCCCCGGGGGCAAACTCGAGCTTCGAGGATACCCGCGTTAAGTCACGGTATATGCGAGCGAAGGGCTCGTATTCACGACGTCGGGATACATTCAGCCTGCATTTTCTTGTGTCTGCTCGAAACGAGCCGCAACTTTCGAACTGTTTCAAATACTAGCTGGAGAGTCTCGACCGAGAAAGTTCACCATTCGCTTCTTACGTGCCGGATTCTAGGCTTGGAAATTTTTAATGACCACCCCATTGTTCTTCCTCCTACGGATTTTTAATCCTCACCTCCTCAGATTCTCACCATCGAAATTTATTTTAATTAAATTAGAGCTCTTTTGAAAAACTTCCACCACCGATTTTACTTTTATCGGAATATGTCATAGTCCATGTGGACTCAAGGAAGGTCATCCTCTTGTCGGTTTCACCATTCGGTATAATACAAGTTAAAATAAGTATCTTTTAACCAAATCTGTATTATATATTTTACATAGTGTATAAACACAGTGAAATAATAGAGTCAATTAATGATAGAAAAATAATCTTAAATGAATTCAGCAAACTATGGAGTTCGAAGGTAGAAGCCAGCAGCAAAAATGTGAGACCTAAGGGTTGTTTCAATTTTTTCCACATGAAAAAGTACAAGGTAGCTCCTGATTCGTGATTTTTAATAACGTGGAGAGAAATTATAGAGTCGAGGAATTCGTGATTACGTCCGTAACAATATTTAACATTTAAGTGCAAATCAGAGTTGTGGCCGGATGTAATTCATTATGCAACAGTTCCAGAGTCCGCGGTCAAACAACTTCTGTTTCTGGAACTTCAAATAGAATAGGAGAACAGTGCCTAACGCTGAACTTTAATTACTTGTTAAAACTACAACGAAGCGAACGCAATATGGAACGAGATCGCGAAAAGAATTCTCTTATGTGGACATTTTTTATCATTCTGTCAATTAAATCACTCTGGCCTCTTTTCCTTCCTCAACTAACTTTTATAGCATATAATTCAAATATAGAAATTTCAATATTGAATGAAGCTTTTAAAAGCTAAAACTGAACCGTTATTGAAGTTCAAGTATCTTTACTATCTTTTAGTTATTCTTTGACTACCATGTCACACTTCAATTTCTGTACAGACATCTACATTATATTTATTAAAAATGAAAATACTACTTCAGTGTAGCAATGTGTTAATATGTAGATACTAATAATTAGAAGATTGAGATTTAAACAACAGTTATTAGCTACCCCATCAAATATCACAATTCAAACATCAGTAATTTTGCAACGTACGTACACAATCACCCTGTACAAATCTATTATCAATTTCTAGACAAGAGAACAGGAAATTGCTGGCAAGATACAAGAACTGGAGACTACACCAACAAAACATTTCCTAAAACACACCACGATCAATATGTTAGCTGCTAACTACACTGTAAACGTTTACGTAACCCATCTAAGTAACCATAAGACAAGTCACAAGTTTGTGTACTGTATTATTTACTCGTATCGACATATAAATAATCCATAGTAAACGATTACCCCGACGACTGTCAATAATTTATATACCGTCCGAGAGCATAGAGTTTACGCAGAAAAAAGGAAGAAAACCGAAGCAATCAATTTGCTGAAGTTCAAACATTCGCTCTAAACGAGGCAAATGTAACAATCAAGCGAGCTTGTTGACCGGTCGTATAAAACGGTCGAAAAAAAGGCCCAATCAAGCGATTCGGCTAGCGAACGTTTGTTTACCGCATACTTTCCAGCGAGAAAACAGAGCGGAAAAACGACGAGCTATGCAGTAGGAGGATTGAAGCCGCATAAAAGAAGAAGCGGACAGAAGCTAATCGTAAGTGTCGGGTTGAATCAGATCGTATCGGGTGTACTTTCTGATAGCGGGAGTAAAATGTACCGAAAGAAGATCATCCAATTTCCCATCCACCGCTTCCAAATGATGCTTATCAACTAACTGAACGCGGACGATATTATTTCCTCCTTTATCCGCTCACTTTTCTATCTGTCTTCCTTTCGTTTCCTTTCTCTGCGCTCCTCGAGCTTGTACATCATTTTATCGAACCACTTAAACGATAATTCGAACTCGAACTTTTCCCTCTTAGCTCTCGAGGTAACAATACGGAATTCGTAACGGTAGTTTTGATCACGTCTCAACTTTATATCGTTCTTTGCAACGAGTTTATGCTTTATGGGAAGTTTTAGATTGTTATGTTCGTGTCGAATTAATACTAGTTGTTAACGACAATTGCCAAATACGATTGACATTCATTGCTCCTTTATTTCGTAATATAGGTTAGGTTTTAGATGAGGCCTATGCCTTAGGTCCTCAGTGAGATGATTAGCTCAGTGCAAGTTTCTAACGATACGGTTTTTCCTTCATTTGTAGCTTCAAATCAATCTTTACCCACAACAGCAATAAGACCCGAGTCATTGCATTCTAGCGAGTATTTCTTTGTTGTTAGTCACATCTGGAACCTTTAACCTTAGCAGTAGAGTCTTTCGTTTGCAGTGAACAATTCGTTCACTGCGGACCCAGACACACTTCCCACGTCCATCGCATTTCCATCTCCAGCCGAATTTCAGCTAAACCGATAGAAAAGTAGAAACTGTTTTCCCTCGGCAATGTCACAAAAATTGTACAGTCACTCCAAGCTTTTAAACGTAAAAATTCTTCGGAAACAGTCTCGAACAAACGGTGATCAAGTACGTTGCAAAATAAACTAGTCGTTCGAAGTGAAATTCATAGAGTCCACTTATATTCACTCGTATCCTAATGATTCGTCGTTTAATCGTCGCTTAATATTGCTGACACTGTGACGCACATACACTCAGTTCTTAACCCTTTGCCTTATGATTTATCAGGTGCGTCAGTCGGAACTAACTGATCACAGCTACGATATTAAAACAGAGAAGAAAAGTTGAAGTGTTATGTCGATTTTGTATTCGGCAATCCTTGACCATGCAAATTATAATTGGACTTAAACTCCAAATTGAAGCGTATTCGAAATTCGAGTAAGATTTGGCAGGTTTGAAGCGTGCAGATGTGGGTTCAGTGCGTCATATGCAGCTAGAGTGCGACATATGTAACTTGAGTGTGTCATATGCAGCTGGCGTGCGTCATATGTAATTTGAGTGCGTCATATGTAACTTGAGTGCGTCATATGTAACTTGAGTGCGTCATATGTAACTTGAGTGCGTCATATGTAACTTGAGTGCGTCATATGTAACTTGAGTGCGTCATATGTAACTTGAGTGCGTCGTAAGTACCTTAAGTGCGTCATGTGTAGCTTGAGTGCGTCATTTCTAGCTTGAGTGTGTCACTTTCAACTCGAGTGTGTCATGTGTAACTCGAGTGTGTCATGTGTAACTCGAGTGCGTCATGTGTAACTCGAGTGCGTCATGTGTAACTCGAGTGCGTCATGTGTAGCTCGAGTGCGTCATGTGTAGCTCGAGTGCGTCATGTGTAGCTCGAGTGCGTCACTTGTTGCTTGAATGGGTCATGTGTAGCTTGTGTGCGTCATATGTAGCTTGAGTGCGTCATATGTATCTTGAGTGTGTTATTTGCAGCTTGAGTGCGTCATGTAAGGCTTAAGTGCGTCGTGTAAGGATTAAGTGCATCATATAAGGCTCAAGTGCATCATATAAGGCTCAAGTGCGTCATATAAGGCTCAAGTGCGTCGTATAAGGCTCAAGTGCGTCGTATAAGGCTTAAGTGCGTCGTGTAAGGCTTAAGTGCGTCGTGTAAGTCTTAAGTGCGTCATGTAGGGCTTAAGTGCGTCATGTAGGGCTTAAGTGCGTCATGTAGGGCTTAAGTGCGTCATGTAGGGCTTAAGTGCGTCGTATAAGTGTTAAGTGCGTCATGTAGGGCTTAAGTGCGTCGTGTAAGTGTTAAGTGCGTCATGTAGGGCTTAAGTGCGTCGTGTAAGGCTTAAGTGCGTCGTGTAAGACTTAAGTGCGTCGTGTAAGACTTAAGTGCGTCACGTGTGGCTTGAGTGCGTCATCTATAGTTTGAATGCGTCATGTGTAGCTTGAGTGCGTCATCTGTAGCTCGAATGCGTTTCAAAATTCATTTCTTAAAGTCCACTTATATTCACTCGTTCTATTCTAATGATTTTATCCTAAAATACCTGACATCATAATGTGGTTTCCGATAAATATCTCGCATGAAGCATTGGTAAAATCGATAACCGAGTTCTTGCGGGACTCCTGTTCGATTCGCAGGCGTAACAAAGAAGAGGTAGTTATCCCGAGCGAGAACGAGGCCAGAAATAGGAGTCGATGGAGTGAAGAAGCGTTAGGGAAACGTCGATCTTCGTGCAAGCATCGAACAATAAGGTAAAAGTGGAAACTTTTCCAATCTAGATGGATCGCGTGTAGAAAGAAATCAGTCTTCGGATTCGCGTTCCGATTAATCTTCCCGTTCTAGGATTCTTCCCTTAAAACCACCATTTTAAACGATTCATCCGGCCCAGATCGAACGTTAGATCGCAGATAATACCGTCCGGCTGTTCCAACTTTTCCTATTTTGCTAACTTTTTTACACTTGCCTCTGTGGCTTTTTTTAATCCTGTTTGCGGAGCTTTTAACCCTTTTTCCTTTGGACCGGGTCAAGTATGCACGGGGAAATATTTACACGTTACCAACTATGCTAATTTAATCTCGTATTTTCTCAGTGATTTGCTCCATTTTTAGAATAACTTTTCGCTGTTCGTGTTTGCTATACGATCCTACCGGTTTTGTTGCTATTTGCGTTCGCGAAATTTTGGGATGTAGGAATTTTTATATTTGGAGAGTTAGATGTCTGCAATTTTTGGAAATTTTGAAGTTAAGACAAATTTGGAGATTTGACAGTGGAAGTTTTGGGATTAGATGATTTGGGCGATTTGGGGGATTTTGGTGATTTTTGGGACTTCAGGTCTGAGTGCTTGAAGAATTAGAAATTCGAGGATTTGGAAAAATCAATGAATTAGAAATTTGGTAAAATAGGAACAAGAGTATGAAAATTTGGATACATGTCCATGTATAAACTTGAAGCCAGAAATTACAGATCTGGAAACTCGAGAATACGAAAACTGTGTCACGCAAATATTTGTCATAAATAAATGAACACGGAAACTTGCAAGTAGACGTAGAGAACTCATTCCCAGGAAACACTTGGTTACATTTGAAACAATACATAAGGTCATAATCCGAGCTGCAGCGAAACAACCCTCACATGACTAACCCAAATATTTTAACGATGCAAACAAACGAACGAAAGCGCGTTAACAAAATGATTTTTGCGAGCCGCGAAATAAAACTAATGTAACAACTGTCGGGGTATTAAACCGGCGTACAAATCTTTGAACAAAGGGCTCAAAATGAAAGCGCCCCAGTAACGTTCCTTTAATTTCATTGGCAATTTTTTCTCCGCATTAAGCGAACGCAACACGATCGCCGTGGAAATGTTTGGGCGATAAACAGGGTGGTGTGGCGCGATTAAAAAGCACGAAATGCTGGAAATTCAGCCAAGAAAAATGATTCCCGCGATAAAACCGGCCGATTCGAATGAAAATTACCGTCGTTCGCGATAAATAATACGTGGCTCGCATGAAAAACCGACGTGTTGTTCGTGCTATTAAACGGCTGAATACCGATCGTGAATAATTATCGTTTTAATCAGTGGGAACAATCTCGATTGTTGTTTCGTTTCATCTACGGCTGGTTAACCGTTGTCGAAAGGTCCGATCGCAAAATGAGTCGCCAGTTTTATGTACTTTTTCACGGACACTCTTTGTACCTCGATTTATTTACCTTCTGGAGAACTGTTTATTCAACACTACAATTGTCGGCGTTCACCCTCTTTCTTTTATTTGTTATTTTACGCTATAATTGTCGTGTATTCTGTTTTTGTTAATTATTTAACTGTAGAATTGTTAGGACGGACGCTTTTCTTTTGTTTGATATTTTCTGCTGCAATTGTCAGGTTCTGTTATTTAACGGTGGATTTGTCGTGGTGCATGCTACTTTCTATAGTTAATTTATTGCTAGAATTATTAACGTGCATAATGTCCTATGTTGTTAATTATGTAATAGTACAATTGTCAAAGACAATTCATTATAGTATTAATCATAATAACATTAATTTCAAGAGCAAGAAATTTGCACGTTAAAAACGTACCCTGTTAAAAATTCGTTCAAAAGTAGATAAAGATGCGTGTTCTTTAATTTGCAAAAAATTTACGTTCTTTTTAAGAACCTAATATTGTAATTACACAAGTGTTATCTAGTAAAAGGAATGTAAATAAATTTTAAAAAATCTAATAAACTAACAATGTATCTAATAACAATTATTATTATGAGAACACAATGGGTCCTGTTATTACAAGAATATTTATTGTACATATTATGAGAACTTTTTAAAATTATTATAACACCTGCTAAAATCATAAATTTAAATTACATACACGCACCTCCTATTTTCCATAATAAATATTGATTATAGACTTAAATAAACAATAATAATAATTGAACCTAATGTACCTATATCAATTACCAATAACTGAAGCAAATGTGCCTATAATCGATCACAAGTAGCAGAGAAACCTGATAAAATATCAGGATGATGTATTCGAAGTTTGTATACCTATTTCAAATTCTTAGCCCTCGAGAACACGTGTTAGGGTGAAAATTACCCCACAGGTTTTTATAACGCTGTCACATAAAAATGAGTAGTCGCTCTTCCTATATTCAGTATCTTTCGAGGACGTTCTTTACCATATATTGATAATATTTTCATTCATCCGCTTTGGGATGTTGAGTACATTTTACAGCGTTTAGTGCTTGTGGGAAAAATACATTTGCAAATAGATACATTTATTCTATTAATATTTACTTATAATTTACATTTACTTATGTAAATTATTATATTCGAAATAATTTTTTGGTCGAAGGACGTATAAGATGCAAATTTATAAATTGAAAAAATTAAAGAATACTATGGTGTAAGGATTTGGAAACCTGAAACTTCAAAATTTGTAAATTTGCAAAATGACTCCAAAAAATTGCGGAATGGGATGATGTAAAGACTTGGAAACTTCTAACTTCAAAATTCGTAAACTTGCAAACTTATAGCTCGCAAAAATTGACGAATGCGACGATGTAAAGATTAGAAAATACAAATTTTGCAACTATGTACATTTATGACCACAGTAGTGAAGAATCTGAGATTTTCATTTGTAATTTGAGTGCGTCATATGTAGCTTGAGTGCGTCATGTGTAACCTGAGTGCGTCATTTCTAGCTTGAGTGCGTCATGTGTTGCTTGAGTGAGTCATTTCTAGATTGAGTGCGTCATGTGTTGCTTGAGTGCGTCATGTGTGCCCTGAGTGTGTCATGTGTGGCTTGAGTGCGTCATGTGTGCCCTGAATGCGTCATGTGTGCCCTGAATGCGTCATGTGTGCCCTGAATGCGTCATGTGTTGCTTGAGTGAGTCATTTCTAGATTGAGTGCGTCATGTGTGCCCTGAATGTGTCATGTGTGGCTCGAGTGCGTCATCTTTAGCTTGAGTGCGTCATGTGTTGCTTGAGTGCGTCATGTGTTACTTAAGTGCGTCGTGTGTTACTTAAGTGCGTCGTGTGTTGCTTAAGTGCGTCATGTGTTGCTTAAGTGCGTCATGTGTTGCTTAAGTGCGTCGCGTGTTGCTTAAGTGCGTCGTGTGTTGCTTAAGTGCGTCATGTGTTACTTAAGTGCGTCATCTGTAGCTTGTGACCACACGTTTCGTTTTTGTGATCACAAAAGTGAAAAGAATCTAAGAATTCAAGAATTGCGAAAAACTTGCGAATTTGCAACTTTAAGAATTAAAAATTTGAAGAACCGAGTGCGGTGAGAATGAAATTAATTGAAGAACCGACAGTTGTATAAATTAAAGAGCTCACAAATCTCCGACTGAACCTTGTAAAAATAGTGTAAAATTGTTGCAAAACTATGAAGAACCCATCAACTTAAAATCAGTAAATGTCCGAAAACCGGAAATCCGAAAATGTGTAAACATCCGAAGGTGGAGAACCAGGAAGCTAAATCTCGCTAAAATCCCCGGTAACGACCCAATGAATTAGCAGCGAGTAGAAGCGAATCGGTGGAAGGTGCAATTAATTACTGCTCAAGAACCTTCCATACTTGTCGTAACTTTCGGAGTTTTTATTTTTCGCTCCATGTTTACCGCATCAAACGGGTATTCCGAGCGTGCTAAAAACCTGACGGACGCTGCTTTCGCTAGCACGTTAATTACATCATCAATTTGTTAACTAAAGCAAGCCGATAAACCGTTAAATAAAGCGGCGCGTACACTGAATGCCTTTGAAACTCGCCGGATACAAAGCGAGTCGGGCTTGTAAATTGAAAATCATCGTTTCAACGATAGCCCGAGGCATCGAAAAAAATAAGCTTTTCCATCAATGTTTCGTTCGGTAGTTTTTCAACAGATTCGACGGTTTCCATGCAATTCGAAGCTGCGTTTCCTTTCATCGGACGAACACAAACGTCTACAAGAAGACAAACGAAGCGACACAAAAGATCAAAATACTGAACAGTCTGGTTGCAACGGGTTCCGTTCGTTTCGACAATCAAATAAATAAACGTGGAATCGTAGTCGACGGACCGACACTGTATACCTTCCGCAACCTGCAAGTACAGAGTTTATTTTGTCCAAATGGAAATTACCAGAGCTGTGTAGAAAGAATCGGTTTGAGAGACGAGTGCAATTGGTTCGCTGTGAAACGCTAGACGGGAAAACGTATGTACCGTGCGAGAAAGAACGTGCCAATTGAATGTTTTTTGACAAGAATCGTAGAATGCTTTTCAATCGACAATGCAAACGAATGGTGCCGGGACAAAACAGAGGTGTGTTCTTGGAAGCGAGAATTTTTTGAAGGGGAAATTAGGGCTGGTTATTTTTAATCGCTGTGGAGATGCAAGTTTCTACGTTCATTGATTCTACAGTTTTTTATATTGTGAATTTGTGAATTTTGAAATATATTTTTATTTTTGTACATTTTTAGAGTTTTATACTTGATACATTGAGAATTCATAAATGTAAAATATTGTTAAATTATATATTCTAATTTTGGAAGTTAAAAATTTGCAGAGTTGCTAATTTAAAAAAAAATTTAAATTTGGATATTACTTAGTCCTTTAATTTTCTAAATTTTATACTTGAAAATTAGTAAACTAAATTTCTCAGATTTTTAAATCTAAAATACTATATTTGAAAATATCAAAATTTCTAAAATCCCTAAATTTTCAAAGTACCGCCTTTACAAATCCCCACACTTCTAAAACTCTACACTTGAGAATATTCAGACTTCTAAAATTCTACATTTCTACATTTCCAAATTTCTAAAATCCTGTATTTGCAAATTCCTAAGTTTCTAAAATCCCACATTTGCAAATCCCTGAATTTCCAATGTACCACCTTTACAAATCCCCAAATTTATAAAATGCCACATTTGCAAATCCCTAAATTTCCAAAGTGCCATCTTTACAAATTCCCAAATTTGTAAATCATAAATTTCCAAAGTCCCTCCTTTAAAAATCCCCAAATTTCTAAAATCCCACATTTGTAAATCCTAAATCTCGAAAGTCCCACCTTTACAAATCCCCAAATTTCTAAAATCCCACATTTGTAAATCCTAAATCTCGGAAGTCCCACCTTTACAAATCCCCAAATTTCTATAATCCCACATTTGAATATCCCCAAATTTCTAATCCCACCTTCACAAATCCCCATCTCCCTAAAATCCAACATCTGCAAATCCCCAAATTCCTAAACTTGAACATAGTCCACCAAAAATCTGCACAAACGATGGGTCTTCCCCTCTCACCATAATCATTTTCACTATACACAAAACAGCGTCCCTTATCATACAAGTCTTCATGATTAACACCTTCCAAACGCTTTTGTCAATTTTAAAAGAGCCTTGAATTCCGACCGTCGATTAGATTCATCGAGGGCTCGAATTTCGAGAACGATCTTTTTATCGGTGGTCGACGATCGCCGTAAATTAAAATAACCCGTCGCTTTTACAGTTCCAAACGATAGAGCTTTTATTATTTTCCAGGCTGAAAACGAACGACCTTTCGCACGATTCACGATTGTATCTTTCAACGGCCAGGTAACACCGCCAGTGTGGCTGGGATTAATTAAAAATGCCTGCAGCCCGATATTCATTATTCGATCCCCGTATATCGTCACTGTTTTACGAGCTTGCTCTGTTAAAATTATCACGTAACGCGGATTCATAACGATCGCGTATATCGCCGGAGGTACGAAATGTAATATTCACTTCTTTGCTGGCTTTTGTTTGAGTGCCAAATGTAATATGAAAACAGTTGTCCCGGCGACCCGGATATATATTATTACTCGAATAATATGTATATCTTTCCTGCATACGAGGTACATGCGATTATTGCATAAATAAATAGCTTCTGTTATTTTGGAATTTGTACTAATTTAAATACGTTAGGAATTTACTAAAATAAAATTTTTTTATGTATTTAAGTTTGTTCAAAATCAAGTCTAAGGACATTGACTACTTTATAGTCAACTATGGATACATTGGGGATTTTTTAAAACTTATTAAAATTCCAAATGTATTTAAATTTGTTCACATTCAAACTTAAGAACCTTCACTACTTTATAGTCAACTATAGACACATTGTGAATTTTTTAAAACTTATTAAAATTCCTAATGTATTTAAATTTGTTCACATTCAAACTTAAGAACCTTCACTACTTTAAGTCAACTATAAATACATTGAGAATTTTATAAAATTTATAGAAATTCCTAATGTATTTAAATTTGTTCACATTCAAATTTAAGAACCATCACTACTTTATAGTCAACTATAGATACATTGGAAATTTTTTTTAAATTAAAATTCCTGATGTATTTAAATTTGTTCACATTCAAGCATAAGAACCTAGAGTACATTATAGTAAATATAATGTAAATACACATTATAGTAACTGTAAAGTACATGACTATAAAGTAGTCAAGGTTCTATGTAGCTACATGTGGACGCAATGAATTTAAAACACAAAATTTATTTTGATAATTTTATTTGATGACTAAGTCTATTTTTTCATAGTGCGTCATGAGTGCGTCATAGCTCACTTATCACAATTTTACCAAAGTATAATTTATTTCTCTCAAAAGTATCACATTACAGTTTATATACACTGCATCCACATTTCTACTTATCTGATGTTCTAATAAAGCAAAATAATTCCCTATAAATTATGTAGTGGCAAAAAATACAGCAATTGAAGATTTTACACGAAAATTCGTTTAATTTTTGGTGGTACGGTAATTTGCAGGCTGGCTGAGCCAGAAAATACGTATCGCAATCGTACTCTCTATAACTGATTCACCAAACTTGTCTCCAACAGCTATGCCTCGATCAGCATGGAAAATAGCATCATCCAAATTGCCTAGATCTGCGTAGCTTTAATTACCAAACTTTCGTCGTTGCGAGTCCTCGAAAATTTCGACACGCCTCAATTTCGCTACCACCGCATAATGTATGCTCGCTCGGAGCCAACCGGAATATTTTCACTGAACGTACGGCCGATTAATAACGCACACGTAAGTTTTCCAGACAAATTAGCTAATTAAATTGTTTTGTAAATAACACCATCGCTATAGCCACGAGGACCTCCTACAAAAGGGGTACAACGTCGCAAAAATAACGAAATTGAATTTTTCAAATTTAAAGCGCTTTCACGAAATAATCACAACATTCGGCATATTCTACGAAATCATGATGATTCCGAGATTTCAAGCGATATTTCTATTTATCTTGAATTTCAAAGAGCGGAAGAGAAAACTTGAAGGTTGCTAATTAAGCAACCTTCGCGCCGGTTAATCAAAGTTGCTGTATGCGGAAAGTTGAAAATTTTAATTTCGGAAAATTCTAATCATTCTTCTTTTTATGTATTTACATAATGTTGCATGCTTAAGTAGCTCAATTTGCAATTTATGGAGGAAATTAATGAGTTCAAATATGCAGTGAATTAATATTTTTAAGAAAATTTCTGACTGATATTTTTAATTAATATTTCTGAAAAATCTGTACCATATCATTTGCATGCACCGAGAAGAATTCCGAAAATGTTCACGAAGAGCTTAAAATTGTTTCTGAAGAGAATGTCTTGCACGAACTATAAACTGCTAAAGAATCTGATCACTCAATGAACAAATCACTAGTGCAAGATTCTCCAGATTCGCGTCCATACGGAAATCCGTATTGAACCGGAAATTCGAGCGGATATCGACTTAGAAGCAACTTATCGCAACGTTCCGTAAATTTCTTATCTCCAGTAACGGCCGTATTTGAGTTTGAACGATGCTCCACTTAACATGAGCGTCTCGACCGACCGTCTCGAAATTATTGTCCTCGTTTCAATGGGTATACACCCGCGGATTCGGTCTATATTTAATCGATAGCTAAACCGGAAGACTCGGTGCCGCCACGTCTGTGTCACTGGCTGTTGGATTCCGGGAAATTATACGCGAATCCTGATGCACACACGCGGCCATACAGAGTGTTTCATAACGTGTGGATCACATATACTCTTATAAACGCGAGTTCTTTCGATCTCGATATTTTTCAATGACGAACTCGTACAAGTGATCTGATTGAATCTATTCGTACGTTTATTTTATTTGTGTGGTTCAGCAGAATTTATATTGGGTTGCAGCATCAAATGTACGTATGGTTAAGCGAAGATTGTAATCAATTTTGAATATGAAATTTAATAAACGCTGTGGAAATGTTCGGTCAAGTACAACAAATTTATTGTACATAATACTTTATGTACAAACTTCAATTATAACAGTAAAGCTTCTACTATAAATTCTACAATATTGTAAAATATCTAACTTAAGGTTTGTATGAATACAACAAATATATTCAACATATTAAAAAAACAACGATTATAATCATATACGTTGAATACAATTAACCTTGACATAGGCTAACCTAAATGCAAAATTTATATTGAATAATTATATTGAAAAAATATATTTATTTATATTGAACAATGTACCTGTTTATATTGAACAGTATAAAAGAACTATTTCTAGTAAAACACCTTCAAAAATTTATTGCACATACTTGCTCAACATATGATTGTAAACAGAATTAAATCTTACACAGTATGACAAAGAGAATTAATATTAAAATTAAATTAATGTAGAAATTAATAGGAAAAAAAAACTTAAATTAATATGGAAATTACTATGAAAAATAATATTAAAATTAAATGTATTAATACTAAACGTAAATTAATATTAAATGTCCAAATACTTCAGCAACATAAGAATACATTTACAAGTATATCATTTATTGTACACATTCAGTAATTTAAATAAATAAAATTTGCAGTATCATTAAATGAATCATATACAATACATATGATAATGATATGTAATAAATATTTGATGATAATAAAAAAATAAAAAATATTACTAGTAAAGAGTAGTAGTCAATAGAATATTAATAAAAGTGTAAATAATAATTCTGTAAAAAAGACTATAGTAGTAAATATAACAATAAGTATTTGATGATAATAAAAAAATAAAAAATATTACTAGTAAAGAGTAGTAATTAATAGAATATTAATAAGAGTGTAAATAATAATTCTGTACAAAAGACTACAATAATAAATATTTGATAATAAAAAAATATTACTAGTAACGAGTAGTAATTAATAGAATATTAATAAGAGTAAGTAATAATTCTGTACAAAAGACTATAATAATAAATGTAATAATAAATATTTGATGATAATAAATATTACTAAAATATTATACTAGTAAAGAGTAATTAATAGAATATTAATAAGAGCGTAAATAATAATTCTGTGTAAAAGACAATAATTGGTAAGTTCAATGCAACAAATATTTGTGCGAGCATCTACCACCCGTTATGAAACACCCTGTACGCCTGTCGAGTGTAATTATTCTTGGGTGTGGAAAGTGCATTTGCAAGAGACAGATCGGCCAGGAAAAAAAAATAACAGGAGCCCGGATATTCCCCTTTGTTTCAACCCCTTACCAAACGGGCCGAGCTTTCGAATTGTTTTTATGAAATGGAAGAAATATCGTGACACGAGGAAAATACGTTTAAGGGGTTCATCGATCGTCGGTAAAGAACAAAGATTCCTCGCCGAGATTCTGACTTCTGGCTTTTTGCTACCGCGAAATTGGTGAAATATCGCGGAACGGGGCGGACAGAAGAAATTGAAAGGAATGTTTATGTCGCGTGCTGTTTTTGCAAGCGTTCGTTTTAGTCGATCGAACGTTGCGCAGGCGGAAAAACTATCTAGTGGAAGTTGAAAGAGGTCGAGGTACCGTGATGGTCATTAGAAATGTCTTTTCGAGGATTCTGTTTTCCTCGTTTATCATGTGGTAGGAAAATTAAAAGAAATTATTGGTCGCAAATTAATCGAAGGAAAATATTTGTGTTTGTTTGTACAGATGATCGGCGATCGCTATCGACTGCAGCCGGCGAATAATTCAGAGCAAACAATAATAAACAGTTCTGATCGTTTCGTGGCAATTTCATTTGAAAAACAATATTTACATCGATGGAAATATCGAAAACATTTCGAAGCTCGAATAACATGATACAACCGGTTTGGAATAATATTTGATAAATCATTTTTTTTTTATTGAAACAAATTAATGAAAAATCGTTCTCAGCTTTCAATAAAATTTGATATCGCTCTTTTGTGATATTATGAACAAAAAATAAACGTGAAACATTAACTGAGTGAAATAGACTAAAATTTGTGTAACTGGTATGTTATTCACAGTATGAATATATCGTATAAATGAGTGGGTTATTTTATCAGAAGTTATGAAATTTTCGAAATTAATCACGAAGGAAATTTGCACTTACTAAAATGTTAATTTTATTCAATTTCAGTATTTTGCATACTTGTGAATTTATAATAAAAGTAATTAATTATATAAATTGTAATTGAGCTATTACTTATAAATTAATTAATTTAATTACTCGAACTACTATAGATCATCCCGGAACTGATTGTTAAATAAATTAATAGGAATATAAAATATGTTATAAACAAGCTGTGAATTAAATATTTATAAAAATATTTATAAACGCACAATAAAATTTCTAGTCCACTCATTTACTATGTACACGAATATATATTACTAAATATATACTCGATAATCATATAAAATATACATTTTTATATTACACATTACATAGCAATGTCATTGTAATAAATTATTTATACGATTATTATTAAATACGAAATCGAATATTTCGATGAAAAGATAAATTACAAAGCTTGGCACAGCGGCCATTTTGTTATACATTGACACGAAGAACTGCGATGTATTTTACAGCAGTCTATAATTTATAATGCTACATATATTTTCTTGAATATTTGCATCACGTAATAAGTATTATTATTTTTTATAATTATTTATAGGTTTTTGTTAACTTTATTAACCAAAATATTCGGTAACATGCAATACGTATAGTGGAAAGCGTAACTACGCAGTAACATGTACCACTGTGGCGTCACTTTGTAATTTTATATAATAAATGTTATATATTGAACCAATTTCATTTTTGTTGTTTCACTTACCAATTCTGCAGGTGACAGGAAACAATGACGGCCTTTGTAGCACAAAAATTCACATTTCACACACAAAATATTAAAAAAACGTTTGAATCAGTCTCGCACGTCCGCTCCTTGCTGCTGCCACTTGTAGAATGTTAAAATTTGCAAATGGCGCTGGGTACGCGTCGTTATAAAGCGCGCCTTTTTTTAAAATTCAACTACAAATATATGATATTTGAAAGAAATGAAATATTTAAGAGTGCATATAAATTATGCAATTATAATCATTTTTTACAGAAAAATAATGAAATAAAAATATAAACCATGATTCTATATCAATTTGAACAAATAATACAAATTATTTTACTAGCAATATTTAAACATTGCTGTTTATTCTATTGTAGTACATAACTGTCATATTTTTGAACAGGTGCGTAAGAAATGAGAGTGTGCCTACAGAAAATAATGCACAAATAATAAATTCTAAGAACTTACATTTTTAAATTATACAGGGATAACTTTTTTTAATTACATTTCACTCTTGTATTTCACACAATAGATATAATATGTTGTACATAATTACTGAAATTCGTATGTGCAACAGTGTGAACTAACCCTTCACTTATTTAATATTTTAATTCTTTATGTTGTAAAATTTAAAGGATATTTACTTCATTACATGTATAATATATTATTAGAATACGAAAATTAAATTAAAATTGTCTAAATATTTACAATTTTATGATTGCGTAATTATATAATTATATCGAATCGCGTGAAGTTTCCGCAATTTGCGCGGGAAGAGCACAGCTTCAGCTCTACACAGATCTTTCTAGAACATTCTATTGTGACGTGACAGCGTCCACCGCAAGACGTTTCTTTTGACAGTGTTCAAAAAGTTGTATTTTTATGTAATATCAGTGACAACGAGTGTATATTAATGTTAATCGTGTTTTAATACTGTAGTCTATTAGTTTTATTTGAAGTAGCAAAACGAAGAGCATAAATAAACGAAAATAGTGAACAAACCGAATTATTCTTTTCGTGCGTGGAACACTCTGCTTTGGCGGTCTGGTTGTGTCGACTGATGTAAGTAACATTTCATTATATTTCTGCAAATATTAAACGTCTCAAATCTCTCAAAACATTTGTGAGAGACAAATAATTAGATAAATATGAGAGATAAATTATTCGACTTGTTTCACGATTAATAATTATAGGTTAAAATTGTATATTTTTGTACGTATTAAGATAAGGGGTTTTGCAGTTATTTAATGCAGGAATATCATATATTTATTTTTATTATACATTATTTATATACATTACTAATATATTTTCTTAAAAAACATATGTGTCGAAATATGTTCAATTTCGTAACGAACAAAAAGCGCGCCATTTTTCAAAACGTTTACATACGTCACATTGGAAAAGAATTACTGTCTAAATTTTTACAGTTGCCATTACTTATTTATTGCTGTTGTTATATTTGATTCTTTGCATTATTTTATATTCAAAAGAATAATTATCTTAATACGTAAATATATTTCCAACAAAATTCGTGCTTTTCCATTGAATATTGTTCATTACATTAATAAAAGGTACGGTGCTGTGTTCAATGCCAATATTTGCACTCATTATCCATTTTCCCGCCCTTTCAGCCTCGTTTATTTTCCTCTCTATATGTTTTCCAATTTCCATAATGCTTTTCACCTTTCTGCTTTAAATACATATATTATTTTACCATTTCAAAGCACTCTATAAAAAATGTCATTTTTCTTCGGTTAATTACTACTACAATAAAAACAACGTATCTTTTTTCGGAACAATGTCTCCAGTTACAACTTATACATATTTCATCTTCGCATCAAATTAATCAGAGAATTATTCCTGTCGTGTGTTCACCATTTCGTTTCCACAGTCTGGATTGCACCTCGGTTCCTCCGGTGTTTATGTACACTCCACAAATCTTTTACCAACAATTACTTTCGTTTGTTCATTTTAAAGTGCTCTCGAGAGTCGTAAAGCTATTGGGAAAGAGTAAAGGAGGAAAGAAAGAGAAAGCAAGAAAGTAGAAGGAACAATGGAATCTCGGTTCCCTTCCCAAACTGAAGAGAATCCAGAGTGGATTACATTCTCTGGAGGAATGTTTCCCAACGCGTCGCTTCCTGCGAGCTGAGAACTTAAATGGCCAGGAATACGGGGATAACCGTTGTTATGAAATCCCAATACGCGTTTAAATGCTACAAGCTCGAACGTGTCAGAAGCTGCGGGGGAAATTTCGGTATTCGAATTTTCGAATTCCGGAATTCGAACATTTGCAGATTTTTAGAAGGTTAGTATCAACTTTCAAATTCCCTAGATAGATTCCCAAATTTCGGAAAACTCAAATTGTCAAATGTTTAATTTTTCAAAATCTTTTTAATTTCTAAACTTTTTAATAAACAGGATCTCGGGTTCCAAGATTTCCAAATCCTAAAATTTTTTAATTTCTAAACCTAATACTGTAGAATTTGTTATTCTTCAAAATTTTCCGTAATTACTCAAATTCCTAGATTTTGAACTTCTGAGATTTCCAAATTTTTGAATTTCTAAATTTTTGAATAAATAAAATCTCAAATTCCCAGATTCCATAAATCCCAAATTTTCAAATTTCTGAAACCTAAAATTGTCAAATTTTTAATTCTTCAAAATTTCCAACAATCATTCAAATTCCCCAATTTTGAATTTTCTAGACTCTCAAATTTTAACTTCCGAAATTTCAAATATTAAAAATGGCAAATTCTCAGATTCCCAAATTTCTAAAATCCCCAGTTTCCCAGCGATCTAACCTTGTGTTCTGGTATAGTTGTTAAAATTAAACCTAAACCTAACCTTATGTTCGGCTATAGTTGAAATAAATCTAACTTTATATCCCGCTATAATTGTTAAGCTAAACGCTAAATTCAGATGTATACCATATATCTCCAAAGCCGCGAAAATGATCCAATTTCATCAGTAATTTCGACCCGTCCTACTTAATCATCGATCGCTTTGTTCTGCTAATCGCTCATTTGGCATAATACATTTACACCTTCCCATTGATCGAACGACCTATCCGTTCATTTAATTGTTCGTCCTCGCTTCTCGGTTACAGGTCCCCTCCTCTCCGAGGCAGGATATTAGTCTGCTAGATTCAGGATTCACCGATGGAAATCCCGGCGGAGGATCTGTGGCGACATTTTGCATTTCTGAATTCACGAAACAACGTCGAACAATAATTACCATTGCACGACCTATTTGTTCTCACGGATACCGTATTTCAGCTATGGTCCGGGGCTCGCTTGAAATACTTGGCCAGGGTGTTCACATTCGAATTCGCGTCGGATACGTGCAAGATAGTTCGAATAACGTGGCCTAAATGGATTAACGTCCACAGATTCGAGAACGGGATCGTGTTCCCGCTGTCTGTTCCTGTCTTAAGATTCAGCGACGCTCGAATACCATGGATTAACGGAAAATCTTACGAGTTGTCCGAATAATTCGGCTAGATTGCACCAGAAATTCTCTTTCAATTTGGTAATTGAATATTTGAGAGTTGCGAATCAGAAAAGTTAGAAACATCAAAGCTGAAATGAAGTTAGTTTGTACATCTGATTATATCCAAACGACATCTTACACCGCCATTCATCATAACCGTACAAACATCTCCAGTTGATTACCCTCTTTATCTGTTTACCCAGCGAAGAAAAGCAGCATCTTGCAGTCGCATTTAAAAGAAGAGTCTTCCGAGACGTCCTCAGCTTCCCGGGATCGATGCAACGTCGCGAGATTAACATAACAAACGAGAACGCGTAGGAATACCAGCAAAGCATCCGACAAGACGATTAAGTGAGCATGCAAACGGATAGAAGAGGATTGAAGAAGAACCGAAAAAGACAGAGCAAGATATCATTCAGAGAGCACCTGAAGAGGCTCTTCATCTTCATAGAAGGATGTTCTGGGTCGGTGGTACGCGATCGTGCAAGATCCGTAAGAATGTCTGGCAAGTATCCAAAAAACATGGCGCTACGGTCGTCACGTCTTCCTCTCGAGAAGTCTCGCCGTGGTTTCCGGGTTAGGACATCCGGGAATTCCTCCGAACGGTCAGTTTTAACTCCAACTAAGTCATCGGACCGATCGATCGAATCTCAAGAGACTGTTTTTCCTTCGAACTCGATGCATTCCTGCGTTCTACCATTGCGTTAAGGAAGTGATTTTTTCAAGGATGCTTGGACGTCGCTGAAAATTTGAACTATCCCATTAAAAATTAATTAAATCAATAGAATCACCAATGCACATATTGGGTTGATATTTCACACTAAATGGGTCAAATAGCTCAGTAATGTAATTCATGATTATATCTTCCATCTTTTAATATACCAAAGGACCTTTTACTCGTATAAGGTCTTTATAAACAGTTTTTTGAACGATAGTCTTATGTGGTTCTGACTTAACGAAAAAATAGTTTAACTTTATCTTAATGTACCTAAGATACACTTTTATTAATACAATAAACTTTATTAACAAGAAAGCATGATTTTATACAAGATAAAATTTTATACATTTCATGAATAAGCTAATAAGTTTTCAGATACGTATTTCGCCGACTATTTTTGTCGTTTCTTTTATGTCTCTCCGTTTATACCATTTTAATATTAAATATTATCGGGAGAATTGTGTCGCTGGTTTTTCTTCATGGCATGGTAGAACGTGAAAGCGCTATGCATCTTCGAAGCTTAATTACGTGATTCACTGTTATAGCTTTATTGCGCTTAATATGAGGATAACTGCAGTGCTTCGTGGTTGACTAATAAAATGAAATATATCCAATATATTAAACACGCGGTCTGTATCTCCCGGGCTGCAGTAATTCTCACGTTGCTGGTGAGATCGCTGCAATTAAGTCCTAAGGAAATTCCTAGATAACTTGTGACTTTATAGACCTGCAAGATAATACAGTTACAAAACTCCATAAATAATGTGCATCGCATATGTTTTGTAAATTATGGTGTACTTGTAAACAAATATTATTATCAAAGTTTCACTAAAATGGAAGTACATGATATCTTAGAAGTATGTACCCAAACTTTTCCATCGTTAAAATTTGTAATTTCTTCAGTTTGCAAATTTTCTAATTTTGAAATCTCAGAATTCTCAGATTTCTAAATATTCAGATTCTCAAATTTTACTATCCCCAAATCCTTAGATATTCAAAATCTTTGGTCTTCAACTTTAAGGACTTCTTAGTTTCCAAATTTACATATGTAGGTCATCAAATCCTGTAGTCACCTGTGTTTTCAAAATTTCTACGTCATCAAATTCTTACAATTTCAAATCTTTGAATTCACTCGTTCCTGTATCTCCAACTTCCTAGTCTCCAAATCCGCATTCCTATGATCCTAAAATTTTAAGTCTCCAAATCCCTAGGTCAACTCACTTCTATGTTTTTACAATCCTAGGTCGTCAAATCCCTAGTTCCACAAATTCGTAGATTCACATATTTTCTGACCTCCACATTTCAAGGTCCTCAAATACCTAAATACCTAAGTCTCCAATATATCTACACTCTCAAATTGCTAAATCCACATGTTCTTATTTCCCGAAATTCTCCACTCCTTCTCAATTCCCAAAAATCTATAAAAATGAGCTTCTTATTCCAAACTCAGCGCAAGTTTCCTATATCAACGCTATCGTACATAAACCACCGAGCGCATCTCGAAACCGATATCTCCTGATCTTTTTCTCGGGTATAAGCGATCTGAAAGTGGCGTGCCTGACACGAACTTGAGGACCTCTTTCCCCCGTGTCTGCTCGTTAATTACGTGAACTTTATCCGATGAAGAGTGGCGAGCTTAAAAGGGAAATTGTGGCTCACGGGATTAAGTTGGCCGAGATATCGTTCTAATCTTGTCTCCGGTTCGCTCTTCTCATTACTCGCGAGTATCACGTACACATACTCGGATGACGGGTTGCTTGCCGCCGAAATTTCAGTTAAAATTGTCAATAAACCCTGCGTCTACCTAACGAATCTTCTCGCGCGAAGCCGCTCGTTGCTGTTTAAACGTTTAATGGAAAAGCTGTGCGACACGCTGCCGGATTTTCAACGGAACTGGGACAGCTTTTAATTTCTCGCAGTCGCAGCTTTCAATACCGAGAACAGATGAGACTTACCGGCCTAGGAGATTAGTATTATTCTTCGTTATTTATCTTTTATCGCTTTCAAAATTTCAATCGACGTTGTTTATAGCTAACATTCATTCCCTTTCAAATATTCATGTTCACAAGTTATAAATGTGGATTTATGCTCTTGCATTCAAGGATACTAGGAAAATACTTGTTTATAGAACATGTGCTGCGTTCCTAAATTAATCTGTAAAGAACGGACTACTATATTAAACCATGAACACGTTAATATTGATTTAATAGACTTCAGCAGTACACGTGAATGAAGTGTGCAAATGTACACACACATTTTTTGCACGTCCATTTGTTCAGATACGAGTGAACTGAGCCGATTTTCATGAAATCCGTCTAATGTATGGATATTCCAGGTCGCAGTCTGCTTTTACCTTCATTCTGCCTCATGTGATCCTGAACTTGTAAGGTTACCGCCTATGATTATATCCAGCTATTCTTGACAAGGATTCATATATTTCAGTTCCCGACACCGAGATTATAATCTGACCGGATACAATAATCTTAGCCCCACAGTTTTATCTTCATGAATAAATCAAGCACGGATAGGTGAACCGGCTGGTCCAAACGTAATACTGAAGTTATTATAGTAAGTGTCCTGTGATATATGAACATGGGTGTATATTTGGAGCAAGTTTAACACGTGCTGCTTCTGCATCGAGCTTTGCAAGATTTGTATCCTACTATTTTTATGTGGGATATTTTTGATATTCGACAGTTATAATCTGGTTGGATATAGTAAATCTAGCTGTACAATTTTATCTTCACCAATAAGTGAATCCATTGGCCTGAAGAAAACAGTGTAACTATTATAGATCCTCATATGTGAACATGAGTGTACATGTGGATCAGGTGTACCTACACTAAATTTTCCTAATATTATATATGATATATTATTGAAGTAACAGCTAACAATTATAGTCTTCTTGAATATAGTAATTCTAGGTGTACAATTTTATCTTCACCAATAAGTGAATCCATTGGCCTGAAGGAAACAGTGTAACTATTATAGATCCTCATATGTGAACATGAGTGTACATGTGGATCAGGTGTACCTACACTAAATTTTCCTAATATTATATATGATATATTATTGAAGTAACAGCTAACAATTATAGTCTGCTTGAATATAGTAATTCTAGGTGTACAATTTTATCTTCACCAATAAATGAACCTAATGGCCTGAAGAAAACACTGGAACTATAGATCCTCATATGTGAACATGAGTGTACATGTGGATCAGGTGTACCTACACTAAATTTTCCTAATATTGAATATGATATATTGTTGAAGTAACACCTAACAATTATAGTCTGCTTGAATATAGTGATTCTAGGTGTACAATTTTATCTTCTCCAATAAGTGAATCTATTAGCCTGAAGAAAACACTGGAACTATAGATCCTCATACGTGAACATGTACACGTGGAGCAGTTGTGGCTAGACTAAATTTTCCTAATTTTAAATATGATACATTGTCGAGTACACCTAACAATTATAATCTGGTTGAACATAGCAATCTTATCAGTACAATTCTGTCTGAATGTCTTGAATGTCCCAGACAAGATAGGTCCGAAACATAACACTGAATCTATTATAGTAAGTGTCCTATTGCGTGTGTATCCAGTGTAAGATTAAATTGTAGCAAGTTTAAATACAATATATTGTTGAGTTGTCAGCTAATCTGGCGGAGCATAATAACGTTGACAGTACAATTCTATCTTGTTGAAGCCAGCCGATGAGTGGGTCCGATAGTCGAAACATAGGACTGAAACTATTATAGTAAGTGTCGTATGATAGGCGAACATGGGTGTATATCTGGAGCAGGTTCAGCGGGAGTTAGCGATAGTGAATCGAGATCTCGATCGAAACCTTTGTCCTAATCTGGCTGAAGATCAATGTCGTGCACGTCAACTGTTGCTGGAAGGTAGCCAAACCGATCCGTTTCGACGATGCGTGCAATGAGCAACGATTTATTTACCGTGGCGATCCATCGATACCTTCATCTCGATTAAGCCAAACACTCGTCAACGGTGCCGGCTCGATGAGCCGTGGATACCGGGAAAAAATAGAAAATCAATGGATCGATCGGTTATACGGTTATCCGAGCCGCGACCTACATTACATAAGGGCGATTTTTTAATTACCCGGCTGCGTTGGAAATTCATTATCGATTTGATCGATTCGTTTAGCCATCGTCGCCCCCCCTGGTTGATTGGCATTCATTAACGAAATTACACATTACGGACCGTTAACGTCTACCCCCAGTGTTTCGTGGAAAATTACACGTAATCGTGACGAAATTAATACGATCGGCACGGTAATTGGATATTGGAAAGTTTCCGTCAATTTTGCTTGATATTTACGATCGGGTTACCGCGCGTGTTTAACGGTATCTAATAGATCGTGCTGGCCGGAGTTTGATAGCTGGATAATTTGTTTATTGTTTATTTTCATACCATCACTTGCGGCTGTTATAGTTAGGGAATAATTAATATTTTCACGGGAATTTATGCACTCGGCGATTTGGCATTTGGGAGATTTGGAAATTTAGAAGTTTGTGAAGCTATAGAGATTTACTTTCTGATTTTGAAATCTGGGGATCTGGCAGTCTGAACATGTGGACATGTACTTGTTTATTTGCTCATTGGAATAGTTAGACATTTGTATGTTCACAGAATTGACAATTTGTCAACTCGATAATTTGATAATCTGACAATTTAAAAATGAAAAAACCCAGAAATAAAACCTCAACATTCAAACCAAGAATTGAGAAATGTGAAAACGTAGAAACTCAGTAATTTGGTAATTTGCAAATGTCCAAATTTCCATCTCCCCGTCCCCTTCGTTAATTAATTAATCACTCAACAAAGGAAGAGCAAAATTTCGCGTTACAAAATTTCTCTCCATGCTATTTCATTTATCTCCGCAAAAGATAAAACCGCGTATCCACGTATTCCGTAATTACGTCGGTATGAAAAAGGGCGTTGAACCGGTGGTTATAAAAAGGCGCGATTAGCGATACTTAACCGTGAATCGATGATCGGTAACTTCGCTAGGTATTAGCTCGTCAACCTTTGTATTTAATCAATCTTTTTGTTGCAGCGTGTCGGTGAGTCGCGTCCAATGAAAAATTTCTAGCGTAATAAAACCGGACACGGACTGACATCGAGCGAATAAAACTTTAACGAAGCTATGCAAATAAACGCCTGAGAGAGGATAAAAGCTGATACGAGTGTCCAGCGGAATCAGGTCATCGGTAAGTTTTTCCCCGTTCATTTTTACGTTCCTTTATAGAGAAACACCGGGTGAGATAGTTGCTTGTTCGAGATAATTACGGACGCGATGTGTGCTATAATCTCTAATTATAGACCCTGGTATTATTTTCTCACCCTTCACAGACTTTTTCCATTAATCAGATTTGTACAAGCAACGTGTTTGTCGTTTTTTATGCTCATGTTGTGCAATATTTTCTACACAGGTTATTCAGGTATTTTTATCGATTATCTAAATTGTTTTCATTGATCATCTAAACGATTTTCATTGAACTTCTAAATTATTTTTATTTTTTTATTAACGTGTGAGCTTATATTAGGATGTATAGTATAATTCAGGTACTTTTATCGATTATCTAAATTGTTTTCTTCGAGCTTCTAAATTATTTTTATTTTTTCATTAATATGTGAGCTTATGTTAGGATGTATAGGGTGCACTAATGAAGTACATCTATGAGTATTAGTATCAAAGTACGTTAAATATCAATATATATTTATTAATATTAAATATTAAGTAACAGTTATTTTCGTCGATTGTCTAAAGTATTTTTATTGATCATCTTGTTTTCATTATTTCATTAATATGTGAACTTATGATTTCAGGATAAAGGTAGGTTAATGATATACGTAATTTTATATATTAAGTATCATTATATTATTTTTATTAGAATTAAATATTGTGTAAGAATATATTAACTGAGTACATGTTTATTAATATTAAATATTATGTAATAATTTACTGGATGTCTTTGTTAATGAATAATTGCAATTTTAAAGTAGATAAGATCATATGAATTTAACATCTTGATTTAAATTATTATTATGGGTATATTATTATTATAATTGTGTTAATATATTTTTACTATTTTTTGTCTTGATATATCATTATTATTGTATGTGTCATTAAACTGTAACAAATTTGTAAATTTGAAAACTTGGTGTTTTTAAATTTGCAAGTTTCTACATTTCTAATTTTTTAAATTATTATCACATTTATAGATGATTAAATTATTAAATATACTTGCAATTGTGAAAAATTTGGTACTTCTTAAATTTTGGAACTATTGCATTCATGCATGTAAATATTTAAATTTGTAACTTTTTAAATTTTTTAACTTGAATGTGTAAGATTTCTATATTTGTATATTTTGCAAGTCTCTAGTAATTCAAAGTACATTTTAAATTTTATTGGTTTGAAAATTTTTAATTTTTATATTTCTAAATTTCTAAATGATAAAATTCCCAAATTTGAAATTTGTGAATTTGTTAATTTGTAAATTTGTGAATGTAAAGTTTGTGAGGTTTTAAATTTGTAAATTCCTAATTTTGTGAACTAATTCTGTGAATTTTTAATTTTGTGAATTTCTAATACATGAATTTATAAAT
The DNA here is from genome assembly GCA_945859595.2 of Megachile willughbiella. Taxonomy (NCBI): domain Eukaryota; kingdom Metazoa; phylum Arthropoda; class Insecta; order Hymenoptera; family Megachilidae; genus Megachile; species Megachile willughbiella. The sequence goes on along the minus strand of OX243805.1, from coordinate 7,999,833 downwards.
TTGTGAACTCGTGAATTTATAATTTTAAAAATCTCTAATTTAGTAAATTTAGTAAATCCTTTGCTACAAGTCAGTCCAAATGCACAAAAACATGTTAGTCTCAAAATTTCTCTAAAATTCCCTAGCAACCCCAGCAGTCTCTCAGCTCCCCATCGCAAAACTAGAATTCGTCAAAACCTTTCTTCTCAATAACTCTTAAGTGGCAAAGTGGTTCTGCCATTTCTTAAAATATCCTTCGTCAGATATTTTCTCGTATAAGCAATAACGGAATCCTCGAAAATGCTGCGTCGCAAAAGATATTACGCGTTGATAAACGGATTAAGAGTGAATAGGAGTCCGCAGGATTTCGTGGCTAATTGAAAATCAACGAATGTAACGAACCACGGGGTTAGGTGTTTGCGAAACGAGCCGGTGTGTCAGTCAGTCAGTCGGTTAGGCGGGTTTCGAGATATATGGGACGACATGCCGGCAGTCGACTTGGCGAGAGATTCGACGGTCAATAAAAAAACAATTACCATGGCCCGTGACCGTAAAACGTGACCATGCGAACTCGGCCTCGTCCCTGCGTTGCCTTTCTCTCTTTTGCCTTCGGACAGGACCCGTTTTACGCCACGGAAAATTGCTCCTGCGAACGTTGCACCGACAAATGCCTGGAAAATCGGATTGCTGATTGCTGTACTGCGGGAAACGTTCCGTTCATTCGATTAAGCCGTCCGAAAATTTCGATCGTCGCTTCGTGAACGACACAAAGTCTCTCCGCTGTCCGGATAGAATGCACGCGTCGTTGATCCCCGAAATTCCTTTAACGTTTTATTCGACGCCAATTATAGCGGAATTTCGGTCGTCTGAAATCGTCGCTGGCTTTAGAATATTGAATACAATTGCCTGGTGTTTTGGTGCGTCGATTGTGGAGGAAGTTTATTAACGTCTTCGTTGATGAACGATGGGGTTTTGATCCGATCAAATTATTTGAAAGTGGGAGGTTAGAGGTTGATACCATAAACTTTCGGTTACTGCAAAATTATGCAAAATTACATACTTCAAAATATTGAGTACGATCAGTTAATATTTTGTTGGGGTGTTAATTATTTTTGTGGGTTGGACGTTATAGACACCTTTGTCGATGTTGATGGTCAGGAATAGGATTTTGATTAGGGTAGGTCAGAATCAGGTACCATGAAATTTGTGCTAATTATGTAGAATTATATACTGAAAAAGATTGAGTACAATTAGCTAGTATTTTGTTGTGGTATCAATTATTTTTGTGGATTCGACGTTATGGACACCTTCGTAGACGTAGAAGACCAGCTATGGGATTTTGATCAAATTACTTAAAAGTGGAAAGTCAGGTACCATAAAATTTGTGTTAACTATGTAGAATTATGTGCATAAAAGATCGAGTACAATTAGCTAATATTTTGTTTTGTCGATTGCTTTTAGATCTTCGACATCATTGATGATCAGCAATAGGAATTTGATTCGATCAAATTATTTGAAAATGTAAGAAACAGTCACATAACGTGTGTTAATAATGTAAAATCCCTTGAAAAAAATCAAATATAATTGGCTGATATTTTATGGCGACGTCTTTTTGTGTTTTATACTTTTTGTAAAATGACATATTGAAAAATATCAGATACAATTGACATTTTGCAACGCTTTTGATTATTTTTGTAGATTCAATTTTATCGACATTTTCGATGCTATTGAATTTAAACGGACAATAGGAATTTGATACGATTATATTATTTAAAAGTAGCCGGAATAGGATGGCTTCGAATATTGCCAGATTTGCGCAAATCACAAATTGAAAAATGTCGAGTCTAATTGGCCGGTATTTTGTTATTTTAGCTGATTGTTTTCATGGAAGTGTATTGATATTTTGATGCTGGTGAACGACAGTGGGAATTTTATTTTGAACGAATAATTTGGAAGTGGGTGGAGTGGTATATTGATACAAATATCATTAAAGTTACGTTAATCGTTTAATGTAACATATCGAATGTATTTGAAGATTTGATAGTTCGAAGACTTGTAATTGGGACGTTTTAGTAATCTCAGATTTGAATTTTGTAGATCTAAGTAATTATTTGAGATTTGAAATTCGAATATTTGAATTTTTGATGAGGAGAGTCTTGCAACTATTGAAATTTGATGATTTGTGTATTCGAAAAATTGAAATTTGAGTGTTTGAGTATTCGAAGAATTGAATTTTGATGATTTGAGTACTCAAAGAACTGAATTTTGGTGATTTATGTATTCGAAGAATTGAAATTCGATGATGTGAGTAGTCGAAAAATTGAAATTCGAATATTTGAGTATTCCATGAACTGAATTTTGATGATTTAAGTATTCGACGAACTGAAATTGGATGATTTGAGTACTCAAAGAACTGAATTTTGATGATTTGTGTATTCGAAGAATTGAAATTCGATGATGTGAGTAGTCGAAAAATTGAAATTCGAATATTTGAGTATTCCATGAACTAAATTTTGATGATTTGAGTATTCGACATACTGAAATGTGATGATTTGAGTATTAGAAAAACTAGAATTCGATTATTTAAGTATCTAAATGTTTGATATTCTAATATTTGTGTATCTGAATACTTGAATATTCCTAGATTAGAAATTTGACTATTCGAATATTGCAAAGTCGAATATTTGAGTACTCAAATATCTAAAATTCAGTAATATTTGTATTCCAAATTCTGAAATTCGAACATCCCAGCATTCAATATTTCAAAACTTGAATATTCGACTATCCTGAATATTTTACTATTAAATGTAAATTTTACTATTTGTATTCGAATATTCAAACATCAATTATCTTTTACATTTACCAAAATTCCTCCAGAATTTCCACTCACAAAAACAGCAATAAAACTCAAATAATGCCATCAGACTAACAAAGATACAAATAGTATACTCATCAAACCAATAATAAAAAGAACAAAAAATCCAAAGTACCTCGAATGAAATAGCGACACATGTAAATAATACCAGAGATTTAATTTCCTTTGTCGGTACTAGTTACCTTTTCGAGTCGAAAAGAAGGACCGAGTAAAATGCTTCAGAAAACTACGCGAAGGTAAATTTGAGTAGAACGTTCTTTGCTTGGGGCGTTCAGGCGCTTTTTGTTAATTAGAGGTCGGTAAAAGTAACGCGAAAGGAAACTGCATTTTTGGTCTGCGGTTGGCTTGGTTGCACATTTAAATTGCCTCGTTTCTGATCATTTGCATATGCTGGGCATTCCGTGTGCATGTCAGAAACACTAAACGGTCTGACAATGGAAAATTAGAGCAGTTAGCTCGCGAGTGGCAAAGAGATTTTCTACAAAGGAAACTGATATCGAATATGGATTTTATTCGGTTGTATTTCGGACTCGGTGAGATGAAAATTTCACTTTTGAAGTTGGTAATATTCTCTGATTGATTATTAATTATTATACAGTGAGCGTTGTTTCATTTTTCTGTATTAAAATTTAGATTTCAGATTGTAGTTTACTATTTGTAAAGTAGTTCAAATTTAAGATAAAATAATTTAAGGATTAAACTATTTTAGAAATAATTAACTAAAAGTTGTTTCAGTAACCTTAGCTAAATGTAATGTAAAGATTGAGAGAAAATAGAAAAAAAAAGTTAATATATTTCTGACACAATTTCTGTTTTAACTTATGGATTCAAATGTTGCTGCAGCGAAATAGGTTTTTTCTAACGTAAGTATAAAATAAAATTTTAAGCTAGAGATCTCGGGCTTGATCTTTTTGTGACCTGAGCAGCATAATAAAATTTCTGAAATTTTACTCGTGCTTCCAACGTTTCGCTCTTCATAAATTCTTCTTTTAGAATTTAAATTTAGCGTCTGATGTAGGTTGATGTTACACCAACTTGTAATTCTTACAGCTACGTCAGCTTTTTCCTGACATTAATTTTTACATCTCGAGATTACCAAAAAAAATTACAGTGTGTTCTACAATGTAATATTTCTTGCTCTAATCTCTTTGAAGGACATTTACATATGCCCTTATTTTAACTATTAATAGTACATATAAATATCCTTACGTTTTAATCCTTTGTATATTATATTATTATTAACTCTTATTTATTATCAAGTTATATAAAAATTAATGTATTTCCTCAAGTTATGCATTAAATAGAAACGATTAATTTATTTTCAGACAGAATAAATCAGGACTTCAAAGAAAACGAGATTAGCAATTTCAAAGAAGAGTTTTAAATATTCATTACTAGCCTGAGGATGTTCATGCATTTAGGTCATAACACTTATAATAACAGGTTTACGTCAAAAATGTATATAACCTTCTTTGTAGAGCTTTTAATGTCCTTCATTTTTTGTTTGAAACTTTTTTCTCTAAAATCAATATTGTCGGATATATTTAGTGAAAACTGTATAAAACTTTGAAGGAGGCTGGGGAGCAAACGAGGCTTATAACCTTATAGTTAATTTATTCACCTTAAATTAATAATAAATTATCACTATAAATTATTTATTTCAAGTATATAAGAACGAAAAGAATCGTTAAAATAATAATTTCAAAGAATAGCAGATAAAAGAAGAATGTCCCTATATATGGCCGTTTTTGTCGAGTCTAGAAGTATCCTTAAAGAACCCAGTTCCATGATAAGATAATCTTGTTGGGATCACGTTTAAACGAATGTATCGTTGATCGTTGTTTTTTTGCCTCGACGTCTAACACAAATAATCCGTCTCGTTGGGTCGATTAAGTTGGATAATTTGTACTCGGAGGGGAAACCTCCATTAAGTTGAACGCGACCGATTGAACGTCGTCCTTTCTCGACTTGATCTAAATGCGGAACGCTTAACTTCGACGATAACGATTATCGTCGACTCATCGAGTCATAATGGCAGGTATGTTTGTGCTGGTGACGATAACTTCGTTCTAAGACCGTCTCTTAAACGATGCGCCAAGATTTCGCGCCAACATTCGAATAATTATCATTAAACGAGCACAAAATCCAGGTTGACATCCTACGGTTCAGTTAGGTTAACTGCGATCGTTTATTTTAGACGGAGACGATAAATTGTTCAATTTATCTGCTTTCTTCGAAACACTATTATTATTTCTGTATTCACTGTATATTCACTTTCTTCAACGTTGAGGATACTAGTATTTTATTATACTGCTGTAATATTATTTTATTGATTTAATATTTTACACTTTATTATTCAGCTACTCTATTTTTTCACTATTTCGATTTGTCACTCTATCACTATACTGTCATTTCACTATTTTACTGTTTTGTCGTATTGGCATTATATGGCTTTATTTTATCACTATTCCATTCTAGCCATTTGTTAAATTTTGATATTGTACTATTTGTATTTTACTATTACTGTATTCTGAAATGACTGTATGTACAAATTCCTGTATTCCGAAATCACTATATTTCCAAATCCCTACATTCCCAAATCCCTACATTCCCAAATCCCTACATTCCCAAATCCCTACATTTCCAAATCCTTACATTCCCAAATCTCTATATCCCCTAAACTCTACATCTCCAAATCCCTATTTCCCCTAAACTCCACATTACCAAATCCCTATGTCCCCTAAACCATATATCACCAAATCCCTATATCCCCTAATTTCTACATCCCCTAATCTCTATGTTTTCAAATTCCAGTATTCCAAAATACCTATATTCCCAAATCCCTATTTCCCCCAAACCCTACATCACCAAATCCCTATGTCCCCTAAACCACACGTCACCAAATCCCTATATCCCCCAATTCCTACATCCCCTAATCTCTATATTTTCAAATTTCTATATCCCAAATCCCCATTTGGGATTTATTATTCCCAATTATTCCAAAATCCCCATGTCCCAAAATTCCTCCAAAAATTCCAAAATTTCCGTAACGAAACGCTACTTCCAAAATCCTCACACCTCTATATCCATTAACCTATAATTACAAAGCAACGTAACAAAGACTGGCGAAGGAAATCAGTTACTAGTCGATTGGTACAAGTTACCAAAGCAATATGGACGCTCGCCATTTTCGAGGAAGCTAGGGGTATCAGGTTTCAGGAACGGTCCAATAGAAACGGTCGCCGGAAGCTCGTGTAACACAGCAAATTGCGCTCAGCTGCCCGCAAGGATTTCCCTTCGAGCAGCAGGCTTTATCGCGCGCTCGCAGCAAGCCAATTCCGGAAGAACCTGAATACCGGTTCATCCTGCTTTCGGTTCCTCGATAATTTCGACGGTGCACAGCTTTGACGGTGACGACAATTTGCGGGCTTTGGTTAACTAGATTGTTGCATTTCGTAAAATTTCCTGCCCCCGATAAACGATACAGAACGCCCGCACTGGGACCTGGGCACGATGTATTACGCGCACGAGCCTCGCAGAGTGTTATGAGTTTAGAGGAAACTTCGCTCCTCGGTATTGGTATTTGTTGTCGAACTTCTCGCACGATATTGCAAGGATTAACTTGCCTGTATGCGCAGCCAGTGACGATTAAACGACGCGAATCATTAACGTACAGAATATTAGTGGACTCCAACAAATGAATTTCATTTCGACTTGTTTTTGCAATCTACTTGATGACTGTTTGCTCGAGAGTGTCTTAAGAGACACAGAAGTATTTCTTACTGTGAATTAGCAGTTCACTCAGAAGTTATATGACTTCCTTCAAAATTTGATATGAGTAGCCTCTTTGATTGTTTGTATAACACCTGAGAAATTATTCATCTATTCTCTCCTGTCGTTATGTTCTTTTTTGGATTTTATATATTCTCACTGTGAATTAGCAGTTCACTCAGAAGTTATATGACTTCCTTCAAAATTTGATATGAGTAGCCTCTTTGATTGTCTGTATAACACCTGAGAAATTATTCATCTATTCTCTCCTGTCGTTATGTTCTTTTTTGGATTTTATATATTCTCACTGTGAAGTAGCAGTTCACTAAGAAAATATACGAGTTCCTTCAAAATTTGATATGAGTAGCCTCTTTGATTGTCTTATATAACACTTGAGAAATTATTCATCTATTCTCTCTTAACGTTATATGTTTCTTTCTGGATTTTATAAATATTCTTACTGTGAACCAGCAGTTCAGTAAGAAAATATACGAGTTCCTTCAAAGTTTGCTATGAGTAGCTTCTTTGATTGTCTGCATAACACTTGAGAAATTCACCTATTCTCTCCAGTCGCAATTTGTTCCTCTTTGGATTTTATACGTTGTTACTGCGAACTAGCAGTGATTTAAAGTTCCTTAAAAATTGTCTCGAACTATTCTCAGCGATTACGCCGAAATTAGGTTATAGAAATTCGCTTCAGTTAGTATTCAATTGAATAAACGTTGCCTTGAGCTACGTTTGATAAGACTTCACGAGACGAGCGCAATAATTCTTGACTCGTTTCAGAGACGAGATTTCCGTTCCCGTTCGGCTTTGAGGATGAACCGCAGCATTTAATTCCGGGAATATATTTCGTTTTCCGAGGAGTTTTATCGTACGGGAATAGGAGAAATATTGCTCGGAACCTGTCATTACTGCGCGAAACTTTTGTGTTTCGATTGGTAGTTTTGTTGCCGGGTACAAACCGGTGGAAGTTTGCAAAATGTTCATAAATATTCAGGAACGGAGATGTAATCCGACACGCGAATGTATCGTATCGGGATTAAATTATTGCTCAGGTAATATTTGAGGATAAATGAATTATCCTAATGGAATTGAAAAGTTCCCTGGATGCGAATGGATTGAATATGTAACAAACTGATTCGGTTACGAAGCAACATCGACGTAATACAGTGGACGCTTTAATTTCGAGAAACGTACCGAGTGCTTTTTAATATTTATCGCGGAACTTTAAAAATGTAATAATGGAGGAGTGTCAGAGAAACGGATGCGGAAATGATTTATATCCATCGCGCTGCCTTTCCGTGAAATCGTTGTATCGATATAACCGACCGGTCGAATAAAATTTTAGATGAGTTGACAGATATCTTCTGCACGGTCATTAAACCGAGAACGATTCGGCGAATATAAAAATTCCGAAACTTTCGGAATTTATGAGAGAAGTATCGTGTCTGCTATCCCACGAATCGATAATAAATTACTATTCAAGAAATGGAACGAACTTTTCTTCAAATTCCATTGAAATTTCAATGAGTCATGAAATTTATACTAATTCGATGAGATATTCGTTACGAGAACAATTTTGAACTATATTTAACTCTGAATAATTTGGAATTCAGAGTTTTGGGGAGTTGGGGCTATGGAGATTAGCTATTTAACAATTTTGGAATCTAGAAGTCTAAGAATTTAAGATTTGATGAAAGAGTTCTATGAATTTTGGAGTGTTAGGAGTGTTAACTCCAGCAATGGAGTAACCCTAATATTACCATTCGTCCAGGCAAGCTCCTCGAAGAAAGCCCTCAATCTTGCCGGACAAAGGCCCGTCGGAACTGTTGGTCAAGTTAAATTAAGAGTCGGCTTTCAATTAGCGCGATAAATCGGACTTTCTTGCAGAAACTTTGCCCTCCTCTCACGGCTGAAGTACGCTGGATCGAGGATTTTGGATCAGCCGATCGGACGTCCCTTCTGCGAAAGCTTTCGCGACAGATATCGAGGAGCAGATATCGATAGTAACTGCGATGATTAATTCTTGCCAGCGAGTTGTCGGCCAACTTTCTGGCCCCATTGTCAGCGACACTTCTGTTCGAGTGATTTTCTCCAGGTTCATAAAATTTGATTTCTTCCCGGTGGACGTTTATTGGAGATTCTGGCGAACTTTCAACGAGACCCACGCGAGTTGCTGACCTTTTGTGCACCTGTGCAACTACGGCCCACCTGATTCCTCTACCGACTTTATGTCTCTCTTTCACCTCTGCTGTACCGGATATTAGTTTATATCGGAGACCTCGTGATCAGAGCTAACGCTGCGAAATCTTTATCACTGGTGAATTACAGCTACAGTCAAAAAGAATAGCCAATAAGTGCATATTTCCAACAAAGTAATTTCTGAACAATTCTACCGAATTAGAGATAATCAATACGTCCAAGACAAAAAAGTTGAAACTGCAGCCAATAAAATGGAATAAACAAGTTGACGCGTCAAAAGTTTGTTCGGGACTGCGACGTTTCGCTTGATAATCCGGCTAGAAACGATCGCAGAGATTTCAATCGCAATCCGTGAGGATGGTCGATGAAAATGGAGGTCAGAGTTTAAAGAAAGTTCGAGCCGAGTAGGACGGAAATGAACGACGACTTCGAAACTTCTGCGCTAAACTCATTACTGTCGAAGCAGATATCACTCTTTCGTTGCAGTTGTTAAAACTTGCTACAGTCAAACAGTCTCGTTCATATCGATGGCTAATTTTCTCCCTTATCGTACGGTCGTTCGAGTTCTCGCCCAGTCATTATCGACCGGCAATTATTTGCTCAGTTTCCACTTCCTTAGGCGGAACACCGTTGTTCGACGAACACGCGTACAGAAATAATAACTTCGCCGTTGCTAATAAGTATACATTGCAGTTAGAAGTTTCTGCGAAGCCTTATATTGCTTCGTAACTACGTAAGTTCGTAATTGTACATTTTCAGTTTCGAATTGATGCTCTAGCTTTTTCGAGCGTCGTCGAAATTATTGTTGTTAAATTTAATCGAAGATTCGGTGATTTTATGGTGGTTTTGGGGCTACTGAAACTGATTCCCATCTTCACTCATCATATTTACTAAATGTTCACGTTCACAGATTTATTCATACTTGACCACATCTAATTCATCAATACTTCTCACTCACCCTATCATTTCTGAATGTATGTAAAATCTCTGAAAATGAAGAAACGAATATGATAAATTCACACTGGTACATGTATGAAGAATTTCATGTAAGCTTAATATTTAACACGTGAATTTTCGTTTGCTCGTTATTGTTCCAATATTCACTACATTAGTAATCAATACCGACCAGAATTTCCTACGAAAACCCGTGTGATTGGTATATTTATCGAGCGCAGTGTATCGACACGAGTGTTTCGTTAATCGATTATCGAAGCAACGAGAAGGCAAACAGAGAGTCTAATACCCGGACGGAATTCAGACAATCGATCTTCACCGAACGTCTTTATACAGAGGCGTTCCGGGCAATCACGGCAGTTAGTAGATGGAAATGGCTTCCGGATTGCCGGCGAATTCCTGGATATATCCCGTTATCGACGATGTCCGAGTCACGTAACGGAACGTAAAGACGACTTTGAGCTTTCGCAACGATAGCTTTCGCAGCGTGTAACGCGATTGCCTGCTCTCCTGTTGGATACACACGTTTTGGCAGGATGAAGCCGGGACGAGCGGATAGAGACCGTTGCTACCAATAGCTTTGATCCAATGTTTGCTACATTGCGTGCACGCAAACGTGCCAACTACAGTTGTTCGATCGTTCATTCGATAGGTTTGACAACACGGTCTGATATGCCGGCTCTCTCGACCGATTATTTGTCCCGGGGTCATTAGGAACCACTGTGCTTTTATTGCCACCTCGCGTCTTTTAATTAAATCTAAATTACCGATTCAATTCGCGTCTTTTCAACTTCACTGGGAATTTACTTGGCTTCGTGTTAAATCATTCGCTGTCAAAATTTTTCGACAAAAATTGTGCTACTTTTTAGGACATGTGTGATATCACATATGCTGTCACTTTGCTCTTTCAGACATATCGTATACCCATTTTTTAAACGAAACAGAGTACCTTTTGTAGGAAGAATAAAATTTTGATACAGTTTTCTTGAAATACCCAGAACCAATTTCAGTTATTTATTAGCGAAGTATACTGAAATGAACTCTGCGAGAAGACTCCGTTTACGAGAGAATTCCTGGGGTACTTGGTAACTTGTTTGATCTCCGTCAAAAATAAAACGTTTCATTGCTGGAAACTCTCGATCTTCGACACTCGAAGCGTCGACTTTAAGCTAGGTATTTGAAAGCTACCTTCGGTCCTTTAACTTATCCCATTGAAAGAGACGGTGGTTTTCGACGTCGCTAACTTCCGAGCGCTCAAAAAATGAACGCTAACTTCCAGCAAATCATGAATGTGTAAATAAACTGGTTTCCACGAACTCCATGCGATTCCATTCGGCGTGAAATCACGTTTACCTTTGCCTTGTCGGCGACCAATCGATACCGTTTCAACTCGCTGTACAAAAGTTGTTCACCGTACAAGTGCAGTTACTTGGTCCGTAAAAATGCAACACGTCTTTTAACCCTTTGTAACGTTCGCTCGATGTTCTCGTACTTTATTTCAAGCTTTATCCGTCAACCTTCATACCTGATTCACTCTATCAATCTTACAAAGCCTTTCATTGCCACTCCATTCACGGATGTTTCCTTTTTAGTTTCATTCGCTTCTGCTTGCCTTTTGGCACCCGTGATTATCCCTCTTTTGCCTCGATGACACTTGCATGTGAAGCCCCAATGAAAGGCCAGCGTTATAACGTATTTTATAGATCGATTCGCTTCCTTTTTTAAATGTACGTTTTATTTGGCTATTTCTCGAATTTAGGTATTTATATTCCTGAGTTTTCAAGTTTTTAATTCTCGACAATTTTAAAACGAGCGATCCTCAAAATTAAATTTTGACTGTATTTATTTTTCTACGAAATTGTCAAACTCAGTAATATCGATCTCGTATGTGCATTGAATTTTTCCGCGTTCATACGTACATCGAAAGTATATATAAAGCACTTCTGCCTCTACTTTTTATGTAGATGGATCTCTATGATATTGTAATGGCGCCCCATGCATATTCTCACTTATTTCAAGTACTCTGAAAATAATCCATGATGCACGAGCCTTCGCGTCGTCGAATAAATTTCATTTTTCTCGTCTTCCCTAGGTTGTCGATTATGCTTCCTACGTTGAGGAATATCAATTATCTGATAAGAGTTAATAGACATGGCTCGTTCTCTAGAATTAATTTCCCATTATGGACGTACATTTTTGCATTACTGTCAATCCATAATTCTAAGAAATTAAGAAATTAAATTTAAATAATCAAGCGAGTAAGTAAACTAGTCTACAGTGTTTAAATAAATAACTGACCCAGTTTTCAGTAAATGAACATGGAATGTTATAAACACATTATGATTCCGTTCGTTAAAAATGTTTCGGATAATAATTCGAGCTAACAACCGATTTTTGTTTAATCGTTTTTGTTGTCAGACCGTTATCCACACGCGATATTTGATATAAATACGGTTTATTGATGTTCCCGGAAATATAATGAAATAAAAATATTTGAAGGATTTCACTGGGGTATATTATTACGGATTTGAAACCATATCGTAGGCAGTTAATGAAAAAGTAAATAGCGCTACGATTGTTCCGATATTCGAGATTTTGTTTTATCAGTTGTTATCGAATTAATTCAGCTTTAATTATCGAATAAATTTTAATGGACGCGTTTCAGAGACCGATCAAACTTCACTTGATATGAAGCGATCAATTTTTTATTGAATCGAACAGCGGACATTGGTCGAAAATTTCAGATTGTGTAGAAAGGTTCGGCTACAATTATTGTATATTTAATGTTTGTTATTAATAGCTGTACAAACAATTTATGCACGAAAATTTACGGTTAAGTAAATTTATAAATTATTAATATTGCAAAATAATTATGAATATTCTTAATGATGAAAATTAAAAGTGAATAGTGTAGGAAATAAAATTTGAAAGTATTGTAATAAAGTGCAATGAATAATGTTTTAAATTTTTCTTAAATAATTTCCCATGCTAAAAAGTGACAAGAGAATGTTGATTGCACTGAAACACGAGCGTGCATAAAATTTTCGTTTGAAAAAGAAACGCGAGCTTTTATTGATACTTTCATGCATTATGTAATTGCGCGATTAAATTCTGAATACTGATTAACGTTACTTCATTTACATTTCAAACGAAGTGTGAAACGAAATGCCATGTAGTTCGACTTTTAATACGGATGCAAACGATAAGCTTGCAGAAATACTGCAACTCCACGATGCTAAAGAGAAGTTTCAATAGGTCGAATTATCCACATTCAGTAAATCGTAATTTTAAATCCAGCAATTCATTTTATTAATCAGTTATGTACAACATTCGAATATCGGTTCATAATAATTATTAACATTCACGTTCATTAAATGCGTTTGGAATATCACCAACGATTGGTAAAGATTGATTATTTCTATAATTATGTTGGAATAAAATTTGAGTGCTTTTCTTCTATTTTTATTAAGTTGGAATAAAATTTATTGAGTACATGTTTCTTCTAAAATTTTTGTGAATTCGAAAATTCATTGATTATGTCTGAAATTATGCATCCATAATGGAGTACAATTTATTGAGTAAAAAATTCGTTTACTAAAAAATGTATAATATATCTTTGTATAAAGTCACTTAAGTATTTATAAGTGTACAATTACGCATTTCATATCAAATTATTTTCCACTTATTTATTTTTTGTTCAAATTCAGACAAAAATTGATGTCTCGAAACTCGACTAGAATATTTTCCAATTATTTATTTTAATTTCTGTTCAAAGACAAAAATTTGTCCCGAAACTCGATTTTCTGTTTTCATCAATTTACCATCAGCACAAGGATTATCACTCCAATTTCCAGTTAATAAATTTTCAATCCCAATCAATTTTCCAATCAAGAAAACAAAAAAATATTTCCTCAGATACATAAATTCCTCAATATTCTGCGTTGATTCCCAAACGATTAAAAGATCGATTCAATCATCCCCGATTGAAAACCCCCCACTTCCCAAATAACAATTTACACTTAGTCCTAATTCAATTTCCGGCTCGTCGAAAGCGATAAATTTCCCGTGGAATCAAGCCGAAAATATCGAGCGAGTCAAAATTGAAATTACTGGCGGTGACAAAAATCGCGGCGATCTAAAAACGTGGCGGCCACTTCCGGTTCACAGCGAACATTTTTCTTCGAGTTCGAGGCAGCGAGATTAATATCAGACGGCCGTACGTAAAAATCCGAAGGGAACGATATTGATTCGTCCGTATTTTTCAGTGGCGGTAAAAAGGTTTCTGGTGGCCGTGTATTTACGCGAGCGTGTGATCAATGTCGAACCGGACGAAAATAAAGAGAGAAAAAAGGATTATATATATATATAATTTATGACACGGTACACTCTGGAAAGTCATTAATCTTTGTAAAGCACAGCTGAGCACGTTTCCACATGACCGGCGGAAATCTCGACAGGAAATCTCATCGGTAACGCGTCCAAGGTTCGAGTCGCGGTTTCTGTGCTCGTATATCGTGCACGATCGAAACTATTGCTTCGTATCTTTACCCATAACTAGCGCTGCAACCACACGCTCGACTTATGGTGTTACGATTGGGCAAAAATTGATTTATTCGGGCCACCTTTTCGGGTTGCACGCAAATTGCCGAGACGAATCAATCATGTATCTTCTGATCAATTTCTGGTGATTTTTGTTTGACTTGTTACTGGTGGTTTAAGTCATTAAAATTTTGGGGATGAGTATGTGTAAATTTTTTATTTGTGGAAATTCGTCAATTTGGAGTTCAAAGAATTTGGGGACTTGTAAAGGATTTGGGGATGTTAGGATACTTAGTTTTTCAGATTTGGTGATTTGTATCTGGTGGGATTTATGAATTTTGGAATCGGAAAATGTGGGGATCTGTAGAAAGTATTCAGTTTCTCAGATTTAGGGATTTTTATGTGGTGAATTTAGGAATTTCAGAATCTAAAAATCTGGGGATTTGTAAGAAGTGTTGAGTTTCTCTTTGGTAATTTGCAAGTGTTACACCTAGAAATTTCAGAATCTGAAAATCTGGGGATTTGTAGGAACTGTTCACTTTCTCAGATTTGGTGATTTGTAAGTGGTGACATTTAGGAATTTCGGAATTTTCAATTTTGGGTTTCGAAGACGTGAAGATCTGGTAATTTGAGAAATCTGAAAGTTTGAAAATTTGGAAACCTGAAGATTCAGAAACTTTCTAACTTGAAAAATAAAAAATTCTCGAATGTACAAATTGGGAATTTATAAAATTCATTATAGCAGTTCAGAAATATACTAATTTTAGGAACATATGAATTTGAAAAATTTGAATTTTCGATTTTAAAACCTTCCTGCAAACTTGAAGCTCGAGTAATTTTGAAATATAACTTAAATATTTGAAAGTGTATTCACTCTTAACATTGCTTGAGGCATCCAAATATGGGTCAAAAGTGGCCCATACTTGAAGGAGAGTCACCTAAAGGAAAGCGTATCGAACAGAAATTTCTCTCAACTCTTTCCACCGAAGGGGCTTTATGCTAATATAATAGTAAGATTAATTAAAAACGCTATGATCGTAAAAGTATGAAGAGCTGCGGCAACCCAACGTCGATGGCTATTAAATCTTTGGTCGGAGGAGTGAATTTAAATTTTCTACAGCGATTAAGTACCCTCGTTAATTGTATACAATTAAGTACCCTTCAAACGTGCATAAAAGACTTCTTTTCTGTACCATTGCAAATAGTATGACAGTATCAATCACTGGATTACAAGTTTATCCTTTCTATCGATACACAATCTTTCATTACCGTTACAATCCAAATTGTTGTACGATATTCTATCATCGCAATCTATCCACGAAACCAAATTGCAATATCAGAAAATATTTTGTATTACAATATTTGGGTTATAGGATATAAGTATTTGGATTCGTTACATTTTTTTAGGGATAATTATGGGATTTGTGGGACTTTCGTAGATTTTAGGGATTTGAAGATCTAGGGATTTCGGAGAATATAGGGACTTGAGGGTCTAGGAATTTGAAAAATCTAGAAATTTAGAAAATTGGTGGATTTGGAGATTTTAAGAATTTAGGAAATTTAGAAACATCTGAAATATAGAGATCTAGGAATCTTAGATTCTTGGGGTCTAGGGATGTTGGGATCTACGCGATCTAGGGATCTTAAAATCTAAAGAATCTAGGGATCTTGGGATTCTGGAATCTAAGGGGTCTAGGAATTTTTTTAATCTAGGGTAATTTGGTGTGGGGATTTTGGGATCTAAGGATTTCGGAATCTAGGGATTCTGGAATCTAAGAGGTCTAGGGATTTTTTAATCTAAAGCAATTGGATCTAGGGAATTTTGGCTCTGGAGATTTCGGGATCTAGGGATTTTGGAAGCTAGGAGTCTAAAGATCTAGGGATTTATGTACCTACGAATCTAGGTATCTATGTGTCTAGAGATCTCTGAACTTTATAAGTCTAGAGATTTAGAGAATCTAGGGTTGTAAAAATATAGGGAATTCTAATACATGATAACTTTTCATCTATCCTCATATTTTACAATAAATGTCATAATTAAGCCAATGTAAAATACAGTCAATGTAAAAGTGGCAATATAACAAGAGTCTCCGTATTAAACTCGCAGTACGTTTCTAAAAATTCGAGTGCTCCCGTGGTTCATACACCGTATATTCGCGTATTAATCTTTTCCGGAAGGATAACCGTTGTATCGCGAGCATTTTTCCTGCAGATAAAATGGTAATTAATATTTGGCCCCGTTTTAGGATACTATATACGAGCACAATTGTCTCGCGCAGATTACCTTGTACAATCCTTATTTATCGTACCTTTCCGGGTCCATGGGATATCGATTAACTTTAATGTCCGTAGATGAACGCCTCGATTATCCGCTAGAGGATTATTTTTCCTATTTATGAATGGGGGAAACATAAAAACCGGCGAGATACCGGCCGAAACGAATGAATCTGATAACCGGGCAGAGATACGCCAACAACCAGCACAACAGTTCCGTAATTTCATTTATCTGCGTAATTTTGCACGAGACGAAAAAATCGCCGGAATGGAAGGTTAATATCTCGCTGCCGAGATATTAACAAAGACCCGTATAATTTTCATTCGCCGGTATTCACTGTCATTTACACAGCTATATTTATAGAAGCTAGTTCTTCACGACTTCAATGAAAATTTGCCGATCTCACAAAAAGCCTTTATTAAATACCGCGTTCAACGGAATAAAGCGGTGTAGAGCTTTCTCGAAAAATTCCCGCAGCACAACCCGATTTTATATACGTATCGCAAGCTGATTTACTTAGAGCACGTTTGTCTTCGTGAAACAATGAAATTTCGAGATTCAAGACTTTCACGTCGAAAATTCCGTATTTACTATAAACCTTTTTTTATTCAACGTTTTACAGCTTTTTATATTCACTATTCAAAGGTTTTTATATCCGCTAATTCTTAAAATCGCATTTCTCCACAAGTCTTCAGTATTATAGCCTGCAAATTTTCTAGGTCACAAATTCTCAAATACTCGATTTTATTTTAGCGATTTTCTGATCTTTTATGGTTTTAATCATGTATCGAACTTATAGATTTTCAATCATCATCAACATCTCAAATTCACAAGTTAACAATTTTTTAAACCTTCAAATTGTCAGATTTATGAAATTTACAGATTCTCAATATTACGAGTTCCTAAAGTTGTCTACGTCACAAAATAAATCCTCAAAGTATTTTTCTAACTATCAATACTATTACTTCTTCGTTTCTGGCGAATAACAAGAATGCAGTACCTAGAAAAAGTCACCCTCTAAAATATAACAAAATTTGAAGCAAGCCCACCGAGCAAAGGTGTCAATATTTGAAAAGTCGTATTTTAAGCACAGTAATCCAAAGTCGAAGCTCGCAGGGAAAGCTGACCCTATCGAGTCTCATCCTCGGAAGAGCTGATCGTCCTTAATTGTCCCGTCGACAGTCGGTGTGTCTCGTTCCACGATCGAACAAAGAGACGAACGAACCTCGTTTTCTTGCTTCCCTCGATCCCGTTTAAACTCCCCTGTTGCGATTCAACTTTCTCTAATTT
The DNA here is from genome assembly GCA_945859595.2 of Megachile willughbiella. Taxonomy (NCBI): domain Eukaryota; kingdom Metazoa; phylum Arthropoda; class Insecta; order Hymenoptera; family Megachilidae; genus Megachile; species Megachile willughbiella. The sequence continues at coordinate 7,981,945 of OX243805.1, read as the reverse complement.
GATCATTCCCAAGATACTGTCGTTCGCTAGTGAAAAACGGCGCGAATCGGATAACTACCCCGCAAACAGATTCCTGGTTGCCACTGAGAAAACCCTGGCTAACGAAGTTATTCTCTCCTCGTAAAACGATGAAACTATGGCCGTTGGTCTGATGCACTTTCGACAATGAGAAACGCTAATCTAACTAGCGAATTTAAGTTGCTGTCGGGACTTGTTTGTACTACTTTCCTTCGTGGTTTTTAATTTCGTTTCCTTTGGTTTTCCTTCGTTTTCTGTTCGATGATTGTGCTTTTAAGGGTTTTGTGATGTGGTCATTCTGAGCTGATTTGGTTAGGCATTTGAGGTTTGATGTTTGAGGTATCAGATCTTCAAGTTTTCATATTCTCAAGTTTAATTTTTATATTGTTCCAAAATCGTTAGTTTATATTTGCAAATTTTTCATTCCTGAATCTCTAAACCTTCAAATTTCTACATTTGCAACTTTCCAGCTGCCCAAATTTTCCACATAGTTTAACCCTTTGCACTCCGAAAGTTCATTTTGCCAATTAGAATATCCCCTCAGAGGGTACAGCGGAGTGCAAAGTATTAAATTCCCAGCTTTCTAACTTCTCAAACCAAATTGTTCAAATTCTCAAATTTAATTGAGGAATCCTAAATTCCTTCATTTAAATCCCAAAATTTGCAACGTCTCATACTTGGCCTCTCTATTGTCCGTGCGTCACAGGATCAGCAATATTAACACTAGAACTACCAACCAGTCAAAATGACTGATTTCCCATTTTATATTAAAAAATTTTATTATCATGATTTTGTGGAAATGTCATATTTAAAATATTCATTTGAATATTCTGTCTCCGACTTAGTATGGCAACAATAATTCAGTCGCTGTGTCCGACGCACTTGTGGAATAAATCATAAGGGGTTAATCGCTGAAAATTTGTATCCAGGTCTAATCTTCTGTAATATGTATTTTAGCTGTCATTCTTTCTTCGTTTTGCATTCGTTGCTCCGTTCGCGTTGACCCAATGTTTGAAACAAACCAATGGAGCTGAAGTCGTAAATATATTACGGAGAACTGCAATTAGCAAACGACGCATGCACGACAAGATGAATGCATGTTCCTTGGCAATCCAACACCGCAATCGTACGTCAACTACAATGACTACATCGTTCGTTGGACCGAGGACGAAATCGTTGCTACTTGACCGTAGAAATGCGTGACAATGCCTGCAGTCAAAATTATGGATGGTTCGACGATATACAATTGCGACAGCCAGTTAATCATCGACTATCCTCATAGTGATTTAATCTCGATCATTCCGGTTACTCCACGTGCGCTCAGATTCACAATTTATGAACTCTGAGTTAGGAGTTCGTGCACTGAACACTACTTTCTTTCGACTCAATTTTGGTAATTTTATTCAGGAACTTATATTAAAACTTGAACTATATTTGAAAGTTTCTAAGTATATGAACTTGGGGATTTGTGATTTTGAAGAAGTGTATTTGTAAGTTGATGTGTAACTCAAGTTGGAAATTTGTAAATTTCTGAACGTTTAAACCTGAGGACTTGTGATTTTGAGGAATAACAAATTTATGTATTCCTCAGATTAAAATGCTACAAGCTCTAAATATATAAACTTGATTAGTTATTTTGAATTTCTAACAAATAATAAATTTACTCTCGTAAAACATACTCAATTTGAAAGTTTGCAAATGAATATTTAAACTTGAGGATCTGTGTCTCTGAGACGTTGCAAATTTCAAAATTTCTGCTTTGGAGATACAACAAAATATAAATGCAATTAAAAGAAGTCAGAAAGTGAATTTAATTTACCCCATATAATATATTTTAAAAATAATATGTTCTGAACGCTTCTACTCACATACAGAGCCAATATCTACATATGAAGGTACACATGATATCAAAAGTAAGATAACACAAGTATTAGTATTACGGCGATGGCGGCCATTTTAAATTCATAAGTCTTCAAAATGGCCGTCATCGTCGTCGAAGTAATATTTGTATCATTCTTACTTTTGATATTATGTGTATTTTAATATGCATGTAAATATTAGCATGTATGTGAGACGAAGGCCATTTTGAACACTAATAAATTCAAAATGGCGGACATACCTCAACTCTATAATACTAAAGTGTCTAAACATTTTGTTACACTTCATATAATTATCATTTCGATGCATCGAGAGCACCGAAAATCCGAACCTTGATAATAAAACCGTAATCTTCCGGATTCACCTATTCTCCCTGAACCATGTTCGATAATCAACGTCGAAAAGTTCCCGTTCTACAAATTGCACGGAGAAGCTGACGAAAATGAATTCCCTTCAAATCTGACATTACCAAACGACTTTCTTTCCGTGCGCATTGAATAGAAGTCTCTTTTTTAAACGGGAAGGAACCGTTCGTTGCATCCACACTCGGAGGAAGGGTTGCTCGAAATCCCACCCTCTAATTTATTCCCATTGCGTTCGAACTTTTCGAAAATCCCAGAAATCCGAATCGACGACGAATTCGACGCAGACGGTCCGCAATAAAATGCAAAAATAAGTTTTAACAAGGGACCTGAGTCTTCGGAAATAGTCCACGACGAAGGATCCAGCGAAACACTACGTTTTCTTTTTCTACCACTTTTCGCTGCGATTTGTACTGTGCAGCGTTCCAGCTTTTAGAAGCTGAAGTTTGTCAATTTTCGTATTCGAGATCTTGGTGAATTTGGATGTTGGAGAACTTGATTTTTGGGTATTCGAGAATTTGGAATTTTGACAGTTTTGAAGATTTAGAAATTTGAGAGTTTAGGTATTTTAGAACTTGGCAAATTTGAATATTTGAGAAATTGAGGATTGCAAATTTTTAGGATTTGGGGATATAGGAATTTGTGTATCTTGGAATTTAGGAGAGCTCTGTGAAAATTGGGGATTTGAAAATTTTGCAATTTTAAAATTTGAAGCTTGGAATTTTGAATATTTGAGAATTTCGGTCCTTGAGAAATGGGTGAATTCACGTATCTGGGAATTCGAGAATCTGGCAAATTTGGATATTGAAAAATTTGACAATTTTTGATATTTCAGAAGTTGGCTTTGGATTTTTGAGATTTGAAGGATATTATGGCTTTAGAATTTGAAATATGGAAATTTGTGTGCATAGAATTCAGAAATTTGGAAATTTTTGAGTTTGATCTCTGTGAAAATTGGGGATTTGAAAATTTTGCAATTTTTAAATTTGAAGCTTGGAAATTTGAAAATTTGAGAATTTCGGTCCTTGAGAAATGGGTGAATTCACGTATCTGGAAATTCGAGAATTTGGGAAATTTGGGTATTTAGGCGATCCACAATTTGGTAAATTTGGATATTGAAAAATTTGACAATTTTGGATATTTCAGAAGTTGGCTTTGGATTTTTGAGATTTGAAGGATATCATGGCTTTAGAATTTGAAATATGGAAATTTGAGTGCATAGAATTCAGAAATTGGGAAATTTTTGAGTTTGATCTCTGTGAAAATTGGGGATTTGAAAATTTTGCAATTTTTAAATGTGAAGCTTGGAATTTTGAAAATTTGAGAATTCCGGTCCTTGAGAAATGTTTAAATTCACGTATCTGAGAATTCGAGAATTTGGATATGTGACTAGGAACCTTGAGTTTCATCACTATACAAATAAGAAATTTGAAAATTTGCAATCTCAAAATGTGAAGCTTCGAAAATTCACAAATTTGAAACTATTGGAAGCCAAAAATTCTGATATCGAATTTTCGAAATTTCGAAATTCCATCACAAAAGAAGCACATCCAGCATCGCACCGAGCTAGATTCGACAAAGAGGCGAAGAAGTATCGTTTGTTGATCGTTGAGCAACGATATCGCGTCATTCATCGTGGAATAAGAAATACATATCCGTAGTAACAAGGTCTCCCGTGGCTCGCAATAATCGCGACAAACCCGAGGCTGAACACAAGAATAATTCATCGGTGGAGTAACGAGCCCAGCTGCCGCATTGCTGATACGTTTCTCGCGTCTCTCCGCTCTTCTATTTCCACGCAGCCAACACGTCGGGGTTGCATGCACATCCAGGTGTGTCGAGATGTATGTGGGTCAGGTTAACAATGCATACAACGGAGACGAGAGGGTTTCGTGCCCTCGTGCGGCTAAAGACGCCCATTTTTTAAAATATTGCCACCGGAAGCGCCGCCTCGAACTGTTTTCCTCGACGACCACGATGCACGCCGCCGGCTAACCCTTACGACTATCTTTCTCTTCGCAAACTTTCGTTAGACATCACCTATGAACTATCGGTTTCTAGATTCTCGGTTAGTCCGTTTATTTTAAAAGTGTACATTTCTTTTTAAAAAGAAATTTATGCTTAATATCTTGCTGCAGTGTACCGAGTGCATTCGTTGACTTTTATTTTTTATTTTCATTTGAAACACATGTGCTCAGTGTACATAAACACAGTAAGTCTGTAATACGAAGAGATTATTATTTTTATTATAGTAGGTTTTATTTGCTCAATATGTATTGAATATCTGTACAAGCATCATTGCCTATTTAAAAAAATAATGCTGGAAATGGGTTATTTAGTGTAAACTTTTTACTCGTAACTAGTTAATTTTATATCTTGAAGTTTGTTCGATTTAAAATGGGTCGATAAAAGAATTTTCAGCTTTTGATATTCACTTTCTAAATTTTTCAAGTGTTCACTTTACAATTTTTATAACTTGAAAAATTTCTAAATCGAAGTCTCAGTTTTATCAATTTTTATTTACTTTTGAAGTTTACCAATTTGCTCAGTTTCCTAAATTTATGAATTTAAGAATTTGTTACTTGTAATAGAAAACTTACTCTATATTGAAAGTGTGAAAATTTAAACTTGTTTGACAGTTTTAAATTTAGAAGAAAATTTTGAAAATTTCAAATATGAATATTCGCAAATATTGCAAAGATTTAACTTTTCAAATTCACAAATCTACAAATTCATTTTCTGAAGTTCACAAGATTACTTATTAACAAAAATAAATATTGTATGTACATATAACAGTGTACACAATTAAGTATAACAAAAATATATGTTTAATCACAAAAGCCTTGACGATAAAAAGCCCGCAGCAAAAGTATTCTTAAAGCATGATCAAACATAATTACATCTCTCCAAGATTAACATTCCCGTTTGACGGGGTGATCCAAAGTTGAAATTAAAAAACTGAAACCAACAGCGAGACACAACGGAGAAAGTTAAATTGTTCAGGGACCCATCTCAGCAGGTATGGGCAAATTAATGTTTATTGGCGGAGTTTTAAATAAAACTGCATTAAGGACACCAAAAGAAGATACAACGAAACAATATTTTCGATGATATCAAACATAATATGTATTAATTAACTGAATTAATTAACAGGTTCGAAAAACCGTGTTTCACCAAAGAAGCGTTTGATTGTATTTTACAGGAGTAATATTATAATGTTACCTTTAATTTATAATTAAAGCCATTTCCTGCTCTTTGCAATTTTGATTCTTAACATCAGTTCTCACAGCACAAACAGCGTAAATTCATCGCGCAACGATATGCACAATAATTCTGTAATTCGAACTCTTGGAAAGCAGCCGTAATGATGTACTGCAGAAACTCGACCTCGATTGCGATGAAAGGATGTATTTCAGCGATAATAAGTAAAGCACAATCGGTGATTGTATCGTAATTCAATAGGTTCTGAACTCTTGATTCCTTTGAACTCGAAATTAATGAAAATGTAATATTTACGTAAGCCGATTTCTCGGTAAATTTCAACCGACGTTTAATTTTCAAGCCCCGATACATGCGTGATGGTATAACCAGGAAGAAAGTCGATTGTACCTTTTGCAATAACATTAATCGCCCGTGGAAAATGATAATTAGGCGATTGTTCATTTCGAATTTGTACAAAGGAACTTAATTTGTTACTCTGTCGAACGTTCTTTGTTTATGAACGATTTTGTGGAGTGGTTACGGTCAAAAGGTCAGGTCGAGAGTGCTGAGGTTATTTTTGGTGCATTTTGAGAAATGGAAGAGCAAATTAATGTAGGAAGTAGGAAGTTGTTTAGGGTACTATTGAATCGACTTGAAGTACAAATCAAACTTGCGAGATGGAAAATATGTATATTTAAAAATTTGAAGATGATTCTCAGGTTTTTGAGAGTCTATGTCTAATTGTCAAATCTTCAAGCTCCTAAATTTCGAAATATCTGGAATTCCAAATTCCCACATTTTCAAGGTTACAATTGCAAATTTCCACATTGTCAAGTTTATAATTCCAAATTCTCATATTTCAAAATTTATAATTTCAAATTCTTACATTTCCAAGTTCAGAATTTCCTGCTACCACATTTTCAAGTTTATAAATTTTGTAACACTTAAATTTTCAAATTGTCATATAAAATTCTCAAATTTCCAAATTCCCCACATTTCTAAGTTCATAATTTCAAATTTTTACATTTCCAAATTTAGAATTCCAAATCTCCACAATTTCAAGTTTATAAATTTTGTATTACTTAAACTTTAAAATTGTCAAATTGTCAAATTTTCAAGTTCCTAAATTTGCAATTAACTAAAAGTCCAAATTCTCATATTTCCAAGTTTAAAATTGCAAATTTCCACATTTCCAAATTTATAATTTCAAATTCTCACATGTCCAAGTGAATAATTCCAAATTCCCACAATGTCAAGTTTATAATTTCCAATTACCACAATTTCAAGTTTATAAATTTTGTAACACATACATTTTCAAATTGTCAAATTTTCAGATTCCTAAATTTGCAATTATCTAAAAGTCCAAATTCTCATATTTACAAGTTTAAAATTTCAAATTTCCACATTTCCAAATTTATAGTTTGAAATTCTCACATGTCCAAGTGAATAATTCCACATTCCCACATCTTCAAGTTTAGAATCCCATATTCCCAGACTTCCAAGCGAATAATTCCAAATTTCCACATCTTCATGTTTATAATTTCCAGTTACCACATTTTCAAGTTTATAAATTTTGTAACACATACATTTTCAAATTGTCAAATTTTCAGATTCCTAAATTTGTAATTATCTTAAAGTCCAAATTCTCATATTTCCAAGTTTAAAATTTCAAATTTCCACATTTCCAAGTTTATAGTTTCAAATTCTCACATGTCCAAGTGAATAATTCCAAATTTCCACATCTTCAAGTTTATAATTTCCAGTTACCACATTTTCAAGTTTATAAATTTTGTAACACACATTTTCAAATTGTCAAATTTTCAAATTCCTAAATTTGCAATTATCTAAAAGTCCAAATTCTCATAGTTCCAAGTTTAAAATTTCAAATTTCCACATTTCCAAGTTTATAGTTTCAAATTCTCACATGTCCAAGTGAATAATTCCAAATTTCCACATCTTCAAGTTTATAATTTCCAGTTACCACATTTTCAAGTTTATAAATTTTGTATCACATTAATTGTCAAATTTTCAAGTTCCTGACTTTGCACTTATCTAAAATTCCAAATTCCCACTCGTGAACTTCAGAAAATAAAAAAATTGCAATTCTCAAATTATTGCATCATCTATAACCATTACCAACTTTCCAACCCGAAAAATGAATAACCCAACCAGTCTCGCCACAAAAGTACCTACCAAAAATTTGTGTCACATTAAATAAATCTCGCGACCGCTCTCCTATTATTTCGAAAAAATGCAACGAAACTCGCGAGGAACATCAGAAGCTGGCGAGAAACGTTGCACCGCATAGATCGTGAACTTTTGACGAGTTAAGCAGTTCCTTTCGCTCCATGAAATAACCAACAGGTTAAAAGTTTAGGGGCACATATACACGTCAGAAATGGTTGGTAAAATTCCGAAGCGTGGAAAAATGTACACGCTTCGTTAGCCGTCAGTCAGGCATGTCTGTCGAAATGGATGTTCATTTGCACTGCTCTCCAGGCCCGAATTATCCGTACATTTCGGAGTTGATACCGTGACAGAAATATTCTACCGCAGTGTCATCGCACGGGAAAGATCCCCGTTGACATATCCTGTTAGCTTCCGTTGACAAAATCTACGATTTCCGTTGTATTTTCCCGTCCGAGGGATTTCTAGATCTCGTCCGGTTGTTGTGGACGGTGTTCTTTCTTTTTCGGTTCAATGGCGGACTAAAGTGTCATAAACTTCTACGGGGACAGACAGAAATTAGTTTTTGTCGGTTCTCAAAGCGGATTCCGAGCTTGCCAGAATACTGTCCACCGGATCCGACAGACACTGCGCTGTTACACCCTCGTCAAAGGATCGCTCGAGTTTACGGAATCTTTCCGGGATTTCTAGTTGAAATGCATTCAGAATTATTGCAGAGATTTGATGTTACCGGGGAAAATTTTATACGGAGAAAGAGTATGCGGGCGGTAGGTCGATTCCTGTAAATTTATTAGTGTGGGAAGATTTGGATGTTTGATAGAGAAGTTCGGAATTGAACTTGTGGATTTGGGGATTTGGACATTTATTAAATTATGGAGTTGGACATTTGTGTACTCGAGGTTTGGAAGTTAGATTTAGAACTCCGGAAATTAGAGATTTGGGAAGATTGAAATTTGGACATTTGGAGATTTAACAATTTCGGGAATTTAGATTTAGGATTTGATTTGATTGAGAATTTAGCGGTTTAAGTGAAAAAACATTTATACATTTGCAAACGTGGAATTTGGGATTCTAAATTTAGGAACAATAAAATTCTCTTCAAACTTTTTCGGAAAACTCTCTGATAAAGTTTAGTGCCTTTTTTATTCCGAGTATTTAGACATCAGTTCAAATAACGTACATGTTTCAGATTTATTTGGAAATCTGCGTTTGACGCATCGGTTAGGGCTGGAAGGGTCAGCAGTGGCGACTTTTATGAATAAACGTTTCCTATTTATTCGTTAGTCCCGTTGTTTGCGAGTGGCTTTTCCTATGGCTTTATCACGGTCATTTTGAAGGAATTTTTTCGCGCAGCTTGCGCGAATATTCACGAGACACGCTTTACTCGTGTTTGCTCGCTGCCCGAAAAAAAACTGGTTGTCAGCTACTGCAATTTTTTTGGAAAAATGTTACGATCCCTGTACGATTTTAATAGATTTCATTTATGGAGAAAAATCTTCACGGAATTTTTACGTATTGCGTTGGCTGTTTTAAAAGTTTGTAATCTTTTGGATTTTAAAAGATTGCTCGTTACAAGCTTATTTATTTATTTGTGAAATGTGCTTCTTTGTATAAAATAAATGTTTATATAAAGATAATGAAAGTGATAAAGAAGCTTAAAACTTCCTGAATCTTCTAATATTCGAATTTCAAAATCAATTGAATCAGTTAGACCTATCAGATCGATCAGATTATTCATGTCAATAGATCAGTCATACGAATCATATGAATCAGATAAATGAGAACAATAACATCAACCAGATCAATCAGATCAATTATATGAAACATATGTATCAAATTAATTAGATCAATCATATTATTCAGATTACTTAGATCAATCATAAGAATCATATGAATCACATCAGTTAGGCTATTTAGGTAAATCAGATAAATGAGATCAATGAGATCAATAATATCAACCACATCAATCAGATCAATCATGTGAATCATATGGATCAAATCAGTTAGATCAATCAAACATTCAGAACAATCAGATGAATGAGATCAATCACAGGAATCTTATGAATCAGATCAATTAAATCAATCACATGATTCATATGAATCAGATCAATCATATTATGCAGATCAATCAAATTAATCATATCAATCATATGACTCAAATTAATAAGATCAATCAGATCAATAAGATCGATAAAATTTATGAAATCAATCAAATAAATCACATCGATCAGTTCAATCAGATCAATCAAGTCAATCAGATCAGTCAAGTCAGTTAAATCAATCAAGTCGGTCAGGTCAATAAGATCAACGAAATCAATCAAATAAATCACATCAATCAGTTCCATCATATCAGTCAGATCAATCAGATCAATTAGATCACTCAAGTCGGTAAAGTCAGTCAAGTCAGTCAAATCAATCAAGTTAGTCAGGTTAATAAGATCAAAAAAATCAATCAAATCACATCAATCAGATCAGTCGGATCAATCAGATCAATCAAGTCAATCACATCAGTCAAGTCAGTCAATCAATCATGTCAAGTCAGTCAATCAGTCAAGTCAGTCAATCAGTCAAGTCAGTCAGATCAATAAGATCAACAAAATCAATAGAATCAATAAAATCAATCAGATCAATCAATCAACTCAGTCGAATTAATCAAATTCCTAAACGGTCAACTATACAAATCTCAGATTCCATATAAGCGACGAATACAGAGGTACAATATAAAATAATACAAAACAGCCAACAAACTGTCGCGCATCGACACGAAAATATAACACGATTAACAATGAAAATATTATAGATTCCCTAACGAGTTCACATAATTATGGAATCTGATATTCCCGTTTCGTTTCTATTTCACTCGCCGAATAAAACCGTCTCCTTCCGACATCGATATCGATTGTTCCTCGCAACGTCGTTCGCGTTTCATTAAATCCGGACGATCGGCAAGTCAACCATGAAGACGGTAAATTAACACTGCACAGAGATGCACAGAATCGCGAGCAGAAGATGTACGGGCAAAAAAGAGCTCGCCGTGTAACATTCGCTATAAAGTCGCGATCTTAACGAGGGCGATTCTGCAAAAACGAAGAGCGAAAAAGGGGTAGTCGAATCTCCCGGTAACCGGTCGAAATTATTTTGCAATTTTATCGGTTCGTTTTGCACGGCCAATTGCTGCGCCATAAAAAGGGCGCGAGACGAGTAAACAAAACGGGAAGAAAAAAGAAACGGGACGGGGTGAAATTGAAAAAAACAGGCAGACGTCGAGCAAAATGCTGCCACCGCGAGAGCAATTGCTCGGATTAAATACACCGAGGGACCTTTTCATATCCAGATTTAATTTATTCACCGGGCATAGTCTTGCCGTGATGCCCGATCGAATCCAGATTACTCTTGATTGTCCCGCCGTCCGAAATATTCCATTAATTTCACCGAATACGCTCGCGGCTGTCGGAATTTTACAGCAAAACGTTACACGATTCTCTTTCGCCGTGTTGTTATGCTAATTCCCTTCGATTAATCAAACATATTGCTCCGATCTGTTTACGGGGTCGAATTGTTAAAGTCTCAAATGTTCCGAGATTTTTGAAGATTGCTTTGAAATTTTGCTGTTTTTAGGAAGTTCTGGTCGTTTTAAACTTTGAAAATTTCAATCTCAAGTTACGAAATTCGGAAGTTTGGAAATTGTAAAAACTTTGACATTTAGATCTTTCGATGAAGGGAAATTTCAGGACCTCGAACTTTTGTAGTTAGAATTTTCCGAAGTTTCGAAATTCAGAAGTTCGACGACCACAGAGTTCTGAACTACCAGCGTCTAAATATTACAATGGACTTCAATTTCTGCGTTCCAAAAACTTCTAAATTTTCATTTTCCAAAGTTTTAAAATTTGAAATTCTTAAATTTCTAAATTTTCTATATCCAAAAATACCAAGGTGGAAAATTGATAATTCCTAATTATAATATTCTAATGTCCTAAATTTGAAAAATCCCCTTTCCAAATTCCAAAGAGTAGAAATTAAAAATCCCTAGCTTTAACATTCCAATGTCTTAAATTTAAAAAATCCCCAAATTTCTAAATTTCAATCTCCTGAAGTCCCAAAGAGTAAAAATTAAAAGTCCCTAGTTTTAACATTCCAATGTCTTAAATTTAAAAAATCCCCAAATTTCTAAATTTCAATCTCCTGAAGTCCCAAAGAGTAAAAATTAAAAGTCCCTAGTTTCAACATTCCAATGTTTTAAAACTGAAAAATCCCCAAATTTCTAAATTTAAATCTCCTGAAGTCCTAAAAAGTAACAATTGAAAATCCCTAGTTTTAACATTCCAATGTCTTAAAACTGAAAAATCCAAAAGTTCCTAAATTCCAATCCCCTAAAGTTCCAAAGAGGAAAAATTAAAAGTCCCTAGTTTCAACATTCCAATGTCTTAAATTTAAAAAATCCCCAAGTTCCTAAATTTAAATCCCCTAAAGTTCCAAAGAGGAAAAATTAAAAATCCCTAGTTTTAACATTCCAATGTCTCAAAACTGAAAAATCCCCAAGTTCCTAAATTCCAATCCTCTAAAGTTCCAAAGAGGAAAAATTGCGAATTTCTAGTTCCAGCATTCCAATGTCCTAAAACTTAAAAATCCCCAAATTTCTAAATTTAAATCCCCTAAAGTTCCAGAGTAAAAATTGAAAAGTCCTAGCTTCAACATTCCACTGTTCTAAATTTCAAAAATCCCAAAAACCCCAAAATTTCCATCTTCCAAAGTCCCAAAAGTTCAAAATCCCCAAATAACCAAGTTCCAATTTCCCTAAATTTCAAGCTACAAAAATACAAAAATCTCCCAAAATCCCCTCAAGTCCTCAAAATTGCAGAATTCTGAACCCCTTATCCCAAATATGAAAACTTCAAAATCTCGACAAACTCAAGCTTCGCGCAAATGTTAATTCCGACAATCAGATTGTACTTTTTATACGAAATTGTACGGTAGCTACACATGTAGCGGGAAACGAAGGGTGGGGTTATTTCAGGATTTAATCTGGCAAACAAGCACGGCGGTGTTGCTAAATTTATTTACCGATGCGTAACGTAAACTTTCCAATATCGCACTCTGCCATACATCTCTTCAAAGAGGTTATTCAGATTTTATGAAAACAACCGAGTGCCCGTTGCTGAATACTAAATATAGACGAGCGGGAAAATGCAGCTTGTTCGAAAGCGAACGAAGAAATACACGCGAATATACTGAAAAACAGAGATGCATTCAACCTAGCTACATACATATACCTATTACAATTTTATCTTGTACTTTCCGTTCTACTTACTCAACTTCAACTTCTGCTAATTCAATTATTCTTCTTTACTGCCTCACGTATACCGAATTATTATTGCACGAGGAGCAATGCTGCTTTTCCTTTTATTAAAATTCTACAAACTGTATTCACGTGTTGGATCGCTGCCTCTTTTATTTATCCACCTAACAAATGTGGATGTGTGTTTTCAGTTTCAGATTTTTATTTTCTGGCAACTTGCGTTATATTTTCTGTGTAAGTATTTTTTTAGGCTGCTTATATTTTTCCTTTTAAATATTTTAATTCGTGCTTAAATGACTGTACATGTATGCATACATGTATTCATTCTTTGTAAAATGTATTCTCTGTACATGTATGCATACATGTATGTTTATATTCATATATATTCATTTTCGACATATGTATATCATTTATATATGTATGTCATGTATTGTATTATAGTTCAATTGCTAGTAAGGTCATGTAGTAAATCTACATATTATATAAACATATATTTGAACAGACACATGTGTAACATATGTGTTATATGCAGTTACATATAACAAACAGACAATTATGTGTACATTTCTATGTACACACATATGTAATATACAAGTGCAAGGTTAGTTATATTAGTGATCAAATAAAAATATGTAACAAAACGTAGTATCAATAAAACAAAAATACCGCGAATAAAACACGAATGCGTGTTTGGAAAGAAATGTATGCGTTTCATAAACATGTGAAATGAGTTAACACAACGATGTCCAGGAAAGTAAAGAATTTCGACAAAAGCTAAACATCATCGAGTAACATGCAAACGCGCGGGAAAACTCGTACGCACAATTTGTTCGGCAAACAAATGATACCTGACCCGTGAATAGTTTGCCGGGGTCCTCTGATGATCATGCTCGAAGCAACTCGGCCATGTTTCCGGTCAGTTTTCAGTAACAAATTATTCCAGCTCGCGGCAGCTTGTTAACGTAAACATAACGTCAATAACACCGTGTACATTTATCGGTGTCGTTAGATTAAAATGTGCTTATTTAAATCGCTCGTTCACCAGGTTACCGCAGACAAATCACGGCCGAATTTCGAATCGCTCGCGACTGCTATGGAAATCCAACACGCTTGTTTAATGCTCGAGAATAATTACTGTTCGCAGTTTTACAGTTTCGGAAATTATACATTTTTCGGTTTTGCAATTTTTAGATTTATACAGTTTTGGGTTTTGGAGATTTAGGAGTTATACGTTTCTGGGTTTTGGAGTTTTAGGATTTTTACATTTTTGGGTTTTGGAGTTTTAGGATTTTCAAGGTTTAATATCTTGGAAAAGTTAAAATCAACAATTTGGTAATTTGGTACTTTGATAAGTTGGAATATTGGTGATTTGATGCACTGGTGATTTGTTATATTAGTGATTAGGTAATTTGGTGCGTTGATAAGTTGGACTATTGGTGGCTTGGTGCATCAGTAATTTGTTATATTAGTGATTAGGTAACTTGGCTAGTTGATAATGTAATACATTGATAATTTGGTACATTGGTAGATTAGTACATTAGTAATTTAGTATATTGGTGATTTGGTGTATCAGTAATTTGTTATATTAGTGATTAGGTAATTTGGTGTGTTAATGCATTTATAATTTGATACATTGGTACACTAGTACTTTAGTAATTGAATATATTATTGATATGGTACATTGGTGATTAGGTAGTTTGATACATTGCTACATTGGTACATTAGTAACTTCTTGCATTGGTAATCTAGCACATTAGTAATTAGGAACATTGGTAATTTGGTACATTGATAATTCAGTAATTTGGTACCCTAAAACCCTAGAATTTCAGATTTGTAGAACTTTTGTACTTCACAATCTTTGTAACTTTCAAACGTGAAAATAATTAAACTTCATATCTCTATTACAAAACCTCTTCATTTTTAAACACTCTATTTCGCCATCCACAAAATATCCACAAACCCCATATCTTTCAAGTATCACAAATTTGAACACACTAAATCACATCAACCCTCCAGTATTACACTCCTCCACTGCAACATCCAGCTTCAGTGTGCCCAAGTCGCATCCACGGGCAAGTTCAGTGAGCCCCGAATGAAACGAATAAACGACTTTTCAGGGTAGAATCTCGTTTCGGGTGAACAAACGCAACGTCATGCAGGAGATTAGCAATGCAAATGCTTTGTCCCATTTTACGGATGGCCATCGTATATAAGCCGCGTAAGCCAGAGAGAAGTCGGTGGCACGGCGCGTGCAAACATAGTTAATGTTTCGATTCCGGCCAGGACTAAACCACCGACATAATATGCCGGGGTAAACACACTCTGTCGAAATTCCGGAACATTCCAAACAGCGTTAGACAGCCTGTCGTGCGTGATTAACCTGGTTACCGGAGAAGAATCACCGTCCGCGTGTTGCCACTAGATGAACTGTGGACCATTCGAAGAAATTCGTTCATATTGATTTTATGGTTGTCACTTCCTCAGTAGTGACGATTAAATGACAAATTATTAGGACACAAGTGGATACAATTGAACATCTAAATTCAAAACATGTTTCACTTCAAGTTTTGTATTTATTTTAATATTAGAATAGTTCTGACTGACGCAACCGTCGAAGAAATCGTAGGTTGACCCATTCCCGTGCTATTTATTTATCAGATGATTAAAACGAACAACGAAAATTAAAATGTGAGTATTTCATATTTAGGGATCCTTGATAATGCAACTTACAGTTGAACCCAAATTTCAAGTTGAGTATTCAAAATTTGAGTAAGGTTTGTCACGTTGTAAGTGTGTCACGTGTGAGACTCGCCAAAGCACGGGAAGGGGTTATAAGTTATACCTTGAAGCATTTTTTAATTGAGTCCATATTACACATGAAATCATGACAAAATAGGCAGTAGCTGAAATTAATAACTTCAAAAGAATTAAAATTGAAAACATTTCAAATAATTGTCCACCGACAACAAAAATTGCAAAGTTTGCCCTTAGACCACCATTTTCTTGAATATTGATATTTTTTGCAAGTGAAAATATAAATTAAGTCCCATGGAGTGTTTGTAATATAAACCTATAAAAGTTTTCGTACGATGAAGAAATTCAAATAGCATATGGACCATTTGCTAGGATATTGAAAAGTATAAAATAAGGTAACTCAGTATGGTAATTTGAAAGTTATGATCAATAGAGCAAGGTTTAGGTGGAGGATTTCAAGTGTACTAACCTCTACAAATAACTTTCGAGTTCCCTGTAGTTCGGCGTCCATAACTGTAGTTCAGGGGGTGGGTCTGTTTAATCTCATAAGAGCATATACACGTGTACGAGCTTATGAAAGATAAACGACATCACACGATTAAACATGACGAACAGCCTGCGATTCGAACTCTTTTATGGAACACGCGATCAAAGAATCATTCAATTTGTTACGAATTCAGATTGTGTTTGATCAAAATTTTAGAGCAAATTATAACTTAACTGAATTTGTTCGGTACAATGTTTCTACTTTAGAAAATATACATAAATTTCTATTTACGATAATTCACCCTTATATTATTATTTCTCAGGTTTTAGATTAACACTAAACCTACCAAAGAGGTCAAATTCTTTTACAAGTTCTTCATTTTATGTCACAAAATTTATTATGGCGATTTGCTTGAAATTTTTGTTGATCTTCACGAAGATGAATTAATGTGTAAAATAATTTACGTTTTATCATTTCTTTATTTATTTCTTGACTTCAATTTTAATTTCAAAGTTAGTGTTAACTGCCATTTTCCTAGTACTTTTGTTTAATTTCGAATTTCATTTTATACCGAAGATTCTTCTGTAATATTATTTTCAATTTAAAGTTCCCCGAAAATCTCACGACAGAATTAAATGAAGATTGCTTCCTCGTCTTCCAACCTCTGCTTACATCAAACGTTAGATCCCATATTAAAAATGAAAATTCCTAAAATCAGTCACAGAAGTATCTCTGGATTCCAGCAATTATTTTGAATAATAAACAGGAAAGAAATAGTTTTCATTAAGCAGGAAATGGGTGGAACTTTAACAGAAGGATATTTCACCCTTTGATAGCCGCGGCAAAGAAAGGATTAATTGTAATAAGATCGGAAAACTGGTTTCAAACGGTTCATTTTCCTTTGAATGCGCGATAAAAAATCGCTTGAAAACGCGGCGTTGTTTACCTCATTACCCAGACTGAATTGAAGTCCATCGCTTTGATCGTCACTGAAGGCTGTCTCGCAACGCTTCTGCTAATAAAATAGTTATGTAAAGTTATAGCAATCGGTTTTGTTCGACAGTGAAATGAGATTAAATAAGGGATGACTAAAATTCAGTTATATTCAGAAATTAACGAAATAAAAATTGGACAAGTTACGGCAAATTGAAAGATTAAGTTCACTCGGGAGGAATTATTTTTAATAACTTGTTAATCACTTACTAGCCAATTTTGCAAAATTAGAAAAATTCGGTTGAATTTTAATTCGAAAATTTAAAAATTCAGTAGTTAATTTGAGTTGTTGAATTCTGCGAAGCAAGGATTTAGCAGCGAAATATAAATTGACGTGAACGATTTGGAGCGTGATAATTTAGAAAATGATCAATCGTCGAAAATCGTGGAGAACGGTCAGTACAGAAAGTGGCGGTATTAAAATAATATCGATTTCGCGGAAAGAGTTCGGTTTATTCGATGAAACGTTGAATGGCCGGAGGGTATCCTAAATTTAAAGATAAAATCGATCGGTGTTATTCCAGCGGTCTTTTTGGTCCGTTCCAAGGGTCGTCTAATTGCCTCATTCGGCGAACGTGAATGGCTTTAAAAGGAAAGGGGCATTCATCGACAAGCTGTGACCTAATTAGAAGGGATGAAATGATACTCTGCTTGTTACCGGCGGGAAGGCTCGAAAACTCGGAATTTTCGCCGACGGGAAAGCGTAAAAACTGGAGAGATAGACCGTGATTTCGTTAGGCGACCGCAGATGACCCCCTTGTTATTTTTACAACAGCTATTTCCTACCGACGACGCGGTTAAGTTGAATTTCTCGACAGCATAGAGCCCGTCTAGCATTCCTCTGCTACGGAGAAATTAAATTAGGAAATATCTGTCGAGCGACTTTCCTCCGGCGACTAACGACGTTATATCTCCCTTTAAAACCTGCTTGCGCTCTGTAATCGTGTTTCCTTAATTTTTACATTGCCTGACGGCTAAGAAGAGCCTTAATGTCCCTCTAATTTCGCATTCGTCTTTCATTAAAGCGGCCGAGTTAAATGGACGTTTCCTAGACCCCTCTGTTTGTGTTTGACTTTTGGTTTAATGGAAGACACAGTTTCCATTCGGAGAAAGGAAGAATAATTTGTTTGAAATTAAAAGTTCGTTCGCGTAATTTATTCCGGGCGGTTCCTCTGTTCATTTTCGCCTCGGTATTTTATTCCTCGCAGCGTCTTTTATGTTTCATGATCTCGGCGCGCTTGTTGCAGTTCTCGGCACTGTTCGCTATTTTTTCACGAATGCGCTTTGAACATTTTTAAAATTTCAGCCTCGCGCGCGACTCTACCGACTGTAAATTGTTAATTATGACCTGGCAGTTATGCCTTCAGGAAAATAATCTTCTGGAAGATGTACGATGCTAAAGTAAATATGTATACGGTTCTCAGTTTCTGTTTGAGGATACTAAAGTGCCTTTATGTTTATCGCGGAATGTTCCTCGTGGACTAATTACAGTGCTAAAGATAGGAGGTGTGCTGAATAAAGTTGAGGAATCATTCCAAGTTAGGTGGAGTTCGTTGTCTGACCAGTTGCTTCTACTTCCACGTTTCACTGAACGCTGATTTTTCACACAAAGTTGTTTTACTTTATAATTGGTTATTAACTAATTGAGCATTAGTAGATTACAGAAATATAGTGAATTAAACTTTAAAACAATAATTTGATTTCAATCAAGTTGATCGCAATGTTGGCTAATACTACTTGAACGCTCATTTTTAACATAAAATTGTTATGTTCATTATAAAAATCTGTTTATTAACTAATTAAGTATTAGCAGATAACAGAAACATAATGAATAAAATTTTGAAGCAATATTTTTAAATTCAATCTGATCGCAATGTCTGACCAGTTGCTCATACTACTTGCATGTTTCACTGAACGCTCATTTTCAACACAAAATTGTCTTCACTTCTAATATAAATAATTGTTTATTAACTAATTAGACGTCGCTAGATCATCGAAACATAGTGAATTAAATTTTAAAGCAATAATTTGAATTTCACTCAAGATGATCGCAATGCCTGACCAGTTGTTGAGTTGCACTACTCAGAACTAATTTTATTCAGGACTGAGCATCTTATATTTTTATAAATACATGTTTAGTGCATTGTTTAGGAACAAATTAAATAGTACATAGCAAAAATAAGGTATAATATGAAATTCAATCTAATCCGTCCTAGTGTCTGACCATGCGCTGACTTGTACTACTTACACGTTTCACGAAACGCTAACTTTTGATACAAAATTGTGATTTCCAATGCAAAATTCTCTTCTTTATTACAGAAAATTTACGAGCAGTAGCAAAAATATAGTAAATAATAGTAGAGCAATAATATAAAATTGAATGCAGCTTATCTGGCCGACCAATTGTTGATTTGTACTACTTGCAAGTAAAATTTCGAAATTAGCAATAAACGATTAATCGCACATTTCCATGGTGCAGTAACATATTATTGTTCATGAAACAGGCAGTAAAATTAAACATTATCTCCGAGAACTGTTAATTATCGAAAGTGTTGATTACTAAACCCGTAATCGCGTCTAAATTTGAAATTAAATCCGATTATTCGGCGTTACTATATTCTGCGCTTCAGCTACGATTTTACCGAAGTTAGTTTTTTCTTTCGCGTCGTACCTTTCCACTACGATATGCTGATATTTCGGTTAACCTGGCCCGTATTAATGAGGGCGAGGAAAATTCGCAACAATCCGATTACAGATTCGAAATCCCCGCTATTAATGTCACCTGTATTTCGGTCGAACGGCTGAGGTATTTGCGCATGTATCATTAATTTGTATCAACAGTAAGTCGATTAATATATAAATATATGCAGTCGCCGTTACGTTGAACATTTGTCAGGCTCGGTATACGGGCGAGCAATCTGTTGTTTGCAAAACTCTGACATTTATTGTAGACTTTACGTGTTAGATGTTCGCGAAATCCTGATCACTGTGATTTCTGTTTAATTCCGTTCGGCAATCGTCGACGTGCAATTTATAACCGATTTTAGCTGACGGTGAAACATGAATTGTACTGACGAATATTATTCTCGCGCGAGCAACGTGCATTGTCAAATGATTTTCGTTTCATGTTACTGTTCGTTTCTGTTTTCGAAATTTTAGAGGAATATCACATACTCTTCAATCGGTTATTTCATATTTTTTCGTTTCGTCGAGGTTTCGATTTAATCGATCATCAGAATAATTCAACGCTTCAATTAAATATCCATGATCGTAATTAAGCCTCTTTTAATTAAAAATTTTATTGCATCCGATTTCTAACTGAAAATTAAAGTCTGCTTTCTAAGTTAAATTTAAGGAAGGTCTAAAATAAATTTTTATTAAGAACATTTGCAATTAAGAATTATTTTCAATCCTTAATTAAAAACTCTTCCACTTCGGAAGAAAATTTTTATTTTTAATTCAATCGTGTTTGGTCAGTCGAATATAGAAAAATAAATATTTGTTAAAAATGCACGAATGACCCCTAAATATTCAGATTCATAAAAAAGCAAGAATTAATAAAGTTTTTCATAGTAAGATTATATCTCTGAGGTCAATTAATGAGGAATTAGTGCAATATGAGGAAAATGTCCCAGCAGCTATGTTCAACCCGAGAATATTGTGATTAAGAAAAAAAATCAGAAATTATTACCCCGGAGAATATAATGAGAATAAATTTTGCTGCACTAATAGCAGCAAAGGCATTTTTTTTTATTTACCGTTCTACGACGATAGGTAAATCCACTTACCTCTTTATCACCCAGCTGATGTACTCTGCAATGAAGAAAAGCAGTCTGACCGACTGCTGTGGTCACGTTTCGAGGGACATTCATCTCGAACGTTGGTGCGTTAGTGACATTCTGATTGCCGAAGACATTTCCTCCCAACAACTTTTGATCCCGAACAAAAGTTCCTGAAAAGGAAAAACGATTATTTGGAACGGTGCAATTTTTACAATATTTTTATCGCTAACTTCATTATAATATTTCTTTGTGAGAATTTTAGAGGATTGTAGTGAAATTTTAGAAAAGTCGACCTAATCATAATAAAAATAATTGCAATTAAAATAGTAACATTTGATATGTGAAATGTAATTGTTTGGTTTGAAAATTTGTTAGAGATGCATTTTTAATTATGAGAGATCACTATGTTAAGTTCTCAATTTCAAATAAATCAACTCCCCAAAAATTGACAAAAATAGTATCTATTTTTTAATGTTTGCTATTGTTGGGTGTTTATTTTCCATTAAGATTCAAGCATTATTTTTCATCAATATCATATTGAAACATATGTAATCAAAATTTTTAGCTAGAATTCAGTTTTGTTTCACATACTAATATTCTAGAATTATAATTAATTTTAAATAAATCTATATATCTTCATTTCAAATTACTCTCTAAAAATTGAGAAAAAAATCTATTTTTTATTTTTTCTTTAATATTATAATAATTATGTTTCATCAATATCATGTGTGTTCTGTAATTAAAATTTTTAACTAGAATTTCTTTTATTTTCTCTACTAATAATATCCTAAAACTCTATTGTAAAACGACCACCTCAATTACTCTGATGTCTCATTAATTCCCTAAAGTGATACCAAAGTACGAATAGCAAGTACCACAGCAACTAACCAACCACTAAATTGCTTTTGTTTTTTTGTGCGGTGCAGTATGCAATTAATATAAAACGTTCCAGTGTTTTATGCGTCAGATTTAATTATGCGAACTCAACACCTGTTTGCTGACTTTAATCTGACGAATTTCAGCCGCGTTTAATTAATTAATTGCTGCTGTATAGTTCAACGCACGTGTCCACTCAATTAGCGCATTCTTTGAGAGCTTTCGATGCTTTGCTGCAATAGTATTTCAACAGTTTACATCTGGTGGTAATTGTGCGTGTAATGTGATGACTTTTCTTTCTTTGAAATTCTCAGTTAAAAATGAATTAATTAATGCAGATTTCAATTAATACTAAGAGCTGTATTGATTATAATATTGTCAATACTTTAGGGTTTTAACGTTCAATCGCAATTTTTAGGTTCTCAAATTTTATGATATATACATTTTTAAATTGAGCTTTTATATTTTGATATTATCAAGTTTCTAAAATTTTCAAATTTTCAAATTTTGACTTAATGAGTCTCATAAGTCTGAAATTTGCTAATTCTGAACTATCAAAAATTTCTAAATTTCCCAAATTCTAAGAATTTAAATTTTTATATACACAAATTTTCAAAATCCCGAATTCCAAATTACTGGATCCTTAAATTTCCAAGTTACCAAATCCCCAAATTCTGGAATTACCAAATTTCTAAATTTTCAAATGTCCAAATCCCCAAATTCTTGAATTTCCAAATTTCTACATTTTCAAATCTCCACTTGCCCAAATTTTCAAATCCCGAATTCCAGGTTTCTAAATTTCTAAGTTCACCCATCTCTAAATTTCCAAGTTACCATATCCCCAAATTTCTAAGTTCTCAAATCCCTAAATTTCCAAATTATCAACCCCCCAAATTTCCAAGTTCGCAACTTCCTAAATTTGCAAATCACCAAATTCCAAAATCCCCAATTCCGACTTCCCCAATTTTCAAATCTCTAAACTCACCGTTCCAACATTCCCAAGTCCCAAAATTAAAAAATCCCTATACTCTCAAATTTTCTGTACCCCCCTTCAGATCTTTAAAATCTCCAAATTTTCCACTCGTCAAATTTCGAAATCCACAACCAATACATGCCATATCAGCAGCACAATGCCATCAATGTTCCAGCATTGTCAACAAATATTGGAAACCCTAGAGAATCAACAATGGATACTAATCGTGTATGGTCTGAGCAAGAACATTGTTACTCTGTACAACAATTAACATACGTATAATGCATCCACGGTTCCACGTGACAGTGGATCAAACTCAACAATTCCATTGAGAAACGAATGACCAGGTGTCAACGATAACGTTAACACCTGAGAACCCATTGTGCCGAAGGTCACAATAGTCTTTTACGGGGCTGACTATTACGAGGTCACATCGACAAGCAATCGTCACCGCGTTGCATTGTGATTTCTATTGGGCATTGTTAGCGTTATCAAGAGAAATAGCGGATTCCCAGTGACAGCTGTCAGTGTACACACTTCGTTATTGATTGTCGTCGTTTGAGGCAGATAACTATACGGGTTCCTGGCTAACCGTGAACCAAAATCGCCACCGACAGATTAGTTGGAGCTTTCAGAACCGGCGCTCGATAGTGAAGCCGAGAGTAACTTCCTGTGGATCGATGAATCGCTTTCGGCGACGATGAATGAAATTCTTACTGAAACGAGCTGATTCCTGTCCGAATTCGCTCCGAATGGAATCGAGTTTGGACAACGAACGTTTTAGGACACGGGTTCGAATGGTAAACGGCAGAAATGGAGGGTGATTTTTGGGGGATGAATTTTTAGCCTTTTCTTTTTTACGTTTATGATTATTATTTGGATTTTAGGGATTTCGACGGATTATCTTTATTATTATATTTTTATAGGTTTAGATTTTGTGCGGTGATCTAATGTGGAATATAATTCGCAGTTATTTAAGACGTAGTAATTCGACACGTGGAGAGTTAATGCGCGGTAGTTGGACACGTAGTGATTTAGTGCGCAGTAATTTAACGCACTGTAGTCTAATTTTAGCAGTACAATGCGTGGTGATCTAATTCGCAGTAATACAACGCGCGGAGATCTAATGCGTTGTATTACAACGCGTGGTGGTTCGATGCGCAGTAGTTCAGCGCGTGGTGACTCAATGCGCAGTGACGTAATGCGCAGTAGTTCAGCGCGTGGTGATTTGATGCGCAGTAGTTCAACGCGTGGTGACTCAATGCGGAGTAGTTGAACGCGTGGTGATTCGATGCGCAGTAGTTCAGCGCGTAGTGACTCAATGCGCAGAAGTTCAGCGCGTGGTGATTCGATGCACAGTAGTTCAGCGCGTGGTGACTCAATGCGCAGTAGTTCAGCGCGTGGTGACTCAATGCTCAGTAGTTGAACGCGCTGTGACTTAATGCGCAGTAGTTCAACGCGTGGTGATTTGATGCGCAGTGACTTACTGCGCAGCAGTTCAGCGCGTGGTGACTCAGTGCGTAGTAGTTCAGCGCGTGGTGATTCGATGCATAGTAGTTCAGCGCGTAATGACTTAATGCGCAGGAGTTCAGCGCGTGGTGACTTAATGCGCAGTAGTTCAACGTGTAGTGATCTAATTTGCAGTAATACAACGCGTGACGATCTAATGCGCTGCAATACAACGCATCGTAACATCACATATGGCAACATAACGCGTGGGAGTACGATACGCAGCGATACAGCACAGGGTAATTTAACTGGTTAGTGATATAACATTGACTTACTATTTTACTAATTCTGTAATTTTCTATTTTACTGTTATACTATCCTATCATTCATATTATTTTGCGATGCATCAATTTACCATTTCATTATTATAACATTTTATTATGTCACCATTTTTTGTACTTTGTAATATTCTCCTCTTTCATCAGTTTTATCATGTAATCCTATAATTTCATCATTGCATTATTTTATCATATTTCATCCTTTTAATTTATTAGTTTCTCGTATCGGTTCACGTAAACATGCTTTTAAACTTGTACCTATAAATCAATATTACTGAACATCGATAACCATTAGATTCACCGAATTTTAAATTCATTTCATTGAGGATATCAAGGTAATTAAGATACATAAATTTTAGATAGTAAGCCACGGATGTGCTATTTACATTAATAGGTACTCATTTTAATGGTAATTTCGTCGAAAGCTAAAATTTAGTATTAAATTTACTGATTCATAATGCAATCGGCGATTTCTTCTTCCTGAATCTTGTTAATTTTACATTTAAGTTGTGCAATTTTCAACAAATGTATTTGCACATTATTCACTCTTTCATACAAAAATATATATTTGAATTTTTATAAATTGTTCTAGTAAAATCAATATTATTACTGCACTTAAAATTAGTTATTAATTGTATCAACAATACTAATATTAAATTAATAGTATGTTTATACACAAGTATTAAAAATTCGTACTAATATTAACACGAATTAAGAAAATAAATATTTTCAATTAGAGAAATTTATTTGAACAGAACAAGGTACCATTGCAAAGTCATGACACTTTAATGAATAACAACAAAAATTGTACTTAAGACATGAGATATTCAAAATAATTTAATTGCTCATAAAACTTGCTATTCACGTAACATAACGCAACGAGCTATTATTAAATATTACCATCTTCTTAATACTTATATTGCAATTTTGCAATTGCAGTCTTGTTCTATAACTCAAATTACATTAATTATTTGCTGAAATTTTCAATATCTTTACATATAATTTTTATAATAAATATCGTTTACTTTTTACGACAGAACACCTTTATTTCTTTACTGATATCAATATCAATAAAATTGAACATGAATAAGAATACATAACACGACAAAATAAATTGAAGAGTAGTTTCGCGGACTTAAGTAATCAAGATTGAAGAAATCTCCAGGCAAATTAAATTTCATTCCCATTGTTTCTACGGCAATGATGTTCGCAATCTGTGAACGGGGGCCGACATTTTCGCGTTCGTTCCAGCCAATTCGGATCGAAAACAAGCGCAGAGAAAATGTCAGAAGATGCTCTCTGCATCTCGTTTCGTTTATTAATCCGAGAATTTTAACAGAAGCCGAAGGAAGCGGCGCAATATTTGCAGATTGCGTTCGCCTAACACGGCTCGACCAGTTTCTTCTTCAAAGACTAATATTCTATTTTCCCGAGTGGCCGAGCTTTCAGCTCCCGGGAATATTGCTACTCGTTGCCCTAAGTGGTCTCGAGGAAATTCGGAGGTTCTTGCGATCCCAGGATGGACGGAAGGATTTTTGCTAATTAACCGAAGAGATTGGATCCTAGAATCTCTCGAATTTCTTTGCCGAACACTCTTCATAAATGTCGTCCGTTCGGACTCTCCGATTTCCTCTGTTTTAAAATCCGCTCCAATATTATTTCACTGTCAAATTATTTCTGCTTCAAGAGTAATATGTTAACTATGTCTCAAATTATTTACGTTCTTATACACGTTCTGTAGACGAAGAACAAGATCTGTTGATCTGAAAATTGTCAAGATAGAGAACTTCATTTACTACAGAGATTGGCCTTTCATGTGTGTATAAAGCACATATGTATTATCTCGATTATCACATTAAAATGCTCTGTACTAATAAACGAATATTTCAGTAAAAATATGATGTAGTAAATAAAGTACTTTAATACATATGTACTTTACGCATAAGACATAAAATACATATGTGTAATATAAAATACACATGTAGTTTGCAGATAATATGTGTTTTATAATGCATACGTATTTCATAGATGATTCGTATTTTGTAGAAAATATTTTGCAGATTTTATTAACATAATTAATAAAACACATATGTATTTCTCCACATATGACTTATCTGAATTAACGAGTAACATGCAATTAACACTGCAACAGAATATCTTACAATTTAGTTACGTATTTGAATTTCTCTGAAACAAGACTCAACTGTGAATTTAAAACTGTTCGAATTAAAAAAGAAGAAAGTACACCGATTAATTTTGAAACCATGAACACCGACCGGTTTTATCCCTCCCAAAAATTTCACTTCCGCGCGAGTCGAACGAATCGATGGGTCGATTTATAACGCGGAATAACTGATATCATGAATGTTCTCCGTGGAAAAATAAACGTCCGATTTCGGAGGAAAAAGGGCTATCGTTATCGTGTCCGCCATATTATTAATCACGAAACGGTAGGTTTGAATTATGGCATCGAAATGCTCCAGGCACTGTTCGGACATGTAACGATTTTTGCTCGCTGCAATCGACAACTCCGTTATTTAGTGTGCCATATCTATTGATCACTGTGAACCAAACGAACCGCAATGACGAAATTCCAGTTTAACGTCATCGAACACTGGTAATGCTGCTGCGATCGCTGCTTTTTATTGTGTCATTCGATTTGTGTCAATTGCATCGAATGAATGCGCAAAATGTTACGTTGTAGCTTTATATTTTGCAGGATAACACTATTAGTACTTGCATACTAGTATTAATTTTATAGTTCCGTATATTAATTTTAATATTGTTGGTAAATTCATTCGTAAATTGTTCATCAAAGTTAAGGAGCTTTGAAGTTCGCTATTTTTTGTGATAGTGAATTTATTATTTTTATTTTAAAAAATCTTTGTTGCGATGGAATATTTAATTTTATAATTTTATAAATTTGTGTTGGGTTGAATATTTTGGAAGTGGTTAATGATTTTTGATAAAGTGATTCTTTTATAATTATGCTGTGTTTAGGACATTCTTGTCTTAGTATGTGTATTTCAGTATGTCTCAGTTTGTCTCAATATCTCTCAGTATCTCTCAGAGTCTCTCAGTATCTTTCACTGTCTCTCAGTATCTCTCACTATCTCTCAGAGTCTCTCAGATTCTCTCAGTGCCTCTTAGAGTCTCTCAAAATCTCTCGGTGTCTTTTACAGTCTCTCAGTATCTCTCACTATCTCTCAGTGTCTCTCAGATTCTCTCAGTCTCTCTCAGTGCCTTCTATCATATCTCAGTGTGTCTCAGACCATCTCTCTACATCCTACTATGTCTCATTACGTCTCAATGTGCGTCTCAACTTATTCCAACCATCTAAAATCTCTTATTTCTTCTCTATTTTTTCTCTATTCACTAAATTCCTATTCTCCAACTCTAAAATGTACTATTTATCAAAATACGAAATTTTCAAAATTAATTTCCAAAACCACTAAAGATTTGAAAATGTTCTAATACTTGATTACCCAAAATACTCCTGAATAACATGCTCCAATATTTCAAAAGCAATTCACTATTATTTACAAAATGACTAAACTGCAAATTAACAAATAATTCCAAGCTAAAAACTCTAACCGTAAAAATTGACTGACCCTATAAAATTCTCGAGTCCTTTAATTTCCAATTCCGTGCACACTCAGACCTGTAAGCGCCTGATCCTGTAAGACTTGTAACACGAATCTTCCGATTCGCGAATAGAATTTGCAAAACGTAAAGTTTAAAAATGTTTAACTTCCTCTCACGTATAAAATTCAGCCCGAATTTGGTGACCCAAATTTCTGGAATAAATTACAAGTTATTCGAACAATGCTCACGTTCTCACGTGTTGCATCCTTGATACCAGCTTCAGTTTCCTCCGTACAGAACCGCCACAATTTACACAATACAACGAATTCTACGGCATCGATAGTTTCCCCCAAATAGAATGATAAAATCGAATCGAACGATATTCACTGAATGGTAACGCGAAAAAAAGGGGGACCGTTTGCACAGAATTAACATACGAATTCCGGTGAAACTAATAAAAATTCCATCATCGTCGGAAACCGGGCTGGAATCTGCATAATTCGATCACGCCAAGGCTCAACAGAATTCCACGGGTGCGCGATAAAACAACATTCGAAACTGAATATCCTTTCGTGAAATGACCCGGCGGCCAGTTAAACTCTCTCCATACACGATATACCTAGAAACTTTTAGGGACATTTATTATACGTATATGTTTCACGATACTTGAGGGTTCTGTGTGGAGATTATTCTGAACTTCTTTATTTCTTGGCTTCTAAACAACATTCATCCTTTATATTTTATATTGTACCTTTATACATTCATAATTTTGCTTATATACAAATTTTGCTGAACATTCATAATGTTGATTGGAAGTTTACAAAGTGTTTAAAAGTGTATACATTTCTTAAATTAGTGAATCAAATTTTTGAGAGCACATGAATTTTTCAATTTGAATATTTGCGAATTTTTCAATCAATTTATTTTATCACATGTAAATGTTTGAGTTTGCAAATTTTATATTACTGAATCAATAAATTTGTACATACACAAATTTTTCAGTTTGAAAATCAATTTATTCTTTAAATAAAATATTTAGAAGTATTTACATTTTTCAACTTGAAAACCTGTATATTTCTAAATCAAAATATTTCAAAGCACATCAATTTTCCAACTTGCAAATTTGCATATTACTGAAGCAACAAATTTAGAATTACTTAAACTTTCCCATTTGAAAATGTATAATTTTCTACATAAAAACATTTAAAAGTGTATGAACTTTTCATCGTAAAAATTTGTATATTTGTAAATGAACAAATTTGCAAGCATGCAAATTACTTGTGTAAATTTCAAACTACCATAACCCAGAAATTTGAAAGTATATTTTGTCAGTATAAAAATATGTCACCTTCCGAACCATAAAATTGGAAAATTTACAACTTCCATCCAGATGGAAGTAAACTAGATGGAGTTTCCTCTCGATACATTATTCAAATAAAACTTTTAATCGAGACTAGACCGAGCAAACAAATAACCCGAATTACAAAAATATAAAGCCAGAAAGTACTTGTTAGCGAATTCCACATTTTTCAGTGGGTGAAATCTGGTCAGGAGACATTTGAACAGTGGTGTGCGTGGGCGCTGTAAATGGTAGTAGCTTTAGAGGGCAATATTACAAAGATCACAAGCGAGATAGCCTTCGCGTCAGACGTCCGATAAGTCGTTTTACGACGACTGTAAAAAGCTGGCGATATATCTCCTTTCAGAGTGTCAGAGGACGGAAGTCACCCCTTTTTCCCGACAAAAGCCTCGCTGCAACCTGAATTCGGACCAAAGAGATCCTTTCCACTTCTGTCCGAAATGATCTGTTAACTTTCCTCCCTGTTTGGATTTAATATCCGTCAGACGGTTATCTGCGGGTTGTTTTCTACAGCGATGTTCATTAAATAACCCGTGATTCATCGTTCTCTGTATTCTCTTTTTCAGACGATTTAGATAGCTCTATATTTCATGCGGGACGGAGATCGATCAAACATAAAGGACAGTTTTTCTCTACCAAAAACATCAACGTAAATACGTTCACGTATCATAGCTTATCTCCGCTCGTTGAATATTCATTTATTCATTTATTTCTTAATTTTTAAATTCGTTCTTGGGTTAGAAAAGTGAAGTTAAACTTAGAAAATTTCACATTTCATTTCGAAAATTTTCCAATTACTAAATCACTCTATTTTCTTCTGAAAACAGTAAGGGGTTTTCATTTTTTTTTCTGAGTATAGGAATATATCTGCTTATTATGATTTTTTCAAATTCTTTGTCAAACTCTAGTTCAGGCTAATTTACAGTTTCTCACATTCTATATTTCCCAATTTCTCCATTTCTTAAATTTCCCAATTTCTCAAATTTTCCAATGTCTCAAATTTCCCAATTTCTCAAATATCCCAGTTTCTCAATTTTTCAGTTTCTTAAATTTCCCAAATTCCCCAATTTCCCAACTTCTCAAATTCCCCAACTTCTCAAATTTCCCAATCTCTCAATTTCCCCAATTTCTCAAATTTCCCAATTTTGCAATTTCACAATTTCTAAAATTCTCCAATTTCTCAAGTTTTCCAACTTCTCAAATTCCCCAATTTTTCAAATATCCCAGTTTCCCAATTCTTCAATTTCTTAAATTTCCCAATTTCTCAAATTCCCAAATTTCCCAACTTCTCAAATTCCCCAACTTCTCAAATTTTCCAATTTTTCAATTTCACAATTTCTCAAATTCCCCAATTTTTCAAGTTTTCCACCTTCTCAAATTCCCCAATTACTCAAATTCCCCAACTTCTCAAATTCCCCAATTTCTCAAATTCCCCAATTTTTCAAATTGAATCGTTGAATATTAATTTATTAATTTATTTCTTAATTTTGAAATTCATTCGTGGGTTAGAAAAGTGCGCTAGAGTCTTAGATTTGCAAAGTTGTACATTTATAAATTTTCAAATTTAAGTTTGTTAAAATTTCAAGATTAACATTTTCAAATTTACGAGTACAATTTTTAAACCTACGAATTTGTACAATTTTCAAGCATACGAGTAACATATTCAAGCTTATCGAATTTCATTAATTTTATTACTCAACTTATTTTCAAGAATCTGAAGCTTTCTCTTTAGAAGTCTATATTTAAATAAACAAAAAGACTTGTTTCTTATTTTTTAAATACAGTTGTTACTAATACAATTCCCAAACTCGCAAACAAAATTTGAATATGATTCCACATTCTATCACACAATAACCACATTTTCGTGAACAAATACATTTATTAATAATTACCAGCATCGGTTACAACGGCAAATTGGTAACAATTCGCAAATCAATTTATGACCGAACAGAATCAGTAACATGAATCTGTAATTGAATTGATTTGTAGTCTGTAAACATGACGGAGGTGATAGAATTTTGTTCCCTGCACGGTGTATTCGAGCGAGCGTTCCTTCGATAAATCCTTGGACGTCACAGATGTCTTCGGGATCCTTCATATTCGCGTGGAAAAGGATTCCACAAATGGTACAAGTTTGCGAATTTCTCAGCCGGGGTGTTCGACCAATGTCCCTCGAAAATTTCGGGGCAACCTTCGAATTTCCGTGAACGTGACATCCGGTAAGACAAGCTGCTCCCTTTGGTCACCATTCTCGTGAATCATGAATTCAATCGATGACTGTGGTAGAAGTGGTTTATATACCGAATTTCCTTGCGCAATTTTCGGGATTTATGATCCTGAAAAGTGATTTCCGCGCGAGAAAAACAGTAGGGCGTCTACTTGGTCTACGGATATTGTAGATTCGAGGTAGATTTAGGGACGTGATGAGACTTTTTTATTTTATTTTGCGAAAATCAGTAAGTTGTGTTGGAATGCATACAGTATTATATGGACCCTTTATTTTTTAAGTTAATGCTGTTATTAAAAAAAATTCCTTTATATATTTCCAAATTTTTCCAGTTACTAAATCACTTTATTTTCATCTGAAAAGAGTAAGGAGTTTTGATTTTTATATCTGCTTATTAATTGTATTTATTTCCTGCCATTGCAAGTTAACACCACTTCAAACACTCTGATAATATTACAGTAAAAATGTAATAACACAATATATGAACGTATTTATTGTAAAAGCTCACTGAATAACAGTCTCTCGAATGTAAAATTTATTGCTCGTTTCTCGTCCGATTAAAGAAACGAGCATGCAAACAAATAATTCAATCACACGGTATTTGTTACTGCACGTTACATCGCGAGATGAAATTTAATCCGTCTGTTTCTTTTTCCGATGCATTTAATTTAATCGTCATCGAATCGCGACAAAACGATAGTAACGAAGCGGATTTCGAGCAATAATGCGTCGCTAATTGTGTTCCTGTCGAATCGAAAAGAGAGAGATCGGATTTAATGGTCGATCATTCAGGACGCGAATTTTCATATGCAATTAAACATGAAAATTTGTGCAAAGGAAGCGGTCGCGCAGCAGTCTCGGAAATTCATCAAAAAGTGTATTTCGCCGTGACGTCGAGTGGTTATGAGAATCAGCTTTAATTACATAGGGGGTCAGTAATTGCAACCGGTTAATTAGATTTTCAGGGCGGCGTGCGATTCTCGCTACAGGAATAGCTGACCGACGACGATCCGGATAATAACGACGTGCAATCAAAACTGTGTTTGCGACTGAAAAAAAATCCTTGTCAGCCATTTATTCACCGCGTTTCCTGCCTTCTTCCTTCACCCGATTTCTCCCTATCTCCAATTTCGAAATTCACTAACTTTCGACGTTTGACCAAGTTGTGCTTCTAAATTAAATTCCAAGATTCAAATTTTTTCATTTTTAAATTGTCAAATTTTTATATATGTAGGTTTTATATGATCGAATTTCTTACGCTAATATTTGAGTTATCGAGGTTTTTAATATATCAATTTTTAAGTCATCATGTTTCTTGGTATGTAAGTTCATTAGTCACTATTCTTAGTACGCAAAATTTTGAAATTATCCAACTTCTCAATATGCAAATTTCCAAATCACCAATCTGAGTATGCAAATTTTTAAATCTTCGCAACATGAGAATTTCTGAATCTCCATATTTTCATATATAAAATTACATATCAAATTACCCAAGTTATCAAGTTTAGAAGTCGTCGAATTCTTAAACTTTCAAACATTTTACTATGCAATGGAAAATATACAAATCGTAATTTTTGTAGTGGAAATTTTCAAATGACCAAATTCCTTAATTCCTGTTTCCATATTTCAAACCGATTAATTGTCCAAATCTATAAATTACCAAACTTCTTAATTGAAATATTTCCAGATAACCAAATTCCTCGATTTCCTTCCATATTTCAAACCAAATCTCCAAAATACCAAATTCTCATACAATAGCAAATTACCAATGGTCCAGCCTTAAATTTCGAAACTCCAACACATCGAAATGTCGAGACAATCTCCAACTTTCGAAGTCTGCGAACTTCTTAATATTCAAATTTCCGAGTAGCGAAATTTCTACATTTGTATGTAACGTAGAACAATGCCGGCGGTCCCGAAAACCATGAGTCGACCCATGGAGTCCCATTACGGTCATAAATTGTGACAGAAGGCAGATTCCCAAGAGCGGTGCCGCGTCAAAGCCAGAAACTTGGTCGCGTTGTTCTATTATGCAACGGAAAAGCTGGAGACAACAGCTGCGTGCGACATTGGGAATAGAATTTACCATCTTTCGTCGGTGACTTCTTTCGGGGTGAACCACACGACACTCGTTGAAATATCGATGAGACGCGAGCGTCCGCGAAAATCGTTGCTCATCTAGTTACTAGGATACAGTCATCCACAGAAATGTATCTTTCGTAAGATTCGCTTAACTATAGCAACAGAAATCTCTTATTAGTAGTTTTCTGGGGATTTTTAATGGTTTGGACCACTTTCCACTGGGTACTAAATTAGGATTTGTACATTTTGGAATGGATAATATTTGATATTGTAGGTAAATTGTACAGTCATCCACAGAAATGTATCTTTAGTAAGATTCGCTTAACTATAGCAACAGAAATCTCTTATTAGTTGTTTTCTGGGGATTTTTAATGGTTTGGACCACTTTCCACTGTGTACAAAATTAGGATTTGTACATTTTGGAATGGATAATATTTGATATTGTAGGTAAATTGTACAGTCATCCACAGAAATGTATCTTTAGTAAGATTCGCTTCACTATAACAACAGAAATCTCTTATTAGTAGGTTTCTGGGGATTTTTAATGGTTTGATCCACTCTCCACTGGGTACAAAATTAGGATTTGTACATTTTGGAATGGATAATATTTGATATTGTAGGTAAATTGTACAGTCATCCACAGAAATGTATCTTTCGAAAGATTCGCTTAACTATAGCAACAGAAATCTCTTATTAGTAGTTTTCTGGGGATTTTTAATGGTTTGATCCACTTTCCACTGGGCACAAAATTAGGATTTGTACATTTTGGAGTGGATAATATTTGATATTGTAGGTAAATTGTATTTAATATCGTAGATGAATTGTGTTTGTATACAACTTTAGAGATCTGGAGAATTGTGCACTTAGGAATTTGTGGACATTGAAATTTGGAGATATGTAGATATGTTAATTTAGGGATTTGGTGGTCTACGAATTTCGGCGTCTAGGGATTGATCTGTGGGGTAGATTGTCTAGAGAGTTAGGTGACATTAGTACTCGGGGATGTAAATTGGGGATGTAATTTGGAGATTTAGGGACCTGAGGATTAACAGATATGAAAATGGATCTTACTGTACAGAAATACAGGAACTTACAAATTTGGGAATCTCGAGATTGGACGACTCTTTGAATTGTTGAGTTTAGGATTTGAAAATTCGTAAATATGGAAATTTAGGGGTTTGACGTTTTAGGAATTTGGGACAAGAGGAACTTGGGAATCTAGGGATTTTTTGACCTGAGAATTTGAGGATCTAGGGATTTGACGATCTAAGAGTTTGAGGATCTAGGGATTTGACGATCTAAGAGTTTGAGGATCTAGGGATTTGGCTATGTGAGAATTTGAGGATCTAGGGATTTGACAATCTGACAATTTGAGGATCTAGGGATTTGACGATCTATGAGTTTGGGGATCTAGGGAATTGGCTATGAAAAAATTTGAGGATCTAGGGATTTGACAATCTGACAATTTGGGGATCTAGGGATTTGACGATCTAAGAGTTTGAGGATCTAGGGATTGGCTATTTGAAAATTTGAGGATCTAGGGATTTGGCTATGTGAGAATTTGAGGATCAAGTGATTTGACAATATGAGGATCTAGGGATTTGACGATCTATGAGTTTGGGGATTTAGGAATTTGGCTATGTGAAAATTTGAGGATCTAGGGATTTGGCTATGTGAGAATTTGAGAATCTAGGGATTTAGCCCTATATTTTAGTCATATAGGTATTTGGAGACTTCAGATTTGCGGATCTGGGGATTTGAGACTGTGGAAACTTGGGATTTGGGAAAATATAGGGAAATTGAAATATTCGAAGATGTGGAGGTGGAAATTTGAAAACTTTCAATGTTTAGAAAATTAGGTAATTGGGAAATTAAAAAATTAGAAAACTTGAAATTGGAAAATGGGTAATTAGATAATTGGGAAATTAGGAAAATGGTAAATCGAAATGGGAAAATGGGGTAATTAGATAATTGGGAAATTAGGAAAATGGTAAATGAAAATGGGAAAATTGGAAAATGGGGTAATCAGATAATTGGGAAATTAGGAAAATGGAAATGGGGAAATGGGGTAATTAGATAATTAGAATATTAGGGAAATGCAAGATGGAAATGGGAGAATTGGAAAATTTGGTAATTGGATAATTGGGAAATTAGGAAAATGGTAAATGGAAATGGGAAAATTGGAAAATGGGGTAATTAGATAATTTGAAAATTGTAAAATGGCGTAAGTAGATAATTAGAAAATTAGGAAAATGAAAAATTGGAAAATGGAAAAATTGGAAAATGGAAAAATTAGAAAATTACAAAATTGGAAAATTTGGTAGCTTTAAAGCTCTAAACCCTGGAAATTGTACATTGAAGTACAAAGATTCGAGAACAGTAAATCGTCGAAATGCACACACGAACATCTACCTTCAAGATTGCGGCGTCGCAGTCGAGTATCTACGTTCTTGGTTCGCCGCCGAAGGCCCGTTTCGAAAAGCAATCGATGGGAATCGTTCCGCAAACATTTTACACGGCGATTTATCGCGAATGGAATGCTCGAAGAGAGACACGCAACGGCACAGCCGGATACGGATGTTGGAAATTTATTAACCGCGCTAGGGAGCCCGAACGAGCGCGGCAGAATGTAAACAAGATTGCGTACAGCGTCCAAGTATCGCGATGCAACGTTTACAGCGGAAAGTAATAAAACCCTGGAAGCTTTTGTCGGTCGTGGAATCTGCAACGCGTAATTTTTCTGAAAATTTTGATCTAGCGCGCAACGAACATCCCGAATCCGATCCGTGTCTCTTTCGGCTCTGACATGCAGACATTTCGCGAAATTATGTCGCACTCGAGCAAAGAATTTTCACTCTTCAACGGGTCTTCGAGTTATTTCGAGGATAGAAAGAAATTCAACGACTTGACGTATGATGTCGTGCACTATGGTCTGGAAAGTTGGCAGAAGAACCTGTATTGCTTTCGTCTGCCAACTCACCTTTCTGATACGTTCTGTCGAATCAATACAGTATTAAACATTTGGAAGGTCAAATGTTATAGTGACTCTTCATTAAATTGAAAATTCTCGGATAAAAATGTGAAATAAAGATACGGTGACTTTCAAGAGAGCGAAATGAGGGATGAAAATTTAATTAGGATTAATTTATACGGGAGGATTCTAATCAAGGAGTTAATCAGAACATTCTATAGAATGAAAGAAATTATTCTGTGGATGAAGGAGTTATTAAATCATCCTTTACCGCGCTAAGTTTTCAAGAATATACATGAAAATCTATTACCGAACTGTCTTCTTCATTATACTATTCATGAAAATAAATGAACTAGAAATTACGTATTTCACCGTGCAACCATATTTAAAATTTATATCAAATATTTCTGCATTAACCTGTGTGCAATACACAGTTACTTTGAAATTAAAAATGAAGTTGAAAAATAAATAAGCAAATGATAAATTAATATACACATTAATTCTTCGCCTTCATGAAGATCAGCAAACATTTTAATTGTCTTAACAAATTTTTTAAGTAAAAATGAAAAACTTGTACAAGGGTCATTTTCTGGTAGTTTCAGTGTTAAATACGATGAGTATATTCCAACAATATCAGGTTTATTTAATCTAAAAATGTGGAAACTTGAAAATTGAAAAATTTGAGACTTAAAGAATTTAAATTAATATTGCAATAATTTCAGTCCTATCTTCTTGCACGTACACTTCTAATAAATGTATTGCAAATCGAGTGTTTTTGAGAAACAAGTGCTGGAAATCTCGAAGAATCCCCGAATTTTCAAGCAGAACTCGTAGAATCAGCAAACAGTTAAAACAGCTGCACAGGCGATTACACGCAGTTTCAGACAGCTGCAGTGGATTTCTCGAATTAGTGTAGTATGAAACATGGTTGGGCAGAATTTCATTAGTGTTGTGGATGATGAAGCGTGCTGGCCGCCCTCGCGAGTCTTTTCATTTTTCAGTCAATAAATTAGTGTTACGTGCAAAGCACCCCTTTTATTCTCGATAACTTAGTGTTGCGAATAATTAAGACCCCCTTTTGTCGCATGTCGGCTTTTTTGTTTCAGTTCATATCCACCGAATTAATATCACTAAATAAAAAGTCGGCCGTTAGAAATGTTCCAGCCGGATTTATATTCCGATGACAGTTATGAATTCGTTGAATGCTCTTTTGGTTGTTGAATCCTTTTTTTAAACACCCTTCGTGGCTGTTGTTATTTTTTTAATTGCCGCGTCGACAATAATTCAACGTTCGCTGCTGAAAATACCGGTAGAAACTGTAATTGTTTGACGGGGAACAATATTTCTCACTTTTTGAAATGTTGTGACATTTTTAAACGCGTTCAACTCTTCGGGCTTTGAAACATTGTTGTTGACCCGATCATTTCGTTTCGGTTAAAACGTTCGCTGTTTTCCAAACGGAAATGTTTATGAACGGTTTTAACTGTTGACGCTCTTTCGAAGAATTTTTATTCGTCTGAAATTCTCATTGTGACTTACGTTTTCAATACTAGTTTACTGTACCTGCTGTACTGATACTAGTACCTAATCTCAGTTGCTTGTCCACCAGATATAATGGCCTTTCCTGTGTCATTTATTTATCAGATGCGTCAGTCAAGATTAATCATATAACATTAAAACGAACAAAGAAAATTAAAATGTGAGTATTTTATATTCAGGGATCTTTGATAATGCAACTTTTAGTTGAACCTAAATTTCAAGTTGAGTATTCCAAATGTGAGTAAGGTTTTATTTGAGCTGTAAGTGCGTCACGAGTGAGACTCGCCAAAGAACAGGAAGGAGTTAATTTCTTAAAGATATTGTATCTTTTTTAAAATTTAATAATTTTACGAATTATTAACCGACCTGGTATAGGTCATTTGAATATTCAAATACGATAATATTACACGTTTTTATAAATTATAGACATACGTTCCTATACATTTTTTAAATCGCTTTCCATAAATTGGTTATAAATTTTAAACAAAATTCATCCGCTATCGATATTCCATTTTGCAGAGTATAAAAGGGACTCGAAAAATGTGTGTAAATACAGTTCAGTATTTTATGAATCGATAATGAATTATGTTTTCAAAATTGCTATGATTAAACCGTATTGATATTTTGTCCAAAAAGTAATTTAAATTGTAGTCCGATAAAACTCGCTTGCAATTTCGCATCGTGCCAAAAATATTTTGTATGAAAACTTGTTTCAATGCATTTTATTCGTACGAAATTGTATAGGTTAAAAAAGAGGCTAGTAATTACTCGTTTAAAAGGGGATGAAGTAATCAAACGTGAAAATTGTTGTACTTTTAAATTATTAATTAATGGTCAGGTACGGCGGGAACAATTAATTGTTTCAAAGTAATTAACGGTTTAATCTTTTCTATTTTTATTCTGTGTATCAACATGAATTCAGTTCTGGGTTTAATTAAAAAGTTGATGGAGGATATCATAAAATTGTACGTAAAATTTAGCTTTGGTATTTATACAAACTGATATGTATTATTTTATAGATTTTTATACTTTTTATTTTTTTTTTAATATTTTAAGTAGATTTCCACTCATGATTTTTATAAAATAATGAACTATTTTGCTTTTAGAAGACAGTAAATAATTTTTTTTCTATAAAAGAGTAAATATTTATTGTTTCTGAAAGACACCAACTAATTTTGTTTCTATGAAACACTGTACATTTATTGTTTCTATAAGACAGTAAATAATTTTGTTTCTATAAAAGAGTAAACATTTATTGTTTCTATGAGACAGTAAATAATTTTGGTTCCATAAAAGAATGTATCACTTTCTTCCTAAAATATTTTTTCTTCAAAACAGGAAAAATTCTCGAGAAACTGCAAGCAAACATAGTATTCTTGGGATCAGCAAGATATTGAATTTTATGCGGTTCTGATAATTTCCGGTTTGATCACTTCATTCATAAGTACTGAATACATTTCCTTCTTCTGACATATCGGTAAACAATAAAGCACGATGGTAACAGCGTATAAATGCGGTGGGTATTAAAATATTCATAAAAATGCTCGTAAATAAGAAAGCCGTGGAAAGAGCAAAGTATCGCTAGGTATAATCGTAAAAGTTTTTACGGGAACACGTAATAAATCCAATCGTTCAGGATATTTCCCACGATCCGAGGAACCTTGTTATCTGTTTTATTGCTCGCAATTAAAGCGTCACTGTTCGATGAATCTGCAAGCTTCCCATTCGAAAATACGTAGACCAGATGTGACCGTTTCATCGATATCCAAATGCGGAAGTAATCAAGAACAGCTGCCACTTATTATTCACAGAGACGCGATTGTAATTAAAAAAAATCACTCAACCCCGACCGTCGATAAATAAGGATTACGAGTAATCTAACTAATTTTTTCCCTCCTTCGAAGGAACGCTCGCAAACGGAGAGTAATGTCCTTGCGAACGCGATTTGTTTTATGAATTAACCGAAACAAATGAAAAGCCATTCGGAACGTATGGCAACTCACGAGTTGGCGCGTGGACTGACTTTTAACGGTTTCAGATCTCTTAATTATTAAATTTATTATCTCTAAAGTTCCAATATTTCTAAAATTTCCCAATTTCTTAAATTTCCCAAATTTTTTAATTTCCCAATTTTCCCAATTTCTCAATTTCTTAAATTTCCTAATTTCCCAAATCCTCAATTTCTTAAATTTCCCAATTCCTCAATTTCTTAAATTTCCTAATTTTCCAAATTTCCCAATTTCCTTTTTTTCCTAATTTTCCCAATTTCCCAATTTCTTAATTTCTCAATTGCTTAAATTTCCTTATTTTCCAACCTTCACAATTTCTGAAATTTCCCAATTTTTTCAATTTCTCAAATTCCTT
Source organism: Megachile willughbiella (assembly GCA_945859595.2). Lineage (NCBI taxonomy): Eukaryota > Metazoa > Arthropoda > Insecta > Hymenoptera > Megachilidae > Megachile > Megachile willughbiella. The sequence continues at coordinate 7,941,223 of OX243805.1, read as the reverse complement.
AATTTTCCCAATGTCCCAATTTCTTAAATTTCCTAATTTCCCAAATTTTCCAATTTCTCAATTGTTTAAATTTCCTAATTTTCCATATCTCTCATGTTCTGAAATTTCTCAATTTTTCAAATTTCCCAAATTCCCCAATTTGTCAAGTTTCCTAATTTTTCAAATTTCCCAATCTCTCGATTCTTAAAATTTTTTAATTCCAAACCCCCCAGTTTTCTAATTCCCAAACAAGAAATTTCCCCATCTAGAAAATCTGCAAATACCAAAATAAATCCAAAAATTTCCATATCTCCAAACCCCCAAATTTCTCTCAACCCATGTCCCAAATCGACCCCCAAAATTTCTGCCAAAACATTCCAGCGAAGTTCCAACTTTTTACTATTACATCTCTTGTTTTTGCCATTCGTGTCCCTTTCTTCGATTTGTACCAAAGTACACGCATTCGTATGCACACGGGAAATATTCATCCTCGTAAGTTCTTTTCTTGCTTCGTAAACGAGATTCGAGATAGTGTAGGAGGAAAGTTTGTCGCGGACAGTGTCGTACATTTCTTTTCGTCGTCGCGAAGCGATTCTTAGCCTCTGATAAATCGTTGCTCGTTGGTTCGCGAGGTGCACGACTTTGTACGTGTCATCGATGGATACGCAAAGAGCGATACTTCCTCGACATTTTCTTCAATTAATCTAACGATACACTTTTTCCTCTCTCTAATACCTTCGTGTTTTATCGCCATCTTTTAGCTAGATCTTGTTATTCGAATTTGATGAAAACGTTTCGGTTTTTGCCACTTGTTTACGCTACACGTTGATGTTTCAAAATATATTTGCTAATTCTTTGGTTTGTTAAAAGGTAATAGAAGCTCATTAACTACTTGTCTTGCAGTATATCACTGTTACTAAATTCTATTTTTACTGAAAAAAATTTGTTAAAATTTAATCGTCTTGGACTGTTTTAGTGTTGTTGAATTGAAACTGAAGACACCTTTATTTTCTATCATTTAATTTTGGTTTGTTAAACGATGGTGTGGTAAAATTTTATTATTTGTCATTATGGAATTTATGTCATATGCACTTTTATTTTTTATTACCCTATTTTCTCTTTTTAGTGAATCACAAAATGCTATAAATTTATTACTTGTTATTGTGGAATTGAAGTTACTTGCACTCTTAGTTTTTGTTATTTAATTTTCTGATCTTAATAAACCACACTGTGCTGTGATTTTGTTATTTGTCATTGTGTAATTAAAATGTGTTCCATTTATATTTCTTGTCATTTGCTTTCTTGTTTTTGGTAAATGATAATGTGCTGCAATTTTGTTATTTGACATTATGAAATCTAAATGAGGTGCATTTTTATATTTTGTCATTTACATTTTTGTTTTTGACAAACGATAATGTGCTGCAATGTTATTATTTGTCATTGAAAAATTAAAATTAGATGTACTTTCATATTTTATTACTTTATCTTGTTTTCAGTAAACCAAAAAATGTTACGGTTTTATTATTTGTAATTGTTAAATTAATATTAGATACATCTTCAATTTCGTTATTTTAATTTTCAGTATTTTCTTTCTGAGACTTTAGAGTGTTTCTGATTTTATAATTTTCTGGTAAGACACATTAAATCGTCGTTCTCAGAATTTTAACAGTGGAAAGAGGATTAAATTACAGTACGTGTATACAGAAAATTATCAATAATACTCTACTGCGAATCAGTTTACAATTAATGTAAACTTACTAATCCCAAAATCTAATTAAATTTCGTACAGAACATGGATCGAATATATTATTCGCGCTGAACGTGGTTGTGCAGATGCTAATAGAATTTAACGGATTTATCAAATATCTGAACATAAATCGTACTTCGTGAAATTTAATGCAGTGTCTATTAGTACCATCCAACCGCTAAGTACAGCAGATTCAAATATCATTAAACGTAAATGTAGCATATTTAAATATCGTGAAATAAACCGTCGGTATGAAGCATAAAACGAAGAAGGTAAAATGTTATGAGATTGACAAAATTATATCGTAGTACACTGTATGCAATTGCAAAGGTTACTTTGTAATAAAATTGGTCAAAGGAGAATTTAATTTTCGCACGGTAAGAGAATAGTGCAATAGCTTTCTCTGACTAATTACTCTTTGATTCTTAAGGTAAAATTAGAAATACAAAATTAAAATTCTAATTATAATGTTATATGACAACACAAACGAATTCCAGCAAGATCATAGTATTAAATATTTTGTAAACAATTTACTCTTGATTATACCTAAAGAAAATTAGTAATTATAAAATTAAAATTACAATTGCAATATTTTACAACGACACAAATGAATTCCATTAAGATAATACTAAGTATCTTGAAATCAGTCGATAAATCGTACATAAAGAAATTCGTAACGATTTACGACCTCGTCGAAGTTCATTGAAACTTGAAAAGGATGCTTGATGTGTTTCCTTATCAGTAAAACAGCGCAATAACGAGAAAGAAAAGATGGAAGTGAAAGATCAGGATTTTCAGTCGGTGATTACTTGGAAGATAGATCGCAGCGACGTGGATCAGGGTTAAGCAGAAAGTCTAGACGACCATTGGAGCTATCTATCAGGAGTAAACTCGATCGACAGGATCCAGAATCCTGTGTCGTTACTCCAAGGAGAAAATTCTTCTGTCACGCTTGACCCCGTACGAATAGTATTCTCCCTCGGAAGTATACAGGCTGATTCACCTTTTGCGTTCACGTCCCTCAATTCCATTCTACCGAGTATTTTTTTATTGTTAGTCACATCTGGAACCCTTAACCTTAGCAGTAAAGTCTTTCGTTTGCAGTGAACTATTCGTGAGGTATTACTAGCTTTTACTTGCTTAGGTCACTGCGGACCCAGACACACTTCATACGTCGCTCGCATTTCCATCTCCACCCGAATTTTACCTAAACCGATAGAAAATTAGAAACTGTTTTCCCTCGGCTATGCCACAAAAATTGTGCGGCCACTCCGAGCTTTCAAACGTAAAAATTCTTCGGAGACACTTTCGAACAAACGGTGATCAAGTACGTTGCAAAATAAACTAGTCGTTCGAAGTGAAATTCATAGAGTCCACTTATATTCACTCGTATCCTAATGATTCGTCGTTTAATCGTCGCTTAATATTGCTGACGCTGTGACGCACATACACTCAGTTCTTAACCCTTTGCCTTATGATTTATCAGGCGCGTCGGAACTAACTGATCACAGCTACAGTATTAAAATAGGGAAGAAAAGTTGAAGTGTTATGTCGATTTTGTATTCGGCAATCCTTCACCGTGCAAATTATAATTGAACTTAAACTCCAGATTGAAGCGTATTCAAAATTCGAGTAAGATTTGGCAGGTTTGAAGCGTACAGATGTGGGTTGAGTGCGTCATATGTAGCTTGAGTGCGTCGTGTGTGGCTTGAGTGCGTCATCCGTAGCTTGTGGGCGTCATCTGTAGGTTGAGTGTGTCATTTCTGGTCTGAGTGCGTCATGTCTAGATATGATTGCGTCATTTCTACATATGAGTGCGTCATTTCTAGATTGAGTGCGTCGTGTCTACATATGAGTGCGTCATATCTAGATATGCTTGCGTCATTTCTACGTATGAGTGCGTCATTTCTACATATGAGTGCGTCATATCTATATATGAGTGCGTCGTTTTTAGTTTGAGTGCGTCATATCTAGATATGAGTGCGTCATTTCTAGCTTGCGTGTGTCATCCGTATCTTGAGTGCGTCATACGTAGCTTGAGTGCGTCATCTGTAGTTTGACTGCATCATTTTTAGATTGAGTGCGTCATTTCTAGATATGAGTGCGTCATTTTTAGATATGAGTGCGTCATTTTTCGATTTGAGTGCGTCATCCGTAGCTTGAGTGCGTCATCTGTAGTTTGACTGCATCATTTCTAGATTGAGTGCGTCATTTCTAGATATGAGTGCGTCATTTCTAGATATGAGTGCGTCATTTTTCGATTTGAGTGCGTCATCCGTAGCTTGAGTGCGTCATCTGTAGTTTGACTGCATCGTTTCTAGATTGAGTGCGTCATTTCTAGATATGAGTGCGTCATTTCTAGATACGAGTGCGTCATTTTTCGATTTGAGTGCGTCATTTCTAGATTGAGTGCGTCATATCTAGATATGAGTGCGTCATTTCTCGATATGAGTGCGTCATCTCTAGCTTGTGTGCGTCATCTCTAGCTTGAGTGCGTCATCTATAGCTTGAGTGCGTCATCCGTATCTTGAGTGCGTCATATGTAACTTGAGTGCGTCATCTGAAGCTTGAGTGCGTTTCAAAATTCATTTCTTGAAGTCCACTTATATTCACTCGTACCCTAATGATTAGGATATCGAATCGTATCGAATCCTATACCTAATGATTGTAATAGTTTACTGGTGGTGTATGCTGAGCGCTTAGGTGAATCGCTCTGTATACACATAGAGCAGCTTGTTGTCGATACCATGGGAAATTGAAAAACAAACGACTATTACTGTTCTCGTATTCGCACAGTCGATTCGATGCTGGCGCTACGCTTTTCAATCCATTCGCACTTAACTGGCTCGCATTTGCACACCCCTTAGGGGATAGAGCTGCGAGATATCAGTCACCGTTTCAGCGTTTCGTTTATGGTGTTGTCCGTGTGGAGCTGCTAACCCTGTCAAGGGAAAATAGACTCTGCCTGCAAATCCTGTTACAGCGACGAGTATTAAAAATATTGTATTTTATGGTTTTTATACGAGATTTTGAAGGTAACGTTTTTGATTTAGTTTCGTTTGTACGTTTCTGGTAACGTGTTGGAATAGTTGAAAATTGGAATAGTATTTTTATTTTTAGCGAGTCTTACCAAATATTTTCACGATGTTTTATATTTATTATTCGTTGTCATGAGTAGTTAATTCTGCAAAATCTTCATGTTACAAAATTGATATAGAAATTACGAAATGATTATGTAGAAATTTACGAATATCTAAATCTCCAAATCCACAGCTCTTTCATCTGAAATACGAATAAACAAATGTCAATTAATCACGTGTTAAATTTCCACTCGTAAAGCGTTCAACTCTCTCCCACTCATAAATTATTTCACCCTCGTGTTCGTTATTGATGTGAATATGATCCCGAACGACAGGTTAATTAACAAGTACGGAACATTTGACACACGGTGCAGAGATGGAGAAGTATGTACAAACTGAAAGGAATTGGCGTTGGCAGTTCAGTTCGGTTGTCCTGGAAATTGAAAAGCAAACAAGTAAGTATGGCCTCCCATTGATCTGCCAATTTAATATGCCAATACGGATCGATTCGTTTCTATTGAAATTGTTTCGATTCTCGGCAACCCTTGAGAAATCCGTTGTACCCATTGTCACGATGTATGGAAGCCTTTCTGAATTAAAATATGATTACAGGACAATAAGCATGCTCGATCGTACTCTCGATTCGTTCTTCTATAATATCATTATGTATAACATTTTTAATATCAGCGTTAGTAATTATTATTCAACCTTAAAATATTTTTTTATTACTTATTTCTGATACATGTATGATTCATAAATAATTTTTAATTATGCTAAAAGTATTTTTAGAAATATAAAAAATTAATGTTGTGTACAAATCTTCTTATTATACTAAATATTTGTATGCAAATTTTTAATTTATTATTATGTTATATTTGTTGTACAGATTATATATATGTATATTTAATTAACAAATTAATTACATTATATTTTAAAAAAATTGGGTGTATAAATACAAGCAAACACATTTCATTTCTTCTCTACATTAAAATCATACATCTCATTTTTTAATTTTTTATGTTTTCATGGTTGCATGCAGTATTGAAAAAATAATTGAAGAGTGCTGTTTTAATCACTTTGCCGTATTAACAATTTTTGCGATACATTTGCGTTGCCGTGTAATTACAGTTACCAGGAATTTTCTTCTCGTATTAAAACTCAAAGGGGTTTTTCCTGGAATCAATAAGAATGTTTCATTTTGTAAACAAACAGTGCTTTCAGACACACGAGTGGTAACGGTTTTCGTTTCAGTGAGTGAAGATTGCAAGATGATATGAAATCGTAGTTGGATTAATTAGAGCATGACCGTTCATCGAATACAAACTATACTTATCAAGTAAAATTAAATTAATTACAGTATAAAACTTATTAAGCAAAATTAAATTAGTATAAAAGCTAAATATTAGTATAAATTAGTACAAAATAGTAATAGGGCAAATTAATTATAGTAGAATTATTACATAAAATTAAATTCAATATATTTTAATCAATAACCGAAACTAAATCGATCAGAAAACGATAATTAAATCAAATTAAAATAATTATAGTATAATTATCAATTGAAGCTAAATTAACTGGAGTGGGATTATCAATTAGATCTAAATTATTTAGAGAGTGATTACTAAATGAAATCAAATCAATCAGAGTACTAATCGAAATCAAATCGATTAGAATATGACCGTAACTGATTAGTTAAATTAATTGAATTAAACAATCAACTAAATGAACCGTGGAAGCACTAATAATTATCTAAGTTCAACTTTGTTTCTTTACAAAATTGTTGTATGATTTATGATCGAACCAAATTGTTCATAGTATGATCAATAATTAAAACCACATTAATTACAGCATGATTATTAATTGAAACTAATTTAAAAACAAAATAATGTTCTCTGCTTTCACAACAAAAATTACAAATAAATTAATTGAAATATGATTAATGATGGAACGAAATTGACTACAGTAAGATTAATAATTAAAACTAAATTAATCACAGTGTCTGTTAATTAAAATTAAATTAAAAACAGGAGATAGTGTTCTCCGCTTTCACACAAAAAAATACAGATAAATGAACTGAATAGTGATTAATGATGGAACGAAATTGACTGCAGTAAGATTAATGATTAAAATTAAACGAATTACAGTGTGACTATTAATTAAAACAAACTTAATAACAGTAGATGTTCTCCGCGTTCACATAAAAAATCGTATGTCTCCATTGAAAAGTCGACGAAAGTAGTTGTTAAGGGATCGCTTACATAACGGTTAAATTTTTCCTCTCCTTTATTCGCCGATACCTTTTGTCCTCCCAACAGCAGCGATAAGTGGATGAAACATAATACGAATGCCGTTCGAAAACGTAACGCTGTCACTGCATTGTGTTATTAAAATATACGGCGCTAATAATAAAAGTTTCACAATCTTCATCGAAAAATGGAAAGTTCCGCGAAACGTACGCTAGGAAATAACCGCGAGCAAAGTCGCGTTCATACGCGAGAACTAGGGACAAGTTATGGGAGTTTCGAGTGGAAAGTTTAAATAGATAAATCAAGTAATTTTTCGTCCAGCCGAGAGAACTCGTTGTTGGAAGAGTGATTAAACGGGTTGTCAACAGCGTGAATTAAAACCGCGATATTTTAACGTTATCCGATGTTTTATCGTAATTGAAATTTCACTGTAAAATATCCGCTTTCGGCGAAATGAAGCGGCCGTTAGTAGCTTGATATTTCGTAAACATTTCAATCAAACGGATTTCGTTGAACTTTCACCTCGTTACTCTACGTTTCCCGGTGTTTTTGTCTACGTTTCGCGGCAATCATCGACCGTTTAATGAACACGAAATTATTCGCCGTGCTAACGAGTCGAAACTACGAAAAAAATATCGCGCAACTTGGTATTTAATCATCCACCCTCGAACAAGGAATTCCATTTTCGCGCGGAAATTTTCATGAAACATTTCTCGAATGTAATCGACGATGAAATGTGTCATTCATTTGCGAGTATTGAATAAACGTTATTCGTAGTGCATGAAGTTCGATAATGCGCAAACACGTGCTCGATCAAATATTTCGATTCTGATGCGTGCCTCCCGATCAAATTCGCACCAAAATTTCGTGCGATATTTATCTGCGATTGCGTTCAAAAATTTGTCTTTGGAATCATGGGAATTTCGAAATTCTTAATTTTGGGATTGCACTTCAGAATTTGGTCATTATTGGACTTTTTCAGTTTTGAAATTTTAGGATTTTTTGAATTATAATTTAAAATTTCTGCGAGTTTTACATATTTAATTAATTACTTTTTCGTGCGATATTTATCTGCAATTGCATTCAAAAATTTATCTTTGGAATTATGGGAATTTCGAAATTCTTAATTTTGGGATTATATTTTAGAATTTGGTCATTATTGGACTTTTTCAGTTTTGAAATTTTAGGATTTTTTGAATTATAATTTAAAATTTCTGCGAGTTTTACATATTTAATAGATTACTTATATAATTTTATAATTAACTTATGATATACTATATAATATAATTAGCTCATATACTAGAATTAACTGATATACTATAAATAACTCATATGTTAGAATTAACTGGTACACTATAATTATCTCATATACTATAAATAATCATTATTCAAGTAAAGTTTACATCCGAATATCAAACAAACATCTCCAGGGATTTGTTATTCATTTTATCGTTTCGCTGGTGTTTTACTTGGGATCTAAAATTCTATCGATACAACGGATTATCTTTATTAAAACTTTAATTACCCCTGGCGAATTCGACGCGGATGAAGGCGATAAGAATATTAACGTTTAATAAATCCTGTCCGAAAAACAGCTTGAAATTAGCTATAATTGTTAATCTTCTTACGTTATTTTCGAACAGCTCGAAAAGCGTAATCGTTTAGGAATTACCGTTCCTCTGTACACATACTATTTCATACATAATACAATATTGCTCACTTGTACAATACATCTGGTGATCCTTTGTCTCGCTGCCTTTTGTACTTTAATTCCAACGAAAGCTTGAAGTTCCCAGAAATATGCATACCTGTCCGAATATATTCCTGGAATATTCACGCTTTAAACGCGCGATCGTTACGAAGGATCCCCGGCGATACAGAAGCTGTCAAAATATTCTTAAATTTCCACGACAGAATCGCGGTACGATTTATCACGGTGATACGTCGCGAAACGAAAACAAAGAAATGGAAGAAAAGAGGAGCTGGATGGACAAAGGCTGTGTTACTCTCCAGAATTAATGAATCTTGCCGAGGCCAGATGGATGCTGGTCGGATCAATTGTGACCCAGACTTACCAAACAAGGTACAAGATCTCCGACAAAAACCAGCTATTTTACCGAAGGAATTTTTGCTTTTCTGATTGAAAACATCCTTTTCTAGGTATTTCTCTATTAAGTGCTATTCCACTCGTATGACTTATTTGGGAGACTTGTAAGAAAATTGCTATATTCAAGGGTTTTATTCCTGTTGACTATTTTTGCAACCTTAAACTTCTTAGATCTTCCTAGCAACATAAATCTATAAAATACAACTTAAAACACATATACATTTATTAGCTATAATATGAAGAATTTCTAAATGAACCCTGGTGTACTGGTTAATAATTTGAACAAGACCTGGTATACTGCTGTATACTTTGAATGAGACATTTCTTCCCTTTTCCCAAACTTTGCTTTCTTAAAAACAAATTACGCTACAATTGAAAACAAATTATTAACCTATTAATATACCAGGTATTAATTACCTGGTCAAACTCCAAATGTTCCTGAACAAATTTCACCCAAAATGAGATCGCTATTCTATACCTCGAAGAACTCTAGCCACATAGAAAGCTTGGATTAAATAAAAAGATAACCAAGAAATAGCATCCGTTTGAAAGGCAACCAACAGAGCGTAACTTGCCACGCTAACTGAAACAACGAAAATCCCGAGCATCCCTTCCGGTCTGAGCTGGACTGCAAAGTCTGCTCTCGAAATTCCAGGAATTCCTTGAGCTGCCAACGGGAAAAACGACAACGGAGGATGTTCGTTTTCGTTAAAAGACTTCTTCGCTAAATCTATGCTGCCCGAGTGGGTTACACGATCCTTCCATTGACACAGAATCCTCGGATGTGAACAGCTTTGCAAATTAGCCAGCGATAGAGCGTCTCTCCGCTGCACTCTGAGACACTGGTTGGCCAAACACGCTGCTCCTCCTTTAAGGATCACCACAGTACCGTGAACCGCTGACGCATTCAACTCGTCTTCTTCGATGGCTTCTGAATTTCAATACATTCGACCATCCGTTAATTACTCCTCGACAAATAAGCTGGCGACTCTCGAACAAAGCGGAGCGCGCTTTGATGTTCGGCCTTTAGGGTTTTTCGCTTGTGAGCTTAAAGGAGTTTGGAATTTGTGGTTTGATCGGGTTCTCGAGTAATGCTCGGTGTTTGAGGATGAATCGGATTTTGGATATTTTACGGATTTCTGGAGTTTGTAAAGAGTTCGGTAGTGTGGAGATTTTGAGGGATTGAAATTTTGAAACTTCTCACGAGTAGAATCATATAAATTTAGCTTGTAAGTTCAGATATGTGAAAATTCCCAATTTTGCATATTAAGGACTCTTGCCCTTAAAATTAAACTGGAATATACCTTTTGATCTTCGTAGAATCCTACACGTTCTACCAGCAGTAAAATAAATATTCCGTAAAATCTGGACTAAACATGATGCTCGAGTTTCCATAGTAACTCCATCGTAACGGCATAATTCTACAAAATGAATATAATCTGTCAGAAACAAAGCAGCGACTTTGTCTCAGCATCGAGCATGTTAATTAAAAATTGACGGAAACTTGGCTCAGCGAGGTGCATTCGCCTAACTCGTCCTGGGCTTTAATTCGTTACAAGCGTGGCAAAAAGAGGCGAAGTTACAAGAACGCAACATCGGAGCAGAATCAGCCTTTGAAGGATTAACTAACGATCCCTGAACGCGGTCGCAGCGAATAAAGCTCTCTTTCGTAAAGCTCTTCCTTAGAGGCTTTGAAGGACGCCGGAAACAATGTCGGAGCCGAGTGTTGTTCTGATCCGGAAATGGACGTTGGACCGTCGATTTTATCGACGCATTTTCATGATGGCGAGCGTGTCCCAACGACGAGTGGGAGATGTAAGGATCGAAGGACTCGGGATATCCTTGCTTTCGAGATTTTCAAGCCCGTCGTAAGCATAAGTAACGCCTCGAGCAGCGATTTCGACGCGTATATCTACCTGCTACGTACAGTCAACAGCAGACTTTCTTGCCAGAAATATGGCAACCGAGGAGCTTGTTTATTTTTCGAACTTCTTATTCTTGAACTTCTGACACTTTGGGGATGGATAGAAAATTTGGGAATACAACAATTTGGAGATTATAGGTATAGATTTGAGACGAATATGATATTGATATTCTAGGGATTTATCATAGTAGACATTTGAGGGTTTAGGAACTTCTGGATTTGATGATTTATGGATCTAGTAATTTGGGGACATAAGTATTTGAGATCCTCCAGGTTTGGAGATCTACGGATTCGGGAATCCAGAGAATCTAGGGACTTTATGAACCAGGAATTTTTCAGTATAGGGAGTTGGGAATCTAAAGATTTTCTAAATCTAGGGATTTAGGAAGATAGGGATTTTGTTATGAAGGGATTTGGGAAGCTAGGGATTTTGCAGTCTAAGGATTCGGGAATCTAGGGATTTTGCAATCTAAGGATTTGAGAATCTAGGGATTTGGGGATCTAGGAATTTTGCAATCTAGGGTATATGTAATTAGAGATTTGGGGATCTAGGGATTCTGTAATCTAGAGATTTGGAAATCTAGGGATTTGGAAATCTGGAGATTTTCTAATCTAGGTATTTGGGAATCTAGGGATTTTGTAATGTAGTGACTTGGAAATCTAGGGATTTTGTAAACTAGGCACTTCGGAATCTAGGGATTTACTAATCTAGGTATTTGGGAATTTAGGGATTTTGTAACGTAGAGATTGGGGGAGCTAGGGATTTTTGAATCTGGGGATTTTGTAATGTAGTGATTTGGAAATCTAGGGATTTTGTAATCTAGGTATTTGGGAATCTGGAGATTTTCTAATCTAGGTATTTGGTGGTCTAGGGATTTTATAATCTGGGTATTTGGGAATCTAGGGATTTTGCAATCTAGAAATTTGGAAATCTAGAGGTTTGAAAATCTGGGGATTTGGACATTTTTATATTTGGAGTCTATAAATATGGGAATTTGGGGATTTGGAATCATGCTTATTTCTAAATTTTGGAATTCTGACATTTAGTGATATGTGTCCTTGAAATCTAGGGATTTACTAAATCTAAACATTTCGAAGTCCAGAATTGTCATCATTTTCAAAATTTGCGTGTGTCAAGGTCACTCGAAGGTCATAATATTAAGTCATTATAATGACCGTTACATCCTACTGTATTAGCCTGCTTATCGAATTGACCCATTATATCATTTAGATAAAAGTTATCATACGAATAGAATTCCATCTAAAAACACATCGAACCTGAAGTTTCGTAAAATACGACCGTAAGAAAGAGATTTTATTTAGAGCAATATTTCTCCCCGCGAACGAAACAATCGATCGGTCCGATATATTTCGTGTATCGTTAAAAATGATGGAGATATTGCATTTGTAACAGAGTCACTGCAACACTCTTCATAACTATAACGCGTCTTTTGAACGATGAAAAATGTTTCGCGTCTGTTTCCACGCACGTTCATCCGTTCTTTCCAACCAGCCAAAGTTTCATGCCGATGTCGAGAAGTTTTTAACTTTCAGCCCCGGTGGCCAGGGAGGAATTACCCGACATCTATGGGGGTAGTTTTTTAGGGCTGCTAAATATTTATGTACTCGCGAGCTCTGCCCATGCAGAAGCCGGGATTTCGTTGAATGATATATGTTATGTATCCGCGAGCGATGGACGCGTGTTATGCACCGGAATCGATGTTGGATCCTTCTAATGCAATTGGACGCAGCTCGATGTGTGACGATGTTGCAATAAAAATTAATGGAGGGATTTTATGGGTACTGTGCAATCATGGAATAAAAGTGTTATTGGAGGTTATAATTGACTGATTTAGAGTATGTGGTTATTTACTGTGTACAGTGTAGGGTAGGTTGTGTACAGTGGAGTGAAATGTAGGCTCAATTTGGGTGAGGTGCATATGTAAATTTAGTAATTTTTATACTCTATTTTTCGTTGTGTACCTTTGAATTTTTTGGTTTTCAGGTTTTCAAATTTTCGAGTTTTAAAGATTTCTAGTTTTCTAGTTATCTAGTTATCTAGTTATCTAGTTTTCTAGTTTTCAAGTTTTTGTTTTCAAGTCTCAAATTTTCAAACTCCCAGATTCCAAATTTTTATATTTTTTAATTTCAAAATTTTAGTATTTCAAAATTCCACCATTTCCAATTCCCCAGATCGTAAAATTTCTAGATACTAAAATTTCAAGATATTCATATTCCTACATTTCCATATTCTTATATCCCTAAATTCCTAGATTTCCTAATTCCTATGCCCCATAGTTCCTAGATTTCCATATTCCTATTCCCCGAAATTCCTAGATTTCCATATTCTTATATCCCCAAATCCCGAAGCCCCCAAATATCTGGATTCCCAAATTCCTACATTCTGAAATCTCTATGTCCCCAAATTATTCCCCTATATCTCCAAATTTCCAAATCTCAAATCCCCAAATTCTAAAGTCCCTAGATTCCCAAATTCCCAAAACCCCAAATTCTTAATTAATTTACCAATTTACCCATTTCCCTAATCCCCAAATTTCCTATTTCCCAATTTTTCAAGTACTCAAATTTCCAAATTCCCTAGTCCCAAAATCCCCAAATTCCCTATTTCTTAATTTTCCAAATTTCGAAACTTCCAAATCCCCAAATGCCCAAATCCCCAAATTCCTTATTTCTTAATTTTCCAAATTTCGAAACTCCCAAATCCCCAAATTCCCTATTTCTTAATTTTCCAAATTCCAAAACCGCCAAATCCCTAAATTCCCTATTTCTTAATTTCCCAAATTCCGAAACTCCCAAATCCCCAAATTCCCTATTTCTTAATTTCCCAAATCCCCAAATTCCCTATTTCTTAATTTCCCAAATTCCCAAAATCTCAAATATCTAAAATTCACTAAAAGCATGAAAACCACATGAAAAATGTGCAGTCACCAATAAATTATTTTCCACAATTAAAACAAAATACTCCCCAATCGTCACTTTGAGAAACCCCGAAATCCACTATGATAATTACCACCACCGAAATACAATTTCGGTCCAATTAATCGTGTCATTGTTCAAAGAAACTTTCGTGAACACGTTCAGTAACGCGTGCACAGAACGAGATTGAATTCTCGAGCTCTTGACGGTATTAATTGAAACGTTTGCATGCTGCTTAATCGCGTTGCTTGGCGGTGTTTTAAATTTCTCCGAGTCGAAACAAGAATTCGTAATCGAGTTCGGAAAAGGAGGGAAAAGTTCAGGCACATCCTCCAGCCCGGTACTTTGCCGAGTTATAGATTAATAATGAAAATGCATATTTGCATACTAATTGACTCTCGACTGTAGTGGCGGAAAATGATTTACATAGGCCAGTGCTTCGAAAACCATGGTTCAGATAGAACTCAAATTTACATGCCGCTGCAGGAAAGTTTACATTTAACCTGGCCCACGGAATCGGGAATTTCAGAGATTTAGCGGAAACTTCGTTGCATTTCCGCGGAAACAAACGTTCGTCAGATATTAAAATTGTAATTCATTTCCTCCTGCCTTTTCCACGTTCGTTTTCAACACATTTTTCGATCTCCTCGCATACAATTTTTTAATTGCCGAAATTTCATTATCGAACGTGTATCGTTATAAAATTCCGCCCGGTAATGATCAACGTTTCCGCCAGAACATTTCAAACTGTAATTATCGGACTGCAAGCTTATGCAAATATTTTTGTAACATTTTCTCTTTCGCGTTGCTTATTTTATTCTGCGCTTGTACATCCCTTTCTCGTACTTTAAACAAATTATTCTGAAATTCTCTGTGTGAGAATGTTTCGCGTCGGATTCGCAGCTTCATTATTTGGAACGAACGTGATCTATGGATCTGTACAGGTTTTTTATTCGAAGTTCTGAGCGACTTGAAATAAATGGACGACTGTGAAAATTCACATGGAGTAATGTCAAGGAATGAAATTGTATTACGGGTGAATAAATCAGCAACTTGAGGCTATTGAATCAAGCGATTCTTTGTTAAACTAATTGCCACTTTTCCCTCTATTTTCCCGATGCCATCCTCGCTTTATTCCGCTCAATTGCTATTTTACCCTTTCATTCATTTCCCTCCTGCATTCTATCGTTCAAAGTGATTCGCATGCTTCTTGGAAATGTTTTAACGGATGGATGGATTGCATGCAAACGAATTCATCAATTTGTAGTTTGCTTGATTATGGTTTTCTGAACTTTCAAGTTTTAAACTTTTTTAATTTGAAATTTCTTTATTCTTTAGTCTTAGGATTTTTTAATACTTTCGTTTTTTATTGTTTTAATAAAGTTGAGGTGAATTATTGAAATCTTTAATGTGGAATTTTTATATCTACAGTTTTTGGGTTCTTAATTCTCAAATTTGTATTTTTCAGTTCTTAGAATTGTCAGATTGTCAAATCATGAAATTATCAAATTATGTAAATGTCAAAGCATTAAATTGTTACATTGTCAGAGTGTCAAACTGTCAAATTGTCACATTGTCAAATTATGAATTAGTTAAATTATCATGTTATCAAATTATCAAATTGTCACATTGTCAAATTATCAAAGTATTAAATTACCATATTATCAAATAATTAAATTATCAAATTGTCACATTGTCAAATTATCAAATTACCAATCCATCCAAGGTCCCAAAGCTCCCATACACCACCCTAAAAATCCAACAATCCAAACTGTAAAATCTTCCAATACCAACTTCAAAGATGCAAAATAAAACTTCTAATTCGCCAGAAAACAATTCCTAAATACTCCAAATGCAATTCCCAAGTCCCCAAAACCAAAATACCAAATTCCTCAACTCCAAAATCCCCAAAATCCTGAAACAAAAAATCTCCACATTCCCACTGAAATCATTTCGCCACAAAGGGTCGAATCCTAAAGGGACAAGAGTTAGAACCTACATATAAATTTCTTCGGCAACGATGAATATTTTATTAGTCCATAAAATACGGGATGCACAAAGCGACAACGTGGCCGGCTCTATCGCTTTTATATTCCCGATCGATAAAACTGATTCATTTGCAGTAGCCATCGTAACTCCGCATCGTGTTCAACTTTGTTCAAATGCTTTGTTACCAAACTTCGATTTGCTACCATCCACTCGACAAGTTTATGGTTATTCAACAGCGATTCGCTGACAGCGTAAGAACGAAAACACCAAAAAAAAAAAAAAAACTAGAATCGATGTTTATCTCCTTCTTCGGTTTAAGTATTTGTTTCACGGTTGATACTCTCGGAGTCAGATTCACGTGTTTGAGTTTACCGCTTACGTCTGGGACGTGGTTGCGTTACCGAAATCGTGTAGCTTACACAACTTGTCGATGGATTTCCTCGTGTTTTCGAGTTCGTTTCGTGGTCGAGCAAGAATTTCGCGAGTTAACAGTTTGCGGAAGAAGTATGAATGTTATTTGGGGAACGTGTGCTGGAAACCACCGCGAGATACATGTTTGTGGTAACGTGGTATTTCAGGTAAACGAATTTGGGACACGTCTTGACAAAATTTATGATACCGTTCTTTCATTAGTTTTCAGGTCAATTAACTCACAATAGTTAAGAAGCAATTTTTCTTATTAAGAAGCAATAATTCTAACATTCATCATTATGTAGGTATACAAAGACCACATCAACAATATATACATCTGAGATCATCCATTAAAATATAGAAATATCTAAGAGTAGACAAGAATGTACAGATAAATATGTGATTGTGGAGACATCTACAGACATCTAGGGATTTCAGACTGTCTAGGGACATCTATGAATATCCGAGAGTACCTGGAGATGCATCAATGTCTGAAAGTATCTAGTGATATTTAAGAATGTTTAAGGGTATCATTGTCTAATAATATCTTGAGACATTTGGACGTATATAGGAATATATGTCAACGTCTAAAATTTAGGTGTATTTAGGGGTGTGGACATGTATTAATGTAATTGTATCAGTATAATATTCAGGTATACTTAGGAGCGTTTGAAGATATGTGTCGATGTCTAAAAGTATCTAGGTATATTTAGAGGTGTTGATGTGTATCAATCTATGAAAGTACCTAGAGTCATTTAGGAGTGTTCAAGATTATTGTATCTGTGCAAAAGTATCCAGGTACATTTAGGAGCGTTTGAAGATTCGTATCGACGCCTAAAAATATCCAGAAATATTTAACGATACGTATCAATGTGTGTGGACATCCAGATATATCTAAGACCATTTCTAGATACGTGGACATCATGTGCTATTCAACATCGAAATATTTCTGGAGTTCAAGGTGTAATCCCACAGAGCTAGCTCAGTGACTTAGCGATCCAGAAGTAACTAAATTACTATGAATTACTAGAAGTAACTAAATTTCTATGATTTCCACAAGTGTCATGGAGTAGTAATTTCTAACCCGTATCGTCCAGAATTCCTTTTCATAACGTCCGATGTGGAACATTACCAAACGAGAGCAGAATATCAGGTTGAAGAGACCCAGGGAGCTGCTAATAATTCACGGTGTTGCCCGAAAGAGAAGGAACTAGTTTAAGAGCAGCAACGAAAGACAAACAACGAAGGAAACGGAGCCGGGCGAATTGGTAGCAGCCGTCTCCTCCCGAGCGGATCGTAGCGCAACGCCACAACCATAAACTCGTCTCTTCCTGGCAGACCAGTCGAACTTTTAAGACGAACAGAAGGCACAGCTTTTATTGCTTCTGGCATCTCCAGGGGTCCCACATCCAGCCAGGAAATTGGAAAAAGAACAGGGACGGTGACCCTTACGGGCTGATAAGATCTGCCGCCAGATAACGCAACACCATTTTAGGGACTTTCATACTTTTTCATTATTTTATTGAGGGATATCCACCATAGATGGGGATATCTCTTACAATGGGGATGACGTGTGGTTAGGTTAGATGTGGTCGTAACAGAGTATTTGGGGATTTGAACATTTGATTATTTTGTAACTTGCTCAGGTTGGCAATTTCAGAATGTGCACATTCAGATATTTCAACTTGTTCATTCTGAATATTTCGATATTTCAAATTGTTCATTTTGAGCATTTTATAATTCTGAATTCTCACATCTAGACATCTCCAGTTAAGCAAGGTGCAAAAATTGGGGGTTTCTAAGTCACCGGTTTGCAAATTTTCTTACATATCTTATTTCGCGGATGTAAATTAGAGAGGCAAGGATTAGACGAATAGGAGGTTAGAGAGGAATTTCGTGTAACTCGGACTTAAATATGTATGTAACACTTGACAGGGCACCTTCTGCCGGTACGCATTCTAACGAACGAGAATAATTGCCAATCGGCTAAATGGATTTCGCTACTATTCGCAAAGAGGCCGTAATTACCGAGGCCGAGGAAATTTCACCGCTGTAGTACACCTGTCGCTAATAAAATAACATTTTATAACGCCTTCTGCTCCATTGCCTTCGAATTGTGAAACCAATTAAATAAACCGCCTTCGATTTCTTCGCTCAATTAACACCTACAGCGCCCCTACATTGCTTCCATTACGTTCTGATTATTGTAAATCAGAACTTCATAAAATTATTTATTCCTTTACTGATCAAATTTTTTGACCAAGGTTTCTTTGTTGAATATGTGTCATTGAAGATTTCTTTGTTGAGTGTGTGTGATTCAAGGTTTCTTTGTTGAGTATGTGTGATTCAAGGTCTCTTTACTGAGTATGTGTAATTCAAGGTTTCTTACTGAGTATGTGTGATTCAAGGTTTCTTTGTTGAATATGTGTGATTGAAGATTTCTTTGTTGAGTGTGTCTGATTCTAGGTTTCTTTGTTGAGTACGTGTGATTCAAGGTTTCTTACTGAGTATGTGTGATTCAAGGTTTCTTTGTTGAGTATGTGTGATTCACGGTTTCTTACTGAGTATGTATGATTCAAGGTTCCTTTGTTGAGTATGTGTGATTCAAGGTCTCTTTGTTGAGAATGTGTGATTCAAGGTTTCTTCATTGAGTATATGTGATTCAAGGTTTCTTTACTGAATATGTGTGATTCAAGGTCTCTTTACTGAGTATGTGTAATTCAAGGTTTCTTACTGAGTATGTGTGATTCAAGGTTTCTTCGTTGAGTATGTGTGATTCAAGGTGTCTTTACTGAATATGTGTGATTCAAGGTCTCTTTACTGAGTATGTGTAATTCAAGGTTTCTTACTGAGTATGTGTAATTCAAGGTTTCTTACTGAGTATGTGTGATTCAAGGTTTCTTTGTACCGTTCAAGTATATGTGATTTTGATGAATTTAAAGCATGATCACATGTGACTGAATATTAACTAAGTAGTTATAAAAAAAAATTGTTGTTATACAAACTTTATGCAAGTTTAATAATAATGAAGCAACAGTTATAATTGTACACATCTAATTATGAGTGTGCAAGTTTTATAGTGATTTTAGTTACATTCATGTCTATTAGTCCTTGTTAAAAATTATAATTTCAAAGTTGTAGATCATAAGGTGATCAAAAATTATCAGATAACCAAGTTGCTCCAGTATCCTCCACAAAGCTGATTGCCACAAAAGTAGCAAATTAAAAAAGGTAACACACGTTAAGCCGTGACGTAACCAGAGTGGAATAATGTATTATGAAATGAAAT
The DNA here is from genome assembly GCA_945859595.2 of Megachile willughbiella. NCBI lineage: Eukaryota > Metazoa > Arthropoda > Insecta > Hymenoptera > Megachilidae > Megachile > Megachile willughbiella. The sequence continues at coordinate 7,921,514 of OX243805.1, read as the reverse complement.
CGATAACGAAGAAAGTGGTATCAACAGTTGTAATAATGGCTTGAAGAACGTTGAAACGATTTTAGTTTCGCATGGAGAGCCAAAGTCAATTACGTAGGCGCTTTCAGAGTCAAAAGCAGTTAACTCGACGTCCCTGTTTGGCAGACGTTCGTACAGACACGAGGCATTATATCCAGACTAGATGGAATTGCATTGCAATCGGTTCTCTGCAGAATGTTCCACAGCATTTGACGTAAATAAGCAATTTGTCGATGGACTCAGTTCGCAGCTCGACATCCGGAATTTCCTTGTCCGCGATGAACGTTATTAGTTCGCGTGGAAATCTCGTTCATCGATTGCTCCTATCGCGTCAACTAATATGCCACACACCTTTCTTCTAACTTGGAGAGATTCACACGATAGATTCACACCTAAACCTCTTACATATTTAATGAACTACCGACTTGGTACATTTATGCATGATTTAGATACTGATATTAATTGTACACAATTATACGAAATAAATGCTAATTACACATTGCTAAGTATATGCTAAGTATACATTGCTCATTTGTATCTGATGATGGGTATTTGTGATTCATCTGTGTTCATCAAATATTAGTAAATTATGTGAGCTCACAAATGACATGTGCAATTACTGAAGATAGTCCATTTTTCATCTTGCACTTGTTAATATAGTGTCATAATTATGCTTAATTTTTTGTTTACATATCAGGTAACGATATTTGCAACATAATTTCGTGTTATTATGAGCGTTTACATTTGCAATCGAGTATTAATAGCGTTTATTTTTACATGACCCATGTGTCTACACATCATTCATATTCCATAAACAACTTAGGGATACGTCAGCAGCAAGATTAGTTAATTAAAGATGAATTTGGAAATGGATCGAGTCCAAGATAGATTAATTCCGGTTCAGGTCGACTCCAAGATAAGTCCATTTAAAGATAGATGGTCTAAATGATAGGTCAACTCCAAGATAGATCAGGCGAAAGTAGTTCGACTAGGAGATAAATCAGTGTGAAGGACATGCCTGACTGTTCAATTAAAAATACATCAATTTAAATGCACAGTTGGATAAATATTTAATTCCATCCTTGCAGTTCACTGAATAACCCAAAATACTACAATTAGTTGATATACGTTTAGTACTATTTTGGAGACGTAGCCAAAATTACGACATTACTAACACTAACAAAACTTAATTGCTGGTAGCAGTTTAGACAAATTCAAACAAACCTTGCGGTAATAATATTAAAATTTTTAGTTAGGAAACATAGAAATTGATATGTTTGCAAGTTTATGTAAGTATACAGAGATTTTATGAATATACATTACAAAATATCCTTTCTTTAACACTAGATTTACGGAACCCGTCAAAATGACGTGTCATACGTCTTTTAATTTAAATGACAAAACTTATTAAGAAATTTTTGTAAAAATGCATGTCAACTTTCGTCAAGCTAAAGAATGTCTTAGGCAGTTCACATATCATCCCCAATTTATTTGTTTTTCTACTTTCAATTCAAATTTAAATATAAATGACCATAAACGTCCGTAAACCTAGTGTTAATGTGAAAGAAAAAATACAACTGCAAGAATTCGTACATTATTCAGGACTTAACTTTGACAAAACTCGGTCGACCTTGAAAATTAACCCTGAGTTAACCTTGAATATAACCTTGTATATTTTAATCTTAAGACCCCACGCAACTCTGTACTTCAATATTCATTAAAAATCGTAAAAATCAGTCAAAACTCCAAAATAGTCCACAAGAACGTCACAATTTCCACAACAGTCCCTAAATTTGGTCATCAGTAAGCAATGACATCAATCTGTGTAGCAACAAAGGTCGTAAAAGTAGCAAGAGATTGGACACTTTGTGCAGCAAGGACGATGTTTTCGAAATGAACATCCCGCGCCGAAGGACGATCGTAAGGAACTACTGTCACTCGTTATCCAGCGACGTCGAGCCTCCTCGGATCGTAAAAGAGAGGAACAAGCTCCGGATCATTCGTCGGCCATGGGACGTTGTTACAATGTCGACGACGACAAGTTTTTTACAAGTTTATGGCGGGGAAAGGAGCACGGATCTCATTATCCTGATGTGTCCTCCTAGACATCTGTACGTGATAAATTTCTCCGTCCTCCTTTCCACATCGTCTTCCGCGCTTTTCTTTACGTTTCTCCTCTGTTTTTCACGTCCTTCGACCATGGTAACGACCACGGTTTTTTCGACGATCGAACCATCCATTCGTTACCCATGGATTACTTATTCTTTTCAGGTGCTTCGCTGAAAAATGTTGTTGTTGGCCCTCCACGGGGTTAGCTCGCTGTTATTCTCGGGTTTGTTAAGCCGGCGATCAATCGGGAGAATTGTTTCTTTGCGTTTCCTTCTGGGGAATTGGTGATGCTGGATTTCGGGATTTTGGGATCTTAGGTAGGATCTTAGAAGTTTAGAGATTCTTAGGATGTTAGAATTTTCAGATCGTAGAATTTTAGGAGTTTAGGTGTTTAGGTGTTTAGGATATTAGGAGTTTGTGAATTATGGAATTTTGGAACCTTTGAATTTGATGACTTTGGAATTTTGGGACCTTTGAATTTGATGACTTTGGAATTTTGGGATATTGAAACTTTGGAAGCTTGCAATTTTTTAATGTTGGGACCTTGAGATTTCGAAATCTTGGAACTTGAGAACCTTCGAATCTTGAAACCTTGGAATCATGGAACCCCGGAACCTTGGAATCTCAGAATCATGGAAGCTTGGAATCTTAAAACCTTGAGAATCTTGGAACCTTGGAATCTTGAGAACCTTGGAACCTTGGAATTTTGAAGCTTTGGAATCTTGGAACCTTGGAATTTTGAAGCTTTGGAATCTTGGAACCTTGGAATCTTGAAACCTTGAGAACTTTGGAACCTTGAGAACCTTGGAACCTCAGAATCATGGAACCTTGGAATCTTGAAACCTTGAGAACCTTGAGAACCTTGGAACCTTGGAATTTTGAAGCTTTGGAATCTTGGAACCTTGGAATTTTGGAACCTGAGAATCATGGAACCTTGGAACCTTGGAATTTTGAAGCTTTGGAATCTTGGAACCTCAGAATCATGGAACTTTGGAATCTTGAAACCTTGAGAACTTTGGAACCTTGAGAACCTTGGAACCCCAGAATCATGGAACCTTGAAATCTTGAAACCTTGAGAACCTTGGAACCTTGAGAACCTTGGAACCTTGAGAACCTTGAAACCTTAGAATCATGGAACCTTGGAATCTTGAAACCTTGAGAACCTTGGAATCTTGAAACCTTGAGAACCTTGGAACCTTGAGAACCTTGGAACCTCGAGAACCTTAGAACCTTAAGAACCTTGGAACCTTGGAACCTTGAGAACCTTGGGACCTTGAGAACCGTGGAACCTTGGAATCTTGGAACTAGAAAACCATGGAACCTTAGAATTTTTAAACTTTGATATCTTGAAGCCTTGACACCTTGGAACCTTAAAACTTTGAATCCATCGAGCCTTCATGCAAAACACAATAAAAATATCACACGAAATGACTGTAAACATCAACCTAGCGCTTGGAGAATAAAACTCGAATAAAGAAATTATCGATCGCTGAAAAGGAAGGACTAACAAGCCAAGGTAACAAAAAGCCGACTGACACAATTACCCTTAAACGTGGAATTACTGACGAGGCTTCGAATGACCCGACGTCACGAACAGAGGAATAAATGTTCACGGTTAATTGCCACAGGCGATATTTCCAGCTCGACCGGATCAAGTTTCTTTCTGTTCTTTTCCCGAGAGGACCGCCGGGTTAAAAGTCAAAAACCCCTTTAACGCGCCAAGACTTGGATCCCAGAAAAGGATCATCTTCTTTCGCTCACGATTCGATTCGTTTGCTTTTTCGCGTTCGACACATGCGCGAATCACTTCGGAAAGCGAACGAGATTATGTTTAGAAAAGATTTCCTGTGTTCTATTTTTAAACATCGAAGTGATCGTCTTCAAAGCAGCTCTCTTGGGACGCGATACATCGATGGAGACGTATTTCCCATTTCTGTAGGGACCTCGGAAGTTTTCATCTTTTAGAGCGTTCACTTGGTCGATCACGACCCTTTGAATGTTTTCAATTCCATGAAAATGGCGATGCTTAAGATGATTTTTAATCTTCGAGAAGACGTTCAATATTTCTGATGAGGTTGGAAGTAGAAATTGTCTGAGTGATTATTTTCTGCGTCATTTATTTGCGAAATGGGTTTTGTTCAGGTGTATCGGTTATTCCTATTTTTTTTTTTTAAATTTCGGAAAAAATTTTCAAAGAATTTTGTTTCAAATTTCCAAGTATTTCCGATTATTTCGTTTAAGCATTTCTGAAAATATGGACATATTTCTGATTTCGTAATTAACCAATTATGACGCAGTTACTGTTCCATTGCTAGGTCTTGAATATTTGACACTATGTGTATATTTAACCGCTATCTCTTGACTTTCCGTATTTACTGTTGGAGCGTATAGTTGTTATCGCGTTCTAAACGCTTGAATTATACATCGAATATGTTTAACACTGCCTCCCGATATATACGTGAAATATTTATCGAACGAAGCAGATTTGCGAATTATAACGGAGAGCTCCTTTCAACGCCAAACTGCATTATTTTGTTGAAACAATTCAAGTTTGCATTAATCCACAAACTATCGAAACATGTTTGCTTCGTGAAAATTCGTACGCTGAAAACGTTATAATTGAACGACGTAATTCTGTAATTCAATTTATATATTTATATTTCAAATTTATTCGCAATTTACATAATTATATTTTATAATTAAATTTGCGTATTTACCGTTAATAATTAAATTTACAGTATTGATAATAATACTTATATAACTATCGTGAATAAAACGTACATAATTAATAAATACTGTTTAGAATCACCTTTTAATAGAAGCTGAAATTGAGATTAAAACGAGTTTAACGACACTTCAATTATTACCGCCTTAAAAAGTTTATTGCACCTTTTAGAGTGCACCTGTTCAACTCAATGCCTCATCAAACATCTATTTTATCTCGAATGAACACTCTGCAGCTAATTCTCTCCTTAAAAAGCGATAACTACATAGTGGGACAACGGTCCAATTAGGGGACAATGGCCACATGTTGCTTTTACCAGACGCAATGTGGTAAATGTCAAACGCTTTGAGTTCGTAAGAAATGTAACACTGAAAGTGTACGAAAGAAAATCAACAACATCCTTTTTATAGTGCTTTTTAACTTTATGGCTGCTCCAGAAAATTCTTTTATGTACCTGGAATTGTAGGGCATTTATCTGATGACATGACAATTTCTGGATACATTCGCCATTTTTTTAAATATTTTCAATAATAAGAACGTTAAATTTGTACACTTCGTTCGGTAAGTGTGTAAAAATTCGTGGTACAATCTCACATGTTTTCGACCTTTTTTTATCCTCTTCAAAATCATGGTCCTTTATTGTAAACGAAATAACTTTGAAATTATACTCTTTCTATTATTTTGTGCAATGATTAAAATTCATACATCATGAACAAATAAAAAACATCAAAAAGGTTGAGTCAAATTAAAATTCCATGTCACCACTAACACAAATCAATTCCATCATAAAACGTTCATTTACAGAAATAAAGTAAAAATAATATATTACAAGCGTCGATAAATCGCGACAGTAAACAGGTAAAACGAAATGAATTGTCGACGCAAAATAAAAGTACGTTTTATCAAATTTTCGGCGATAAACTCAACACAAGGTGTCTTTAATGATGTTTCAATGCATTGTCCCGGCAACGTGCTCGAATATCGTGCACAGATTACAAAACGATTTTATTCAAATAACTCGATGCTCTTTATATTCCGGGAGGCTGTACATGTAAATGAAGCACACAGCTATAAATATCTGGTGCATGCTGCATTGTAGGAAAAAGCAAAGTCTGTTGAGAGATAAATTTTGCATTTCCTGAGGTTTTAAAATCGCAGCGACCCAAGTCTTCTAAAGGTATGTATTTCTGTAATATAGCGGCTGTACAAGCTTTTATTCCATGCTCTTGCTCCTTTGCTTTATTATGCAGCTTGAGCAAGGGATTATATTATAAAAGTTAATTATTCCACGTAGCGGACATTATCAACTCTACTTTCTGTTGCTCTCTCAATTTAAATTTGCATCTACATTTATTTTCTTACAATTCGTGCGCAACGAGGAGCTGCTATCTGGGCAATTTTATGAAATTGAAGAGAATTTGTCGATTGGGTCGTGGAGTACATGTTACAGATTAGATCTTAATACAAGTTAGGTTAGGTTTTAACCCATTTTGCACGTACTCATTTCAGTGCATTGACTTTCATAAAACATGAAATGCACACATGTGTTACCAGCGTAATCATATGAGTACAGTACTAAAGTTCGTCACATGAAGTGTATTATTATTTCTATTATAACAAAAGGTTTCATTTGCTCAATGAAGTTGTCTTGAATATCTGTACAAGCACCATTGCCTCTTTAAAAAAAAAATGCTCCAAATGGGTTAAGATCGAATGCACCCCTTTGATGACTATTATTCTTTCTATGAAATTTACTCTGTGTGTCGTCAAGATACAGTGATTAATAAACGTATCAAAGGGTTAATTCTTCACCTATTTTGCTCCAGTGAGTACACTGCATTCATTGACTATCATAAAACATGAAATGTACACATGTGTTCCCAGCGTACTCATATGAGTACAGTACTAAAGTTCATCACAAGAGATGTATTATTATTTCTATTATAACAAAAGGTTCCATTTGCTCAAAAAAGTTATCTTGAATATCTGTACAAGCACCATTGCCTCTTTAAAAAAAAAATGCTCCTAGGAGCAAATGGGTTAAGATCGAATGCACCCCTTTGATGACTATTATTCTTTCTATGAAATTTACTCTGTGTGTCGTCAAGATACAGTGATTAATAAACGTATCAAAGGGTTAATTCTTCACCCATTTTGCCCCAGTGAGTACACTGCATTCATTGACTATCATAACACATGAAATGTACACATGTGTTCCCAGCGTACTCATATGAGTACAGTACTAAAGTTCATCACAAGAGATGTATTATTATTTCTATTATAACAAAAGGTTCCATTTGCTCAAAAAAGTTATCTTGAATATCTGTACAAGCACCATTGCTCCTTTAAAAAAAAATGCTCGTAGGAACAAATGGGTTTCCAATGATGCGACATACATCTCTTTTATTGCCTCGATCCAACGTTCCGTAAAAGTTTGAGAGTAGAATATTCTTCGAAAGGCTTAAAAGGAATTTAAAATCAAGTTTGAAGCACGGGAGGGACGAATTGATCGGTGAAGATTCCGCGCGATAATTAATTCCTGATTTTCTTGAATTCCTCTTGCTGGACCTTACGAAGAATCATTATCGCTGGGTTACACCGGCCGATTAAAGATAAAGTTTAATTGCAAGCTTAACCGAGCTTCGAATTGTGGCTAGTAATTACACTTGCAAAGGAAGCTGATTTCCTTCCTTCGATCATAAGACGGAGACCTGATCGATCTTTTTCTTCTGAAGCTGATAAGGGAGAATCGATCCAGATATTGGAAAATGAATTTTTATGGTGAAACGACTTTCTCGATTCTTATATTTTATCCTTCTTTAAATCTTTGCAGATCAAGGTTTTCGATGTGGCTTTTCATTTCGAGTCTGAAATTTGATGTAATTCGTTTAATTGGTGCATTAAGGTTGAAATTGATTTTCCAATTTTTATATCGAGTTTAAAGGAAGTTTACAACTTCCAAACTTCGAAACACAGAAATTTTCAAATTTATAACTTTGATATTTTGAAGTGGAGAATTTTTCAAACTCATACTGAAGTTTTCGAGCTTAGTACTTTACGAATTGTCAAGCTCATAAATACAGAAGTTTTGAACTTCAGAAATTCACAAATTGTCTGACTCGTCAATACAGAAATGTTCAGCTTAAAAAATATGCAACTTCCTAAATTAAAAAACTTGTCATCTTAGAAATAACATTTTCAGATAAATTTATCAAATATACTTACGAGCATATATTTTCTTTTATTCATAGTTTTAGAGGACATCGAGACGAATTCAACACATGTATTACATAATATTTTTATTAACGTATTCGATTTACAGAAGGAAATGGAAAAAACATGTATGTTTCTAATTAAAAAACCCGTGACCTTGACTTTATGATGAAAACGAACTATTTTTTTGCCTTACTAATCTATTGTGCACTTCATACCCTGCAAATATTGTTCTAAACTTTTTTTCTTAAGGTGGCTGCAAGTGAGTAGCGTTACACCCTGTATGTCACTAAATCAACAAAATGAATTTTCTAAGAATAGTTTTCATTTCACTATTTCTGAAACCTACAGTAACAATAAAAGTGAATTCCCAACCTTGAACCCACAATTAAAAGCAATTTCCCCATTGCCAACAAAAACAGCGAATTATTCCCCAAGTTTCACCAGTTCATAACCGCGTTTCCGTGCAGGGAATGCAACTAGCAGCAAAATGAACTTCCCTCGACAGTTTTTTCTAATTAACCACGTGTCGAATAACCTCATGCATATTTAAGGTCTCGAAGCAGCAAAGTTTCTCGACGGTTATGCAAAATTCAAGGCCCGGAATTCATATTTATTTCATCGACAGGTTATAGGCATCCATATTCGTGTTTATAACCCTCTTCGAGGCTGTTACTCTCAAAGCATCGTAAACGTCTTCTCTAACGATACTAAATTTTCCAACGTACACTTCCTGTCGAGTAGATCAATCATATAAACGGAAGCGTCTAAACAGGTGTTACACGTTTCTATCATGTGTTCAATTTCGAAGAAAATTTGTTCTTGCACTTTTACAAATTTCCCTTTACAAGTTTACAGATATTCTTGATAAAAATTATGTGGAAATTATAGAATGTTTAAAAATATTTTTTACGGTATTGTTGGTATATCTCTCTAGGCTACTACAAGTTGGTATATTGCAAAATTCTTTTGTTTATTTCAGTGTTCGTTGCTACTGACACGTTGTCATATGCATTTGCGCGTTTCTTTATATTGTAAGAGGCAAACGAAAAATAAAAGGATTTAACTATTAATTTCAGGATTTAATAATTTTCAAAATACGTGGGCCAGTGACGAATAGCAAATAAATTATTTAACTCGTACGATTGCTATATTCAATCATGCTCATACATTACGTTCAGCATATGGTGTCTAAAATAAAAGATACACAATCATGTTCGTACAATATTAACCATGATATTTTAAGTAACATCTTTTCTTAATAAACTATTATTTACCGTTAATACGTATAACTCTGTCATTTATAAAGATAAGTTGTATTCTTAAAATTCGCTAATCGACAGTTACCAAACTTTCCCGTACCATATATTTCAATCATTGCCAGCCAGGAGCAGAAAAGTTTCGTCATTACGGTATCAAGGAAATAAATTTGATGTTCGAACGGAGTACAGGTAATTTGGCAACTTTCACACAGATTGATAACCGAAACCGTGATACAGAAGTTGGCAAATAGTGGTGGTAAATAACCCCCTTAACTTTTTGCTCTTGGATGAAGAAACTTCTCTTTCTGTTTAAATGCCGTTTAATTAACGAGCCGAACTCATTTCCTCCTGAAAGTCTCTGTCAAACGATGGATTAACTTTCATTCCGTCGTCAAAGGGTTCTGGAATCGCCATGCACATAATCCACGAATAAATAACATGTTTTAATTATTTAGGGTGTAGAGTACGATGTTAGTCTCTTTTATGCATTGACACAACATTTGAGATGTGCTCGACTTTCAAGTCTTTTAATTTTGTAGAGATTTTGGGATCTGAGAATTTTTGAATTTTTAGTATTCTGGAAATTTGGAAATTTTGTTTAATTTTATAGGGATTTTTGGATTTCTGATAATATGGAAAGAATATTTTGGGGATTTTTCGGGGATTTTTAATGTTCACAGAATTTTGGAATTTTTAGTATTCTGGAAATTTGGAAATTTTGTTTAATTTTCTAAGGATTTTGGGATCTGAGAATTTTGGAATTTTTAGTATTCTGGAAATTTAGAAATTTCATTTAATTTTCTAGGGATTTTGGGATCTGAGAATTTTAGAATTTTTAGTATTCTGGAAATTTGGAAATTTCATTAAATTTTCTAGGGATTTTGGGATCTGAGAATTTTGGAATTTTTAGTATTCTGGAAATTTGGAAATTTCATTAAATTTTCTAGGGATTTTGGGATCTGAGAATTTTAGAATTTTTAGTATTCTGGAAATTTTGAAATTTCATTAAATTTTCTAGGGATTTTGGGATCTGAGAATTTTGAAATTTTTAGTATTCTAGAAATTTAGAAATTTCATTTAATTTTCTAGGGATTTGGGAATTTTGGAATTTTGAGTATTCTGAAATTTTGGAAATTTTAAATGAAATTGAAAATAATTGAAAATTTGGAAATTTCGGGACTCTGGAAGTTTGGAACTTTGAAATTATGAAATTATGAAGTTTTGAAAATATGAAATCGTGAAAATGTGAAATTGTAAAATTGTAAAATTATAAAATTATAAAATTATAAAATGAAAAAATTTGAAGTTACCAAAATTTTGTGTAACTTCAGAGCTGTGAAGAATGAAAAATGTTATGTTATCAACAGAATAAATATCGGTTGGAAAAAAGATAATGAATTGGCCTTAATGAACAGATTTTTGTCCGAGACTCGATTGTTTTTAATAGAAGAGATTTATTCTAATTTGATGCTCCGCGCTCACGGTTATACGCGCTTTGGTACGTGACTTCGTAACATAAATTCTTTATGCAAATTACGAGCTGAATACAAAGTAAACCTATTCATTATAATGCACGATGTATGCAAATGAGCATTTTTCGAGAACGCGATGTTTACGCGATCAACGCGAGCCGGTGCACTGCTGAATTTCTCATTTTATTTTGCACCTCTCATTATAAGTATCGATCGTTCTGTATTGTAATTAATGCGCTCGGTTAGCATTCGGTTTAGCAGCCATAACTCACCGAAGGAGATGCGTTATACATTCCTCCACAATTAGCGAAATGTTGATTATATTCGCCTGCGGATTTATATATCTTTTATGTTCGTACATTTTCGTCGGAATTTAAAATGAAATTTTATTTTCAATGTCTCATATTCTCGCATTTCTCATCTCTTCAATTTATCAATTTTGTTACGTGAAATTTCATACCTGTAAATTTCTAGATTAATTATTAAATTACTATGTCTAAAATTCCTGAATTGACAAAGTTAATTATTTAACTAATTATTTGTATTTTAAAACCTCTAAATTTATAGATTAATGAATTACTATATTATCATTAATGAATTACTATATTAAAATTGCTGAATAAATCTATTATTAAATTATATTATACAAGTTTGATATTTTAATTTGTCAGATTTTTAATTCATCTAATTTTTTTTTAACTTCAACATAGCAAGTTTACAAATATTATATTGCCAAATTAACTAATTAGCAAATTAATTATCAAAGTTTTTAAATTTTCAGACCTCTAAATTTCTATATTAATGAATTACTTAATTATCAAGTTTAAAATTGCTGAATTAACAAAGTCCCAAATTATTAAATTATATAAGTTTGAAATTTTTTCAGAATTCATTAAATTTTCTTTATAATTAAATACAATAAATTTCAATTACTATATTACGAAATTAATGCTACAATTCAAAATGCTACTAAAAATGCTTTGATATAAAAATTGAAACCCACTGTCATTGATATTCTTGAAACCCCACACTCCTAAAAAAGATTGCAACAAATACGGTTGACACCCTAATCAGTAAAATTTCCCTAATCAGTAAATGTCCGAAATTAAAAACGTTCAGTGTCATTCCCGGAGCAGTTAAGGTGGTCTTTGGTGAAACTAAAATTCCAAAAGTGGTCGACTCGTTCAAAGGAGAGAAGCCTTATTCCACGAGAACTTTTGACTCTACTTTAGAGAACTTCTTCATTCGCAGTTCTTCGTTAACCCAGAATAGCCTAACCTAAAACGTTCCTCTCCCCCGATAATTAGCCAAGTCGTGAGACGTTTTTACCCCGTCGAAAACGACGTGACTACATTGTTTGCACGGGCAGCTTTAAGTCATCTCGTTGCTCAGATGCAGCACGTGCAGCTCGTCCGTTAAGTTGCAAAACTTCAGAACATGCTAATTTCATGGTTAATTCTGATGTTTTCCGGAAACGAGGTCACGGATGACGAAGCGAGTGGACACAGGGGAAAAGAAGCCGCGAGCCTCGGTCGTTACGTGGCCTGTTAATTGCCACCTATTTAACACCTTCGCTGTCATTATGAAAATAGTCGGATGAAGTTGTCACATTTTATGTGAAGAATCGTTAATGCCTGCTGCCGGAGGCTGCGCTCTACGCTTTATTAATGACTTAATTGAGCAATTAATGGAATGGAGGCTGCGAGTACTGTTACTGTTATTGTTATCGTTACTGTTGTGCTGATTGTTACTATTACTATTGCTAATTTTATTAGTATTGTTACTGTTTCGGAATGTTTTTGAGCATCCAGAAATTTGAATTTTCATTACTGGTCATTTATCAGAATTTCTTTTCATACGATTATTCACTCATTTATTTTATAAAAACAAATTCAAGTTTGGACAACATTTAATATGAACTTATCAGTTATATCTAAATTTACAGAAATCATAAATTCAATCAAAAATCACTTTTGAAGAAAGTAGCAACAAAGTACAAATATAACAATTTTACATAATTTAGTAATCAAGGTTTAAATTTAATTAAAATGACTGTAATGACAATTATACAAGTTCACTCAAATACAAATATTTCTATTAAATTTTGCATCATAATTTCTAATCGTATAAAAGAACAGATTGAAATTTTAAAAAAATTATAAAAATATATATATTAAAATTTTGTAATTATTACTAATGAGTGTGACATATGTTTCCCCCAATTGTTCCGTTAATTAATCAATGTTGTAGAATGTAGTTCACACTGAATATGTCTATATATTAAACATTATGTTCTATCTAATGTAATATCCGAAACTGACACTAAATTTCACGTTACATTGTATTACATGACAAACGGATGTGAACGTTTTCCGCTCTATTACGTTTCCCGGAAATTGCAGTATCATACGGGGAAACTTTCATGCGTTCTGAATTATGACATTTCCATGCTGTTAATGATCAGTATAATTGATATCGATATTGGATATACATTGTGTTTCTATTCTCCAATTTACAAATTTATTTTTATTAATTAATCAGATTTTATTAATCTAATTTATTTTCATTAATTAATCAGATTTTGTTTAAATTAAGATTAATTTATCACATTTGATTAATCTAATTTATTTCTATTATTTAATCAGCAATTAATTTTCATATTTTTAAATTGAGAAATTTGAGAAGTTCTAAATTTAGAAATTTTTAAACTTACTGCTTTCTAAAATCACAAGTTTCTAGGTAAATTAAGAAATTGAAACACTCGAATTAATTTGACAAATTAACTTGAAACATCACAAATTAATTGTTACAAATTTATTTAATAAGTTCCTAAATTATTAGTACAGTTATGAATACAAAATAATCTTACTTCAAATAAATATTTAAATATTTATATTTACTTAAATATTGTTCCTATCGGATATTATCAATTATTAATCAACTGTTTCGTCGATGAATTATTAATCATTGTATCTATTATTAACTACAAGAAAGTGTCAATTATTATTCAACCATTTGATTTGTCGATCAATTTAATTATCAGTGTATCTATTAATTACAAGAAAGTATTAATTATTAATTTACTAAAAATTATTGCACGGCACAGTAGATTTGTATTCGTTTCATTTAACATTAAAAATACAATGTATCTTCAAAAAATTAGATATCGAAATTGTTCAGATTTTAATTGGTACTTGAAGCAGTCCAGAGATGTCAATATGTAAAAGCACTTCAATTATCGTGTTCCATGCATGTATCTCGAAGCTAGAGGCAGTCCTGAAATTTAACAACATCTCGTATAGAACGCATCAACATATCGTTCGTAACCCATTTTCCGAGCAGTGAAGTGCTTACATTTCGTGCTTTGTTTTCGCCCAAATCCGGCAATACGTACGCGTAATAAATTGCGATACAAGTATTTTTATACATTTTCAAGCTGGTCAAATGGACCAACTTTACGATACAAGCGTGACTTTTTGTTACGCTGTGGGATCAAGGATCCATTTACTTCGGTATCACTTTTTAGGTGGGTACAAACTTTTCTCTGTATTTGAAAAGTTTCCAGTTCGACCTGGTTTTCAGTATCGATTAACGTACCATAAACTCCCTAAACCAAAGATTGCGTAGAACGTGTGTAAAATTTATAGCAGCCAACAGATAAGTTCTCAGCTTTTCCCCATTTATCTGGGCGTACAATTCTGCACAAATGTTTAGAAATTTCCTACTATCGGAATTATGTTTCACTCTTCACTCTTTTATGCAATAGAAATATTATTCGTAAAGAGTAGAATTTTGCTGAAATTTCTGTGGGACTGAAACTGGACAGCATTCGATAGACCTAAATGTGAATTTTCTCCAGATCTGAATATTCAGAAGTTCTATGACTACATGTACCATGTGTACGTATATTACATGTCATATGTTGCCAGTGACGATTAGACACGTGGAATAAATAGTTAAACTTGTGAGGTCTCACCTTGCTCTCCACACTCACCGACCCCACACTCAAAACCAGAAACTGTTTCCGTTTTCTTTAATACGTTCACTTATATGTTCTGTTACTACGCAAAATAGAATGTTTAGATTTCACAATCGATACATGTTTCACAGCAGATATATTATTTCTAATACATACCGATGTATGTGTATTTGACTCTTTAAAAAAATGGCTCTTAACTCCAGAAAGGTTGCCGACCCCTGATCTGTCGTGATGACTATTGGTCATCCAATAGTGTCCCTAAATTATTTCCTGTCAATTTTGAACGGAAGTGTACATCACAATTCGTGAAACACGCACCACGAACGGGCTCGAAACAGCCTCTTCACACCCGGTGGATTATCAGATTAGTTCAAAGCACTCAATCGTAATTAGTAGCAACCAAACGACCTCGATATCTCCAAGTGTCCCAGTATCTGTCGACGCTCTTCTCAAGAACGTGCGGATCGCGATCCGTCAGGCTCGTTCGTCATACACGAGGACCGATAAACGCGACGAGAAATCGATGCGATCGATAATTGGGCATCGTCTAACGATCACCTACGTCGACGTGGAGTTCAATCAAGCCGCACCAAAACGGCTCAATAATTTCTCGATATATAGCCATGTCGCTCTCTACTCGTCTCATATCCACGATGCTTGAATGGCCGATCGAACACTCGGTGCGCGATCATGTGCGACCCGATCTTGTGACTACATTGCTTCAGATTTTTAATTGAAACATTATGAAATTTTTTGGTAGACAAATTTACGAATTAGTATGTTGGTAATCTTTCAATTGACTGAACTTTCGAATTTGTAGATATTTATAAGGTTATCGAGTTAAGATTTTATATTTTTTGGTTAATCAATTTTACGATTTTGATATTTACAAATTTCGAAATTTCAATGTTTCAAGTTTCCTAAATTACTACAGTAATAAATTAGTAATTTTCGAGTTTTAAAATGACCAAATTAATATTTTTAAATTTAGTATTGTCAAACTTTATGTTATTAAATTTCAAAATTTCAATGTTTCAAGTTTCCTAAATTACTACAGTACTAAATTAGTAATTTTCGAGTTTTAAAATGACCAAATTAATATTTTTAAATTTAGTATTGTCAAACTTTATGTTATTAAATTTCAAAATTTCAATGTTCTCAGTTTCCTAAATTACTGAAGTGATAAATTAATAATTTTCGAGTTTTAAAATGACCAAATTAATATTTTGAAATTTAGTATTGTCAAACTTTATGTTATTAAATTTCAAAATTTCAATGTTCTCAGTTTCCTAAATTACTGAAGTAATAAATTAATAATTTTCGAGTTTTAAAATGACCAAATTAATATTTTTAAATTTAATATTGTCAAACTTTATGTTATTAAATTTCAATGCTTTAGTATTTTCACTTTTCTAAATCACTGAAGTAATTTATAATTTTGCAGTTTACAAATGCCCAAGTTATTAATTCCTTTAATTTTTATATTATGAACTTCTTAATTTTACTATTATCAAATTTCATAGCTTCAGTATTTTCACTTTTCTAAATCACTGAAGTAATTTATAATTCTGCAGTTTACAAATGCCCAAGTTATTAATTCTTTTAATTTTGATATTGTGAACTTCTTAATTTTACTATTATCAAATTTCATAGCTTCAGTATTTTCGCTTTTCTAAATCACTGAAGTAATTTATAATTCTGCAGTTTAAAAATGCCCAAATAATTAATTTTGAAACCGCCGACTTAATTTTCTGAAATTTCAAAACTGCAATATTGTCAGTTACCTAAATTACCGAACGAATAAATTTATAATTGTGCAATTTTCAAACGACCAAATAAATGGTTTAATTATTATACCTTGTCGAGTGGAATCGAACAATTAATCCAGTTCGTATTTCTTCTGTGCAGCGCAATTTGTCTTCGGTGAGTAAAATTTGTTAATTACTATGGTCAATAATTATATGTACACCGAGGAATTGTTTCCCTTGTTTTATTTCGAGATTACCGAATAAATTTCTTCTTCATTGCCTTCAATATTTCCTAATGAAACAGCTTGCAATAATTTACGTGGCTGGTGTTTACATAATTATCGCATAATTGAGGTTCAATGTTTCATAATAATGAGAAGGTTTATGGATTTCATTCCGTATTCCAGGATATTTTCATAACATGTAAATACGCGTTATGCAATCGCGGCTGCCGACGCGTAATTTGTTTCGTGGATTCTTCGTGGATATACTAATTGCTAGATGAGATGGTGTAACAAGTTGGGAGGTAATCAAAATTTTACGGAAATAATGATGTCTGGTCTATCATTATGAGTTATCATAGACTCATTTAATATGAAATTATAATTATACAGATATAGGTTCTAAAATTTTATGTTTATCTATCTATATTTATTGATATCTGTCAATATCTGTGTATCGATTAATAGGTTAATCGAAATTTTTAGATTTAATTCTTCAATATTTTGGCCGAATTTCATGTAAATGTAACGCATGGTCAGTGTTCACGAAGCGAAAAGGAATATCGTCGAATGTCTACCGGTGCGTTCACAGGAATGGCGATAGGAGAAGAGAATAGAAAGAAATCAGTCGCTCGAAAAGTCACAAAAGGTACGTGCATGTCCCTCGTTTTTTTTCGCCGCCCGGAAAAGTGGATGGAATCTGTACGAGTCAGGAAGTACGTGCAGTTATCAGCCACGACAAGTGCAGCTGCCTGATACCAACTTACCGAAATATCTTCCCATTTCTGTAATATGCCGAGATTCCCTATCGCAATCGAGTGTCTCGCGATATTACGAAATATTGGAAGTCGTATCAGTTACTTGTAACCGTTTACCGGCTGAATAATGTAACAGATAAGCGCAATTCGAGAGTATGATGAAATACTACGAGTACAGTCGTGGAATGTTCTGTCTTGAAATATTTCTGCGGTAGATCGCTTTTGAACTCTATTTGTTATGGCAGAAATTTTTAACTTTTGCATATTTAAATTTGTGAACATTTTTGCAGTTTGAAAGTAAATTTGAAGTCTTAGGTAAATATTAGGTAGGTAAGATTTCTAGGTATCCAGTATTTTAGATTTTTCTAATCAAGTTTTCAGACCAATAAATTAGTGTATTTTGAAATTTTGTTTAATTGTTATAGAATTTTCAAATTTGCCAGTGCTGAAATTAATAGGTCAAGTTATTGAATTACTAAATTCAATTTCTTGTTTAATAAATTTTACAATAGTAGTCCTGAAGTTTTCAGACTAATAAATTAGCGTATTTTAAAAATTTTGTAATTGTTATAGAAGTTTCAAATTTGCAGACGTTGAAATTAAGAGGTGAAATTATTGAATTACGAAATGCTTAAATTTCTCGTTTAATAAATTTTACAATTTTAGTCCTCAAATGTCGACTTTCAGTTTTCAAACTTCCCTAATAAATAAATTAGGTATTTTGCAGTTTTCCAGTGACCAGATTAGCTTTCAGATTTCTCAGCTAAACAAAAATAAAGAAATATATTATTACTCACCTATTAATAAAGATAGCCAATTTAAGAAAGCGAGTAAAAGAAACAGTTGTCTGAAAGATCCCAAATTTACCAAAGAAATGAAATACTTTCAGAAACGTAAAAGAAAGCTCAAATTCTCGCAAATGAACTGCAGTATTTTTTCAAGGATCTACAAAGAAAATATATTCTGATACTGTGTATTTAATTTTAAAAGAAAATGAATGGTAAAATGAACAGGAGCTCGCAGAAAGTGGTATAAACTTATATCAACAAAGTGAATTGAAAGAAAAGTCTACTGAAGAAATAGTCGGTGAAATACTGTAAGTAATATTACCTAGTTCAATGCTTTTCAATTATGTCAATGTAAAATTGAACATTTCAGATTCTGTTTCTTTAACATAATTGTCAATGAACGTATCGAGCAATGACTATTATACTATTATGTTCAAATAATTCATATATTTCATGTTGTTCGAGTAATTCAAGTTATTCAAATTAGTCACATAATTCAAATTATTCAAATTATTTAAATATGTTATTCCAAAAATTCATGTTCTTCAAATAAATCAAGTACTTCAAATAATTCAATCACTCTAATGTTCCACTAATTTAAATTATTCAACTTTCATATTGAAATTGTACAAATCATAATTATTCGAAGTCACACAACACATGCAAATATTCGAACGTTCACAGGTCTAACAATAAAAAAAAGTAACGATTAACATCATGTTCCATATAAAAATAAATCTAATCCTATTGCAGATTAACCTAAAAGTTCGAAAAATTAGTACAAATCAAACTGGCAATTCAATCAATGATTTCAAATTATATACTTCCGCGTAAGTAACTTTAATTAACTTTGAGGTATTTGAAGAAAGTTTCGAAATGGTAGGGTAGTTCCTACACGCAAAGAATCTGAACAAATGTTCGAGTTTCGGTAACTTCTTCACAAGAGGAACTCCGTTCAGAAATCACGTTAGTTCCCCCGTTACAATTAGATTTTAATGGGGGTAAACTGTGTCTCTCAATTATTTCGAGGTAGAATCCGCGGTTTCCGAATCGTCTACACGAACTCTTTGCACCCTTAGATTCGTGTCTAGGGGAAATTTTCCGTCTCCGGAAGATCGCGACACACGCGGATAATTGTTCAATTATACCCCGAATATTCTGACTGCTTACATGCGGAGAGAATTCGCGAAAGCGTTTTCGGCTTCGTTACCAGCGAATGCGCGTAATTTCGCCTTCCTTACACGCTGGTAATCGTGTATCGGGGTGAGATTCAACACAATTTTGCGGTGATGCCGGATTCCTACTGAAATTTCATCCAGCGAGAACTTCCTGTTGGGTGTGTTCGCTCAGAAATCGTTGATTAACTCGTTAACTGGTCTTGTCATGGGATACTAACAATCGCAATCACATTTTTGGACAAGCGATAACGCGACATATTTCACATGTGTGTACATTAATTATTATTAATCTTAGGTGTAGTATGTTATTCATGTAACTTTCATAGTTTCACCAGTTAATAATTTTTAATTTTTTTTTTTTTTTTAGTCATTTATATTTGAGTAAAAGGAAAAAATGCTTCATTCAAACCATCCTCCCCCAAAAATTTGTCGTATTTACTCTTAATCAATAGTTTTCAGAAATTATTTCTGTGGAATGGTATATATTATTTTATCCACTATATTTGTACATTTAGAGCAAAATTTATGTTTCAATACCATGGAATGAATTTATTACCCCGTCTAATTTATTCACTGGTATATTCAACAACAAATAGAGTGAAAGGAGCAATGAGTGATCAAAATTATTCTGTAAAACAATTTCTATAAATTGATACATATGCTGCAGAGTTGAAAATGTATTCGCTAACATTGTTTCCAGACAGTGAATTTCAGTTCCAAATTCCAAATATAAATTATACCTCTCAAATTTGAACATTAGCGAGTCTAAAAATGTTTAGTTCAAAAGTGTTCAAATTTGAAAACGTGACAATTTATCAGAAATGAATAAGCCAAGCGCACTCTTATACATTAGTCCAGATCTTCTCGAGTTAGCGAAGTCCTGACACCAGTGGTGAAACGTAGAAAGGAAACGCTCTCCCAGAAAATTCCTCCTTCCTTCAAGAACCCATCTGTGACTCAGCAATCGTGCAAAGCAGTCCCTAGCAACTGGAAGTACATATCCTTGTTTGAGGAAAAAAAGTTTCCTGGTCGCAGGACCCCAAAATCACGTCGTCGAGGTTGCCAGAGGGTTGAGCGAATTGAACGCGCCAAGAAAAGCGCAATTTTTTCTTCCGCCGAGTTTCATCTTCTTTTTCTTTCTTTTTTAACTT
Source organism: Megachile willughbiella (assembly GCA_945859595.2). NCBI lineage: Eukaryota > Metazoa > Arthropoda > Insecta > Hymenoptera > Megachilidae > Megachile > Megachile willughbiella. The sequence goes on along the minus strand of OX243805.1, from coordinate 7,900,892 downwards.
TTCCCTCGAAATGTATTCTTTCACTTTCTGACGTACTACCATATCCTGGCTTTGGTATCAAAGTTTATTTAGGTACATTACCACCATAATTACAGATGACCAAAGTTGTATGCAAGTTTTTCAATCTACGAACGCATTCGAAACGGCAGATAAACTTCCCGTTAACCGCGGTAAATTTGAGCGAAACGATCCAAAGTCAAGGGAGCGGAGGGAAAATTCGGGGAATTGTTAGGGAAAATATCGGTGTTGTGGCAATTGGTTCGCTCGACTGGTCTCAGCTCGACTGGCTCTTTCAAGCAACTGCGCTAAAGCAGCAACGGCTCGCGTTTCTAGCTCGTGATTCCCTGTCTACTCGTTAATTTCCGAGCGGACAAAAGAAGAAAGAAAGCGAGGCGGAAAGAAACGGGTAGTTTCACCGGGTGCCTGTAGCCGGCAACCTTCCAGAATGCAATCCCACCGCTTCCACGGTTGCATTTAGCTGCTCTACGAACGGAGCCAGCCCGTTTGAGTTAATGAAAGGCCGAAAGGTTGGAGACGCTGACGAGGCGGCCTCTTCTCTTCAACCCCGTCTCCAGTTATCCCTCGTGAGAATCCACTTGCACCTAGACACGTTTTACGTGCCAACCTCTCTGATCTCTGTTGACTGCTGCAGGTGCTAATGTGTGCCACCGCTCTCTCTGCGCTAGGTTCAATGAAATTTTACCCGGTTAACGAACCGGCCATCGACGCTCCACCCTTTCGCTTCTGTTTTTCACACGTAAATTTATGCTACCTGTGCTTCCAGAGAGGACTTGGTTTTGTTGGCTGTCTGCTTTTGATAGAGACAGGTATTTGTCTTGCGGAGGATGAAAGGTGTGTTTGGATTTAGCAGGGAATAATGTGGGGGATTCTATAGATTTGCAGGGTTTTCAGATTGAAAATTTGAAAGGGTCTGTTGGAACATTTTGCAATTTGATCATTTGGTAGGTTGACGATTTGGTGATTTGGACGATTTGACAACTTGGAGGATTTCACCACTTAGACGATTTGACAACTTCAACGATTTGGCACTTTGGATGTTTCTACAATTTGAACGATTTGAGAATTTAGACAATTTGACAATTTACCAATTTACCAATTTGACAATTTGATGACATAACAACTTGACAATTGACCAATTTGCAAACCTGAAAACTTCCAAATTCTAATAGTTGAATTCTTCCTTATCCTCTTTATAAAGAAGACCAATCTATTTCAATGAAAAGGTCTCGTCCTCAGAAAAATTTACGAAAAAGGAATATACAAAATTTTGCCAAACTACATTTTTATCGTCCACTATATCACACGTGCCACATAACCACATCCACTATTTCCACATATCCACGTCCACTATTTCCCCATATCACTGTTTCATTATTTGAACCTGTAAATATTCTCTTCACCACGATCCAATCACAAAACTCTTATCAGCACCCGCGCAGTATTTCTGCAACAAAACCGATAATGAATAGCAACAAATGAATATAAATTCAACATTCTGCGCTGTACATTTCTGAAGCATGCGTTTTATTACCGTTGATATTTCGCCAGTTTTGTATTTGGGTCATTGACGAGAGATTTCTTCGCAACGACAGGCTCGAGTACGTATTTCTTGTTAACGAAATATCACGGATCATTTTTTTCGCGATGAATGGTACTTGGAAAAAAAAGACGAAGAGCAAAAAGAAGTGGAATCGATGAGTGGATCAGTGAAGCGTGATGCGGAACTGATAACCGTTTGCTCGTTTTATCTAGAGCCCCGTTTCGTTATTATCAGCGTCGGTTTTTGAACTCGACCAGTTTCATACCGTCGTCTGACACTGCTAGGGGAAAAAAACTAGCGGACCTATCTTCATGGTGCAAGTGCAACATTGAGAGTTTGGTAAAAAGTAAGATAGGTGGATAGTGCAATTTTTGATGATCCTTTAACATAGTGTCTCACTTTAATTTCTTTTATTTCAATTCTTTATTAAATATAATCGTAGGAATATTTTAATTTGATATTCTTATTGTTATTATTTTATAATCACTTAATTTAACTGAATTGATGTTACCCCTTAGCTATCATATCAAATGAAATTTTATCAATTTGGTAAAATCAAATTTATGAACTTTGAATGCGAGAACCGTGTCATTTGATAAAAAAGTAAAAACGAAACTAGCAGCTAATTTCGACGAATTTCATTACGGTATCAGTGGAATTTAAAGAGGAAGCAAACAATCGCGAAATTCCGCAGCGTTCTTTTGACGGGATACATATTTGTCTTTATTCGAGTTATCTGGAGCATGTTACGTACGAGTGTACCGAGAAAGTATTTCGGCTGTTGCGATACAGTAATTGGAGTGGCCTTCAAGAAACGTTGTTGCGAGTTGTTGTCCGTTAATGATGTTACAATAAAGAAAAAAAGGACCTTCTGTTTCGAGAACTCTTTGTCTGATCAAGTTCGCGTGAGGAAATGTAACAATGTGCCGGCGATGAAGGCGTGTGCGTAATTTTTCTTTATTCTTGAAACACAGTGGCAGGTATTGTTCATATAAGAAACTAATAAAAACTGACGAGATGTACTTTAGGTTTATTGCACATCCTACGAGGTTTTTAGTAAATTAAATCGTTACATTTCTTTTGATTATTATATGTCTTCATCAAACTTAATTTTTAAGTTATACTCAGTCATCAAATCATTTGAACCAATTTGAATTTCATTGTAATTGTTTTAACAAATCTTCGAAAATGCAACAGATGCTGGTTCTAAGAAAAAGAAACCTGATAAAAATAATTTGGATTAATTGTAATTGTATTGGCAATTGATTAATGAAAGCAATTATTCGAAACGCAAGGTAACTTCCGAGCCAGATATACAGTGTTATGTTTCAAAGTACTCACTTTCGAACGGTAGTTTACTTGCAGATTACTGCTTAACAAGACACTTATCGCTAAACTCATGACTTTGTTACGCACACGTAACCTAATTGAAGTTCGTGTGACCGTGTCGTTGCATGAAAGTACGTTCATAACGTGCTCAGTCACGTAGTCAATACTTGCATCGGAATTCAGTGTTTGCTGTATCATAGCAGATGGTTCCATACACTCCTTTTTTCATTCACCAAATGAATCTAGCATATCGAATAAATTCTTTACAATTCGCCTCTTTTTTTATCAAAAATATAACCCTTCAATTTTCATTTAACTCTTTGATGGTAGAATATTTAAAACGTATGATTTAGTTCAATGCGTGATTTGGATTTACATATGATTTACATCCACATATGACCTGCATCAACATATAATTTGGATCAGTATATTAGTTAATATATGATTTCGATTCACATAGGATCTGGATCAATAGATGATTTGGATGAGTACATCATTTAATTAATTGTATGATTTAGATCCACATATGATCTGTATCAACATATCATATGGATCAGTATCACATATGATCTACATCAACATATCATATAGTTAAATGTATGATTTGGATCCACACATGATCTGTATCAACATATATGGATCCATATCATTTAGTCTAATGCATGATTTAAATTCACATATGATCTGCGTGAACATGTGATCTAGATCAGTATATCATTTAGTTAAATATATGATTTGCATCACATATGATCTACGTCAACATATCATATGGATCAGTATTATTTAGTTTAATGCATGATTTGGATTCACATATGATCTGCATCAACATATAATTTGAATCAGTAAATCATATAGTTTAATGTATGATTTGGTTCCACGTATGATTTGCATCACACATGATCTGGATCAGTATATCATTTAGTTTAATGTATGATTTCACCCACATATGGGTAACATATGTTCTGGATCACCACAATTTCACCTGAACCTACTTTCAAGATACCATCAATATTCTACGTCCACAAACTTGTTTAAAAAATGTGCAATCACTCTAAAATAAAACGAAGGGAACAATTTCAGCTTTTGTTAGAAAAATAAAAGCAGAATAAAAAGGTCGCCAGTTTTTTGCGTGATGAAATACTGGTTGCAACGTATGTTCGATGTAGGTGGGGTTGGAACTGCTTAGACCATAGAGAACGTGTAACCAACTGCGAAAATCGAGTGACTGCCGGCAGAAAGCCCAACAAATGTTACGCGATTCCATGACCTACCGCAATGTGGTTGAACATGCTGTCCACGCAGACGGCAAAGCCAGCATTTTTATTATCTTTCCAAATAACTGGCTCGAACAAAAGTCTCGAACTTGCTCGCGTGTTTCGATCGTATACGCCCGCTTTTCTTAACCCAAACTCTTATTCGACGAGAATTCTTGCTGCAGGATTCTTGGAATTCCAATCGTACCTCGAATCTTTCGCTGAATTTTCATGCACCTCTATGTGATTTATTTTCTACTACCTTGGACACGTATTTTTCCGGTTAGGACCTTGCATATTTTCTCTAATCGTGTTCTTAAATTGTGGTTTCACTTGACAAGTTTTCTAACTTGCAATATATTTTTAACTCGGTACTCGACTAGTTTTCTCACAAAATATTTCTCTTATAAAAACCGTGGAACTGTATATTCAAAAGTTTTCCGAACTTCGATACATTCAATCGATTGCCAGCTTCGCGAGTCAATATCAAAGAAGCAATCACTTCCACAAATTATCGAAAACATTTCCAAACGACGTCGCAGTTCGTTGCACTCTGACTGGCTATTACCGAAACGTCATCCGCTCTTGTGGACAAGGTAATCGCGATCGTCGATAAAACAATTCGCCCGTTATATCTCCGTAACTTCGTGTAACGTCAAATGCATCCCACCTTCCGATCTCCCGCCGGTGGTTTTCGATCGGAAAATAATGTATAATTAAATAAGAGCTGCATAAAGTGTTTAATACTCAACACGATTTAAAATTAACAGGTCAAATGTCTTAGAACGAATATTATAGGTTTCGCAAGTTTCGAGACAATAGTCACGTATCCTAATGATCAGTCTAATCTGCTACATAAACTGTCTACTGCACATAATTTTAACTGCAAAAAAGAGGAGGGTTGTGTACAAGTTTATTCACATTGCGAAAGTACAAGGTCTGGCAGATCTTCCGTTTGACGAATCTGCAACATCTCGAATGGCGGTCGGATTAACATTCGCGATACAATGCCGAGTATCTCCTGCACCGAGGATAATTACATCGCCCTCTGGCATATTATTGTCCCTGTGGACCATTGTTACCTTGCTGCCGGCGATACAATGGTCTGCTCATAGTATCTGCCTATCGGTGGGCCTATTGTTCCGTAATTTATATTGTGATTTTATGAGTTTTCGACCAAGCGGAACGTTCACCATGCACACGGATTACGGAATCGTCCATGTAAACCGGCATGGGAAAACGTTCATCATGTCAGGAAACAGATTATTGGAAAACACTGTGAACTCGCGTGGATAAGATGCCCGTGCATTTGATGCGTTTATGGAGATTATTGGAACGTGTGGATAACATTTTGAGTACATTTGATGCGTTTGTAGATGGATAGTAACGGGGATATTGGGTAGATTAATCACGGTGACAGTAATTTACAGGGTGAATTTATGTCATCTTTGAACATGCTCGATGAAAGGTGCCACATTTTGGACTATAAACAGGTACCTAGATGATAAGTGATGGAGGATGACAGCTTTTAGAAATCTTGTAGATGTCATAGTTTGAGCTACTACATAGTTGTCTGAATAATCGAGGATCATAAGTGTAACACCTTTAGCTTACATCTTTTTATAGTTACATCAGTTTGAGCTCAGTAGTAATATCAATAATAAATGAACGCAGGAATTTGAAAAATATCCTCTATTGCAAACATGAACTATGAAACTATGAAATTTTATAAGTTGCTGTAAAAATTTCTCCCTATAATTACTTCTTATTGTAATTCCTCGAAACAGGTTTGCAATTATAGAATTTTTCCATAAATAAATTTGTGTAATAAAATATCTATTAATTTATTTCCGTACTAGTATCACTTGCAGAAGTTAAAAAATTGATTTCTTATTCTACCACATGTTGAAGCTAGCAATTTTTTCGGTGCTCGAAATCTGACTGCTTCAAAAACGGTAATTCGAAACAATTCGTGGTAGTTTGAAATTCATTAACCACCTAATCCATTTAGATGGAACATGAGCCACAAAACTCATATAACTAAGTCCCATCGTTTCCATTAAAGTGGTTAATTCCAAATAGTAACGGCCTCTTCGTAACTGCATAGTTGTCCGTAACTCGTGCGCAATTGTTATGTACTCCATTGTATATATGTGTACACCAATCGGTTCTGTCTTCCGTGTGCCTGTTTGCAGTGTACGAACGAGGAAACGTTCGTAGGTAAACATTCACCAAGTCACGTATTCGAATAAACGTAACTTTTCAACGAATTTACTACGGGACTCTGCATTCCACCGAAGTACTAGCATACGGTGAATGATACAAATAGAAACTAAATTGCGTACGGATAATTTACTAACTATCAGCGCGTTCGTAATTACTGGGAAGAGACAAGTGCAAATTTAATTGTAAGAGATTTGAATTCCTTTCGACTTTAGAGAACCCTTGAGTTATACCGAGATTTGATTTAAACTCCAAAATTCGATGTAAAAAATTAAAAAAATTGCAAATTTCAGAAAATATGAAACTTGAAAATCTGAGTATTTGAAAATGATGAAAGTCCATCACTCTATTCCGAAAGAAATCTCCAACGAGCAATATATTTAGAAAAACAGAATTCCTAAACGATTCACACATGTTCCGCTCGCGTTTCTATGAGTTCCCGCCTAAAAAGGAGCTGTTGCGCGTTCCACTTTCCAAAATCACCTCGTATATTATACAAGCGGTAGTTTCACAAAGTAACCTCGTTCATTTTCCATCTCCGAAAGATCCAAAAGCGAGCACACCGATTCGCAATGCAATTCTAGATTCACTTTGTAGCTACGTCCAAAGTGTACACGTGCTCTTACTGCAATCGGGACACTATCGGTATTCGTTTCGTTGCGTATCGTCGGAAACACACGCGAAAATAGAATCTTTCCGTGGTGGAATTTACAAATTCCTGATTTTCCTTTCACGACCGAAGCCTTTACAAACGTGCCTGGTAAGCTGCCTCTGAAATGCACATACGTGAGCGTCTGGGTAAATTTTGTTTGGAAACCAAACGCAGATAAACAGTACACTTTCACTCGTCATAATATTACAGCTGTATCGCTTAATAATTTTTCATTTGGATTGCATTAGATGCGATCGATGTTTACACGATTTTGAGTTAGTCATATTTTATTTTTAACTGGTTTAAAATTTTTTGAGGAGAGCATCCACAATTTTAAGGCCAGATGGGAATGTACATCTAACGATAGTTGTCTTAAAAAAAATTCAGAATTAACCAGTTCACCTGGTCACATTTGAAATTAAAAGTCCTTTTGCAATTTTTAAAATGTCTTAAAGTTGATGTAATAGCTATCTTATTTTACTATCTGAAATAAAACAGCATTATAAAGTATATTTGAAGTCAGACATATTGTTGGATCTATTAAAATTATTATCAAGTAACTTCATTATTTTATTCCTTGACATAAATATATTTTTAAAACAGCTAAAATTTATCAAAATGAAAACTACTCAAATTCTTTGAAATAATAAAAAATTATTTTCAGAAATATCGTTCAAAAAATGTGGGAACACATATGTGCTTAATTGTCGAGTTATTGCAAAAGTCACACATGTTTGCTGACACAGTATGTTTGTATTCACATGCATGTAGCTTTATGCAGCGTCCATATTCACTTTGGAAACTGTCCTTCACAAACCTGTGCCCATTCGTGTGCATTTATGGCATTCAACATGGTCTGTATGCACGTTGCAAACTGCTCACATGCACACATGTGTTCGTGAGCTACTTGTCCCACACCTCTCTTCATCACATGTCTGACTACATACGCGCTTACTCTACTGCTCTCTGCATACACTCACCTCGAAGAACAAAGCTTTGTTGACATTCTTCCCTAATTTGTGACGACACAATGACTCATGAATTTTAGAAATGAGAATTTCTTCGTTGTTAGCCTCGTATGTGCAATTTTTATGGGATAAGTTTAGGTCTGATTTGAAATGCACTGCTGGAAGAATTGTGGCGGCGCTTGTAGTGTGAACCGTGAAATTATGAATTTGCTCGGGGTAACAGTGATGGATGAGAGTGATGTGGAATACATTTTTCGAGTTTACGATTTTTATATGTGAAAATGTATTAAGTATTAAAATTTGAAAATTTAAAAATCTGGAAATTTGATTTGAAAATTTGCGAATCCGAATAAACTTGAAAATTTATAAATCTGTAAGTAGAAAAATCTAAAAATGGGTCCCTTGAAGATTGTCGAACATCCAAATTTCTCAGCAAGGTGAAAAGTGGTCCTCCATGGCTCTAGCTGTATTGTTCCCTTGTGCGTCTTTTCGCTATCTACGATTTTCTCTACAGTGCATTTCAATTCTTCCGCCGCTATCAGATGCAAGCTTGAAAGTTCACGCTGCTCTATGTAAAATAGAATCGGCCCCGAATTCGCTGACCGTGCGATACTTTTCTTTCTTAAGCAATTCAGCTTGCTTCGGCGGTTTTCGATCGCCTTCTCGTTCAGTGAACCCGCTTTCTCGGTGATCATGCAACAGTTCAACCTGTTAATTAAGTTCTCTCGAACGTGAGCTACGAAACGCAGGGAAACAGAATAAGAAGAACTCGTTGATTCCTTACAACTTCCGTAGAATTCGAGCGGCGTGTTGCGAGCAATTATCTCGCCTGAAGTCTACAAATTGTACAACTGTAGAAATACGGGTCAGGCTATAATTACTTGCTTCCCGGGAAGAATACTTAAATTTCATTTCTCAGTTTGTATTTCGTTCCGGTGAAAGATTCTCGTCATTTTTACTTCGGGAATAATGGACAAATCTCGACTGTGTTTCGCTGTGGATAAATTATGGAAGCATGTTTCATTTTTATTTGTGGACTGTTTCACATTTTATATTTACACATCTACATTTATTTGAATTAAGGTTAAATTATTTAAAAACTTTTTCTTTATAAATTTTCATTTCTAAATTATTTAGTTACCAAATTGGTAAATTCCTAATTTGAAGTATCCATTTAGTGAATTATTAAATTACTACATTACATTACATCACCAATTATTTCTAAATATTTCAAACAGAATTTCTATCTATTTTCGAGCTTCTCAAACGAAATTTATTTTTAAATTTTTCACTTTCAAATATTTCTAACAAAAATAACTTTAGAAAAATTCCTAATTTTCTAAACTAATTTTATTAATTCAATTAAGTTCACATTCTGTGTTAATCAGTTTCCAATAACGTGATGGAATTAGTCAAACGAATATTTTGAAATTCATTTCCATTCCTCGAAGAAAATTCCGCAGCTATTTTTAGCTTGTTCAGAAAACAAATTAAATCCTAGTGCAACATACGTTGAGCAGCTTCTCGAGACTTCGGTAATTCAATTTTCGGTTTCGCAGCTAGTATCACGTTCCATCGTGTCTTGACCCAGTTATAACGTTGTGGTTTTCCCCCTTCCGTGATCATCTTATGCTAGCTTATGGATCTTACCAAGAGAGGCTGAACAAGAGAGCAGCAAAGGATTCTTTGTGCTTCGTATATCAAGAAAACACACGAGTGTTTGGACATGATATCAGTCGCGCGTTCCCAGAAGAAAAATATTTATTTGCGTTTTATCGTGAATGATGTTTAACTCCCTCTTGTGTTACTAGTACCTGATCAACCGGAACTTTGTTGATCGAGCTTTATTAAAAATGTTTGTGCAACCTTACTTGTTTTCCTTTGGATCAGCTATTCAAATCTCTTTAATCTTTTACTTTCCATAATCCTTTTTGCTACGATGATTTTATGTTTTCGTTAGTCTCAATTTTTTACATTTAATAATATAACGTTTACGTGTACAAATATTGCAGTAAAATCCACACTACAATTGCAAAGATTATACAGATAAAAATTTCAATAAAAATTTCATTATTCCATTAATGAAAATTCCAACGAAATTGTTGAACTTCCAAACGATTATTTGACCTTGCATTTCCATTAGGAGTACCAGTCACTTGTGCGCCTCTATTTTCCTTGAACGTAATTAAATTAGCATGATTTCTGTGTGTCGAGTTTTAATGGAGATCCCAGTTGCATTTACCTAGCAAAGGAAAATGAAAAAGTAAATCTACCGAATGTTTTTATTCACCCGTCAGCGTGTTTTCCTTACTTAATATTTACTACCCGTAAAGCATCGCGTTGAATGCGGTTTCCATACGGCTCTAAAGCAACTTGCAAAAATGTGCACCAAAAAACGTTGCTGTTTTAAACCCGGATTGCTCGTATCGAGCTTGTACTTTTTTAATATTGAATTACGCACACCTATGCATACACGAGTCTTTTTACGTTTAAACTCTCCTGAAAGGCTCCGGCGGACTCGGGAAACCGTGAAAAATTATTCTTTTATCTATTCGCGTGTAGCAAATTTTTCTTTTCATCAAACACACGTTGCTTCGTACGATCAGTAATTAAAAATTCAATACCTCGAAATTAATTCTTCTGATGATACAAAGATACTGCTGAGTATAATTTATGGTTGCATTGATTTATAGCATTAATACTTAATCGTATATAAAATAAATAAAGCGTATGATTTAGTTTAATGCATGATTTGGATCCACATATGATCTGTATCAACATATCATATGGATCAGTATCTTTTAGTTTAGTGTATGATTTGGATTCACATATGATGTGCATTAACATATAATTTGGATCAGTAAATCATATAGTTTCATGTATTATTTGGTTCCACGTATGATTTGCATCACATATGGATCCACATACGATCTACATCAAAATATCATATGGATCAGTGCATGATTTGGATTCACATATGATCTGCATAAACATGTGATTTGGATCATTATATCATATAGTTAAACGTATGAGTTGAATCCACATATGATTCGTATCAACATATCATATGGGTCAGTAACATTTAGTTTAATGCATGATTTGCATTCAAATATGGTCTGTATCGAAATATAATTTGAATTAGTAAATCATATAGTTTAATGTATGATTTGGTTCCACGTATGATTTGTATCACATATGGATCCACATATGATCTACGTCAACATATCTTCTGAATCAGTGTCGTTTAGTTTAATGCATGATTTGAATTCACATATGATCTGCATCAACATATGATCATCTAAAAATGTATGATTTAGATCCACATATGATTTACATCGACATATCATATGGATCAGTATCATTTAGTTTAATGCATGATTTGGATTCACATATAATTTGTACTTAATAAACGTACCCTTACAAAGATCTGGTCAGTGTTTTTAACATAAAATATTTTCAATTTCACAAAATAAATTTTACATGGTTCTTCACAGAATATTACCTGCTATTCTAAAATTGAACCTTGCTCTCTGAAGAAATGGAACAAAGTTTGCCAAGCACGAGGATTTATAATCTCGTTAAAAAAATTGTCAGTTCCATTTCTTTGACCAAGACTCAAATCATTCCGGTCGTAAAATCCTAGGGAAGGAGATGAAAAATATTTCTGTTCTTTCATATTTCGCGGTGCCTTTGTGGTCAACGAAGCACCTTTAAATTTTCAGTAAGATTCAAAGCGGTGCGTACTCAGTCCGTAAACCTTCCTCTTCGTGGTTACAAGCAGATTGGATTGTTCCGCTTTCAACGTTGAACCAAGAGACCTATTTGATTTCTAAAGCACAGACGATCCTTTGTCGATGTCCATCAGCTAAATGAGACAAAGGTTCATTGTGTCCGGACACGTGAGTTTCTGTTTAAAATGTCTCCACACTCGGCTACCATCGAACGGGAAGAAAGTTCACGGACCTTCAAACTCGATTCATCGTTCGAAGTTGGACGAAACGGAAGCGTCTCGAGTTTCCAGAAAACGCCAAGAAATATTCATGAAACTGAACGAACTTCTATTTTTCTCGTTCAGTTTGGAAACTTAATTCGAGCTGCCTCTATTACGCTACGGCGTTGTTAACGTCCGAGAGAAATTCTATTATTCAGGTTCTAATTCGATCAACTTTTGCATCGTGAAATTAATCCTTTTAATTGCGCGCTTCGATGATTTTGCAGATTTCTTTCCGACAATTCAGATCGTTTTGGTGCTTGAACAATTTACCTAATTTGACACTTTATCCGATGCAAACGACTCTTATTCTATCAGTCGTATAGAGAAATAAAAATGACACTCTTTGAAGACGAGGAGGATGTAGAATCACCATCCAGTTAATAATCATTAGCTATCAATTGCGTGCTTCGATGATTTTGCAGATTTCTTTCCGACAATTCAGGTCGTTTTGATGCTTGAACAATTTACCTAATTTGACACTTTATCCAATGCAAACGACTCTTACTCTACCAATTGTATAGAGAAATAAAAATGACAGATACTTCGAAGACAAGGAGCAGGATGTAGAGCCAGCAGCCAGTTAATAATCACTAGCTATTAATTTCGCGTAGAGTAGCGCGTTTAAAAGGCGAACTCCAGAAGCTCCGTTCCACTTTCTCGAGCTTCGAGCGACAATTACTTTCAGGTTCGCTTGTCAAAGGCGTTTCGCGACGCGGATTCGCGGAGGCTGAATCAATAAAAGGGGCAGAAAAGCTCTGGGCTGTGCCCCGAGACACAACGCGTCATATCGTATTCGATAGGGCACTCGCGAGAACTTCACAACTCATTTTCCTCGATACCCCGTGTTTAAGGATGACGTATTTCTATCCGATTCGTGGCCGTAACTTCTAATCGAGAGAGAATGCGTTTGTCAGCCGGCGGGATTCGACCAGAGAAAATACCGTCGGATCGACAGTGATTTACGATTCGAGAAATTGCGAACTCGAATCACTTCGAGCATCTCTCGACAGTCAAACTGGATTTTCCTTGCGAAAGCTACGTTGCTTAATGTGCTGCTCTCAGAAATGTTTCAACGCTGATATTCAGTTTCCTTGTCACAGAAAATTCTTTGTCAATTGTCATTATCGCTCGTGGAAATGGGAATTTGACGTTGATATTCTTATCTTTTCTACTTTTCTAAAGCGAAAAGTTAGTTATGACATAGTAGAATTTACCAAAGATGGTTTTAAAATTACTCGAATTTAATGTTTATCAAATTTTCTTGATTCAAGTGCATGATAAATATTTTGATATATGAGCACTTAGAAAAAGGGCTTAATTTTGTTCTCAACAATTTTTGTGATGTTTGTCTTTCCAGCAAGATAAGTGACAAATCTACCTTACAAAAATTCTACATAAAATCTACATACAGAAATTCATATATCTCCCACAGATACATGATGTAAGGAGCTCGTATCACTTAGAAAATGGGCTTAATTTTATTCTCAACAATTTTTTCGTATTTGATTGTCTTTCCAGTAAGATAAAGGACAAATCTCACAAAAATTCCACATAAAAATGTACATACAAAAATTCATACATCTCTCACAAACTGATGTACTTAATATGTGAATATGAGATATACTTAAAATAAACAGCGATAAAAAAAATATATTGACAGCAAATATGACAGCCATAATCAATGTATGTTCAGATTTTAGCTATAATAATAAAAAGAGATTGTTAATGTCAGCAGAAGAACATAAGCGTCTGACAGAAACTAAAGCAGTTAAAGTAAGGTCGTTATCGTAAAGTCGATAGCAAGTATTGTTTGCGATAAGCGAAAAAAAAGTTGAAGATCGTTTCTTCGACAGTCTTGCTCGACAAACAAAACTGCTTTAGGATTTTTGTTCGTTTTTCTGGAAGGCAGTAGCGATGAGGCAGCCTCATGAATGCGTCCTTTTTAGAGGCGTACTAAGGAAAATATGAAAGAGCGAAATTCATAGCTGTAGCATCGCCACACCATGGACAGGAATACAAATCTCGGAACTTCTTTCTACTTTTGACGGCGTATCTCAACTTATTACAGCCTCTTCTCGTGGCACAATGTTCATTCCACTCGTTTCTTCTTTTGATTCTTCCGGATAGCCTCGTTACTCGTTCACGGACCAAACTGTCTCCTTTTCTCTCTCGTTCTCCTTTTCTGTCCTTCTCTGTCTCTCTCTCTTTCTCTGTCGTTCGTTGCAAACCGTGCTATTACGATGAAGTTTGCGCCTTGTTTCTCGGTGTATGCGAGTTATAACGAGTTACCGCGAACAGGAAACCATCCTCGGCATTTACAATTCGACCTGTCAACCGATGTACCATAATGTATCGGGTCAAATAACTGCTATAATAGCGGGGAACTTTTAACACGGAATAAAAGTGGCTTTCGAAAGAGCGTCTGTGTAAAGTGGCGCTTTTGTTAAAAGTTCAACGCCATCGTTGTCGATTTATTATGACCGTCTTTTCAAATCTGAACGGTCATTCACACCTGTTTTTCAAGATCTACTCAAGGCTCTAGATCACGTAATTTCAGATCGTTGATTGTGAATTTGTGAACGAAATGTAATTTATGTGCTCAGGTCTTGATGTACATTTTCATCAGGTTCTGAAAGATTGAGTGTCTTATTCTAAAATATGTTCTATCTCTCTTGTCATAAATGAAATTTGTTCTATTTGAAGTCTGTTATATGATCTACCTCGATCACTTCCACTACTCTTAACCCTTTCGCTTAACATCATACTTGTGACGCACTTTAATGTTCAGATACAGCAAACAAAAATTATAATCGCCACACTATTGAGCCTGGAGTTTAACACCAATTATAATTTGCATAATCAAGCCTCAATCCAAAATATACCTAACATTTCATCTGTTTTAAAATTGCAGTAACAGTTAGCTTCGAATGAAAATCATATGTCAAATTCGCATTTGTCGAGAAAATCATAGGTCAAGTGTTAACGATATCTCAACATTTTGGATGCATCGTTAAATATCGATAACATGTGTTAATATAGTTAGTGTTTTTGACATGATCTCCAAATCACTTTCAATACTACTTCTGAACTGATGAAATTCATGTAGTTACTGACTTATCTGATTATTTCATCTAGCCACTTCCATTGGTACTAACTTTGTGTCAACATATTCAGCCAGTCATTCCCAACGCTACCTTTGAAACCTTGATGAAATTTATTTTATCACTCTTGACTCATCTGATCACCCAGCCACATCCATTGGTCCTAACTTTGTGTCAACATATTCAACCTATCCTTGATATATCGACAGTATAAATATAGTTAATAGCAGTGTTTCTAGTTGGAACAACTTGTACAGCAATTATTCTCAAAGCTATCTTTGAAACCTTCATGAAATTTATTTAATCACTCTTGACTCATCTGATTACTCCACCTACCCATCTATTGGTCCCAACTTTGTATCAATATATTCAGTCTATCCTTAGTATATTGATACTATAAATATAGTTGATAGCAGTGTTTCCAGTTAGCACTGCAATCTCTTTGTTCCATTGGAAACCACTCTGAGGAAATTTATCTGAAATCATAGTGTTCCTCCTGCAGCCCACTCGATCCTCGATAAACAAACCTAACTGGCGGCCGAAAGCGGCGGCGATCGATCATTGGACGAATTATTCTGACCATTAACGCAAACTCGGACGTAACAGTTCGCAAATTCGTTTGCCGGGCATAATCAAGGGGCTCACTCGAACGGTCATCGACGCGGGCAGATTTTTCGACGACGCAAAGCCCGTTTGGCAACAGAACGGATCTGATCGAAAATCCAGCAGCTATTGTACCGTTTCGAGGGCATTACTCGGCTATTTCAATGTTCTGCCGGTGATTTTCGAGGCGGCATTAACCGGCGGAAAATGCGTTTCGTTGTTAACACGCCGGAATGAATCAACCGGCGTCAAACGCAGATCGTACAAGTATGCCAAACACGGTGAAATGTGTGTGAGCGTGTGTGGTGAGCGGCGGTGGGTGTAATTGAATCAGCGAACAAGCCACTGTAGTCCATATGTCTAATAATGATCCCGCCATTGATCGATGTGTTAACGCGACGCTAAGTACAGCGAACGATATCGGATATTTCTCGCGTGATCGATTAATTACATCGCCTCGTTGTTCGATTATTTCGCCCCGGATGCAATGGATCGTGATTCCCGACGTGGAGAACGAGCCAACGTTATCGAGTTTTAGTCGGACTTCCATTGTGGTCGACCAACGTCGGAAACGAACGAGCATAGTTGTAATCACGCGTCGCGATAATGATGCTCTTTCAGACCCGCTTTTATACGGGTTGCTCGCTGTTTAGCTGCCAGACCCATTTCTTCCTACTGCTCTGCTTCGGGTCGATTCTACCTGCGGATTAATCCTATCACACTTTGCAAGTCACAGGATACTTATGATGCCACACCTCAGTAGAGTACCTACATTTTCACTAGTACATAGACAGAATTTTATCATCACTGAGTTTGAGCACCATCGAATTTTTTGCCGTCGAAGTCCAAATTGTTGACTTTTCACTTTCAGTGTCAAGAGTTAAGCTGTCACTTTTGCAATTTTTCCTTTATTTTATTTCTTAATATCTGAAAGTCCCAGAATATCAGAGCTTTAAAACTGTGAAATTTCATCGTCCCAAAATGTAAATGTCCGTATCCCACAATCGTGTGGTCGCTGAATTTACAAATTCTGAATACGTATGTCCTAATATATGTATAGAGCTACTTCCGCATACTAGTAGCAATTAACGTTTCCAACAAAATTCAAAGTAGCTTCCATATGTCGATCAAATACACGCCATAACTATGCAAAATAGTACCTCTATGCTATAATTACGCAAAGTTCAGGTTCACTCCGCGTTCCAAAACGTGCACGCTTTCCATATAAAGTTTCTGATGTTATATACTCGTGGTCACCTATAGTGACAACTAACTAAATATTAATTAGAGCGACATTTCAGAGATGTACTAGGTCGATCTATCCTTTGAATCGCGCTTTCTCTAAGGAAGTACTAGATAATTGGTATAAAGGGTACTGCTATTTACGTCGATTGTTCCTCCATTTTGAAACCGCACTGTGCAGTCATCGCAAATTGAGTTGCAACGTAGACAATGAAGTAATATTATGCGGTTTAGCTGAGCGTCGCCGGAAAATATTGTCAATTGGTTGTCAATTAGGTTGTCACGATGCGATGAATTGATGCAGTTTCGCACCTGTCACTGTCACAGATATTTCAGTATGCTACTGACGTTACATATCGATATGAAATACTTTATATCAAAATCCGATCATGCAGATTGTTGTAAAGAAATTGTATACACACTACATACTTTACAAGCTTCATGTGTGACAAGAGTATTCAGGATCATATGTGGAACCATCACACATTCGTGACAGTAGGTCTATTACATATTTGATATACTAGGTACTATATTTTGTTACCATATGCTAACATATAACATATGTAAATACATATGTGAGATTACAGTAAGGGTTTGATATGTGAGCTACGAAGGGTTTAAAAGGTGATAGCAAACGTGTTGACATGTAATTTTTCTTGTTTATCAACATTCTCTGTCCTCTTCGCTTCTTGACTAATTATGAAACTCCCACTAAGGAGACAATCGAGAAACAAGTAGATGTGCAACCTGAATTTTTGCAGAGATACTTGACGATACCAGAAAAATTCCGATATCTAAATCGAAGAACTGCAAACGATACCGGTGAATCACGAACAGATAAGAAGGGTTATTCGACAGAGGGACCGAAGGCAGAGAAAAATGGTGGAATGGACCATTGCTTTGCTAACGGTGTGCATAAAACCGTCAGGAGCGATAGGTGGCCGACGTATCGAGCAACCTTCCGGGATATAATCGTGATATACAGCCAATATTATGGGACGTATAGATACTGCAACAATGCTTTCAGACGCAGCGGGGTATATGACAGTGGGAACCAGAGAGAAAAGTGGGATTAAACCCGGTAGGATGTATCGGAATCCTGTTGTTCGAACTACCTAGACTTCCGCCGTGCTGCGCGGCGAAATTAGAAAATTTTTGGCGAAGAACCGTAGAAGATTAATGGCGGATCCGATGGTTCGATGGATGATGGTTCATAAATGTCTTCACTCTTGTTCCTGGTTCGACGATAGTGATATAGGAACTCGACCTTTGTACCTCCTGATAAATGAGTGTTTTATATTTATGGATTCTTTGTAAAAACTGATAAATGTCTTTGACTGAAATTTATACTTTTCGACCATTTTGAACATTTTTTTTAATTTGGGTAATAGGTGTTTTTATGACTTTTTGAAACTGTTGGATCTGTCGATAATTTCGATGTTGGTAATTGTTAGTAATTTTCAAACTTTAAACTTGAGTAGTTATTTTGATAACAGTTTACTTATTTAGAATTTGAAGTATTAATTTGGAATGAAGTATCACTTTGAAATATTGATTTGGAATATTATTCAGAAATATTACTTTGAAACATTACAGTGAAATATTTAAATACCAATTTGAAATATTAATTGAAAACTAACTTCGTGAATATTAATTGAAAATAAATTTCAAAGTATATTCACGAAATAAAAATAATAATTGGAATTTCAGGTAATAATACAACCATTTCTCGTATAAGAATTTTCTCAGGAAATACGGGAGAATGTCTTTTCCAATAGAGTTTGTTTTAGATATCTCATTTTATGCCTGAGATGTAAGGGCGAATAGGCGCGTAAATGGAAGAGTCATGAATGGCCAGCATGACCCACATCTTCTCGAAAGTGCGTACGTCAGTAGTAAGAGTGCTGAGTCATCAGCGACCATTTCTCATGTGACATTGTGCTAGGTCAATGAAGATGAGACATCTAAATCTGTCAATACTCGTATCGACTGTGTATGTAGTGAAAAAGAAAGAGTCGATACAAGTATTGGCACTTTCACCGAGTCAGTAAAAGCAGACCTTTATGGTCAATATTGTTACTTCAGTAGCCTTTCGTTATATCAAGACTGACTAAAAAGTAGTATAATAAAAACTTGTCATACTAAAAACTCACACTTGGTATCGAAGAACGTAGAACATCTGAGGAAATAATTTGAAACGAAATCAAAATCTCTTTTCCCTGCTCAATTTACCATCCGCCTCCACACGTAGCAAATTGAATG
Source organism: Megachile willughbiella (assembly GCA_945859595.2). Classification (NCBI taxonomy): domain Eukaryota; kingdom Metazoa; phylum Arthropoda; class Insecta; order Hymenoptera; family Megachilidae; genus Megachile; species Megachile willughbiella. The sequence continues at coordinate 7,881,704 of OX243805.1, read as the reverse complement.
GGTGCCGATCGATACGAAACTATCAAATCCCATGGAAAGACATCGTTACACTCAGCCTCTCGACATCCACAATTGTTTCGAAGTTTCCTCCTTAGCCCGATACAGATTGCTGCGTATACCAACCGTACACATTTTTCACGGATTTACCGCGAGTCAGGAATCGCAGGGGGGCGCAGAAACTCGCCATTATTGCGCGGATCGTAAGCTTCTTTCGGAACAATAGGCTTGCGCGTTCGCCAACTTTCAAGACACGGTATCTCGTTATGAAAAACACTCGAGAGATCGAGCCTGTTCCTTTACGGTTGCCGATTTTCTATAACGTTTTGTCGTTGTACACGTTGCCTCTCCGTACAATGGAGTACGATGAAAGGGGATAACGAAAGTTCATAAAGTAGGTTACCGCTGCGAGAAGTCTTCCCAACAGGAATTCACCAAACAAACGCTCCAGATGATACACGATTTTCATTTAAACGATTTTCTTATTTCTGTAGCGTTCCAACTGACGGATTTCAAGTGATATTCAAAATCACTTCAAGATTAACCTTGTTGACTCTGCATATTCGTATACAGGACACTGGCCACCTGAATTACTTGACTGCTGTTGCTGATAGAAATAATGCATCAGGCTTGACCATTTCCTTAAAGAATGATTATTTTCATACAAGATTTTTCCTATCGGCAATAGCAAAGTTAGGTGACTGGTTTTAAGTGCCTCACATATGAACAAGTGCATTTACATATGAACTTCTGTCAACTGATGTAAATGATTAAAGTTAGGTTCAAGATTAACCTTGTCGACTCTGCATACTCATAGGACACATAACACTGGCTACCTGAACTTTGCTGCTATTGCTGATAAAAGAAATGCATTAGGCTTGGCCATTTCTCTAAAGCATTATTATTTTCATGTAAGATGCATTTTGTTCTATCAGCAATAGCAAGTGACCGGTTTTAAGTGTCTCACCCTATATGAAGTTCATATGTATATTGTGTGTTCATATATATCATGTGTATATACATATGAACTTCTGTCAACTGATATAAAGTATGTCGAAATAAAGACACTCGACCAGTGATATAAATGCAAAGGTAATTGCAAGTAACAACATAGATAAATATATTCCGTAGAAGATAAATTAACAAATTCTCTTTCGCCATTGCGAGAGCGTACGAGTAGTGGATTAATTGGTAGTAATTTAGCTTTCGTACTAATTCGATCGATGAAAACAGATTTAAGTGTCTGTACGCGGTTTAACCCCTCTTCTGGCTGGCTCAGTAACGGGGTTATTTTTCACCTGACACGGTATCGCCGTAATAGACTTCCAGTCGTGGCAGAAAGATCTACAGGGAAATAAATGGACCGGACGAAAATCGTAGGGAATATCGTCGGGATATTCAAAGCGAACTGACCACGGTTATTTCGCCATTGGTATTGCGCCATTTCACTAATGCGTTCCACGTTTGTGATGTAATGTATGGCAAGTTGTGCAATTATTGGTCCCCGGGCAGTCACTGTTCTTCTTTTCTGCTCGTTTCACCCTCTCGGGTTCCTTTTTCTGCGAAGCACGTTCGCATTCTCCGCGGATAATTCGCTGTATACCCAATTTTCTTTGTCAATTTTTGTTTCGCTATTTGCCCGTCTCTGGACGGTTATCGGGAATGGAGGATGTTGCTGGATATTCTTCGTGTTCGTTCAACGCGTACCTTTGTTCAATTTACGTACGGGTATTTCGAATGAAATAGCGTTGGATTTGACAGCTGGAAATTCGTGTTAGCTACCTTGCTAATTATATCAGCCTTTGAGCTGAGTTTTCCAACTTTCGATAATTGGCCTGTGTTGAACGGATTGATTTTAATATTAAATTTATCAAATATATCAATATTTTACTTTGATTATAGATTTGAAAAGCTGTGTATATTTATATTTTATAACGATAATCCCACAATCTTATAATCCTAATAATAATTTATAATTTCAAATTTAGTCATGTAATCCTGTAATCTGTCATTTTTAATTAATAATCCTATAATCCATAATTTATAATTACGTTATAATCTTACGATTTGTAATTATATTATAATTATTATTTTATCATCGTATGAATTACAATTTACGAGCTATATACATTCATTCACACATGTTAATTTATGAATCAACATTCATAAAATGCTCATTACATTTCGAATCAGCAACAAACTTAATCCATTAGGAGTGAAATTTTAATTCAGTCGGAATTCGAAATTTACTTCATTGAACTGCAATTGAAATTTATACGAGTTCGTTAGAAATTTATAGCTGAAATGCACTTTGCACTTTACCCTTCTGTTACAAATAAACCGCGTGAAATAACGTACTATAAATTACTTGTAGTTTGGAAATTACAAATAAATAGCAAATTCTATAATTATTAAAATTACTGCAAATATTTCGTAATTACAAATTTTTTATATCTTTTCAAGTATTGCAAGACTGCGGTATTAATTGCTTCTTATCTAAATTATTTGAATAAAAAATATTTATGGTTTGTTTGTTTACTAGTATTACTTGCAAAATTTTTAAAATTGTTTCAAAATTGAAAATAAATCTTGAAGTGTTAAATCATTTTTGTTCTTGTATATTACATGTATGCATACATGTAATAATAATATGTATAATATACATACATGTAATAATAGCATGTATAATATACATACATGTATACATACAGTATATTTGAATTCTTACAAGTAGATAATACCTAACCTAACCTACCATGACCGACAGCTAAACTTCGCCATATTTCCTTAAATTCCCAACCAAAAGAGACCTAACTTAACACGATCAACATCTAAATCTACACTTCGGCATATTTCATAAAACCCGACAAATGTATCCACAAAAGCGACCTTGTATTCCAGTTAATTTCTTATGTACAATCACCAGCTATTGTCCTCTGCTGTGATCCCGCAAAATTTCCACGAACCGTTTCAAGTTTTTCGCCAAAGCGAGCATTCAATGGCTTATTATCGTCCATTGTTGGGTAAAATTGTTGAACGGAAGTGGCCGTTATAACGGAGGATCGTCTGACTTATTATTCAAGTATAAAAAAATCCTCGAAACGGTAAACCACGTTGTAGATATCGCGGTAACCGAAGCGTGTACGACATGCTCTTGGCTCGGTTTTATATTTAAATAAAATCGTTTACGAAATCACGACGATGCATGATCCTTTGCGTCGACACGATTCTCGAATAACAATAACGGAGACGGGAAAATGTGCATGCATAACGGAGAATCGATCTCTCGTTGTTTTGCATCTTTCGACAAGCACTTACCCGGGTCAGCGTGCATGTGGTGCGTCGAGAGAACTGTCGAGAGAGGACGTTTCGCGAATACAGTGCTCAGGATAAATAGAGAGAATACATTTCGACGGTTAGTTCAGCGGAAGGAATGTCCAACGGAAGAGAAAGAGAGAGAGAATTCTTTGGCTTTCGTTCGCTGTTTATCGAAGAAACGAAGTGAATGAATTGCTCGTATACACGAAGGACGCTCTACTCAATTCGCTAGCCAGGTATTTCGAATCAGACTGTAAAGGAGAATTTCTCCAGTTTCTCTCGCTGCATCGAAGTTACTACTAATAGAGTTGTTATTTTACAAAGGGTTCAGTTGCCGAATACGAATATTCGATCGATGCTGATGAAATTGAAATCCATTTCTCTATAACTGCCAATCGTACTCCGGAAACATTTTCGGAATCGATTCTAACGGTATTAAGTTAACTCCCTTTTTAACTTGCTAGCTTAATACACTGCAGATGTGGTACACTCGGTAGTTTCTATAGGATAGGGTTCACAACTTAGAAATCGAAGATTTGAATTTGAAGATTCAGAAGTTCAGAAGTCTGAGATATTTAGACACTTGTAAATTTACCACATCAGTTATTTCGATCTCTAGCCCCCTTACTGATATATCAAAATAAGTCACTTTCTAATATTATCAACATGCGTCGATAACATTACTACCTCAAGTCTCCTTATGACCTAGAAATATTAATGTACCAAAGAAGTTTATTATTACAACAATCAGACCTATTTCCTTGGACCTCTTAAACCCAATAAAATTTCAGAGTGACAGCCCACAAGTAGCTAATAATATGTACAAAAACATGTCAACACTGTACCACTTCGTGTACGCATGAACTGCACTGAAAAGGCCATCGTATAATATCAACAAGCTCATTTCATTCCGTCATTACGTCAGATTTACGATTCGATCTGAGACGTACACACAGGTGTGAGGAGCAATTTGAAAAAGTCGGACGGAAAATGTGGTTTCAGGGACGGGTAGAACGTCGATGGAATTGCGTTCGAATCGATGAAATGATTTGATCGAATCCCGGACTCTCCTCAAATATAACCGTCTCCGGTGGACGGGAAACAGATAGAAAGAGAACGGGCACATACGGAGGGGCATTAATGGATTTTCGTTCGCGAAACGAGTGGTTTCGGTGATTTAACGAGATAATATCCTCGGTGGATATGGGTCACGGTGCAGGATCGTCACGGTCGAATTAGCACGGCCAACCACAAACGATTCCGACATTAAATTTAATACAGCATGACTTTGAGGGCCCGCAACCCTTGCGGATTACGTTGTTCAAGCTGGCTTTCGACGATCCGATGTTCGTATTAAGCTTTCATCGTGCGCCCGTGTTCAAGAATTAACGATCAAATTTCACGGAATTTTTCCTCTAATGAAACTTAATGAACCGGCTCGTTTGCGAATATGTACTTTCAAATTGTTTCTGTTCGTTAATTAATGCAACGGGATTTCACCTGGATTATTCGTGCAAGGTGTACTCGGTTATTTTTGTTGTTGAAACTGTTTAGGTGAGGTTTTTATTATTAATACTTTAATGGCCGCATATCTACGCAAACGTATGTACGCCTGTTCTCGTGAGTGTGTGTCCATATGTGTGTGTACATGTGTGTATGTGTGTATGCATGTACATGTGTGTATGTGTATATGTGTGTTTTTGTACACGTGTATGTGTATATGTATGTTTGCGTACATTTGTATGTGCGTATGTGTGAGTTGATGCATGTCTGCATGCATGTGTCTGTACACTTGCGTATATGTGTACACGTGTGCTGGGGCCAGCAATATTTTTGAAGAATTAATTTAAAGAAACTTTATGTAATTCACGAAATAATTCAACATGCACACACGCATATAACAAACGAAATCAACAACAAATTTAATATTTCACGTATGTGTGTTATTAAAGCTAGGTTTAATCATCACACAGAAGGTACCAGCCAATAACCTTTGGTAGCATCACATGTTATGTGAGCGGACACTAACAATTGTTCCGACTATTACATGTTGTGTGAGCGGTCATTAAAGTGTTAACTACTCCCTTTTGCATCGTAATAGTAGAGATTTAAAAAATACCTAATAAAATTGATATGTACCGTAAGTGTCCTTCAGAGATTTGGTAGAAACGTTGCCTGAGATTTTCGTAATGGCCGAATCATAATGGATAATTCACGATGAAAATTGAGCCATCGTTTTGAACGACAAGCCAAATAACAATATTCAATCTGCATGGAAAATTCGATTACCTTTCGCGCGTCGATTAATGGACGCATCCTGAACGGGGCAAATTCGACGAGGATCAGGCGCGAGAAGTTGCAGATCGAACTCGCAGTTGAATCCCGAGCATTTTCATCGAACACGAACCATCGACAATTGAATCCAGGTTATGGCAGACTGATAATTAAATATCCGGTTACCCTCGCACCGCTTTAATGCTGGCACACTCTGCTCAGCGATCTGTTTGGCCCTGCAGTTGCCTCGACTAACCTCGTTTCGCACAATTTGCAATTATTTGATAAGCCGTTAACATGGCCCGTTTAATTGATTACTAATTTATTAGTTCAAAGAATTCATTGAAATTACTGAAATTGAGAGAGATTATTATCGGACAAACCGCATGGCGATATATCGGCTACCCTGCTGGCCATTGTTTCACCGACAATACAATGCACCGTCGTTCCCGAAACTCTTCTCGTAAATCAATTTTTCGAAACTGCTGCACGCGACGAAGAAAGGAGAGCTCGTTTACGGTCACGTTTCAATTTTCACTGTGGTTACTGCTTTTCGATAACTCACCACGCAAATTACATTGGATTGTTCGTCGAGTCGTTGCCGGATAATGAGATTCAATTATCCGCAATGAGAAAACCGATACAATGAATTTTCTTTTGTTTACGATATTTTATCTCCAATTAAGTATTTATATCATCTTGATCGTTGTCAATTTTTGGACAATCGAATTTTGCAATTTTGTAAATTTCTGGAATTCGCAAATTTACAAATGTACAAATTGTCATAGTTCTTTAGTACTAAAATTTCTAAATTACTACCAAGAGAGTTTGAATTTTCAGAATCCACAAATTTTGAAATTATGCAATTTCCATATTCCCAAATTTCTGAGTAGGAATCCATGAAAATAGAAATCTAGGGATTTGAGGACATAGAAAGTTGCAGATGTGAGAATACAAAATCTTAGCAATGTAACAAACTGAATATTTAACCTAGTAATCTAGGGAATTTACCAATCTAGAATTCGAGATATCCGAGGGTGCAAACGTGTACAAATATACCTATTTTAATATAAATCTCTGACGATATAGAAATCTAGGGACATAGAAATCTCCGAGTTAGAAATTTCCTAGAGTCTAGAAAGTTATTAAATTCCTATATCTCTCGAACCAAAATAGGAAGCCAAGTATTAAGCTTTTTCTATTCTTAACGAACGAGCTTAAATCGAATAACAAGTAAAACTCCATTACCTCCAAAGGTTAATTAGCTTTTTTCCCCCAGCATTTCGCTGTAATTATGTGAAAACTTCTTTCTATTAAGTTATGAGAAGTACTCGGTGAAAATGCGGTTCACGAAGAATAATAAGCTTGAAAAAAACCAACATAATTTGCACTTTATAAAAGCTTATTTGGCTCTCATCTTCTTCGCTAATAGCAATTTTGAGTCCTACCAAAGTGACGTTTTGCATCATTTTTAAAGAGATGCCAAGTTTAAATCGAACGATAAAACGATCGTTGTATAAATAATTTCAATTGCACGTACATATGGTTATTTTCACTGTAACGTTTAATCGTTTAAGTGCTTTGTTTGATCCTGAAAGCGTGTGCTTTTATTTAAAAAATAAATTGTAACAAGCTGATATATTTGTTCTGAATTTTTGAAATTTTTTAATTTTCACGTTTTCAAAGTCTGATATTTGTAAATTATCGAATCATCAAATTAGTAGATTACTAAATTACTAGGTTACTAGATTACTAGATTATTAAATTACTAGATTACTAGTTTACTAGATTACTAGTTCACTAGATTACTAAGTTACTAGATTATTAGATTAATAAATTACTAGATTACTAAATCACTAGATTACTAAATCACTAGATTACTAAATTACTTAATCTTGGTATTACTAAATTGGTAAATTTTTAAGTTGTTAAGTGTCCAAGCTGTTAAATTTCCTAATTGTTAAATTTTCAGGTTATTAAATTTTCAAGTTGTCAGATTTTTAGATCATTAAATTTTCAAATTGTCAAAATGTCAAATTGTCAAAATGTCAAATTGACAAATTGTCAAATTGTCAAAATGTCAAATTGTCAAAATGTCAAATTGTCAAATTGTCAAAATGTCAAATTGTCAAAATGTCAAATTGTCAAAATGTCAAATTGTCAAATTGTCAAATTGTCAAATTGTCAAATTGTCAAAATGTCAAATTGTCAAATTGTCAAATCGTCAAATTTTCAAATCGTCAAATTGTCAAATCTTCGGTTTGTCAATTCGAACCACCTCATTTAACAATTACAGTGACACTTCTCAGATTACCACTCAAACTATCTCCTTACCTCCACCAAATTCCCAAATATCAAACAAAATCAAATCGAACCCAGAATCAATAAAATTCCTCCCTTATTTCAGATAGATGCACTCCATAACTAAGTAAAATTAGTATTCATAACCCGAGCCATAATCGTGCCACGTATGAACCAAATCCGTGTTCCCAAGTTCATGCATCCCAACTCCCATTCCTTATTTCGCCCAGGCGTTTCGCGATCAAGTCTTCGCATAAAGAGACAGCACGAACGAAGCCGTATACGAAACTCCGCTGTTGACCACAAGGCAGAAAAGGAAAATAAAAAAAGGGGGGAAAGGAGAGCAAGCTTTCAGGAACCCTCGTAACAAAAGCATCCCGCTATAGCGCAACGGCGAAAAACTCCAATTGACCCTTTTTTTCCCCGTGCAACCCCTAACCCGTCACTCTCGTCACCGACGACTGCTTAACGACGGGCATTTTTACGCTGTCATAACCTCGGATAACAAGTTCCCGATTTAACCCCGGGACTACCTATATAATTCAATCCCTGTGCGGCCTCTATCTCTCGAGGTTCTACATCAACTTCTGGGACAAACTTCTTACGCCCCTGTCTGTCCGTGCCCGCCCCGAAAGCGCCCCTTCATACATACGTAAGATACCCTCTGAACGGTCCAGATTATAACGTTCTTTTATTTATCGTGCCTTCGGGATTTTCGAGTTGGGAAAACTCCGATCCGAGTGTTTTTCGCTAATGGAACGTGCCACGCGGTGAAATCCGAGTCCCCGGGGCAAGGGGTGATTACCTAAGGGTGGTTTAATTGGCGAGAACGCTGGAATGGAGGATTTCTGTTTTATACGACGGCTATTTTTGTCGCCGGATTCGTTGAAAGGCTGCACGTGAACGGGTGAGGGGGACTTTTCAAAGGGATGATCGTGAAATTCAGTTTTTTATGCTCGAATCTTTCAGTTCTGTGCTTTTATATTTTTTGGTTTATTTAGTTTCATAGAGTGTCAACATTTGGTAGAGAATTCAAGATTGTGGTACGTTTCGGTCGAACGAACAATAAATGAAGAGCCTGGTTAGTCATTTTTATTATAATATAGTAGTTGTATAATACTATTAAGTTGTCTCATCCATTGATTTTATATTTAAAAATTTTTAAACTGAGTTTCAAGAGTACACAGTTTCATATTAATTTCAAACTCAGAATTAGCCTAATTTCGTATTTACCACATGCTGAAAAATGCTCATCAAATTTAACCCCTTGCACTATGTCCTATTTGTCAGGTGCGTCAGTCAGAACTAACTAAACACAGCTACAATATTAAAACAGACAAAGAATGTTGAAATGTTATGACAACATGGTATTATGCAATCGTTGACTATGCAAATTATAATTGGACTTGAACTCTAAATTGAAGGATATTCAAAATTCGAGTAAAATTGATCCCAACTGAAGTACCAGTGCGTCATGAGTCAGACTCGTCAAAATAGTGCAAGGGGTTAAAGTAGAAATTTATCGTCTCAAAAAGATTTGAGAATTTGAAAAACCAGAACACCTAGAATTCAAAATTTTAGAAACTTGCAATTATGATAGTTATATCAATTTATTTTTAAAAAAGAGTTTCTGTCAATATATTTCTGAAATATCCCTATACAAAAGTATCTATCAACTTGTATGTTCCTGTAAACACCATCGAAAGCCACTGTAATACTACAGCAACCTACAGAAGTATCCCACAAATCTACCTGCCACAAAAGTTGCCATCTTAGTCGATCGAGATCTCTCTGTTCAACAACGGATTCTCAGCAATTTTCTAAAAAGCTTTCGTACATGGAACAAATCCGCGAAAAAATACAGTGTAATTACAAACTTTCTCTCAAGTTTTCTCCAACACGTTTTCTCATTTGCAAGCTTTCTGTACAAACGACTGTACTACTCAAAAGTGTTTACCCATTTATACCTCCTGTTCGCGAGATGTGTACGTATAATTTTTACGGTACTTGAGAAATTTAACGGTTCGAAGTAATCGTGTGCTTTTGTGAAAATCTCGGAAACTTTCTTTTGGAAGAGGCAGAATCCTTTAATAAATTCTGGGATTATTTCTTTGTTTCTGATACTCTCTGATTTTTACTAATGGTACGAATTTCTGGTTTTTATTAATGGTACACTTTTTTGTTCTTTAACACGTGGACAGCCATATACGAGTGTCACTTTATACTGACCTAACATGTGTGTTATTAAAGATTTGTTCACTTTCCTAATCGAAAATTCTCGCATTAAGTACATGGATATATGGAAAATAAATGTAACATATTGTGAAAATATTTGGTAAAAATTAAAAATTAAAACACTACTGGATGCAATTTTCAATTCCTTCAATGTGCTAATGATTACAGAAATTTTTTATCTCGAATATTTCTCGTCATTTTTCGAATGTGTTAATATTACAAAATGTTTCACTTACTGTGCTACAAGGCGATATTTCTATAATTTTTTATGATCCCAGAAGGGTTATTTGCTCCAAAGGAAATATGATAAACAAAACCTACATTTAATTTTAATTTACCTTCCCCATAATTTGACACTAGATTTACACCTAGTGAACCCATAAAAATGATCTCAAATTTTTCATCTTCGGTTACGAAAATTATTAAGGAGCTTTTGTCAAAATGAACGTTAACCTTCATCGAGATAAAGACTTTATAAGCTTGCCTTTATAAGCTAACCATTTTATAAGCTAGTTTACTTCTTATTTATTACGTCCTTCAAACTAAATACATTTACGTATTTAAATTTGAATTGAAATATAATTTAAACATAGGTAGTCATCCGTAAATCTATGACTAAATAGACACGTTAAAGCATCCGAAGCAATTCGATAAGGTTAGAAATATGAAGCTGCAATGTCGCAATCGATTGAAGATCGTGTGACATTCCAGCGACCGCGTGACAATTCCAATTACCAGACGAGATAGTTCCCGTTTCTGTTCTAACATTGTCACACGATGTTCCCCGTCTACTTGAGAACAAGGCATTTAAGCACGCGTTTCGATCGTTAAGAGTTTAGACGCCATTTCGTTCAGTTTCGTGCACGTGCGGGCGTCGTTCATTCGGTTTATCAAGAGCTACGTTACGCGAGAATTCGTTCACCGGCAAATTATTTCATCGGATGAACGGTCCAGTTTAGGTCGGACATTTATTTGGAGCACGTTTCGTTATTCGCAATTAAGGACGTTCACGTTCCGTTCGTAAAAGTGGGGCGAAAAGAAGAAAAAGAGAGGGATGTTAATTTGGGGAAGTAGCTGGAATTTTCATGGGAAACGTTGCCAGGAAAATGCGGTCCATCATAAATTTGTAATTTGCAGGAAAATCGACGAGAGCCGTTCGTTTGGAAACTATTGTACGGGAATTATTGGAATATCTTGGCGCGTAAACGCGATTTTACATCGAGCGAAAATACTGTAATGTGAATTGTTTAATCGAGTGCTGACTCGAATGATAGAAGTATTATAGTACTTATTCAAACCATCGCTATTTTACCATCTGTCCAAATGCTCTCCCCAAAAAATTGTTCGCATTTCAGCTATTTTTCGACAAAGTTAACTTTCCACAAGATGGCTTACTTGGTGCGACACGAAAGGAACTGCTATTTGGTTTGACACCAACTCGAAATCTGAAAGGCCATCTTGAAAGGTTAATGCAGAAATAAAGAATTATTAACCTGGTGGAACTTCATGTAAAGCTAGATCCAGGATAATTTTGAACTTGAAAATAAAATAACGTAAATGATTTGCCTTGCACTATTTTAACGAGTCTGACTCGTGACGCACTGGTACTTCAGTTGGGACAAATTTTACTCGAATTTTGAAAATGCTTCAATTTGGAGTTCAAGACCAATTATAATTTGCATAGTCAACGATTGCATAATACCATGTTGTCATAACATTTCAACATTCTTTGTCTGTTTCAATATTGTAGCTGTGTTTAGTTCTGACTGACGCACTTGACAAATAGGTCATAGTGCAAGGGGTTAAGGTCTAGATTTTAAAAAAGAAAATTTTTGAAGAGGTTAATAGAAAAGCTGTGAAAAGTAGGAAACGGCGAGTGTGCGTACCAAAGAGTAAATTATAATTTCTCATGCTCATTAGGGTGTTTCTCCGCTCGCGATCCGCTTGGTGCTTTATAGCGCGGCAGCTTGAAAAGCCACGCGCTGCTTGTGTGCAATCGTTGCGGTTAATTTGCAACTACCGCTCGCTTGGGATTATTGCCTCAGAGGGATTTTCGTCCTGGATGTGTCCTGATCCTTTTCGATTCGGTTTGCGGCCGCTACGATGCGCGAATAATCTTTATTTCTTTTTCCTCCTGGTCCGAGTATTACCGCGGATGTTGCCACGCTTCGTCCACGTTGTAAAATCATTATCGTAACTTCACCGTGCTCGATATAACGTGGTCGTTTCGTTTAAAAAAAATAAAACCGAGAAGAAACTGTAACTGGAATTAGTTTTTGCATCCATTCGCTTCGTCCTCGTTTCCTACAAAATCATCGCGCTCTACGGAATTGACAATCTCCATAAATGCGCGGACAAAAATGGCACTTGCTTTTTTGCTTTTTACGACTTTTTCAAATATCAGTCTTTATTCATTGTTTCGATACGTTTAAATTTAGTAATTTAGACTCCAAGATTTTTCTACGTTTCCAAGTTGCAAATTTAGAAATTTTCATATTCATTTCACAAACTCGAAACTTTTGGAATTTTTCCAAATTTTTATTTTACATTCGGGAACTTGACTTCGAAATTTACAAATGTTACATTTTTTGTTTGACCAGTTTCTCAATTTTTAAATTTAGAACATACAGTTCTTTTTACAGTTGCTTTTTTGCTTTTTACGAGTTTTTGAAATATCAGTCTTTTTTTATTGTTAGGAAATTTTATAAACTTTGTAATTTAGACTCCAAGATTTTTAAGAGTTTTCTACGTTTCCAAGTTGCAAATTTAGAAATTTTCATATTCATTTGACAAATTCGAAACTTTTGGAATTTTTCCAAATTTTTATTTTACATTCGGGAACTTGACTTCGAAATTTACAGATGTTACGTTTTTCATTTGACCAGTTTCTCAATTTTAAATTTAGAACATACAGTTCTTTTTACAGTTGCTTTTTTGCTTTTTACGAGTTTTTGAAATATCAGTCTTTTTTTATTGTTAGGAAATGTTTAAACTTGGGAATTTAGACTCCAAGATTTTTAAGAGTTTTCTACGTTTCCAAGTTGCAAATTTAAAAATTTTCATATTCATTTCACAAATTCGAAACTTGGAATTTTTCCAAATTTTTATTTTACGTTTGAGAACTTGACTTCGTAATTTCTCTCACATTTTTTATTTGACCAATTTCTCAATTTTTAGATTTAAAATATACAGTTCTTTTCATTGCCATCAGCTTTGTACAACAGAATTACACTTGTACAGAAATTTTCGTACATTTTTCATTGTTTTTCGGTATCAGTTTCTTTCTGCATTCATACATATCAGAACGGAATAAATCTCCACACATTTTCTGGTATTTTTAAAAGATGCAATACATAAAATGCAAATACGTGAAATATCGCAGTTTGTCGATTGAATACATGAACTTCGCGATTCATTCATTCGTTAGTATTCTATTCAGTCAATTTGCTTGACCCGTTCGTATTCTCGATTCTAGAAACTTCAGTCTGCAAAGTTTCAATGGTTCACTTATACCTGATTAAAAAATGAATAAATTAATTCTTAGTCTGCGAAGCATTGTTCTGGCCACCGAATGCGTTGGTATATTCTTAAAAATTAATTTCGCAGAAATTTACTCTGGTGATTATATCTCGTGATTATACAATTTTAATATAATTGAATTATGTAATTAACAAAACTTTCGTCAAGAGTTTATCACTTTGCTTTAACGTTCATTTTCAATTTAAAATTTTTATTATATGAACATATAAATATGAACACATTTATATGAACATATGAATATTAACACATTTATATGAACATATGAATATGAACACATTTGTATGAACATATGGATATGAACACATTTGTATGAACATATGAATATGAACACATTTGTATGAACATATAAATATGAACACATTTATATAAACATATGAATATGAACACATTTGTATGAACACATAAATATGAACACATTCGTATGAACATGTAAAAATTCATATGAAGAAATTCGTTGGTTTAATTAAATTTTGTAATGAATAAAATTCATGATCGATTTAATTGAAGTTTACAACTAATAAGATTCATGATATATTAAATTTTGCAAACAGGTTTCATAATTTGTTTAATCGGATTTTTCAAATCTTCACCGTCCGCGAATTGACGAGATTAATAAATAAAACTCACAGTTGCACAAAAGGAACATATTGAACACGGCAAAAGCGATTGTGTAAAACGAAAATCAATTTGGTCGAAATCGCAGCGAAATGGCAGTTAAAAGAAGAATCGATGTTTTACCATTCACGCTTTATTTTAATCGACATTAATGAATTTCGACGTTTTTGTTCGACGATAATACACGGTATCGTTGTTGAAAACAGTGTACATAAATATCAGTTTTGTCGCAAAGTCCCGGTGTTCGTATAAATATTCGGCTCTGGTATATCAGTGAAACGAAACTACGGTTTTTGTCGATATAAAGAATACTCTCCCTGCGATCAGTAGATAGAGAGCATTAAACTGGAACGGTAGGCAAAGTAATGACGGTAATAATACAAATTCTAGCCGTTTTAACTCTGCAAAACGGTTTTAAGAGGATTATAGGGGAGCGTAAACAGCGAACGTACTGGAATTTTAATTCGAGCCGAGCGATTTTTCCGCAAGCGGAATTTTCCTCGCGCGGCCTCGTTATTGCGTGACGTTAATCGAATAACAAGCCCATTCGATTCGCGTTCGCGTTAAAAATGGATTTTTTTAAATGCTTATACCACCACGGAAACTTCACCGCGATAACTGAACGGATACAAATACGAATTCTTTTTTGTTTTTTTATTTATTGCTGAATCCCGTTCAATCGACTCCGAAAGAATAGATTTCAAATTAAAACCGATTCTCTCGATACACCGGTGAAATTAATTGCTCGGGGCTGCTCAATATAAGGATTTCACAATAAACTAGTAATTAGTTCGATATTGATGAATCGGAAAATTACGGAGTTCCACTTGTAAGGGAAGTCGATTGTAGAATTCTTTAATAATATTTTAATATTGTCATATAGTGAGATAGTGTTTACCGGTTAATTCTTAAACTCATGTTATTTTCTTGCTATGATCAAACCAATGTTCACACGATTTCGAGTTAGCGTCATATTTTATTTTTGTGGTGTCTGGTTTCAAACTAGTGTTCAATCAAAAAATTAAAAATTGTTGCATATGGCGATGCAAGAGGAATATATGTATCCAATGCTGTCGCAGGTTGCCGACCACTGGTCTAGTGAATGTTATAACAAAATTATGTTAAGATTAGTGCAGCTAATTTTCGCTCACAAACCATTAGCACTATCTCGTTAATCCTAAAACCAATGTCTAGATGCATATCACCTATTCACCCTCCCAGCGGTATATAGAGATTAATTAACCCGAGTGAAATCTTAAACAAATCCCAAACAACTGACCGGGTTAATCTCGAAACAACGAGCACCAGAAACGGATGCAGGAAATTACTTGAATTCCGTTTGTCTTTGTTCACCGTCTTCTCACCCCTTCGTTAGGAGGACTTGGTTTCGCTTAATAACCTAACCGATTGCAATCACTGTAAATATCTCTGCTTGCTAATTGAAACGTAATAACGAACCATTCAACCCCCTGTGTCGTTTCGGTACTGTAATTAGTCGAACGTTGATGGGGTAAAAATACAAGGGAATCCTTCGTGTTGCTCAAGATTATCCAAGTTTTTAGACGAGACATTTGTGTCTTTTATTTCACCTGTCTTCAATAAATACTTGCTCACGTTCATACATTTCATGTATTATAACGTATATTATACCAATTAATTATCTGGCAGTGTTTAAAACATAGGTACATATGAACATAATATAATTAACAATATTGTGTCAACGAAAATGATTTGTTTCAGTCAAACTGAATCCACAATTTGTGCACCATTCTACCGGATGTAATTCACTAATTAATACTGTATAATAAATATTTGAAGAAGGTTATCAATCGAAACGTTGCCTGGAAATGAACAATATTTGACGGAAACGTTATCTGATATACGTAATAATAATCATTCAAATATTAATTATAGAGTCATAGAAATTTTGATAATTAAGTCCTTAATAAGTTAGTACTCAAACATTTGTCGAATATTAGTTACATTTCATAAAACGAACGCTCAATTTTTTTTTGAGTAAATATAATAGTTCGGTAATTGATTACAAAAATTACAGAGGAACAATCCTCTACAAGGAGTGAAAATCCGGTGCATAAAGAACAGAATTCCGGCAGCTGAAGTGGGAAATGAATTATGTTCGACAGTGGGTCTAAAAAATGAAAGGTGGGTTATGGGAACAATAAAAGCAAAGTTCATTCGCATCTGTGACTATGCAACGGCGCGATAAATTTCTCGTGGCAGCCCCGACCTTTTTCTCTGCCGACTAAGCTTTTTTCGCAAATTGAAACTGATCATGCGAGGCATGCGTCAGGTAATTACGGAAGCAGTGTTCGCGAACTCGCCGGAAACACCAGCTACCGCCGCGTAATTGTGTCGTCACAGCTTTCGTTTCACCCCTTTTTTTCCCCTATTTTTCCTTTCAACTTCGTCGTTCGGTAATTAATAGACCCCTACTTTTCCGCCAGCGTCGCTGCGGAAAAGCTTTTAAACAAATCCTCACCTCGAAATAAAAACGTTCGCTAATCACTTCCTGATGTTTATTCAAAATTAGTAGGATTTTCTGCTAAATCGTTTAACAGGGTTATATACTGCGCGTAATTAGAGAGTGCCATTACATGCAAAATATTTATATTTCTGCATGTAAACATATTTCTGTTACTATTATAAATATGAAGTACTGTAATGCAACTTGTGTTAGGTTTTAATGTTATTTTATTATAATTCTTTTCTTACAAAATAAACTTAAATTATAATTCGCAGTAACAGCTTAAGCATCTTATACTGGTTAGAAAAAATAAACTTTGGATTATTTTAGATTATTTCCTTTCCACAAAGTTAGCAAACAGCATTTTTCATCTCACGTACTCTTACATTCGTTTGTTTTTCCCCTTTCTGTTCACTCTTGCCAACCCATCAACCTTTCAGGGCTGCCAACCCGTAGAACTCATTCTAACATATTGCATTAACTCTTTACTGTACATACAGTAATTTGAGAATGTTCTATTTTCGTAGAAATAGAGTCTTTCAAAGACTAACTAAACGTCGTAAAAATTGCAACTTATCGCGAGCCTCCGAGAAACAATATAAGAGAATAGTGTTATAAAAGGATAATTTACGAGCGCAGTGTCGCGAATGCAGCTTCCATTACAGGACGATTTTCGTTTCGTTGATAAGAAGCTGCTGCTATGCCACTATAATAATAGTATGGTGCTTTCGATAAAAACCGCCGGCGGTGTGAACTCTTTACGGAAATCGATACCATAAGATGCTCGTAACTAAGCTTGATGCTTTTAGATTTCCGCCTGATATCAACGCTACTGAATTTAGACGAAATTTGTTGCGATCGGAAAAATATTTTTATGCCGGTATCGAAAACGACTTCGCTATATCATATTACTTTCGTACATTGTGGTTTGATGTCAAGAATATCGAAGTTTAATTGCTTTTATTATGCAAGATTTTGTAGGTATACTCAAATTTTTAAATATCAGAATTCTCAAATTTTCAATTTACCAAATATCAATATTTCTGAAATTAATTATTCTTAGAAATGGTAGGAAGAATTTTTCTCTTGACTCAAACTTTAACTCTTGTTCAAACCTTAACCTCAAAATTGCTGTACCACAAGTGTATGTTATCACATATGTATGATCAAACTTCCCACCCTTACCCTTGCTCAAAATTAATTTACACCCAACAAGTACGCAAGCAAATGCATGAACTTCGATAATACTATAATTTACTATACAGTATATTACTGAACAATACATCTTGATCTTAACCTCAAAATGGCTGTACCACAAGTGCCATGTTATTATGTATGTCACATGGTCAAACTTCCCACACTCAACACCCTTGCTCAAAATTAATTTACACCCAACAAATACGCAAGCAAATGAACTTCGATAATACTATGATTTACTATACAGTATATTACTGAACTATACATCTTGATCTTAACCTCAAAATGGCTGTACCACAAGTGTATGTTATCACATATGTATGATCAAACTTCCCACCCTTACCCTTGCTCAAAATTAATTTACACCCAAAAAATACGCAAGCAAATCCATGAACTTCGATAATACTATAATTTACTATACAGTATATTACTGAACTATACATCTTGATCTTAACCTCAAAATGGCTGTACCACAAGTGCCATGTTATTATGTATGTCACATGGTCAAACTTCCCATACTCAACACCCTTGCTTAACATTTATTTACACCCAGCAAATACGCAAGCAAATTAATCCACAAACTTCGATAATACTATGATTTACTAGTTATACCGTATAATAGCCTTTGAATGTATAGAATAGGGTCACAAGGGGACACTACACAAGCACTTTAGGGCGCCTTTAATCATATTAAGTCTATACATCGGAGAGCTTACGTTCTTGAACTTGAGACAACATTTTCACCATACATAACACGTTAACTTATATGTATATATGTAGAACACCGTGTACATAGAATGTCTACATAGGTTCGGAAGTTAGTAACGCCTTAGGCGCGTCTAAATCTTCACCTAATATACTAAGATTTGTAGATGGAGCACCTCTAATGCTGCTAGCATTATCAGGAAATTGTCGTCGTTAAACTATCCCTATTCGAACTACCCTCGTGTCAATATTGCAGTTTACATGGTACTCTGAGTGTCCATTAAATCAACACGCAGATGTGCTTCAACTGAAACAGACCTGACTTATCTATTTAGGCACGTTTTGAAAAATGGCGATCTTCAAATTGTACTTGTGCTTATTGTCAGTTTGAATGCTGGATTTAATATAATAAATGTACAGATTTTTTATTTTTGTATTCGGTGATTTTTGAGCTTCAAGGTTTTCAGACTTGAAAACCTTTGTCTTTTAGTTCCTCTTTTGTATATTTGGATTAAACTCACTGTTTTATTTCTGCATTTTGGTATAGTTTCATAGCATAAAATTTTTCAATTTGCGAATGACAAAATTTGGAACTTACAATTTTTTAATGTTAGAATTTCTTCTCTATCGCAGGTTTTTGTGAACGTAACACGAAATTCGAGATACGTTTCGAAAGGAAAATTAGTTTCGAATTGCGTGCACCGTTTGCCTGACAATTAGCGTTCGAAATCGTGGTTTAGCATTTCCTATTGAGCATTATATTGCGTTGAATAAACAAAGCAGTGTTTGATGGCAATTGCAGCTCACATTACAGTCCAAACACCATACTGTTCAAATACATGCAATTATTTGAAATTATCTCGTATTATCGATGAATTATCGACACAGCAGTTTTTCAATGGAAAATACCATAATGCATGAGATGGATCTTAAAAATGGTGTGACAAGAACCATCTCATATTCATCTCATCAGTAACTCATCAGTAATTCGTTAATAAATTATATTTTAATTCTAGTATATATTATTTGAAAAATTCATTACGGTGTTATCATTGCTACTGTCATTAATCAAAAATTAATTTTCTAAATTTGGGTTTGAGAATTAACAGGTACATGTTACTTAACATTTTTATTTAAAAACTATATTTGATACCGTAATAGACAATTTTGAATACAATTAAAACATTTATACAGAGTAAAATTATAATTATTTTCATATATCAACAATTAATTTTTTCAGGAATATTGACATGTTACTTAACATTTTTATTAAATAGCTATATTTGATACCGTAATAGACAATTTTGAATACAATTAAAACATTTATACAGAGTAAAATTATAATTATTTTCATATATCAACAATTAATTTTTTCAGGAATATTGACATACAGAAGATATGTTTATATTAAGAATGAATTATAATAAACTATAATAATGAATTATGAACTTAAGCTATAAGTCATAACGTTTATCCATAAGAAGGTATATTACAGTTTTAGAAATAAAAGTAAGAAGAAGGGAAACAAATGATGCTACGAGTCTCTGATTACCTTGATGCTAGTAATAATACTAAGAAAACACAGCCACAAAAATCTCCATAACCTTTCGTACAAGCACCCATAAATCATCGTTCCTCCATGTTCCAACACTTTCAAGCATCCCGACGCGAGACTTCTGGCTTTATATTGCGAAGCCGTGCCCTGTTTTATGTATTACATGGGACGAGCCGAGTCTGTTCGTTACTCGATAGCGTTTCTATCTACTACATGCTAGAAATGGGCTACCTATATTTTCTCTGTTTACTATCCTTAGTCAAAGTCATTTTTTACGCTAGCATTAATTCCCGAACGATACTAATCCATTTATCAGTCGATAAATAGAGGTGCAATCTTCGCAAACTGAAATTTATCGACAAATTATATATTCACGAATTATGGTAACTAATTCAAAAAATTTTTACCTTGCGAAAAATTTCAATTGCACTACAATCTTCTTTAGAATTTCACGTACCAGAAACAATAATTTTTTATTTAGAATATTAACACTGAGATGTGAAACTGTAAATTTGTATCGAAAAATCATTTGAATGATAGTAAAGTGGTTTTTACCGTGTTAAAATAAACGCAATTAAAAGTGCGATATGAGGGACCGGTTTCGAAAACTTATCGACGCAATCGCGGTATGAATTTCTCAAGAGCTTTTCCGCAGCAGCAAAATGTCAAGCAACTACTGAAAAGAATATTTCAATCGTGCTATCAACAACAATCGACGCATTGTAAGCCCACACGCTGCGGGAAAGAAGTCAGAATTTATGGGTCAATTCCTTTGGATAAGAGATTTATTGTGCACTGTCCTTGAACAGTATGATTGCAGTGGATGTGCAGTATGCACGTAGGTGTTACGAAATAACTCTTTTTCTGCTCATTTTCTTTTCAATCTCTTTCGTTCACGCCTCCGTAAATTATTTGAAACAATGACGTAATCGTACGCTTCACAATTTTCAGTTATTCCTCGCGAGTTTACATTGAACTTTCAAACGAAATACAGCTGTGTAACTTTTTACAATTACATTATTATTATAATGATTCCACGATAATTATAAGATATTGTGCTAGATTTTAGACTGCAAATTAGATTTGCATCCATAGTTTCCTACGTTCCTAAATTTCTAATATTCCTAAACGCCCACATTCTTAGATTTTTACATGCCTGATTAGTTACAAATAAATTGTATTTTGTACTGTGTTTTTGTACATCAAAATTTTTGTGTTTAAAAATGTAATGTATGAGTAATAAGAATAGAGTTGATTTAACTCCGCAAGATTCCAAGCGGAGAATTTCAATTTCGTATCATTGAAATGGAGAATAGCTTTGAATTCTTTCAAAAGCCACTGTGCGACATATACGTAAAACTGTTTGCGGTACACTGCCATAATCGTTCACATTTAATCCTTAATAACTTAGCCCATGGTTCAGGTATACCCGTTGAAAGCTGTGGCTACGAAGTTAAAGGCGTTTCACGTACATATCTTGAGAGACGGTATTAAAATTAACGAGTTTGCATGTTGGCAGAAATTCCCTCCAAGCAATACGCCCATGAACAAATTATAAGTTTCCTGAAATCGCTGTTTAACGATAGTTAAAACGTTTCTTTCTAATTTCCACGCAAGTAAAAAGCGACCAACTTTCGTCGCTGATAGACCTAAAGTTATTTATTGTCTGATAATAACGAACTCGCGGGGTGTTTTCATGCTTTCGTTTTGCGAAAACATTTCGGAATTTATCTGCGGGGAAGGTAATCGTGTGTTGAACCGTGGAAATTTGATATTACTTTGATTATTAGTTGGCCAAGTCAGATACGGATTAAGGTGTGTGATTAGTTTGAAAGTTAGAGATATGAAGGTATATTTTAGGTTGTTTTCAAGTTTTGGGAATTTGGGGAGAATTTGGAGATTTGGGAAATTTTTAAATTTGGATGTTTAGAAATTATTGAATTTTGGAAATTTGGGGATTTGGGAATTTGGGGATTTTGGAATTGGGTGATTTGGGAATTTTAAATTTGAGAATTTGGGAATTTGAGAACTGGGGGATTTGAGAATTTAGGGATTTGGGAATTTGGGGATTTGGGAATATGGAGATTTGGGAATTTGAGAATTTGGGGATTTTGGAATTGGGTGATTTGGGAATTTTAAATTTGAAAATTTGAGAATTTGTGAAGTTGGGGATGTGGAAATTGGGAATTTAGGAATTTGGGGATGTGGAAATTGGGAATTTAGGAATTTGGGGATGTGGAAATTGGGAATTTAGGAATTTGGGGATGTGGAAATTGGGAATTTAGGAATTTGAGAATTTGGGGATTTGAGAATTGGGGGATTTGGGAATTTTTAATTTGAAAATTTGGGAATTTGAGAATTGGGGGATTTGAGAATTTGGGGATGTGGAAATTGGGAATTTAGGAATTTGGGGATGTGAAAATTGGGAATTTAGGAATTTGAGAATTTTTGGGATTTGAGAATTGGGGGATTTGGGAATTGGGAATTTGAGATTTGGGGGATTTGGGAATTTGGGAATTCGGAAGTTTGAGAATTTGTGAATTTAGGGATTTAGGTATTTGAACAGTGGGGAATTTGGTGATTCAGAAATGTAGAAACTTAGGAATTTGGCTATTAGAAAATTTGGGGTAAGAATTTGGAAATATAGGAATTTCAGTATTTGACACTTTGGAAAGGGGATTTCAAAGTTTATGAATTTAGGTATTTGGTAAGTAGGAAATTGGAAGACCTGGGAGTTGGAAATTAAAGGATTTAAGTATATGACAATTTGGAAATTTGGGGATTTGCAAATTTAGAAATTTAAAAATTTAAAAGTTTGTGAATTCGAACTAACAACTAGGAAATGTAAAGATTTACAACTTTACCCACTTAGCACCTTGAAAATGTATAAATGTAAATTTATAAGTACCAAAATTTGCATCCTGTAACATTCTTCCCAGAAAAAGTTACGATAAAAATAAACTCTGAATACATTACAGAAATATACCTTTTAAAAACGAGTCGCAGTGACAATATTAAGCAAACTAAATCTTCACCCACGTAAAAAGAAGTGTAAACATTTTCTAAAAGATTCTCGTGTATATCAAAAATCGTCTATTTTTTATCGAAAGCAAAGCAAGACATCCTTGACGTCTGATCGAAGTCTCCACAAAAAACGCAAAAGTATCAGCATAAATTTACTCCAGAAAGAAGCGAGTCTCTTCGAAAAGCATTGAACGTTGCCAGAAAGCATTTTCAATGTCGCCAACACTTTTCTAAATAACATTTTCTTCTCAAGTTCTTCTTTCCGCGTTTCATGTACACGGTGGGTTACAAAAATAACCAAATTCCAGTTCCCCTGGTAAAATTAAGATATCATATTGAAATATGCTGTTTGAAGAGAATATTCGAGTATTTGATGATATCCAAGTATTCGATGATATTTATGTATTCATAGTTTGAATGTTATGTGAAAAAAGTTCGATCAAAATTGAATGAATAATTTTTGAAATACACTGTTAATGTTTATGCAAGTATGAAAGACTAATAATTAAAAAATTGTCAAGTTCATAAAAGTATACATTGCGAAATGTAAAAGTTCCTGTAACCTATGTCATCAAGACCACATAGAGACTGTACCACAACGCACCAATCTACATATCACTACATATCTAGCATATCAATAAGCACCTTAATTTTCGTGAAAATACGAGGGGAAGTCAAAAAGTAAAGAGACATTCTAATAATAGAAATATGGAACATACCTTATTTTTCTACGTAACTTTGGACTTCAATGCACTTTTCCACCATTTCACAAGTTTTTTGATTTCGTCGGAAAAGAAGTTTTGGTTGCATCTGCAACCAATTAAATCCCCTTACTTTTTCACTTCCCGTATACAAAGATTTTGTTTCCCCCTGAAAAAGTTCCGTTTCTTCCGCGACACAGCGTGTATTCGAGGCTCTATCGGTGCCAACATGTACCCATCGATGTTTTCTTCGTCGGAAGATTTAACAAGTTTTTCCCGATTGGTCGAAGAATACATAGAAGGAAGTAATTCTGGTCGACGAGGCGAGGCAAAGCGGTGTCGCGGCGTATCAGGCAGCGAATTCGCTCCAAAAATTCCGATTCGATTCGAGAAATGAGAAAAACCGACCGCTAAACGACTCCTGGCACGTGACGCAACTTCGCCTCAGACAGAATGCTATCTTGAAGCTAAGAGAAAATAAATAAGACGGTCCGTCTGGGGGCTCCTTTTACCGCTCCTCCAAATGATAAGCTGCAACTTCTCTAACACGATTTAGTGTTTCGGGTAGCACCTTCTTGCTGTGCACTTCACGTTTCTCTTCAAGGTGCTCACTTTATCTAAAGCTTTCTTAAGCACCGTTCGACTCGTATAACGTGCTCCTTCATTCTGAGTAATCATTGTGGGGTTCACATATTTATTTAAACTTTTCGTACAAAGTGCGAATACATGGGTGTACCAGGTGTACAGCTTAATTCTTCATTTTTTTTTTTAAGAAAATTTAAATTTGGGGAAAAGGAAGCCTTATTCGAAGTATGCACTATCGTTAGCTATACAGTCACTGTCAAACGCTTTCGTCCAAATAACTCATCTCATGAAAATCCTACATGGTCAAGACATTTCGATTAACATAGTTCCTAACTAAATAATAACATGACATGATTAACATAACTGAGCCAGAAATTAAGTCCGGACATAAGTTGCCTAGAGTCCGCAAAATGTTCAAGAGAGTCTCGGATTACAACCCCTTTCTGAAATTGCCCGAAAACATGCAGATAGCTAACGGATTCATAACGCTTGGCCGCAAAATACGTCTCGCATCGTCGATGACAAAATTCCGTTTCGAAACGGCGATTATGATAACAAGCTCGCAAACGCGTGATAATCAGGAACAACGACAGCAATCGCGCAATAATTCTATTAATCCGGAACAATGGACAATAGATGACGATCAAAACGATTCATTCGTACCGGCGAATGTCATGGAAATCCTGTTTGTCGTAGAAAATTACGCCGCGACCGATGTTTGTGCGTTCGTGTTTGGACGGTAGCCGTGCTACTTTCGACGGTGGTTAACCAGGTCCCGTGATACACGGGACACGGGTGGGGAAAAATCGTAAGCAAGCGAGATCACCTTTTCGCGATTCAATTCGCCACGGTAAATCACACGTGAACGAGAATCGATTTAATGTTCGCGGGGCGCGTGCACGTGATGCGGACAATGCGCCCGGCCAGAGGTACACGATGATGAATGAGCTTTGCCCAAGCTTGCGCTGAAAGTTGGTTATCGTCTAAAAGATCCGACCATTTGTACGGGCCGTGCTTGTATGCCGGCGCACGCTTGTCGATTCCACGACCAGCAAAACGTGAAATCTACGCTTTAATTCCTGCTGACTTTCTCTCTGATACCTTTTCGATTCAATTGTGACCACCTTTTTCGGCCTGAGTGCTGCGGCTCTGACTATCGATCATCGATATCTTATTGATATTCAACGGACGTACGGACGTGCCGCGATTTACGCCCTCGCGTAATTTGCCACTCGGACGTTCCCCTCATTTTTGGCGTCTGAGCATTTCGGAATTTTCGTATTTGGGAATTTCAGACATTTCGGACATTGGAGAAGCTGGGAAATTTTGGAAATTGATAGATTGGTAGATTGATAGATTGATAGATTGATGAATTGATGGATCGATAGATTGGTGGATGGGGGGATCAGTGAACTGTTGAATGGGGTGATTGGTGAATTGGTGGATTGATAGATTGTTAGATTGATAGATTGATGGATTTATTGATGGATTGCTGGGTTGGTGGATTGATGGATTGATTGCTGAATTGCCAAATTGATGGATTGATGGATTGGTGGATTGATAGATTGTTAGATTGATAGATTGATGGATTGATTGATGGATTCATAGATTGATGGATTGATTGATGGATTCATAGATTGATGGATTGATGGGTTGGTGGATTGATTGTTGAATTGCCGAATCGATGGATTGGTGGATCGACAGATTGATACGTTGATAGATTGATAGATTGATGAATTGGTGGATTGATTGTTGAATTGCCGAATTGATGGATTGGTGGATCGACAGATTGATACGTTGATAGATTGATAGATTAATAAATTGCTAGATTAGTAGATTGGTAGATTAGTAGATTGATAGATTGGTGAATTGGTGAATTAGTAGATTGGCAGATTGATAGATTGATGAATTGGTGAATTAGTAGATTGGCAGATTGATAGATTGATAAATTAGAGAAATTTGAACAATTACGAAATTGTTAAAATTTGAAAATCTTGGAAATGTGAAAATTTCGGGAAATTTGAGGAATTTTAGAAACTTAGGAAATTTGTGAAACTTGAGAATCTTGACAAAATTAAGAAACTAGAGAAACTTGAAAAATTTCAAAAATTGACAAAACCACAAAATTTGAGAATTTATGAAGTTTCATATACGATGTTTTGAAAGTGTTCCTCAAAATAATTGACTAAATTCACAAATATAGATTCCTTATTACGTCATCTCCAGAAGTATTTATATCACTTCTCACTGTGTTATATTTTAAAAAATCAATAGTTGAATATACCCATCATTTTATTAACTAACATAACACTGTCTCGATGGGAATACTTCCTAAGTTAGTTTCATACAAATTATTAATAAAATACTTTAACTTCCCTTAATTTAATTATAACTGCAAAACATTCCTCACAAATACCTTTATTTCAGAAAACATACTGCAGAATGACGTATCGTAAAATAATATAAGTCGATTAAAACGAGCAACTAAATAAATCACTCGAAATTAATAGCGAATCTGCAGATGCAGATATATATCGAACTCTGAAAATAAATTTTCAAGTATTTTAGCTATTAATAATCAAGGTAGAAAGAGCGTTTACTTCGGGAGAATAAATTGTCCGAAACAGCAGCCGTCGGATCGATAGAAAGTTGTCATTCTTCATTACTCGCAATTTCGCGTGTTATTACCGACACGTTCGTATTTCCCGCGAAATCTCACGGCATCGTCACTTGAGCAACCGTGTTCCTATGATTGCACAATTACGACCGGTGATTATTTGCTTTTCCGCAGCGTGTCACTCGGACATTGCATTCCACCGTCGAAACGGACACAGGATCAGGCTGACTTTTAATTATTCAATTAGCACCGGTGTCCCATAAAACACTCCTCGGAATCTCGTTTAATTTCTAAACAGCCTGAGCTAACAACTCTCTTGTTGGCCCAACTTGGAGCGAACGTGTTTGTATCAACACGTCCCCGTTGATATTACATTGTGTACTGCATACTGTTTGTATGCACTATATTAGTTGATTGCACTTCTCTTGTGTACTCGTTTGTTCTAATTAAATTATTCCATTTCGGTCCACTAATTGCGCGATATTAACATGCGAAAATTTTTCGAACGTAGTTTTGGAATTTTGAAAACTACGTAGAAATGTCAAGGATAATAAAATAATGTCAGGTATTTATAAAATATACTTTGAAACTAAGTATAGTTCCTTATAAACTCTATATATAAAATATAGTTCAATCTTAATATAATTAGTATATGAGTTACCTAATTTTACCTACAGTCTGTTCCACAAGAGCGTGGACGCGATTTCTATGAAAACCCAATACAGCAAAGATTGCGTCAGTCCAAACATACAATTCTTCTCTAATATCCCTTCAATTCTCTTAGTATCATTTCTGTCACTGAAAAGTTCAAGTCATTTCGAGATGAGTATACGGTAAACGATTCGAAGTATTCTTGTGCCAACACCCGAAAGGGCCAAAAATGAGTAAGAAATGCAGCAAAATATCTGCACACTGAATCTGTAATTGAAACTCTTAATATATGACACAAAAAAGTGGTGAAAAATATGAATCTTATTTTATTTGACTTATTGTTTGTAAATCTTCATAACAATTTTAAACTGTCTTTACAAAAATTTTAGAAATAGAATTTCGAATGGAATTCTTAGTCTAATATTTTTAGAACGAACAATTACGTATTTAGGGAATTTTAATTAAAGTTATTACCGATAAATGATCTGACTTTGTACCAGGAATACCGTTTACCACTTGAACCCCTCAATTATCAAGGGAGAATTGCTACTAAGAAATTTCTGGCTTTGAAACTCAAGCTTGGTTCCTCTGCCTCTAAAGTGCTTCGTAAACTCTTAGGCCGGATGCTTGGCTCCACATTATGCAACAATGTACAAAGATATAGTTAGAGGAATGATGGCTGCTAATGCATGTGCTACGATCACGTGTACAAAGTCGTTAAACCGTGGAAATTGATCGATCTTTCGCACCTATTGGATAATCGAACTGATTATTCAATGGAAAATTGGTATTACATAATCGACACCCATGATAAAACAATAATGTTGTTTCTTTTGTTTAGAAATTTAATTTTAGGAAATATGTTGCCGTCATATCACTTTCCAGATAAAGTACTAAAACATTTTCGAGCTAAATTCATATCATCGCCTTGCTAAAAGAGTGATTCAATTAAACACAACAAATTTTGGAAAAATAAATTTGTAATATTAAATTTGTAATTTAAATTTGTAATATTTGTAATATTAATTAATAATCAGATTTTGAGAAGCTATAATCCTAAAGAAAGAATTAAAGTAGCTCTGTTTGTTTTTGTGTATTGTTCTAACACATTGATTACTATGTGAGTTACCACCATTCGAGGTTCAGTAAAATCAATTATTAAGCAGATGTTCAAGTATTATTGCTATATCAACACCTAATATGAAGAACATTCTAATTCGAACACAAAAAACGAATTACAAAATTGTTCACAAGAAGTGTCCACATCGAAGCCATCAAAGTATAGAAATCTGTAATATACTTTGCAATCTTCAGTATATCATAAATGCATAAATATCAACCGACTATACATTTTCTGAAATCTAGAGAAACAACCGAAGAAATTTGAGTACTCGTAATGAGTCATTGATACATTGATTTTAAAGATAAAACTAAGAAATCTACTATTTGTACTTACAAGGTGTATCAGTCGATTGTCAAGTTCATCGATGATCATACAAATCAGCTTTGAGTTTAGGCAATGTACAAGTCAACTTTGAACGTAATTAATGTCTAGTCATGTAAGTCAGTTTTCTATTTCGTCAGTGTCTGTACAAGTCAATTTTCAAGCTGATGAATGTCTCAATGTAGAAGTGAATTTTCAATCTGATGAATATCTGAATGTACAAGTCGATTTTCAATCTGATGAATATCTGACCATACAAGTTAGTTTTTAATTTGGTCAACGTCTGGACGTACAAATTAATTTTCGATCTGATGAATATCTGACCATACAAGTTAGTTTTTAATTTGGTCAACGTCTGGACGTACAAATTAATTTTCGATCTGATGAATATCTGACCATACAAGTCAATTTTCAACCTAGCTAATGTCTGACCATACAAGTCAATCTTCAATCTGGTGAATATGTGTACATACAAGTTAATTTTCAATCCGACGAATGTCTGACTATATAAAACAATTTGTAACGAATAATCAAATCAAACACTATAGTAAAAGATGCGTTAAAGCGTTGAATAATTTATCCGAATTTAACACTTCTGAAAGATATCTCACACCTAAACTTCGCCAGATCACAAGTTCGTAACATAATCACTCTTCCAGCAAACGAACGATATCGAAAACAGAAAGTTTCTCGAATATTCACGTTGCAATTTGCCCCACTGATCCCCACTCCCGAAGATGCCGTTCATATGGGCAGAAAATACCGAGCCAGGGAGCATTTCCATTCGATTCCCTTCAAATCGTCCGTTGAACATCCGAGAAACCGCAGGGTGCATGCGAATGCATCCTGAAGGAGCCTTTATCTCGCCCCGAATTCGAATTCCCGAGGCAATCGCCCCGGCACATTTCCCGAATTTTTGCCGAGTGTTCGGCCACGTACCTTTGCTGACCGCGATCGCATCGATAAGCATGTGAAGAGCAGCGAATACCAGAACGGCGGGCCAACGACACAGCATTTTTAACACCTCGTTCACACGGTTCTCACTGTCGATCTAATCCGCTTCGGCACCAGCTCTTCGGGATCGAAATCAGCTTTCGATCGCGCACACACACCGGTTACGCAACGGCTTTCGGTCAGGAGAGAAAACACTTGGCCCGGGGATTCACCGGGAGGTTCTGGTCAGTTCACAAACACTTGCGAGGGTATATTCCCCGAAGACGAGCGAGCCGAGGGGAACTAGTGGATCCGTTTCGGAGCGGAAAATCCTCGCAAGATCCTCGTGCAAGCTCCGCCGCGCTGAGAGCCACGCTCGATCTCACGTGGATCCTCGCCGAAGATCATCGCGAGCTGCGAGCCGCGATCCTCGCTCGTCTTTCGCATCTTTTCCCCCGGATTCGGCTGGAGACACTCACCGCGACGAGATCACTGGATCACTGAACGATCATGATTCGCGGGAACACGCGCGGGTTTGGACGTCCTGAACGACGAGGACGACGTCGAACGCACATGGACCAGCCGCGTATATCACGGATGCGGTGCCGCTTGGCGTCGCGGCGCGAAATGATTCTGCTGGCTGGCGTCGTCGAGCGGCAACGCATGCGCCACGTGAAGACGACGCGATACACGCGCAGAACGATTCTACTTGACGCGCTCTTCAGCTTCGACTACTTGCTCGATGCAAGAATGCTCCTCGACGACGTTGTCCTACGGTCAGCAGCGCGACGACGATGCCGTCTTCGAGGACACCGAGACGGACCACACCGACGGAATCTTGGGAATTCTTTGAACCGGTGTTGAATAGCACACCCTCTTATGGACACGGGATCCGTTACCTGTTGTGGAATTGTAGGTGGGAAGTCAACGAGGTTACACTGATTTTGTGGTCCTTGCTTAATTACAGATGGGTACTTATTTAGATTTGTAAATATATTCAAGGGAACTTTTACCTGGAAGTACAAAATTTTTTACAGTTTGTTTTGCAAATTGAGGATATGTGAAGGTGATGATTGTTATAGATGTGGAGTTGGTTCGATAATTTATGAAGTAGCAAGATTTGGTCTGGATTTTGTGGAACAGCAAATTTTGATGATTTGATGTAATCATTTGTGGAGCAATAAGATGTACTTTTGGAATAAAGTACCTGGTCGAAGTTAGTCTAAGTTGCGATATCAAATACTTGATGATTTTTCAACAATTTTTCATGGATTATAGTATAAAATATTATTGTTTACCTTCTGACTATTATATAGATGAAGATAAAACTTCCTGCAAATAAATTATACTTTATAGAATCAAAACGTTCCTCTATTTTCCTGCAAAGTAATAACAGGAATCTACCCAATTACTTGTAAAATAATTAATATTCAAGCCCATAGTTATAGTCTATCATTGTAGCTCATTACTCTAGTCTAATTATAATTTCTAACCCAGTAATTACATGTGGTATAATTGCCAGTATAATAGTTACGTCCCACATTTGCCAGTTTTACAATTACCTGTTAGATATCTACCAGATCAGTTGGTAAATAGATAACTATCAGTTCGATAATTGCCTATCAAATAATTACCAGGTTTATAATTTGTCAGATAGTTGCCACTTCGATAATTACCCAGATAACTGTACTATAATTACCTTCACAGGTAACTACCAAACCGATAATTACCTTGTCAGATAATTACCAATTCGATAATTACCCTGACAGGTAACTGTGAATTCAATAATTACCTTCATAGGTAACTACCAAACCGATAATTACCTTGACAGATAATTGCCATTCCGATAATTACCATGATAGGTAACTACCAATCCTATAATTATGTTACCTTCACGAATAACTGCCTATACGATAATTAATTTGTTAGGTAACTGTTAATCAGATAATTATCTTGACAAGTAACTACCAGTTCGACAATTACCTTGACAAATATCTGCCAATTCGATAATTTCCTTGTCAAGTAACTGCCAATCCGACAATTACCTTAACAGATAATTGCCAATTCGATAATTGCCCTGATAGATAACTGCGAATTCAATAATTACCTTCATAGGTAACTACCAAACTGATAATTACCTTGACAGATAATTGCCATTCCGGTAATTACCATGATAGGTAACTACCAATCCTATAATTACCTTCACGAATAACTGCCTATACGATAATTAATTTGTTAGGTAACTGTTAATCAGATAATTACCTTGACAAGTAACTACCAGTTCGACAATTACCTTGACAAATATCTGCCAATTCGATAATTTCCTTGTCAAGTAACTGCCAATCCGACAATTACCTTAACAGATTTCTGCCAATTCGGCAACTATCTTGACAAGTAACTGCCAATCTTATAATTGCCTTGACAAACAATTGCCAATCCAATAATTACTTTGTCAGACATCAGCCAATTCGATAATTACCTTGACAAATAACTGCCAATCCTCTAATTTCCTTGACAATTACTTGCCAATCTAACAATTACCTTGACAAATATCTGCCAATTCGATAATATCCTTGACAGATAACCACCCGTTCGACAATCACCCATCAGTTAACGATCAGTCCAATAAATACCAACCTGAACTTTCATATCATCTATCCAGAATTCCTTAAAACATCCAGTATGAAATCCAAATAAACATGAGTATAAATGCAAGTTTGGACGACGTCCGATGAATAATTAAAAATGAATGAAAAAGATGGACGGTTCGAAAACAGAGATAATAACGAAAAGCATCGCAACATGTTAACGCGTTGGCAGCAAATTATAGCATTAACTGCAATTAATGGAGGCGGCGAGTCGGAAATTTACGGTGGCGGGCCACCGTTTAGGAAAATATGGGAGGCGTCCTCCTCACCGGCGAAGAAGTTATGGGATCCGCAAACATTTCGCACGGATCCAACATAAATTATGTTTTCGCCGGTGTACCACGCGACTCCACGGACTGCATAAAGCTTTCGTTATCGCGGATTCTACGTTTAAATCCGCCCAGCCAGACGCGCCACGTTGCATCTAAGAAAGCCACGAGACGAGCACTAATCTTCACGTTCTCCTTCGAAAGCGTACTGTCCCGGAGAAAAGAAAATGCGCCACAGTATTAACGCTCAGTATGCAGGTATGCAACACAGTTTTCTCTTTCTTGACGAGGGAGAAACATCCTTTTCACCGACTTAATGCGCCATCGTCCTCGTTACAACTTCGAATCGCAATTTTCTTGAAATTGTGTCTCGGTTGCTTTTTCTTCTCTTTTTTGCACGTTCAAATTACCGAGTGATTTCTTTGTGGATGTTCTGCGAAATTTGCAAGAGTGACTCGTGGAATAAATTTTATTGTCATTTTGAAGATTAATCTCTTACGGAAATTTACGCTGCTTCGCAGCAGAGTTAAACTGCACTACAATGACAATGCTGTTCTCTTAGCGAGTACATTGGAAGTTTTAGATGATTAAATTTTTACAAAGATATAGTACTTTAACTTTGATCATTTTTTTCGAAAATTCACAAAATATTTCCAATATCGTATTAGTGCAGAGGTGCTCATGGTGCTTAAACTTGGTTACCTTTTACATGTAATTTTTTGTGGGATTTAATACTCTTACGTGGTGACGCTATGTAAACGATGACGTTCGAAACTATAGTGGACCGTCGAACAGAGATGCTATCCGAAAGCCACTATAGTGCCTAAGAGGTTAACGAGTAGAGCGTATGCATGCGTAGTTTCGTTTCGATTTAGCGAAAGAGGCGAACAATTCTCGTTGAGGGCGAAAGTGTCGAGCGTGTGTCATAGGAGATCCTTAGAGATAAATCTTAACGTACATAACATAAACAACACACAACTGCCTAGAACTCAGATTAATAATATTATAACTTACTATATTATATACAATTACAACCGACATGTCCAAACGCACAAAGGGCATGTTTGGCAAGACGAGACACGCGCATGTAAATAGGATATATCGACGTGTAATCCATATGTATATAACAGGGGAGGTGTGCAGTTTCGGAACCGAGACTCGGTAGGGGTAAGATACTGGGACAAGTTCGTTGTCTGATCGTGGCTACGATTTTTCAATTTATTCCTCGAGAATCTAAACACGCTTCTGAACATTCGCGATGAGTGAAAAGATAAATAGACATAGGTCTAACGTTTTTCTTTTGTGTTTGAGGAATTAGTGGACCGTCGTACCCGAAGAACCTGCACGAAAATACGAGTTGTGGAAAATTATTTAACGTTGTAAATATTAATGAAACCTTATTACGTAATACTGTATAATTTGGCACAGTATTTCGTGGCAATAAATTTCAGTAAACCGAAACAGATTACGCGTCGCTATCAATATCTCCGAACTTGTACGGTGAATTCAATAATTAGCGAACCGAAGGGCAAACAATCATGGCCGCAAGAAATGTCGTTTGTTGGAACTCGGCATCAATTATCGGCCTTGCTGTGCTTAAAGTTATTACTTCGGTGGATTTAGGATTGTCGAGAAACGGGCTATAAATAACGATGGGTATTATCGAGCATTCAGAAGCGATTTTTATTAAAAAGATGTCGAAGAAACCCTTGTCCTTTCGAATTAATTAACGAAGGATTGATTGCCCATTGCTGGGATACTGTGCCGCATCGAATCGAGATTTCAGCAGTTTTTTATTGTATTTCGTAGGGAAGTAATAAGGAAGGAATTCTGTTGAATGCCTGATTCGTTGTTTGATACCGATGAAATGAGAAATAATTAAAATTGTAGAGAACGGAGGGTAATAAAAATTGAAATCGCATGTTAAGGAGCTGATTTTAATAATCTTTTAACGGAAAATTTTAATGAGAGGATAATTGAGAATTATGATTAGTTATTAAGGTAGATTATAAGATTTGAATAGTAATCAAAATTGAATGGTTGCATATTTAATTCCTTAACCTATGATATTTTCGTCACATGGAAATAATTAATCATTGCAATATTAAAATAACAAAACTTGAACTGTTAGACGTACCTTGAATTTAGCGATATTTAATACAAATTGTAAGTGATGGACTCAAAACTCAGTTGGAAATCAAATACAATTTATTTTTGTTGTATTTGTGATGTGCATCATGAGACATGTCATAAGCCAAGGTGTTAAGTCAGAGTTAAACAATATTCGAATAATCTTCTTCCATAAAATTTACGTGAGATAATAACAATTGAGTATTACGATTAATTATTAAAGTAGAAAAATTATTTTCGAATATTTTTGTTTTACTTCTAATTCATACTTGAAGATCATTTGAATAATTTTCTATTATGGTTTGATGTTTGAAAAGATCGAGTTGGTTTATTTGACGTGTCATCAGCGCCATCATTGATTTTATGGAACTGTTTCAATTTGAATATGATTATGCTGACCCAGATGAACGTTTACACACGTATGTACATATGTCCAGCTGTGGTTAAATATTTTTCGTTAATATTCAGTAATTAAAGTATCACTGTTTGGTTTCAGGTGTTGATCAGCTCAAGCCACTTTTTTGGTTGCGGTAAACTGGTTTATTGAGGTGTTTTGCATATAATATACAAATTATATTTGCGGTGAATAATAGTTATTTAACAACGGAGTTGATAGCTGAGTTATTATTTTAATTTACCGTTTTAGACTTTTGTTTTATGTTTCATTATTGCATTATTTTAACATTTTATTTACCATTTTATTATTTTACCATTTCAACACTTTACTGTATTATTTGTTATTTTATTATTTTAATGTTTCACTATTTATTTATGTTATTTTACTCTTT
Organism: Megachile willughbiella; assembly: GCA_945859595.2. NCBI lineage: Eukaryota > Metazoa > Arthropoda > Insecta > Hymenoptera > Megachilidae > Megachile > Megachile willughbiella. The sequence continues at coordinate 7,845,692 of OX243805.1, read as the reverse complement.
TACTATTTCACCACTTTCTTATTTTACTGTTTTACCATTGTATCTTTTTTCCATTTGACTATTTTACCATTTCAACACTTTACTGTATTATTATTTGTTATTTTATTATTTTAATGTTTCACTATTTTCTAATGTTATTTTACTCTTTTACTATTTCACCAGTTTGTTACTTTACTATTGCTGTACTCAACTATTTTATTATTATATCATTTTACCATTTTTTCACTTCATTATTTTACCATTTTCCTATTTTATTATTTCAACACTTCACTAACTTATTACTTGTCATTTTATGACATAATTTTGTTATGTTATTTTACTCTCTCGCTATTTCACCAATTTTATCAGTGTACTATTGATCTACAATTTTATTATTATATCATTTTATCTTTGTATCATTGTATCATTCTATCATTGTACGATTTGTCTATTGTACCATTCTATATTTCCTCATTTTATTATTTTAACATTTAACAATTTTCTTATCCACTTTCCCAATTTTCCTACTTCTCCAAAAACTCCATCAGAATACAACCCCATCCCGCACACAAAGTCCCAAACCTAAACTCTCCTAAAAAAAATGATCCAAACTTAATTTCCCCCATAATATCCACCACAAATTAATTAATCTGACAATACCACGTCCCGTGTTCGATCATTTCCCAATTAAACAGTATTCAGCTTTATCATGGCGGCATTGGTAAAACCGAAAAGCACAAAGAGGCTGGCGCAACACACCCCTCATTAATAGTTTAATCAACGCGATACCGTATCGCGGTTCCATTAATCTCTCCGTGGACCAAAGGAAACCGCTGAACGTCATTCGTTCGCCTGATCCAACAAATTTCGTTTCTTTTTTTTTCTCTACCTTCGTTTCTTTTATTAGGGAACGTTCCAATAACGTCGGATTCGTTGAAACGGAACGGCCACTTTCTTTCACGAACGTTATCGCTCTATCGCTTTTCTACGCGGCTTTCTAGGCTTCGTTGTACATACGTTGGCCAGGCTTTCGCGAATCAATGTGAAAAGGATACGTACCAGCCGGTGCTTGGAAACACCTTTCACATCGGATTGATCGAACAGATCTGTAGCAGAATGTGTTCTGCATGTTACACGTCGGTACGAGCGAGAAACTACGGACTGTTCACGGTCTTCGTTACGTTTGTACTAGCACGGTTTACCGAGACCATCTGAATGCACTTTGAAACCAAACCAAGGAAATGGTGTCGATTCGGTGATAATGCGATACCGATTGCCACTATTCGACACGAACAACATGACGTTTCTGAGATTCATTGCTCTTCCGCGGATCAGGCTCCGCTTACTGAGTACCTGTAGTTCGTGCACTTTGATCTTCTTACATTTTTTTACTGGTAATTTTAGTTAGGAAATGTACTGAAATATATTTTTGACTTTTTATCTGTTTACGACTTTTTTTTATTACAACAGAAAATGTAAATAAATTTGTTGCAAATGAATTATTTAAAACGTGCTGAAATGTCTCTTGTACCACTCTCTATTTTGTGAATGGAAATATAAAAAGATACTCTCAGAATAAATTATTTAATGGAGTATGCTGAAATATTTTTGAGGCTTGATACAAATTACAAGAAAAAAATTATAAACAGATATGTTGCAAATAAATTATTTGATAGAAAGTATGCTGAAGTGTATTTTGAATCTTTCATTACATGTAGTACAAAGAAAATGAGAAAATATAGTTGTATTTATCCTCCATTTCTGCAATAAGATCAAATTTAAAAATTCCACAACAAACAATTCTCCACATGGTCTAAAAATCCTCCACTTCTTTTCACACTATTCATACTACTTTGCATTATTTTCTAAACAATAGTTGAATATTTGTGTCAATATTTGAGTTAAACATTATTTGATTATGTTAAGACAATATCCTAATATATTTGATGTTTTCAGGAGATTCGGACCTTTATTGAAGAAAGGATCTTGACCATAATCCTCATCTACGGTGGGATAAGAAAAGGTCAGAAGATTAATCGTTCTTATCACAGGTAAAAGTAATATTGTATGTAATACAAATTCACATTGTGTCTTATAAGTCAGAGAAAATTGAACTAATGTGTCCATGTAAAGCACTGAAATAATATCTTAATATATGTTTTCAGGAGATTCAGAATTCTGATGAAAAAAGGAAACTTGAACGTAATCCTCATGGGTTGGAGGAATGAAAAGAAGTCTAAAGATTAATCATTCTTATCACATATAAAAATAATACTGTATATAATACAAATTCACATTGTGTTCTGTGAGTCAAACAAAATATAACTAATATGCCCATATAAAGCTCTAAAATAATATCTGAATATATCTATTTCCAGGAGATTCAGAATTCCATTGAAAACAGAAGCTTGGAAGCAGTCCTCATCGGTTGGAGGGATCAGAAGAAGTCTGAAGATTAATCATTCTTATCACAGGTAAAAATCACACTGTATATAATACAAATTCATAATGTGTTCTATAAGTCAAATTGATCTAATGTGTCCATGTAAGACGTCAAACTAATATGTGTTACATCTGCTGTTTTCAGAATTCCATTGAAAGCAGAAGCTTGGAAGCAGTCCTCATCAGCTGGTGGGATGAGAAGAAGTCCAATGATTAATCATTCTTATCACGGACAAAAATAATACTGTATATAATACAAATTTACACTGTGTTCTGTGAGTCAAATAAAATATAACTAATATGCCCATATAAAGCTGTAAAATAATATCTGAATATATCTATTTCCAGGAGATTCAGAATTCCATTGAAAACAGAAACTTGAAAGCAGTCCTCATCCGTTGGAGGGATCAGAAGAAGTCTGAAGATTAATCATTCTTATCACAGGTAAAAATCACACTCTATATAATACAAATTCACATTGCATTCTGTGAGTCAAACAAAATATAACTAATATGCACATATAAAGCTCTAAAATAATATCTGAATATATCTGTTTTCAGGAGATTCAGAACTCCGCTGAAAAAAGGAGCTTGAACATAATCCTCGTCCGTTCGAGGGATAAGAAGAGCTCGGAAAATTAATCATTCTTATCGTAGGTGAAAAAGCTGGAACATCGGCATCGCATCGCATCGTTGTGCTAACCATGGAGGAAGATAAAGCTCCCGGTCGATTGTTCCTTTAAACCCTCTAATTCCGATGCACGTTCTCCACGTACTCGTTGTGTAAGCTCAATTGCCTCGCTGGCAATCGTTTGCGAGCCCTTTCTTGTCAATGGGCCGAGGAGAATCACCGGTGTAGGTGGAAAAGGTGGCAAACCGGTTGATAGCTCTTCAGCGAGGCAACTTGCATGAACGATTCTCTTCATCTCGTTACCTTCGTCAACGACCGGCAGACCCGAGATTCGCCTACTCGAATATCTACGTGACTTCTTGCCTCGACACTTGCGAACGTTTCATTAACCGACAAAAATTATTACACATTTTCGTGAACGAAACGACTGGTAGACTCCTAAGCTCCGAAAATTTAGTTACGTGTGGGTTGCACACTTCTCCGTGTAGATTATTATGTTATATAATTATTCGAGAAATTATTCAAAATTCAAGAAGATTGTAGTTATTGTGTACAGAAAACTGTATTAGTGAGGTAGAAATTCGAATATTCAAGTAATTCGAATGAATTTCAATTGAGATTTGATATTGGAATTATTTGAGCATGGACAGAGATTTAAATTATTTAGATTATGTATACTTTCAGGTAGTAATTGGATTGTTTGAATTACTTGAATTATTTTGATTGCATCATATGTATTGAGTTAGTTGAATTATGTGAATTATTTGTATATTTTCAGTTAGTTGCATATTTTAACTATTTGTACTATTTGAAATATGAAATTTTGAGAACTTGAAAATGTAGAAGTTACAAGTTTAGTAATTCATATAGGAATTTAATAATATAAAAATTTGAAAATGTTCAAAAACATGGTCGTTTAAAAGTCCGAAAATGCGAGAACTACAAAACACAGAAATACTAAAATGTACTTATGCATCATCCACAAGAAGTCTACGTTGCGCTCTAGTAAATGTAACGCTGTAACTCGCAGTTTTATCAGCGGGTTTAATTACCGGCCGTATATTATCGCAGTTTAGGAAGCTTATGTTTTCTAATGGAAATGTAAAGTGCATTTAGCAAGGAGTACACAAGGAATTCGGGTAATTCTTGTTGTCAAGTAGCGCGGTTTCTCTTCGTAGACTAAGAAATCGTGGTTTAAGATCCATCCTGTAGCTTCCCACAGTCTGAACGCGAATGATATCGATTTTCCTGGATGCTCTAACCCACGCCACGGTGTAAACGGGCCATTACCCTTGGTACATCTTCCTTAATCTTCGGTCTGTGTATGTAATAATGGCCCGGTGACTGGCACAGTTTCCCCCTTGGCACGGGATTTTTCCTTTTCGTTGATTAATTGCCACACAGCCACGCTGTAATTGGCACGTTTTAATGGAAACACCGATGGAGTAACGACGACGATACGGTTTTTGTTCTCTGTTGCATTCTGAACAGGGAATTTTTATTGCCTTGCTACGGTATCCTCGATTCAAAGGATATAGTGTGATCGTGAATTTATGCGAGTGTTTTGGAACTTTGTAAATTCGAGATTTAGGAATTTTGGTACTTTATAACTTTTGGTATTGGAATGTTCAGACTGTGGGAGTTTGTAATTTTAGAATTTAAGAATGTTTGATCTTCAAAATTTTGGATATTTTGAAACCTTGAATTTTGAACAGTCACAATTAATTATACAAATTGATTATTAATGTACAAATATGAGTAATTATACTTACTACTTGCATGTATAAATGTGCAATTACAGTTAAGTACACATTGTAAATATTAATGTACAAATATGATTAGTTATATTTTTTACTACTTGCATACATATACAAATGTTCAAATACAGTTAAATATACTAGATATTAATGTGCAAATATAACTAATTATATTTACTACTCGTATGTAAATACTATAATACTCTACAAATAAGTGGTGAGATGGAAAAGGAATTGAAATCAAACGACGTGGAAAAATCCACATTTGATGTATCATAGTTAAAAGTACCTTTAAGTTATTCTGCTTTCGGAATCGCGTAGAGCAAGAAATTTGATCGATCAGTTATCGGTAACGATACGTTAAGAAGAATTAAAAATTAATCTTGCACGACTACCAAGTATTGCAATTGATCAAATTTTCTACTCTTTATATACGTGTGCGTCGAAGAAACTCTCTTTATGTTTTATTAAAATCTAAACAAACTTTATGCTGTTATATTATTGTATTTACTTTATTTATAATTTAAGGTACAATCATTCCAATATTTTCACGAACTATTATACATATTTAACAATAGTAGTAGAGATAGATATTGATTGAATACAATTTTAACTAACGCATCAACGTATAATACTCACATAATGTCAAATTAAAGACAAAGTAGTAAAGTAAACGAACAACTGATAAAATATAATTGAACATACACATTAATTTTGTCTCACACTAATTCTGTAACATCTTGAACTTTGTAAACATCTTATATTTTTTAATTTGTAATGAAATACGTCAGAACTGATTGTTTAACAGGCTGTGATATGGTTATTGTTAATTCAAAAATATTATTCAGAAGTATCAAATAATTTGTTACGAATTTCAGTAAACAAACATTAGCGGTAACTGGCTCGAGTAAATTTTTTACTGAAACATATAGACTATTTATTGTAGAACCCACGAATGAAGTATTATTCATAAATATGCCTGACTCAAGATGGAAGAAGCCAGGTTGCACGATGAATTCGCAGTAGTTGCGTGCATGTTAAGTCAGACACGTAATATTCCTCGGTGGAACGATTTAACCGGAAGTTACGGTACAATCGAGTGGATATGCACCGGAAGGTCGTGAGTTATTATAGAACCATTTCAGGCCAAGCTTCTCACGTCTACGTCGTTTGAAAATTTCGTGCAAATTATGGAAAAGATAGATGTAATATCGATTATTTGAGAGCGTATAATAAATTCGTTGCTTACTGCAAGGACCGATACAATTTTTCAATATGAAAATATTATTATACTAAATAATTCGACGTTGTAATTATTTGTAAAAATTATGTACCTGTGCATTGATATTAGGATCTTTTACTGTACATTTGTTTCGCAATTTTGTAAATGTGTAGGTGGGTAGATGAATATGTTAATTAAAGGTGTTGGAAAAATTCATATATTTATGGATCTAAATATCTGTGAATTTGGAAGTTTATGAATCAGAAAATTTGAAGCTCTATAAATATAAAAGTGTACTCACCAGACTCCCAAAATCTAACATCAATTTTAGAAATAGACGTATAGTATAAGTTAATGTAAATATACAATATAAAAGTAAACTTCTAAACATACTCTTCAATGCCGTCAAACGAATTCACGACTACTTAAAGATGTCGAGGAAGTTCCTAGCGCAATTAGAATAAGAAATTGTCGAAATTGAGGGAATCTTAGTGCCTCGATCTCGAAAGCGACGACTGGTCGTTTAATGGGATGCTTAAAATATCTCGTCTTTAATTCACTGCTGAACCCACCAAGATAACTCAACGAGATTTGGGAGACGGCTGACTTGAAGCGTTAAAGTTTCATCGAATTAAACTTTCCACCGTTAAAGTTGCTGCATAGACGATGAAGTCACTTATGGCGGCTGCGAAAGAGGAATCTGCATGTAGATAACCCACTGCACACTTATTCAAATATCAGCAGAGGTAAGTGTTACCAGAGTCTTCACGATCCTCGTGGCTGTGAACTTTCTTCAAGATTGATCAACGTAACAACGTGTACTCTTCAAGTGGCTGGGTTACGTTTCTCGCTTTAGGAAATTCAATCTTGGAAACTCCTTTAAGCTGCTTTAAAATGTGATGATACATTTTTCCTCTGATAATTTTAATCGGGTAAGAACATTGGATTATGAGGTATTGGAGTACCTTTCGCACTTCATTCAATTATTAGCATTTTACATTCTTATTCTTTTGTAAATTATGGTTCTTTTAGATGAATTAAATTTTGTTTTGTTATATTTTTGGGAATAATGGCATGTTTAAGGCATATAAGTTTCTTAATATTGTTGTTCAATTTTATGAACAACAAAATTGTTCAAGAACAGCAAAATTTGCTTTTTGTGAAATATTCAGAATTCTACTGCAATATAGATGTTAGTAAAGTGTTTCATGACAGAGTAAAGTGTAAATCTGGTAATAACATTGACGCAATAGCTTAAATTACTCAGAATGTACAAAAGGCGTTTATGAAATTAATAAAGAATAAAATGTTTGCAATTACATGTTTATTTCTAATATCAAGTTGTTTTATTTTACATCCTACGTTTTGAAAAGACGATTCCAAGAATTATATCAGAAGGTAAGTTAGTGTCTCCTTATTATTGAATTACATATTAGAATTTAAATGCCTAACGCAACAATCGTGACGGTATAATACGTCAAAAATATATGGAAGACATTAGTTTGCTGCAAAGTAATTAATTTTAAAAGTTAAAAGCATTTGAAAGCCTCGTTCTTAGATATATTCTAAAATCTATGTTCTGGCGCCTCGCCGTCTGAAAATAATACAGTGAGCCCAATCTAGCGGTTCACGATGAAACTACCGAACAAATAATCTAATTTTTTTATAAAAATAAAGCATTTTGTCGTTCCGATGACGCCTGCAAATTGTTCTACGGATACAAGAAGGTAAGAAGAATGTCTTCGCAATCTGTTGTGGTACAAAGAAACAATATTAAATAAATTACTTTCAAGATGATAGAACTAGCGTTCCAATGGATTTCGCATTATGTTACCATCATAACCTAAAAGTGCTGAAAACATACAATAAAAAAACTGCATTTATTACACGCTCAAATCCTAAGCCATACTGTATTTAAAAAAGATTGTACAGGCAAGACTTTGCATTCGCCGATAAAAGAAAATTTGATCAGCGCCATCTAGCGGTTGAGGTCCAGAAACTACTCCTGGTATCAGGATCACAGAAAAGCAAAGGAGGTATGCGGAAAAGCATGGGAGTAGAAAAACATTAATTACGCACTTTCTGAGCATAATTTATGAACTTTCATTATCGAAAAATAATTACTGATTCATTAGCTACTTTCTCATGATGACGTAATTAGTTTTTAAATCGGAACAATTTTGAATTGTTCGAAAATTTGTTGGACAGGAGCCGCCATTATCTCATGAAAACCTTGACCCCCTGCGCAGTCCTAAACCGTTAGAGATAGACATGCGCAGTACGTTTTTTTAAAGAAACCTTTACGTAGAAAGGTCATATAAGGCACTCTTAATGATGACGTAATCAGTTTTTGAATTGGAGCAAGTTTGATTTGTGGAAAAAATTTGTTAGCCAGGATTCACGATTGTCTCATGACGCCTTTGACTCCCTACGCAGTCCGGGTAGCGGACCGGGTGCCGACTGGGCAGCGGACCGAGTAGCGGACCGGGTGCGGACCGAGTGGCGGACCGGGCAGCGGACCGGGTGCGGACCGAGTAGCGGACCGGGCGCGGACCGGGCGCGGACGCGGACCGGACAGTGGACCAAGTGCGGGCCGGGCGCGGACCGGGCGCGGACGCGGACCGGATGCGGACGAGTAGCGGACTGGGTGCGGACCGGACAGTGGACCGGGTGCGGGCCGGGCAGCGGACCGGGTGCGGACTGGGTGCGGACCGAGTAGCGGACCAAGTGGCGGACCGGGCAACGGACCGGGTGCGGACCTAAACCGTAAGAGATAGACATGCGCAGTAAGTTTTTTCAAAGAACCCTTTACGTAGAAAGGTCATATGCGGCACTCTTAATGATGACGTAATCAGTTTTTGATTTGTGGAAAATTTGTTGCCCAGGTTTCGCGATTATGTCATGAAAGACCTTGACCCCCTGCGCAGTCCTAAACCGTTAGAGATAGACCTGCGCAGTAAATTTTTTACAAAGAGGCTTAACCCAGAAAAGCTAAAAAACAGCATTATTAATGATGACGTAATTACTTTTTAAATCGGAGCACTTTTTATTTTATCGAAAATTTGTTGGCCAGGATTCGCCATTATCTCATGAAATCCTTTACCTTGACCCCTGCGCAGTCCTAAACCGTTAGAGATAGACATGCGCAGTAGATTTTTTACAAAGAGGCTTAACCCAGAAAAGCTAAAAAACAGCATTATTAATGATGACGTAATTACTTTTTAAATCGGAGCATTTTTTAATTTTTCGAAAATTTGTTGGCCAGGATCCACAATTATCTCATGAAATCCTTGACCTTGACCCCTGCGCAGTCCTAAACCGTTAGAGATAGACATGCGCAGTGAATTTTTTACAAAGAGGCTTAACCCAGAAAAGCTAAAAAACAGCATTATTAACGATGACGTAGTTACTTTTTAAATCGGAGCATTTTTTAATTTTTCGAAAATTTGTTGGCCAGGATCCACAATTATCTCATGAAATCCTTGACCTTGACCCCTGCGCAGTCCTAAACCGTTAGAGATAGACATGCGCAGTAAATTTTCTAAAAAGAGGCTTAACCCAGAAAAGCTAAAAAACACCACTATTAACGATGACGTAATTACTTTTTAAATCGGAGCATTTTTTAATTTTTCGAAAATTTGTTGGCCAGGATCCACAATTATCTCATGAAATCCTTGACCTTGACCCCTGCGCAGTCCTAAACCGTTAGAGATAGACATGCGCAGTGAATTTTTTACAAAGAGGCTTAACCCAGAAAAGCTAAAAAACAGCATTATTAACGATGACGTAGTTACTTTTTAAATCGGAGCATTTTTTAATTTTTCGAAAATTTGTTGGCCAGGATCCACAATTATCTCATGAAATCCTTGACCTTGACCCCTGCGCAGTCCTAAACCGTTAGAGATAGACATGCGCAGTAAATTTTCTAAAAAGAGGCTTAACCCAGAAAAGCTAAAAAACACCACTATTAACGATGACGTAATTACTTTTTAAATCGGAGCATTTTTTATTTTTTCGAAAATTTGTTGCCCAGGTTTCGCGATTATCTCATGAAAACCTTGACCCCCTGCGCAGTTCAAAACCATAAAAGATGAACATGTGCAGTAAATTTTTAAACGCGCATGCGCAGTAGCGTCGCGTCCATCCGTATAGACGATAATATGCAACTCTATGCAAAAAACATTAATTGCTCATTTTCTGGGCACAATTTGTGCACTTTTATGGCCGAAGAATCATCGCTGATTTCTTAGCTACCTTCTGGTATCATACTTGATCAGATTATTATTGGAGTTAATTAGTTATTACTATTTTACTGCAGGCGGTGCCGAATGACGCGGCAACTTGCAGTTGGATATTCGTTAATAACTAATTATTGCTAATAATAATGTGAATAAATGTGACATAGGAATGTAGCAGAAGAACCAGTGATCGTTCTTCGATCATAAAAGTTCATAAATTGTGCTCAGAAACAGAGTAATTAATATTTTTTGCATAGTGTTGCATATTATCGTCTATGTGGAGTGATGTGCTGTTACTGCGCATGCGCGCCTTTTGCGCGGGATATCTCTTACTCTGCATACCTCCTGTACCTTTTTGTGATCCTGATACCAGGAGTAGCTTCTGGACCCAACCGCTAGATGGCGCTGACCTAATTTTCTTTTACCGACGAATCCAAAGTCGGTAAGACAATGTGTTTCAGAATGTAGTGATAATTAGCTTTACATTGTTTTAACAGCGTTAACAAATCGGAGCAATCGACGAATACGAATATTTTTTTACGTATTATAGTTGTCTTAGTTCCACTATTGTCGGCTAGATGGCACCAACTGTATTATTTTCTGTCAGCGCGGCGCGGAAATATTGATTTTAAAATTCATGTAAGAACGAGGTTCCCAAATTCTTTTAATTATTTAATTTAATTACTTTGCAATAAAATATTATTTTTTATGTCTTGTTTATTGGAGTATGTTCACATTACCAGTCTTCCCTCCGTGGAAATCTTTCCTTTCGAATTAATACTCTTTCAACGCATATTATTCTAATATAAGGGTAATAAAGGACGATTAAATAATAATAACAATAATAATTTAACAAACATTTATTGAGATAAGTGAAAAGTAACATTGAAATTAACTTATATGTACTTTTTATTATTATGCAGAAGTATATTAATTGAACAACAACTTGTAACGGATCCACAGTTAAAAATATTATAAAAGTGATACATTGTAACAATTATTACAATAATTAACAAATATTTCGCATGTTATCACGTGTAGGAGTTACAAAAACAATATACTGTATTAGATCTAACAGTAATGCATTCAATAAGTAACTACAAATTGAATTACAATAAACTAAATTTTAATACAGTAGTTAGTAGATATTTTGCAAGATAATGACGCTTGAAAATTACAGAAATGAATTTTAATAAATATAACAATAGTTTGATAAATAAATAATTGTACAATTATAAAGCTTAAGAAACCATACTTCTTAATAATAAATAACAAATAGTTTGTACAATGTTCACACAGGAAATTTATATCATTACAAAATCTTGACATATGTAATAATTTAGTTAATAAATGATTATAAAATTAAAGATTAAGATAAAATACATATCAATGTCCTAATTAACAAATATTGGATATCTCACTTGCACGAGAAAGTTATGAAAACAATTGTACTACTTGTAGTAACAATTCAATTGACGAACAACTATAAAATTACAAATTGCAGTAAAATAAATTACAACATAATAATTATAACGTCGAGTCAAAATAGCTGTACAGTATCGATGTTAACATTTAATTTACCACTACGAATTACCTATCAATTTTTATCGACTCGTATTTAAAGTTATATGTGATCAATTTTATAATACAACTGTTTTCATGTAATTTCGCACACATATTTTTGCATCTATTTCTATATTAAATTTATAAAACACTATTTACACAATTATAAGCTCTTGTTTCTCGCATGTTCACGCAAATAAATTTAAATATGTCGAAGAACAATATTACATTACATGTATAAACAATGTACATTACATGTATAACTTTCGAAATCTGATTCCATAAAAAGAATTTATGTATCCTCATGATCTTCTTGTGTTTCCAGGAGATTGCTTCTTTGTCAATCTGGTCGAGAAGTCTGATTCTGATGGTGTAAAAGCAGCCAATCGATCATGGGTCAGGATGCGGTCTCTGCGATGATTACAGTGATATAAGTCAGCGATCGATGAAACTCAAGCTTTATGGCTCCTCTGGTTCATGTCGTAGGACATTCTGAAAAAACACAAGAAATAGTTAGATTCTTATATTTTAATACGAGTATAGTTATTATTAATATTATCATACAATCTTGAAATAATATTAGTACAAATTTTCTTTATATTGCTTTTATTTTCTTTGTACTGCATTTTTTAAATTGGGGTAGGCTTTCCTAGTGCGTTTCAATTTTTTACGAATACATATATTGTGAATCCTAAATTCATCGTTCTTAATTTAAAGAGTAATCTAATCTTAATCTACATATAATAAAATCAGTGATTCTTTTTATACGATTGTACTCATTTCTTAGGGTGAAATTTTGTATCTATTATCATTGGTTCCTTTCTATCACCAAATGGCTAAATGGTAGTTTACAATATGAAGTTAAATACTACGATACATATTTGAGTTGGAATTTGATTTATTTTGCAACAATTTTGTTTACAACGCATGTTGTAATTCCTATTTTGCCAGAAGAAGGTATCTGTTCCTCAGAACTATTTAATTACTTAACTGCTACATTTGTCCACATCAAGTATTTTCTTTTCTTTTTCTATCAATTTGTAAGAAAAAATTGTTCCACAAGACTATAAATTTTCTTTCGTAAGTAATTTCCCGACTGTCAACCAAATATTTACAGATCACGCTATATCCATATTCTCTTCTGATAATACAACATTTTGATGATAGTTCGATATGTCGCCGCCAGATAACGCTAGTGGTACCATTTGCAGGGCTATTCAGATGAGTTTGTACTCATCGTTGATAATATACACTATACAATTTAGTTATTTCTCATTAATTATATCTATGTATAAGTATCCTTAAAATCTATGTATCAGTATCCTTAATATCTATTTTATAAGTTCTATAAACGTTAAAAACTTGAAGCATAGTCCTTCATGCCAAAAATATGAAGTGAAATTCAATTACAGCAAAATTGTATTATAATAATTTTACGATTACAGATATAGAACTTTGCCTTCACATAAATTAATATTCAAAATAGTTTATTTAAAAAGGTAAAAGGAATTTTATGTCTCATTTGTCTCTTTCCGAATGGCTTTGTAAGATGGCGACAGTGATGTCGCTTGAAATCGCGCGTCGGTATAAAATAGAGGAAGACTTGCACGATATTTTCTGTTCAATTATGTGTACAGTAATATATTCAATTATACATATTCAATTACTTCAATATGTTCATTATGCTTAATATACTTAGAATAATATGTACACGACTGTATACATTTAATTATGTACGCTCAATAAGATACACTGAATTATTTACATTTACTTGTATACGTCTAATGATATATGTTCAACTAGACATGTTAATCAAATATGTTCAATTATATGTACATATTCAATGATATACAATATTCAATTATACACTCATATACATATGTTCAACTAGATACGATCAATTATTTACATCCAATTTTATATGTTCAATTATTTACATCCTATTATATATGTTCAATCACATATGTTCAATTATACACGTCTACTTACATATGTTCAATCTAATGTGTTCAATTACTTATGTCTAATTACATATGTTTCAACACACACGTTCAATTATATATGTTCCATCATATATGTCCAATTATTTATGTCCAATTACATATGTTCCAACATATATGATTAATTACATATGTTCGATCATATATGTTCAATGAGATATGTTCATTTACATATACTCAATTACATAAATTCATGTGTACATATTCAATCATGCATATTCAATTATATATTCCGAAATCTGTAAATTCAATTATATATCATGAATTTTACACGTTCGTTCGTATACGATCAATTAAACACGTCCAACATAAACGTCTCTGATTACGAAACTTACGAGCAGAAACTCATCATCCAAAATGCAAGGAACAATTGAACTATGAAAGATGGCTAATCTGCACTAATTTAACGCGCAATTAAATCGAATGCCGGAATGCAAATGAAGTAGAAGCAAATATACGTTGAATCGTTGGGATCTACGTAACGTGGTCGATTAAATGCAGCTTAGATAATTGAGCCGAAATGTCTGAGGTAGAATTGAAGAACAAGTAGCCACCATTGGCGTCAGCTTGAGAATAAATTTAGCGACAAGCGATAATACACCAGCCACGTATTCGTACAACACCGTCACAGGCATAAAACCGCAATCGATGAAAATTATGACAGCGAACATTAAAACAGTAATGAAATATTCAACCACGTGCCGACACTGTGTGGCCAATTTTCATACCGTTAATCTTCCTGCGTAATTTATTAGCGATACTGTTTATGTTGCTGCCTTTGATTCCTTCTTCAACACTGAATCCACCGGTCCACACTTACTCTGAAATTAAAAATGAAAAATATATAAGCAAATTATAAAACATATTAATTTTTTACATTATTACAATTTGGGGATTTGAGAGGTTGGGAATTTGAGAGATAGGGAATTTGAGAGTTTGGAAATTTGGAACTTTGGAACATTGAAAGTTCAAGAATGTGAGAATTTGAACATTTGGAAGTTTGAGAGTTTGAGAATTTGGGGATTTGAGAGATTGGGAATTTGAGAAGTTGGGAATTTGAGAGATTGGGAATTTGAGAAATTGGAAATTTGAGAGATTGGGGATTTGAGAAGTTGGGAATTTGAGAGATTGGGAATTTGAGAAATTGGAAATTTGAGAAATTGGGAATTTGAGAAATTGGAAATTTGAGAGATAGGGAATTCGAGAAATTGGGAATTTGAGAGTTTGGAAATTTGGAACTTTGGAACATTGAAAGTTCAAGAATATGAGAATTTGAAAATTTGAGAGTTTGAAAATTTGAGAATTTGGGGATTTGAGAGATTGGAAATTCGAGTGATTAGAAATTTGAGAGATTGGAAATTGAGAATTTTGGACCACTGAAAGTTCCAAAATTTGAGAGTTTGGAAATTTGGAACTTTGGAACATTGAAAGTTCAAGAATATGAGAATTTGAAAATTTGAGAGTTTGAGAATTTGAGAATTTGGGGATTTGAGAGATTGTAAATTCGAGTGATTAGAAATTTGAGAGATTGGAAATTGAGAATTTTGGACCATTGAAAGTTCCAAAATTTGAGAATTTGGGAATTTGAGAGATTGGAAATTTGAGAACTTAAGAATTTGGGAATTTGAAAATTTGGAAATTTGAGAGTTTGAAAGATTAAGAATTTGGAAATTTGAGAATTTGAAAATTAAGAAATTTAGAAGTTTGAAACTATGAGAATTTGGAAATTTGAGAACGTGGAAATTTGGGATTTTGAGAGTTTGGTAGTTTAGGAATTCAGAAATTTGGTAGTTGGAAAGCTTGAGAGTCCAAAAGTTTCAAAGTTCATAAATTTACAAATTTGAGAGATCGAGAGTTCACGAATTTGACAATTTGAATTTTGACAATTATAAAACTTGTAAATCTTAAAATTTATTAATGTAAAACTGTCGAATATTTAATCCAAGTCCACAAAATATACAACTCTATGTAACCCAAAAACACCATCCACATGACAGTAGTGCAAGACATCCCATCCCAAAAAAATCCCTAAAAAATGGCTAATATAACAAAATAATTCCACTGCACGAAAAACCCGACAGCAAATCCACGATAAGTGATCGAATGTTTATGCATTCGAGTATTCGTTCGCGTGGAGAGAGTACGCGGGCGTATAACAAGGCGGGCACGGGCAAACGTTGGATTACGAATGGAGCAGTCTAGATCTGTCATTCAGTTTAATCGTTTCCTATGCACTCCGCCGTGCCCATTGTCGACCGAGCTCTATAATAATTTAATGCCAGATATAATAAGTTACTTGCTGTCTGGCCGGTTGCCAGGCTTGCCCTATTCATTCCTCCATGAAAGCTGAAAAGCGCCAGCCCTCCCTCAACGCCGAACAGGTGGAGCGTTAACTTATGGAGCGTACGACTCGCGCTACCCTCACGCTGAATTTAAACCAACCCCCCCTCCACCTGATCTTAATTGGTCACCCTCTAATTGAGACGCTCGTTATAGGCCATTAACGCGCGATCAACGTCCGTTACTATTTTTTCCACGATCACCCAACAATAACGTCGATTATCGGTTTGTTGGTGCCACTTTCGGATATTGAGGTATCCTACTGTTTTCGATATGCTTTTCAATGGATGCGCTTTCAAAGTATGATGGAGATTTATGGGTTTCAAACGGGGATTGTTAAGTTTTTGGGGATGTGAAATTTTGGGGTTGGAAGTAGCGAGCGGGGTTTGGTTTTTGTGGGTGGATTTTGTGAATTTTAGAATTTGTGACGGTTGTGGAGATTTAATGAGAGAGGAGTTTGGGGGTTGATAGATCTATATGTGCGGAATTTGTGAATTTTAGAATTTGTGACGTTTGTGGAGATTTAATGAGGGAGGAGTTTGGGGGTTGATAGATCTACATGTGTGGAATTTGTGAATTTTAGAATTTGTGACGTTTGTGGAGATTTAATGAGGGAGGAGTTTGGGGGTTGATAGATCTACATGTGTGGAATTTGTGAATTTTAGAATTTGTGACGTTTGTGGAGATTTAATGAGGGAGGAGTTTGGGGGTTGATAGATCTACGTGTGTGAAATTTGTGATTTTTAGCATTTGTGACGTTTGTGGAGATTTCATGAGAAAGGAGTTTGGGGGTTGATAGATCTACATGTGTGGAATTTGTGAATTTTAGAATTTCTGACGTTTGTGGAGATTTAATGAGGGAGGAGTTTGAGGGTTGATAGATCTACATGTGTGAAATTTGTGAAGTTTAGAATTTGTGACGTTTGTGGAGATTTAATGAGAGAGGAGTTTGGGGGTTGATAGATCTACATGTGTGGAATTTGTGAATTTTAGAATTTCTGACGTTTGTGGAGATTTAATGAGGGAGGAGTTTGGGGGTTGATAGATCTACATGTGTGGAATTTGTGAATTTTAGAATTTGTGACATGTTTGTGGAGATTTCATGATCGAGGAGTTTGGGGGTGTGGATATTTACATGTGTGAAATTTGTGAATTGAGGAATTTGTGAAATTGGGTTTATGGAGAATTTAATGGTCGAGGAGTTTGAGGGTGTGGAGGTTTGCATGTGTGGAATTTGTGAATTTTAGAATTTGGGTTTGTGGAGATTTCATGATCGAGGAGTTTGAGGGTTGGTAGATCTACATATGTGCATTTTGCGAATTTAAAAATTTGTAACGTGTTTGTGGAAGTTTAATGACCGAGGTGTTTGGGGGTTGGTAGATTTACATGTGTGTAACTAGTAAATTTTAAAGTTTGTGAAATTGGCGTTGTGGAGATTTCATGATCGAGGAGTTTGGGGGTTGGTAGATTTACATATGTGAAATTTGGGAATTTTAAAATTTGTGAAATTGTGTTTGTGGAGATTTAATAATGGAGTATTTAACTTCTCAAGGCATGATCGAGCGTGTGAGGAGGTTTGTATCCATAAATTATCAAATCTGCAAAATTGTAAATTTACAAATGTAGACATTGCAAATAGGAAAATGTGAAAATTGTAAATTTGATTAAATAATGCAAATTATGAAATGTAAAAATTGTAAATTTGCAAGTGCAGAAATTGCAAACTGAGAAATATAAAAATTGTAAATTTACAAATGTAGAAATTGCAAATTGGGAAATGTAAAAATTGTAAATTTGCAAACGTAGAAATTGCAAATTTATAAATGTGAAAATGGTAAACTTACAAATGTAAAAATTGCAGATCCAGAAAAATGAAAGTACTAAATTTAATAATATAGAAATTGTAATACAGAAAAATAGGAACTAACTATTTTTAATTCAAAAATCCCAAAAAATTCAAATTCTGAAATTTAGTACACTCCGTCCATGTTCTTTATCCCCACGAAAATCACCACAGATTTCAAGAAAACCCAAATTCTGCAACTCGAAATAAAAAGTCATAAACCGGTCATTTGACCTCCTTGATCAAATGTATGTTTCCGTGTCAAAGACACTGAACGATGTGATTGAAAAAATACTTAGACAGGAAACGGAACAGCTTGAATGCCATTTAACCGATTTAAGTATCCACAATGCGTTCGCGTTATAGGCGGCAAGCGGTCGGAATTAATATCGTGAATCTGGAAATTTGTCGGCGGGCGTAAGACATTTTAATTACAGCAATTTAAATTCAATAATTTTGGTATTTTGCTCGGGACGGAGAAGCTGCGCAGCTGTTCTGCGAATTAGCATACTAAACTTTATCACCAACAGCTCGACAAAGACGTGCCAAGACGGCTGAACTAATTTCGAAGATAGAATAAAGTTGGGGCTGTGCGCGCGCGCGTTCAAGCCACTTCCGGAAATCAGAGCTTTAAGAGAATTCTACTGTCGTTATTACTATTTATTTTTGCAAAATTCAGAATCAGGGGGCAAATTGACGAAGGGGTTCATACAAGGGCAAGATGAACTCGGGGTGAATTGAGTGGAAGATTGATACTGAGTGATATATGGGAAAATTGATATAAGGACAAATTTAGATAGGGGTAAATTAATATAGTGACAATTGATGCAAGGGTAAATTGATAGGGAGATGAATTGATACAAGAATAAATTGATAGATGAATTGGTATAATGATAAATTGATACAAGGGCAAATTGATGCAGGGGCGAATTGATATTTGGGAAAATTAATATAAGAGCAAATTGAGAGAGGGGTAAATTAATACAGTGACAATTGATACAGGGGTAAAGCGATAGGGAGATGATTTGATACAAATGTAAATTGATAGAGAGATGAATTGATACAAGAGTAAATTGATAGGGAGATGAATTGGTACAATGATAAATTGATACAAGGGCAAATTGATGCAGGGGCGAATTGATATTTGGAAAAATTGATATAAGAGCAAATTGAGGGAGGGGTAAATTAATACAGTGACACTTGATACAAGGGAAAATTGATACAGGGGCAAATTGATAGGGGGATGATTTGATACAAAGGTAAATTGATAGAGAGATGAATTGATACAAGAGTAAATTGATAGGAAGATGCAGTGATACAAGAATAAATTGGTACAAGGGCAAATTGATGCAGGGGCGAATTGATATTTGGGAAAATTGATATAAGAGCAAATTGAGAGAGGGGTAAATTAATACAGTGACAACTGATACAAGGGAAAATTGAAACAGTGGCAAATTGATAGGGAGATGATTTGATACAAAGGTAAATTGATAGAGAGATGAATTGATACAAGGGTAAATTGATTGGGAGATGCAGAGATACAAGAATAAATTGATACAAAGGTAAATTGATAGAGAGATAAATTGATACAAGGGTAAATTGATACAGGAACGAATTGATATATGCGAAAATTGAGATATGTGTAAATTAATACAGTGACAATTGATAAAGGGCAAATTGATACAGGTGCAAATTGATAGAGAAATAAATTGATACAAGTTACAGTAAATTGATACACAAATTCATATAGGGACGAATTGATAGAAAAACTGATACAGAGGCAAATTTATACAGCAGAAAATTGATAGGACAGGTACTGAGACAAGTTGATACAGGAGCAAATTGATACAAGGACAAGTTAATACTGAGACAAGTTGATGTAGGAGCAAATCGATACAACGGCAAATTAAGATAATATATTAGGTCCGCTGAATAGTATGTCAGTATATTATGTCGCATTGATAATATATAGTATTCAGAATAATTATATTGACAGTATATCAGAGTGATATATTAATTCGTACTGATCGCATTGATAACATATTAAGCCCCGCTGACAATATATCACATGTCATGGATAGTCACCATATGTGAACCTTAAACTTTGAAATACACACTGACTTTTATTGTCATTCTTTATCCGTCATATTTTTTCCTTACTTCTTCGTTCATTCCTTCCACTGATTTAACTGTACAACCAAAAATCTAAGGATATCTAAAAAAACTTAGCGGGAAGATACGTTCTCAACCAGCGACATCCACATACAAACCCTTAAAATTATAAAACTATACTAGATCGCCATCTTATAAATCGACAACGTACAATAATATCGATGAAGAATAAACGATTTCCGTTTCCCGAAGAAATAGAAGGTTTACGTTCTGTTTGTCAAGTTTCATATTTAATGACCTAATATAAAGAGCGTTTGAAACGCGGAGCACGTCTTCCGGTGTAATGTATGCAGGGAAACCGAGTAAAACAAAACAGTTCCACCGAAATTGAATACAAATTTCCCCGGATCTTTTCTCTTCCTCTCCAACGTTCTGTTACCATCTCTCTCGTTGGTTCCCGTGTATTCTTCTCTCTCTCTTCCGTGGCAGAAATACGGGACGACTTACTCGTTTCCCGGCGCTGGATGTACGAAAAATTATGCCGACGGTAATGACTATAAAAATGAGCGAGATACTCGGGAACGTATTTTAACTGTAACTACCGAGGAACGGGAAATTGAAATTTCGATAATTTCCATGGCCAATCAGCTTACCTTTACAACTCCGTTATGGCCCAGCGACTGTTTCTTAACGTGATCCTGTGATGAACTGTTAAGTTATTGAAACGAGATTTCCTGCCTTCTTGGATTCCGAATAAAAGGATGCTAAATATTGCACGACCCCTTTTATTATTTCTTATTTAATTCTTGGGATATCACGGAGAATTTTTCATTTTTAATCAGGTCTGCTTGGATTTCAATTCTTAGACTGTCTAGCACCGGTTTTCAAACATTTTCTCAACTCGGTAGTAATTTACAATTCATTTTCTACTGAAAAATTATCGTACTTTTAGTTACGAATTAAACTGTAGCAAATTGAGGGACTAAAATTGAAGATTACTGCCCGATTTTTATTTCTAAGTAGTCAAGGTCAATAATTGAAGACTTCATCAATTGATTCATTAACTTCCAAATAAGAGTAAAATTTGAATTTATTTCTCAAAATAAGAATAAAAATTTATTTGTATCATTGAACATTATACAGGTAAAAATTAAATTCCCAAACTCAAACTTTTAACCTCTCAAATCCACAAATACTCAAACAACCAAAACTGCTGCTAATTCGTATCACAATTAAAACCTTACAATTAGTAACCCTGAAAATTATCCTAAATTCCAAAAGTAGCGAATAAATGTTCGAAAACTGCTGTTACAAGAGCACGAAGTGGCCACAGGTACAAGCATCAAGATCGGAATCACCGTTCCGAATCCAAGGTGGCCATAAAATTTTCCATAGAACAGAATCTTCGAATGATTGAGGGTCTAAATCGTGACGCTCGGGACAGGCATCTTCTTTCTCGAGTCAGAAAGACAGGATCGAAACGAGGTAGCGAGGGTGGTTTCTAGAGTAGACCGTCAAACTTTTTACTGTCGTCCCTAAAAGAATATACAGTGGGCCATGAAAAAGTAACTCAACGGAAAGTGGCGTCGTTTATTACGCTCGAGCATTGTACTAATCCTTCGGGGAAAAAAGCAGCCGAGCTTTTCCGCGGACCTGAGAGTGCACTGAGGATGTTAACCGCATCGATTATATATTACGATAATGTATTTACTTGGAATTGATAATGTAATAGAGTATATTAACACTGATGATTTTTTGGGTAATATATTAGATCTGTATGGTAGGATATGTTAGGTTAGGTTAGTTATGGTGGCGTATTAGGTGGTATTGATCATATGTTAGGATGATGTATTTACATGGAATTGATAATGTAATAGAACATATTAGTACTGATGATTTGTGGGATAATATATTAGATCTCTATGGTAGGGTAATGTGATAGGTTAGGTTAACTATAGTGGTGTATAAGGTGATATTGATCATATATTAGAATGATTAGACCGCACTGGTAGGTTAGGTATTGCTAGAATAATATTTCTTATTATATGTTAGGATACCATATTAGGCTCTATTGGTGGCTAGGGTCATATATCAGGTTGCATTGGTATATTAGAATATACTAGGTCCTACTGATAATTTGATATGATAATATATGAGAGCCCATTATATGGTAGGATATATTAGGTCACATAGACAGGCACTGATATGTCAGCTCTCATTTATAATATGTTAGAGTAATATACTAGACCTTATTAGTAATATTTGAGAACAGTACACTAGTACTGATAGTTATGTATAAATTCAGAAATTTGGAAAAAGGACTTTGGTTTGTAGAAAATTTTTATTATAGAAATTCTGAAATTTGAACATATAAAAATTTGAAACAGTGAAAATTAAAAAATATATAAATTTAAAAATTGCAATTTGTCCCACTCATCAAATATTCCTACAGTAGAAGAAAATATCCTTCAAGGAGCTTGAATTCCCTAAAGTCTAGTAATTATCATCAAATATTAACAACGTGAACGTTTAAGGTAGTTAAAATTAATGTTTAATGTAACTAAAATGAAAGTCGGTAGATGCTTCAAGCAGCAATTTCTCGAGACGTATCTCGAAGTACGTTTCAAGTTCGATCAACTGTAATCTTATTATGTAAGAGAGGCGTGTTCGAGAAGCACCGGAGTCGAATTAAAAGGGAATAAAGAGTAAATCGTATTTATCCGAGCATCGAAAGACCCCCAGAGGCTACTGCGATACCACGTGTGTCAATAACAGGTAACGATTTTATGAGCAACTTTATCCACCATGTACGGTTTTGTCAGAAGTGCAATTAATCTTGCTGATATAGCGCCCGGGACAACATAACTCTTATCACCTGTGACATTATTGTTGCGCCTTGTTCCTGTATTACCGTCTTTTGTTTCGAGCAATGTTTATTCAAAAAATCCGACGCTTCGTAGAGAATTGTATACACGTTATTTTGCATTCGAATCTTTTTGTTTATGAATTTATGAATGCTTGAATTTTTGAACTTGGGGTTTGGACAATTTAGAAATTTGAGAATTTAGTAATGTTGAAATTGTTTAATTTGGTTTCGTAGATTTTATAGGAGGAAAGTTTAGAAATTGTGATTTTTAAATTTGCAGAGTTGAAATTTTGCGACTGTCAAATTCGCAAAAATTGAATTTTAGTAATTTTCAAATTCACAATGTTTGAAATTTTGTAATTTTTAAATTCGCAAAGTTTGGAATTATATAATTTTTTAATTAAAGAAGTTTGAACTTTTACAACTTTAAAATTCACAAACATTAAAATTTCACAAAAATTCAAATTTTAAAAATGTCACAAACATTCAAATTCAGAAATAGGTAATTTTCGAAATTTTCACAACCTTTCAATCACCCATATTTTCAAATTTAGAAATTATTAACTTTTCGAATTCCCAAACTTCTACATCCTAGTGAAAATTTTAATCATTTCATAGAATTTTATTGACTACTACATATAAAACAATAAAACATAATTTTGAAAAATAGTTACATAAAAGTGTTACAGTTTCTATTTAACTTAATGCACCTGTAATGCACATTCGATTTTTTATTTAGTAGCAAGATATTCTTTCATAAATGCTCAAGATAAAGACTAAAGTTTTATGTTCCTTGCTTGATACTTTACGAGATACATTGTTTTATCGTGGTTTTGGTTGCTGGTATCAATATTTTATGTTTTATGCAGATATTACTTGAACATCAAAGTCGACATCATAAATAATATGATTTTTTGAAGTATGAACTCGTGGAACTAATTAATTTCTATTAAAAAAATCTACCATAAAATATTCGTGTTAAAATGAACCTACTTAAAAATAAAATCTGCATTTATTATGAACAAGTTACATTAATTAAATTCTAATTACAAATACAGAGAATAAATCTTGATTAAATAATCACTGAAGAGGTTAATATTTGACAAGATTATAATATTTAATGATTTTAATGATTAACCAAAAATTGTTGAAATTTTATACTTGAACCGCAGACATAATCTAATTTTGCATCCGATTTTACATTATACAGTCTATTTTCAGTACGTAATGGAATACTGAAGAATGGGTCGAAATAATTTAGTGGCTTTCAAACATCTAGGCAATTTAATTTATCGGATCCAGTGAACGTTATTTCCAGCGTATATCGCAGACCTAACAATGAAAATGCTTTAATGAAAAAGGATTTGTTGGAACAACTCCGCTGAAATTTTATTCATTTAGTTCGTATAATTTCACTTAGGACTTTTTCACCGAAATAGCTAATATTGAGTTTCACTAATATTTTATTTAATTGTATTCCATTATTAAGTTGTAAGCAAAAATATTTTATCATTTGAGAAGGATGATATTTTCAAAATGAAATTGGGTGAAGAATATTTTAACAAAATAGCAACGCGGATAATATAATTAAAAATTATTTTAGTATTTTATAATTATAATAAAATATTATTTAGTATTTAGTAAACATTAGTTGAATTATTTAATTGACTAAATACTATTACTATTAAATACTATTTAGTACTCTTATAATTAAAAATTACATGTGGATTACCAATTTTAAATTTACAATAATAATTTATAATTAAATAGTAATACACAGATAAATAATATTTTATACAATTTTATTAACGATCAAACCCCTATTAACCTACTAACCAAATTATGGAAGAAAGAATTTATTATTAAATATTACAAAATAGTTCAGTAATAATTGACAATTTTTTCTAACAAAAAAGTCAACGTCATAAAAAAACTGAATTTTAACTGTGTTGTACTCGATCAAAATGATATGCGAATCTTGATGAAACACAAACTTTATTTCGAGTTTTAAACAATGAAACGAGACTCCTGATCATCCAGCGTAGGATATAT
The DNA here is from genome assembly GCA_945859595.2 of Megachile willughbiella. Classification (NCBI taxonomy): domain Eukaryota; kingdom Metazoa; phylum Arthropoda; class Insecta; order Hymenoptera; family Megachilidae; genus Megachile; species Megachile willughbiella. Next base: position 7,820,648 of record OX243805.1, on the reverse strand, counting down.
GTATTTACTTATGTGGCAGTCACAAAGCAACAAGTTCATCTCAGTTGATTCAAGTTTGTTTTGCACCACGAAGGCAATAAATACATTACGCGTTTATTTGGAATTCAAATAAGCCGACGCCTCGTATAAATGAAAGTTTTGTGTCAAGTGCACCACACCGATGCAGACAATGATACTCACCGCAAAAAGTTTAATCGGTGAAATCTCGAGTGGCCAACGCCTCGACGATGTAACAGTCTCATCCTGTGACGTTTGGATTTGTCATACACCAACATCGGAGCGAACACTGCAAATAATATAAATATGTCAAACATTTTATTCAAATTTGCAAATTTATAAGATTCAAAAAGTTGTATTTGCACAGTTTTGAATTTAAGAGATTCAGAAAGAGAAATTTTAAATTTACACATTTTTTAATTTAAAAGATTCAGAAGAAGAAATTTCAAATTTGCACATTTTTGAATTTCCTAGATTCAGAAAGAGGAATATGAAATTTGCAAATTTTCAGGTTTTTAAATTTTACTTCAAAAAATTTTTAAACTATTTGAAAATAATCTAGAAATTAAGAAATTTAGTTCCGATGGCAAAAATTATAATAATATTTGCAAATTTAGATGTGCACAAATTTGAAAATTTGAGAAATTGTAAATTAGTGAAATTAAAATGTTTAGAAATTTATAACTCCAAAATAATGCAGCTAGATAAAAAATTTAACGATGTGAAAATTTAGGAATTAAGACATCTAGAAATTTAGAAATCTATATGGAAAAAATAAGGAAATTACCGAAAGGTATATTATTAAAATTAATACAACGACTTCGCTAGGCAAACTGTATCGTTTATTCTGTGAACGTGTTTCCCCGATCACAGTCAACACAAGAATGGCTCCTCGGCCAAAACATTGGCCGTGAGGACACCAACGTCAACATCGTCCTTGACGACTATACAATATTCCTCAGCCTCTTGCGACCAGGAAAACACTCTTACAAATCTAGAAATTTAGAAATTTAGGAATTAAGTAGTTGAGACATTGAGAAATTTAGGAGTTAGACATTTAGAAATTTGGGAGTAAGGAGGAAATTTTAAAATTTAGGAATTTTGTAGTTCAAATTTTAGAAAAAAAAAATGTAATAAATTGAAAAATTCAGGATTTAGAATTGTAGAAATTTGGGAACCTGATAATACAATAATTTGGGTCTCCAGAAAGTGGGAATTTAGTAATTTATAGAATTAGAAATTTAGAGTTTGGAATTTGGAAACTTCAGAAATTAGGATTTGGAAGTTCAAGATTTTAATAATTCAATAATCTGACAGTTTCGAGCTTCAGAACGCTAAAATATAACTCGAGAACTTAAGAATTCAGGAAAAAGATCTAGAAATTCAGAAATCACAAAATACAGAAACCTAGGTATTTAAAAACTTGATGATTCCACAAGAAAAATTTTGTTAATTACAAGTTAAGAACTACACATTGTTAAATTCAGAAATTTGACAACACCTCAAACTGAAAACGTTAAAAAATTGCCAAACTTGTTCTCCTAATATATCCAAAATAAAAATCTCCAGAATTTATTCCACCACAAAATACAACAAACGAATAAGTATATAAATCTCCAAAACTGCGTGCAAATCTTTTATGTTACTTTATTTCAAACTAATATACCTCTTGATGCAAAAATGAATTCAGTTGAGAGACACTAAATATTTATATAAACAGAGTAATATCAAAAACAATAGTTACACAGCACATTAAACTCGACCGTGTGCTGTTCGTACAGGTCTTCTGAGTTTATTAATAAAATATAAAATTTTTTTACAACCCATTTCCAGTATTTCGAAACGAACATGCGCCAATAAATGTACTCGCAAGAAAAAAATGTAGGACATCCCAACAAAAGGATCTAACATTACATAAGGTAAAATTAGCATAATCTGTGATATAAAGCGAAGGAGTAGCCTTAGACTCCCGGGAGATATCGTAACGGGTGTAACGAGGTGTGCGAAGAAGGGTGAGATCATTTCTCGGAACGTCAACCGAGTGCTTTTGCTCATGTGTACATACATCCCGTGGTGTTAGCGGCGCATCGCGTATCGTCGTCGTCGCGACGCTTGTATACCGTCGCAATTGCGCACAAGCTTCGGTATATAATTGGGATGAATATTGAGAAGTTGGCAGTGAAGTTGTAAGTAAACTTGGATGCCTCGGGGCGAGCTCGCTCCGCTTGAGAGCAGAGACGTGTTGCGGACAGATCCTCCTCTGCTCTCCTCGCCTAAACCCACTCCTTATTCACCTATCGCCTGCCGCCTACAAAACTATACGAATATTCCGGATTATCCCGACGACGAGACGCGGAACGCTATTTACGAACAGTATTCGTCTACCATTCTTTGCAGGGGTCATCAAATGCGAGACGCTCTCGTTTGTTCCACGGATATCGAGAACACCCTGCGAAATCGGGAAAATTTCTCACACTGATACGAGATAAAAATACTGGGGACTTAATCGCTCTGAATTTTTCAGTATTTTCCTTCCAGATTGCTTAGATCTGAAGGTTACTATGGTTAGGTTAGCTTTATTGATGATACACGAATTAACACATATGTCCCATCTGACGGAAATTATTATTACTTATTACATCACCATTAGACTCTCGCATTCGTGTCTTTTGAATTTCGGTGCTTGCTGCTTTAGTTCATATTGCTTTATTAAATAAATATATTTCGTTGTTGATACATTTTTATTACGTCACTGCAACCATGGATCTCCTCACATACAAGCTTTGAGACTTCGTATCTCAAAAACCTTGTCAACAAAATTGATCAATTTGCAAGTATATATGGTTGAAAATCTCTGTTAGAATTACTCTAAGACCCAATCAGATTGTCACTAGATTACCACTAAATTGTCACTAACTCCCTCTCTCAGAGATACATTACTGTGGTTAAGTTAGCTTTGAGACTTCGTATCTCAAAAACCTTGTCCACAAAATTGATCAATTTGCAAGTATATATGGTTGAAAATCTCTGTTAGAATTACTCTAAGACCCAGTCAGATTGTCACTAGATTACCACTAAATTGTCACTAACTCCCTCTCTCAGAGATACATTACTGTGGTTAAGTTAGCTTTGAGACTTCGTATCTCAAAAACCTTGTCCACAAAATTGATCAATTTGCAAGTATACATGGTTGAAAATCTCTGTTAGAATTACTCTAAGACCCTATCAGATTGTCCCTACATTGCCAGTAAATTGTCACTAACTCCCTGTATCAGAGATACCATGTGTGGTCATGTACCACATATCCTTGAAAAAATCTTCGACTGAAAATTATTGGAAAATATCTCATGTAATGAAGATGTACTTGTTTTAAAGAGAAGAGTAAGCCTGGGAATTAATAAATAATAAATTTTGTAGTGAAACTTTGATACAGTGGTATGCATCGTTCGCAATTTCAACTCTTCAATTATCGACGGCCCAGACAATTATAACACGAAGCAACACGCTAAAAGTTAAGAACGATCTTGCTGGCTGAGAGCAGAGACATGTTGCGGATAGCTGCTACTCTGTTCTGCTCACCTTAACCACGTTATTCGCCTATCGGAGTTTCTGTGCAAAACTATGCGAATATTCTCGATCATCCGGCGATCTGATGGAATTCGTACTTCATGCGCGACGCTGAAATATACTCGGATATCAGGATCTAGATAAATAAAATCGACCATTTTTCTTTCCTATTTCTGTCTACTGTTCTTTCATTCTTCTTTTGTTATTATTTTTTGAATTTTGGGTTGCGTTTGTCTGTATTGAAATAGGGTTAGGTTTATCCACATTGAAGTTTAATTTGCATTTTTTTATTATACACTATATGTACGATATTCAACAGTTATTTAATGTGAAGAATAAATGTGAAGATATCTACAATGTAAGAATAGAAATAGAAATGAAGGAAACATGAAATTAACATGTTAATACTACAACTACCAACGTTATACAGTTATAAAATTGAAAATAAAGTGGAAAAATAAATAAGTAAATACTAATGCATCAAATAACATTTACAACCATTCTTTATTTCAACAAAATATGACAAATTATTTATTTCGACAAAAGAAACAAAATTTTGTAATATAAAGTGTGAATTTTAAAACTAGTCATTTTAACTAGTTTGAGATTGTTAAGAACAAGACTAAATCTTCCAATTTCATCTTTTAATCTATTATATCATCTCAACATTAAGAACAAAAGTTCTTCACATAAATAATTATATGAACAATTTCTGTAAATAATTTAACTTGCAGCATAGAGTGAACATGTCAAAATAATTTTCTTCCACATCGCAAACTAGTGAAAAAAGAATGCAAACAGAACTGATATCGTACAAGTCGCATAATTGATATAATTGTTGATATTTGCAAATAATGATTGAAGAAGGAAATTAAAGATGCTCGATTTCTATGGTATCGAGAGTCGAAAGTTCAGCAACAAGTTCGCGTGGAAAGAACACGTCGGTAACTAAATAGAAACTTTCGCTACATAAATATTGAGTAAGCATACTCTTCACCACCTGGCTTCGACTCTGTATGCTTCTTTATATCCCGAAACTTCCTCCACGTTAGACACGGGTGTTGCATAAAAACGGTAAACTACCTTTATTTAAAGATCGCGGATGTTCGTGGATTAAAATTCTTCCCTGAATTCTTCTCCGTCTAGCTTCTGTTTTAATAGAAAGATGATGTCAAGGAAAATCGATAGTGAAATAGTACCGTCAGATGGAGCATAGAAGTTAAACTTAATTTCTCGTTTTTCGACCTGTCACTTTTATGTAGCTGCGTAGAACTAGGTCATTTTAATTTTTAATTAAAGTTAAGAGAACAGCGAAATTTGAAATTCTAATATGAAATTTAAAAAAATTTTTTCACTTTATATTGTTTTGTAATACATTTAGGCAGGTCAAACTAGAAATTAATTTATAGCATTTCTTTTCTACTGTTTTATTATTTCACTGAGTATTCTATTTTATCGGTTTGGTATTTGGTCATTTTACTATTCTATTTTTTCGTCTTTCTTTTATTTCACTATACTTTACTGTTACACTACTTCTCTATTTTATTATATTAATAATCTGCAATTTTATTGTATAAGTAATTTGCTATTTCAGTAGTCAGCCATTTTACTTTGCTAGATTAGTAGTCAGCCATTTTACTTGACTATGTCAGTAGTCAGCCATTTCACTTTGCTAAATTAGTAGTCAGCCATTTTACTTGACTATGCCAGCAGTCAGTCATTTTACTTCAATATGTGACTTGTCAGCCATTTTACTTCACTGTACCATCGCTACCATTTCACTACACGAATCTGCTATCTAGTATTTTACTGTCTCAGAAATTTCCAGTCAGAACTAAAATTCCACGATTTCTCGAAAGCATAAAATGTCCAAGAACGTTTGGAGAAGAAGCTCTAAGGAAGCGAGATATTAGTCGGTTTTCTTTCAGCGAATTACGTTATTTTATGCCTCGATTCGCCCCGTCTACTCCTGATACCGGTTACAATATCAAGCACTTACGGTTACAGAAGAGTTCACTCGTCTGGTGAGCGCGTAATTACTAACCGGCTTGGAGAATCTCGCGTAATTTTCGACCGGTGAAAATTTCACGGAGGATACGTATGTACTCGCCAACCGTGTAAGACGTTTTAACGAAGCACGAGCTGTCGTCGTTGCTCACGACCATCTTGGGGGTTTATACTCTCACCCCTTTCCTTATGTTGATCCTGGTGACAGAGGGTTGCGACTACCCGGCACGATGTTTGATAAAATCGCTGGATCGTGTAACACGAAGATGTCAAGTTACTTTGCACCTTTCGAAAGAACACTCTCTTTGTACAAACATTTATACACGATCTATAAAATTGACACTGATCTACAAAATTGACAAATATAATTGCCATATGTGTTAGGTCTGCGAATGCATATTGCAGCGAGAGGATCAGACCTCGGTACAAATTCTAGCGCTACAAAATTGAGAAATATGATTGCTGTATGTGTTAGGTCTGCGAATGCATATTGCAGAGAGAAGATTAGACCTCAAGTTCTAGCGCTACAAAATTGAAAGATATAATTGCTGTATATGTGTTAGGTCTTATAATGCATATTGCAGCGAGTGGATTAGACCTCGATACAAGTTCTAGCGCTACAAAATTAAGAAATATGATTGCTGTATATGTTAGGTCTGAGAATGCATATTGCAGAGAGAGGATTAGACCTGTAGTTCTAGCGCTACTAGTTAAAAATCGTAAAATTCGAATGTGGACATCTGAGCTAGAGAGACGTGAACATTGTGCGGATGAAAAAAATGTAAAATAGTGTGGTATGAATTTTATTGGACGAGATCCAAATGATTTTTCTATTAAATAGCCCGGTGAGATGCAGTGTTTCAGGATCGGAGAACGGGATAAGAACGTTCGTTCGGTTCGACTTCGAAAGAAGGTGGTGGAACTGTGCGATTCCATTGTTCGATTGATGTTCAATACGGGAAATGTGACGGCCGATACTTCACCTTGGCTGCGATATTCCACGGGATAAATGTCGACGAAGATCGTGGACGAGTATTCGGGAGACAAATAGTCGGACATCGGGACTCCTATTCCTGGTAGATTGCGGATTCGATGAAATTTCACGGCCACCAAATTCGTAGCTGCCTGTTTGATTAACTATTAGATTTTAATATACCGTCATTATACTGTTTTACGTCTGTTTTTGACGAATTTTGTACGACGTATCGTTCTTTTATACGTTCATTGAGTCCAGATTAAAATCCTGCTACATCGATTTCCGAAATTAAATCGATGCGACGAATAGTTTGAAGTATATTCAAATTGTAATTATAAGGTATTATAATAATTATGATGACTGTTATTAAATTTGATATAAAACTATAATCGTTTTACAGCAATGGAAGAATTTCTTATGACTAAATTAATCTAACACTTAATCAATGAGTTTGATAAGACTTTGACATACGTGTAAACTAGAATTAGTCACTGATAATGTATATCTTTCAATGAAGACTACAATAATTAAATTTTTTTAAACTTGAAGACCTTGAACGGTATTAACAGTTCCTGTTAAAAATTTCAGTAAGAAAATATGACATAATAGCAAAGATTTTCTATAAACCGTAGGTAACAGATATCTCAGTGATTTTTCATGAGTGAATGTACATATTTGAAGTATGGTGACATTATTCGGAAAGAGAGATGCTCGATTGCAAACGGCGACAAATTTTTATTCGCCAATGTCCGACGCATTCTATCGGATATTTCTGAATATTTGACACTGAGAATCCGATTTCCTGGGATACACCAGCTTTGACACTCTAATGCTGTGAAAGTGTGATACACCGAGGCGAAAAATACGAACGGCATGGTTCAACGAAACCGGATATAAAGCTGCTCCTGCTGGATAAAGAGCTTCGATATCGATAATCGTTTCGGATGTATTCGTAGTCGAAACGTTTGTCGAAGTGGACAATATTAATCGGGTTATTACTAACTAGCGGTTAATCACCAGTGCAATTTGATCACTTATCATTTACTCTGGCAGCAGCTAAGTAATACAATGAATTGTTATTAGTACTTGCAGTTTGTTGATGATGCTAAACTATCAATTGGACACGTTTAATATTCGTGTAATTTAATTATTTAGTAATTGCAACCTTGAATAAAATAAAATAGTAAAATTGTAAAATGGTACAGTGGTAAAATAGGAAATGACAAAATAGTAAAATAGCAAATAGTAAAACAATAAAATGGTAAGGCAATGAAATAGTAATATGATAAAATAATTAAATATTAAAATTGTAACATGATGAAATGGTAAAATAGTAAAGTGACAAAATACTAAAATAATAAAACGGTAAAGTGGTAAAATAGCAAAATAGTATAAAAGTAAAATAGTAAAATATCAAAATAGCAAAACAGTAAAATAGTAAAATAATAAAATAGTGAAACAGTAAAATAGCAAAATAATAAAATAGCAAAACAACAAATCATTAAACCAGCGAATAACAAAATAATTTATCTTCCTATTTAATTACATTTCCTAGCCCAATATTTTCCCAAAATGAAGAAGGTAAAATGACGACGCTTAAAAGTGCTAATATAATTTTCGTCTGTTCCCAAGTGTCGATAAAGTGAAAAGAAATCGCAGTGGTCCAAGCTGACTCTGCATCATACGTGGCTGGTTATCCATAGAAAGTTTGAGGAACTTTTCCCGTGAACTTGGAACGTTGTACTGTGTACGTAGACCGACAAACTTTCTGCATACCTACTCGCCATTCGTTCGTGAAACGAGTCTTTTTCTTCTCTTGCCAACCAGACCCTTTAGCTAGCCAGCTACTCGTTATAAACAAGGATTAAGGGCTCCAGATGCGCCGAATTCTCCGGCCACATTTTTCCGGCGCCTACATTTGTGTCCTGTGAGAAACAAATGGTGGGACTGTGGGCCCGTTTTCATGAGATTTCTTTGTCACACGCTGTTTTATATCCGTGAAACACTCGGAACTGTAACCTGCTGTTCTTACGACAAATTGTCGACGTTTTTATCATTCACATCTTTGATGAATTTTAACACGAACGGCGGGGAGTGAGGAATCAAATATGGCAGAGGGTTCTCAAGATTTCTTTACAGAAATTGTAATGTTGGAGATAGGGAAAATTAACTGATAAAAGTACAAGTTGCAAATTATGTTTGGTACGTTTGGTACCAAATTCATAAGAATTAATCATCATCTGTGGTTTTCAATGTTTCCATTTCAACTCTTTTCTTAAATTTCCAATTTCCACATCCCCAAATTCTCAAATTCCCAAATTTCCAAATCCCCAAATTCCAAAATTCCCAATTTCCACATCCCCAAATTCTCAAATTCCCAAATTCCTAAATTCCCAATTTCCACGTCCCCAAATTCCTAAATTCCCCATTTCCAAATCCCCAAATTCTCAAATTTCCAAATCCTTAACTCCCCAAATTCCTAAATTCCCAATTTCCACATCCCCAAATCTCTAAATCCCCAAATTCCTAAATTCCCAATTTCCACATCCCCAAATTCTACAATTTCCAAATTCCTAAATTCCCAATTCCAAAATCCCCAAATTCTCAAATTTCCAAATCCCTAAATCCCCAAATTCCTAAATTCCCAATTTCCACATCCCCAAATTCTCAAATTTCCAAATCCTTAACTCCCCAAATTCCTAAATTCCCAATTTCCACATCCCCAAATCTCTAAATCCCCAAATTCCTAAATTCCCAATTTCCACATCCCCAAATTCTACAATTTCCAAATTCCTAAATTCCCAATTCCAAAATCCCCAAATTCTCAAATTTCCAAATCGCTAAATCCCCAAATTCCTAAATTCCCAATTTCCACATCCCCAAATTCTCAAATTTCCAAATCCTTAACTCCCCAAATTTCTAAATTCCCAATTTCCACATCCCCAAATTCGTAAATCCCCAAATTCCTAAATTCCCAACTTCCACATCCCCAAATTCTTAAATTTCCAATTTCCACATCCCCAAATTCTCAAATTCCCAAATTTCCAAATCCCCAAATTCCAAAATTCCCAATTTCCACATCCCCAAATTCTCAAATTCCCAAATTCCTAAATTCCCAATTTCCACGTCCCCAAATTCCTAAATTCCCCATTTCCAAATCCCGAAATTCTCAGATTTCCAAATCCCCAAATCCCCAAATTTCCCAAAATCTACTCCCACTTTAAAACTCTCGACATCCCCACTTCCCAGATTCCCCAAATTTCACACCCCAAACTTCTCCAAATCCCCAAACGCATCCGAAAATTCCGCAAATTTCCACATAACCAAATTGCTAAATGTCCCAGCGTCCAAAAATGACTCCGTCGACAGTGACAAAAGGATCGCCTTAACAGTCGGTGAGCCCGGCTGACGTTCAGAGACAGGTCAGTCTGAATGGAGGCACAGTGACTCGTATACAATCACGAATGAGCTCAATTACACGCAACCTTTAATGATAGACGCAATTACGAGGAAGAATTAGTCGTGTGCCTGTACAGGACTCGTGTTATATAGCGCATTCTAATAGAGAGTGCAGATATAAACGGCGGATAATAAGTCACTTACACGGATCCTGGACCAAGGGGGTTGGCTGCACGCCAGTTCTATTCGCGCTTCGGTTGTTCCGATCTATTCTATACGGTGCCACGTCACACGCATGACGCTCTTAACTAAATTATGGACAAAGTAATACGATTTCCTGCTTTAAGGGGGCGCTCCTCAACTTCCGACTTATTCCCTGATACTACCATCCCTTCGAACACCGGTACATCGATCAATGCAAACACTCCAAAATAATATCAACTTCCATGCGAAATCATTTACTTTCGGAAATTTCTGTTTGATAGGTCAAAGGTTAAGTGACATTGCACCAGGTTCTAAATGTATGAGAATCAAAGGGACATATTTGGAGAACTATCGAGCTGATCCAATTTATGGGTATCGACATCTGCAAATTTCGGGATATTGGAATTTAGTTTGAGTTTGACAATTTCTATTTAGGTGTCAGGGGAATTTGAAAATTGGCTGTTGAGGGAATTTAGGGAATTGGTACTTTGATCATTTTGGGAATTCGGGGAATTTGGTGGTTTAGGAAATTTGGGGAATTGAAGCTTTGACAATTTAGGGAAGTTGGGGAATTGGAAGTTTGACAATTTTAAAAATTTAGGGTATTTGTCGAAATGGAAGTTTGACAATTTAGGAAATTTGGGGAATTCGAGAAGATGGAAGTTTGACAATTTAGGGAATTTGAAACTTTGGTAACTTGAGGTACTTAAGAAGTGGGAAAATAAGGAACCAGAAATTGGGAAATATGAATTTCTCGAATCTGAAATATTTCAGCCTAGAAAATTCATAAATCCCAATATTTCAGTACATTAATTTACGAATCCAAAAATATAGAAATTTAGAGACCCAAAATTTGAGAATTTAGAATTAGTGAAACAGTGGATGCAAATAAACCACCTAACATCCTCGTAATATTACTAAAATTAAAATAGGAAGAGTCCTATAGAAATCAAAATCGAGTGTCTTCACACTCGACTGAAGATTGCCCCAATAGGGTACATTAATATGTTAATATGTTCGTGGCGAATAAAACAATGCAATTGAACGTCCACCTTTTATCAATCAATATTCATCGTCCGGCAATGTACTCGCGGTATTAAACAACGAAAATCGCGTGGTTTGTCATTGTAAAGAAGACAATACGTGTAATTTTGAATGGCTTGATTGATTCGGTGAATGATGCGGGAGAATTGATAGCATTTTTGGTGAACAAAGGCTGCGCACGGTTTTGGAGTAGTGGGTAGTTGCATTTTCAGTGATACGAGTCAATGATTCGACCAACGTGCTGTGGTTTCATAGTTCTTGTTCTAATTACGAATCAGTTTAGATGTTCATATTTCAGCAAATTGAAATAGTTAGGTAAATGAGATGTGGGAAATGAAGTTTGTGGAGGTAGTGAAATATGTAGAAGTATTATCGACGATTTTTAGGAATGTGAAATTTGAGAGATAATTTATGAAACAGGGAGAGGAGTTATTGAAAAAAGGGACACAGTGGGATATTTTTTATGGGTGAGATAGGGATAGGAGAGTCTTATATTGCCAATATTGTTTACAAATTTGGTAATTTGGGAAGTTCGGAATTTTTGTGTTTAGGAATTTGGACTTGTGGGAATTTTGGAATTAAGGAATTTAGGGATTTGGGGATTTGGGGATTCGGGAATTTAGGAGTTTGGAAGTTTGTGGATTTGGGAATCTGGGAATTTTGGGATTTGGGAATTTGAGGATTTGAGAATTTGGGGATTAGGGAATTTGAGCATTTGGTAATTTGGGGATTTGAGAATTTGGGGATTAAGAAATTTAAGAATTTGAGGATTTGGGGATTTAGGGATTAGGAAAATTGGGAATTGGAGAATTTTGGAATTGGACATTTGGAAACTTGGGTATTTAAGAATTGGGGAATTTGGAAATTTGAGAATTTGATAATTTAGAAATTTGGAAATTTGGTAATTTGAGTATTTAGGCATTTGAGCATTTGGTAATTTGGGAAACTAGCTATTTAGGAATTTGAGAATATGAGAATTTTGAAATTTGTAAACTGTGCAATTTAGAATTTGAGATTTCAAGAATTTAAAAATTTATGAATTTGACAATTTAAGAATTTGGGTATTTGGGAATTTGGAAATTCGAAAATTTAAATATTTTGACATATCAATTTAAACATTTGTAGGCACTTCCCAAAAGTACCTAAAAAGCCCTTTAAATACATTTGCAAGAATTTGTATGACTGATAAATGTTTACAGGAACTTGTTAATATTTATTCATAGTTGAGACTTCGTGGACAAGAAGATAAAGTGATTCTCTACCCCCTCCTGGAAGAATCATCCCCTCCACGTAGTTCAGAATGAAACAAACGGCTTCAACAAGCGTCAGTCGTCGCTGGAACAGCGAATGGGTAAGATGTCTGTTTTTTTGCTCCTTTAATAATTTATTAATTATTAATCAATATTTATTTATTTACTATTCGTTTCTTGTTCTACTATGTCTTTATTAATTTTAAAAAACAGTATTCGTTTTGACTATGTTATGCATTTTTAATTGTTTGTCAGTTACTGTATTATATTTAATTAACAATATTTCTAATTTTTATTCTTTGAATTTAGGATTTTATTAATTTCACAGTAAATTTGAATTTTTGATACACTTTTATCGTTTCTGTTCTTGTATTTTTTTATATAATTCAGATTTTGGAACACAAAGATTATTTTGTAACATGATCACTTGTAATTAATATTTTATTGGTAATGATTTATAATTTAAGTATATTAGTAACTTTATTAGTAATTATTTATAGTTAATTATTATCCTGAATTTCGAATGATTTTCAGATGTATGATTTATAATTCTAGATGGATACTATCTTTTACAAAAGTATACCTTGTGAAATAAAGGTTGTAGAGGTAATTTTATTTTTTTGAAAATGCTTCAAAATTTCACAGATGTAATGACTTAGCCTTAATTACAGATAATCGTTGTATTATTGTACTTTTACTGTCCTCTAGTGAAAACATTAATGAGATAATTGTTAATATTATATAACAATTAAATTATTGTACGATACATATTATAGTAATACTTATAAGCAACAATTATACAACTGATGTATGTAAACAAACGTAAAAATTATTATAAAAAGAATTTTGTTTTATCAACGGAATGTCAATATTTTATTAAACCTATCATATTCCATTCCTATGAACAATGTAAACAGCTAGAACAAATAGTTATCAGTTATAATGGTACATTTAATTCGAAAGAAGCTGTAAATCGAAATTTCGTATCAGGAGAACACACATTGCGAAGAGGTATCCTTTGTGCTCCCCAGAATTCTAAACGTTTGATAAAATGTTTATTTATAAAACATTATCAATACTTATTCTATCATTTCAAAAAGAGTAAAAATTTTCTGAAACAAACAATTTACATATTTGCGAAATAATTGATCGATTCTGCAATTTAACACAATTTCCTCTAAATCCCCTATATTTCTTGTATATGTAACAAAGAATGTCAAATTTGCATTTATTGTAATGGGATTATACGTTTCTAACTTTATAAGATACATCAGGATTTATAAAAAATTAATAATTATACGTAACCAGTAATAAAGGCAGTATTTCTAAAAAATCTCCTCTCTGAAATAATAATTTTCTGAGGAGTGTCACATCGATATCAAGTAGCGACATCTGATCAAGGTTACAATGCCTTTGTAACAAAGCTGTCCCCGTTTCCTTTCCTCGTATCATGTTCACCTGATTAACGTTAAATTGTCAGAGATCCAGACGCGAATTAATTAGCCAGCGGAGCATCGATTCGCTGTAAAGCACGAAAGAGAAAGCGGCGGTTGAACGCGTGTTTCCAGGCTAGAAATTTAAGCAGTGCCATTAAACCGGACGAAAATTTGGAAATGTAACCAGATAATTGAGATAGACGCGGCCTGACGGTGACATAATTACTGTCACTGGCCGATTTACCGGGATAATTTCGTGATACGTGCGCCGGCCATGGTAATTTCATAATGTCCGCCGAACAACGAAAACCTGAAAAATTCGGAGCAAACGGCTGGTGATTAAAAAACGAGATGATAATGAGTCGCTGCACGCGGAACATTTTCGACCGACGAAAATTTTGTATCAAAAATATTGAAAAACACCGAATCGTATTAATTATGTACTCACTATGTAATCAAATATCTTTTCATTTAATCTCATGGTGCATATAACTGTGATATTCATATAATTATATGATTATGGTATTCATAGGTAATTATATTATCATACATTTATGTGTAATTATATGATTATAATACTCATATGTAATTATATGACTGTGATATTCATATGTAATTGTATGATTATGACATTCATATGTAATTATATTATCATACATTCATATGTAATTATATGATTATGATACTCATATGTAATTGTATGATTATGATACTCATATGTAATTGTATGATTATGACATTCATATGTAATTATATTATCATACATTCATATGTAATTATATGATTATGATACTCATATGTAATTGTATGATTATGATACTCATATGTAATTGTATGATTATAACATTCATATGTAATTATATTATCATACATTCATATGTAATTATATGATTATGATACTCATATGTAATTGTATGATTATGACATTCATATGTAATTATATTATCATACATTCATATGTAATTATATGATTATGATACTCATATGTAATTGTATGATTATGATACTCATATGTAATTGTATGATTATGACATTCATATGTAATTATATTATCATACATTCATATGTAATTATATGATTATGATACTCATATGTAATTGTATGAATATGATACTCATATGTAATTGTATGATTATGACATTCATATGTAATTATATTATCATACATTCATATGTAATTATGCAATTGTGGTGCACACATATAATTACATTATTTGAATTACATGATTTTGATGCACACACGAAATTATATAATTTTGATAACATGTATGCTTATGTGATTATGACATACATATGCAACTATACACAAAATTATACAATTATGATATTCATTTAAAGCATCGTCACTCAAATTATTTCCGATGGAAGATTTCAATATTTATGTTTAATAAAACATAGTATGTCTGTATGTAATGTATACATACATGTGTCATATAATATATAATGTCTGTACTATAACATCTGTACAAAAACAATCATAAAAAATTATAAAGAACACATTTACGGTTTCCCCTTCAACTGATCTTTATACATAGAGTCTAAAAGGTGTTATAAATAATAATTGGTAAAAATATGAAAATGAGAGGTGAAGATTGCCGAGGTCAGCGTTCGGTTTCTTATTATAAATTATCCAAAGAACAGAATGTAAAGTGTAGAGAAAGTTTCACGAAATACCCGGCAGCGTTCTGCGGAAAGTTTTCACGGTACGTCAACAGCCGTTTTCATATCTAATAAAAAGTTTTTAGCCCGTTTCCCGTGGACGCGACACTTATGTTTTCGCCGTGAAACTTCACGCGGAAAAATCATCCGCTCAAGAAAAGTCGAGCGTGCCTAATTTAAAATTGTAAATTCCTACGTTTCGTGCATAGGTGAGAGAGGAGAACATTCAAGAAATTGAGACCATCGAACACGTACATACTAACGTATACGTATTCCGTGCTGTCACGTGTCGTAAGTCTTTGCAAAACGAGGTGAATCATCACGTTTTTGCTATTTCGGAAGTTCCGGACGTTTCTGGACATTTTATGGAAATTCTAAGGTGGATAGAGTTGACTGGGGAGTTTTCTCTAGGATGCGATGTGGGGAAATATGATATTCTTCGATTTTTAATTCAGTTTAGACACTTTTTTGAATTGGGAATTTTTTAATTTGAGTGTGAGAATTTGGAGGATTGGAAATTTGGTCTTTTAGAAAATTTGAAAAGTGAGAGATTTGGTAAGTTGGAATTTAGAAAGTTGAATAGTTAGAAATTTTTTAATTTAGAGCTTGAAAATTACAGAATTGTAAAGTTAGACATCTGAAAATTTGGGGCCTGAAAATGAAGAAATTGTAAACTTAAAAATTTCCAAAGTATTGCTCCCTCTTATCATTCTTATTGACAAATCTATTGCAAATGTACCGAAACGAATAAAATGCTAAGGAGACATAAAGCGCTCTAGCAGAACTAGATTGTACGATTATAAATAACCCCATCCATTACTAGGGTATATTCCGAACGTTTCATTTAGATTCGCCGAAAGGCGAAGAAATTTTTCACGAGAACTCGTCTCGTTCGTGGTAATTAAGGACGAGATTGCTTCTCTAGCGACTTTCATAGAAACGGTTATTCCTTACGAGCCCTTCCCCGATTCGTGGGAACACCGTATATAGAATTATAATTGGCGAATGCAAATGGTTATATCGAGTGGGAGCTGCTCGCTAGCCTGACATTAATTCCATTTGCTCGAAACACGAAGTGCATCGATGACATCTGCGCGCTACTGTTACGACGAGGTTGCTGCAGCAGCAACAGTTTCTGCAACCGGAACACCACGATTATTCGGGACATCTAACGTCAACCGCTTTCTACTGACGTGGTTCCTGTGATAATGGAACCGTACACGAAAGAAATACCTCTCTTTACATTGCACGACTCACGGCGATCCGCTTTGATCGCTGTTAAACGGACGACAAAGCGAAGAGTGCACAATAGAGATCCCGATGAATTATTTATGTTAGCGCCAGACATAACCGCTATAAGCAGGGATCGAAATAAACCTTTTAAAAATTCTCCTTCGAACTTGTATCCTTCGCTTAAGAAAATATCTCCTCTGCAGAATGTTTGTGCATGTACTCAGGAACTTCCTTAGAAACTCGCGCAACAAATATTTTTCTATCTGTTAAAGGTTCCATAAAAACTTATTTTCTTATCAACGTACGTCGTTACTTTTCATTTATTTTTCAATATTTTATATTTATATATTCGTATAACAAGAATAATCAGTAAGAATATTGTAACATTTTATACTCGTCCAATAATGCATTTTTAAATCCTTCAAATTCGAGAGATTTGAGATATTTAAACATTCTGCAGTGGTATAAGAGCTAAAGCGAAATATAAAAAGCACAAAAGTTAATATACTTTAAATAAAATAATCTGGCAGTTTCTGAGACGTCGATGAAATTTTTAATGACTCGGTCTGACTAAAATTGGTACGAGAATACCGTTTCAATATAATTAGAATAAAACGACGATACAGCGTAATGTATTCTAATGAACGAAATCTAATAGCAATCAGCGTAAGACATATCAGTCATAACTGGAATTGTTATGGTGGTATGAATCCTTAATTAAGCACGAATTCAGTCACGAAGAAAATTCCTCGAATTGAAATTGCTTGAGCTTTCGAGGATTCCTTTAAAGCTGAACAGATTTGGGGTGAATTAGGAAACATTATCGACGTGTCCCTTCTGGTTGAAAATTTTTGTCGTTAAAGGCATTACTTTAGCCGTTAAAGACTCATTACTTTCAATAATTTATAATTAAGGTTCGCATAAATTGAAATCAATGTTTCGTAAGAATTATTTCATTCGTTGAAGAATCATACTCAAATATTCTAATTTCTTACATCACTTGACTTCTTCAAATACTCAAAAGGTATTAGGATTTTGAATCTATTATTTGAATATTCGACTAATTTCAAATCGATATAAAAAGTCATTCGAATTTTCCTATAATCAAAGTTGAGTCACGGTGCAAACACAAAGGACGCAGTTCGCCTCTTATTTTAAACCTCAAATGCATTTTTAACAGCATGGATAAGTGAGTTGCACGAGTAAAAGGGAAAATAGAAGGAGGAAGTGTTTAGGGTCTGTCGAGGGATGGTTTCGTCGTCTCCATGGAACAACGTCCAGCCACGGAATACTTTGAGGTTTGATTAAGCCTTGTGTGGCCGTGCTAGCCCACCTGAGTGATGCTAATTAGTTTCTCTTGGCGTACGAGAACACCAAGAGAGAAAAAGGGACAGAACGTTCGGTGTGTCATAAAATTTGCGAGAAACTGCGCGTGTGTTGTTCTTCTATGTCCCTTCGAGGAGAATACGATTAAAAGAAAGATAAACACGTTAGTCAGCTTTCAGGACGAACGTGAAGGTCCAGACAGCATTTGTTCATTGCCTCGGTTATAATATTCGCTCTCCTAACCTGACGAATATTTTGCTAATTTTCATTCATTTGACTTGTCATCTATATCCTTTAAACTTCAGATCTGCATCTGTACATATGACTGTACTGAATTAGAGTACATTATATTGTAAACTGTACAGCTTCAAAAATATGTAAACTTGGTGTTAATGAATCTCAATGTTCTTTGAAAAGTAAAACCAGAGGACTTCGAAATTTTATTTGAAATACTGCAGATGTTTGTCGTTTATGATATATCTTCAAAGATTCATGACATCTTCAGATATTAATTCTTAAAGTATGAATCATTCAGGAGTATGAACTAAATGATTTAGATTCACAATGAAAATTTTGATACATTAAAAATACATAAATATCAGATTGTAATCAAGAACGTGAGAAAGAAAATTCTGACGTATCTCACAGCCCAGTAAGCAAAGTTTCAGTTTCACGACGAGCTACCACAATTCTTCGGTTATCGTAACGATGCTGTTTGTTGAACTTCGTAACTTCATAGTCACAATGCACATTGTTCCGTCGCCTTATCGAAATCGCATATGTTCTCGTCGAAACTCCAGAAAATCCATTCTAATATTTTTTCTTCACCCTCTCTATCGTGTTGCCTTTTTCCCCCTCCGGGCTTTGACCGCGCACGTTAATTTACGCGAATCGCGTTTTCGCAGACGCAAACTTGACATTCGCACGCATATATCATTACGAATTCTGACCAACGATGTCCTGCGACGTCATGACGATGATGCATTGTTCTTCACACGTGTGCTCGTTCGAAACTTATCAATTTAGCCTAACTGTTGTCTGATCTTTATTCCTCTACGTTCTCTTGGTAAATTATTCGCTATTTATTCACTTGACTATAATTCATTAATTCCAATCGTATATGTTGCTGAATATTTATATTAATTTGATTTTTAATTCGTCCTGACCTTAGTTTATTAATATCTCTAAAATGATTGTGAATTGATATGTTCAATTTTATTATATATTTAAGGAATTTCATTAAAGGGAACCATGAAATAAAAATAGACACTGGTCTTATAACACTATTATTCTTAAAACAGGTATGACCCCTTTGTACCTCTCAAGTAGAATGTTAGTTCTCAATTATAAAATCATTCTATTAATAATCAGACGTGAATTTTCAATTATAAAATTCAGCTTCTAACCCGGTGTGAATTATCAATTAATAACTTCATCTGAATATTTTAATTAAAGAATGTTGAATTATCTATCATTGTATAATTGTGAGAGTAGATATTAAAAATTGGAGAGCTTCTGTTACAGCCTCGAACCCGATTTTAATTTCCATCGCCTTTGCCTTCAAATTTTCTTGCCTGAAAGCCCCATCAATTTCCCCGTTTGCAGCAAAGTCCAAAGACCATCGTCACAAACAAACCCGTAGTTTCACACCCTGGCGTGGCCTTGTTCTCAGACAGGCATTATCCACGTCACTTAGTTACGTTTACGGAAGTTTTCCAAACAAGCTCCCACAACCGGCTCGGTTTTCCTCTTCATCTCGACACCGGAGAACCTGGCCGGACTTGGTCGCTGGCTAGTTGGCGCCGAAGAGGCTTCAGGGTTTCTGCACACCATGACACACCATGATTCTCGTTGCAGCTGGGTCCTTCGTTTCCGGCCTCTCCTGTAATTATCTCGCAGCCAGGTGCTCGGTAATTTTCTTTAATCACAGAAGGCTCGATCGTTGGCCTGTCTGGGTGCGACAAGTCGAAAGGATTCGACCGGCCAAACACGAGCCTTCGATGGGCGTGCACCCATCGGCGTTGGTCCAAGGACAAAGTGCAGACCGAGTGCGATTGAAGAAGCGAAACAGAGGGAAACCGGATGGTGGAGTTGGTCCGTGAAAAAAAAAAGAACGGGGGGTGAGACCGAGAACTTTGCCAGCGGTGCTTTCGACCGAATTAGAACACCGAGAGATGGACGTGAACGCCCGGTGCATTGATGTGGTGAACACGCGCGTGTGTGCGCGCCGAGTGCGTGGATAAAAGGTTAAACACACGTGCGAATTCACCGATACGAGGGTGCGAACGGGTGTGGGTGCTTTCAGGGTGAACGCGACCGGGGATGGTATTTCTTGCAGGGTGAAAGTGGTGGTTACGTAATTAGTGTGCCACTTAAGGGTGAGTCGGAATGGAAGGTGCGATGATTCCGGGTGATACGTCAGTTTCGGGTGCTTTCTTGCGGGACACTGGATATCTTCTGAGATAGCAGGGTTAGAAAGCAAATTCGGGCTGTTTTGAAATTTACCTACAAAAAGTGTGGTAACCAGAAATGTGTCATGGTGAATCAAGAACCTCGCGATAACTGTACTTTTTAATTGCGATGTATGAGGGTGTATTTGCAATTCAAAATGAAACATGAATTAAAATGAACAATGCATATGTATACAACAATAATACAGTACGCAATGCGCAGGGTGTCTCACAATACGTGAACTCCTGGAAAGGGGTTGTAGCTGATTTTGCACTTCTTCTGCAAACATAGGAAGCTTTGTTTTTGGATTATTAACGAAAATATACCACCCCCTATTTTCAATGATTTTTTGGGAAGAGGTAGTTGATTGGCATTAAAGATTATACAGGGTGTCTTGTAACTAGTGCAACTCCCTGAAAGGGGTGGTAAAACAGATAATGAGCATAGTCTCCCAGAATCAAATCTAAATTGAAATTTCTTAACAAAAATTAAGAATTAACCGGTGCATCTTGGGAGCCAAATACAAAGGTCGAAATTCACCATTCAAGTACGCGAAAAAAATCGATGTCTATCGTCCAGTATCATTTTGCAGCGAGCTCGAAACTCGCTAAAAAAGGTATCTACGAGGATGCGTCGCGAGTACCGAATCGTTCGTTATTATGAATGAGATTTACACTGGCTGAGGGGCGATCGAATATTTCAGTAGGTAAACCAATATATCTTCGGCCGTGCAGCAGCCTCGGCGCATGCAAATAGCAGAGATTGGCCAGTACGTGGCAAATATTTGTTTTGACTTCTCATCGAGAAGGCGTACGTTCCGCCCGAAAGATCCAGCCGAAAAGGATCGTCGCGTGTCCTTTTCCACTCGCGTTCGCGCCAGTTTTAATATCGTCCTGTATTTACACGACATTACTCGCGATATATGCGCCAACGGAATGCGCCTTCGAGCGCTTCGCAATATGGCTACGAAATTTCGCGCCGTTCCACGAAACAATGAAATTCTCTTTGCCAAATTTCTACGAAGATGTAGCAAAGGTAGTCGATGTAAAAAGATAAATAAACGACTGCTTTTCAGTTGGTTTCGAAAGAGAACAGAACACACTGTATGGTATTCGTAAGCCTGTTTTGTGTATTTACTGGAAGTTATGCGCATTGTCGGGATACTTTATGGCAACGAAACTATTTAGATTTTATTTCGTAGAAATTGTAATGGGAAATGGTGTTGCGGTAACACCGGAGTGCAGCTTCTGGGAAATTGAAATTTAGATTTGAAGGGTTTGATTGTAAGCAGCTTGCGGAGCAGTCTACAGGATTACGGTGTAACGCTCAATTTTTCTAGGATTAGTTTGAGTAGAATTTTTTATTCGTCTAATATCAGCATACAATTTAGTTCGAAGTTACTTCAGAAATGAAGAGATTAAGGAAACGTGAACTACAGTAAGATGCGAAATATAATTTTACGCTAAACTTTGATTAAGCTCAGTCGTTCGATAACTTTTTGAACTTCTTCGCAACTTACAGAGTTCCATGAAATTTAGGTTCAAACTACATAGCATGTAACAGCTGTTTAAAAATTACATCGTAGAAAAAAAGTTCGAACATCTTAAGTTTCCTTCCTTTAATTCAGTTCAGAGACTAGTTTATTTAAGTAGCAAAAAAAATGACACAGAGTATATTCTCTATCCTTATATAAACTGTTCAAAAGGTCACTGATCTTTTTCTCTGATACACATTGAAATAACTTTGAATTAAAAAACTGAGAGTTGGTCCCCAGATTCCTATATCCCCAAATCCCTATATTTCCATCTCCGCATTAAAATCCCCAAAAATCTCTAAATACCAACATTAAATATACATTACTCCATGTTTTCAAAATTTTTTCGAGAAATGACAGACTCGTTTACCGCAATCGCGCTTAATCTACAACTTGTCCGCGCAAAAAGCATCTGCCTGAATCTTTTTCGTCCATCTTTTCGGCTTAATGTCTATCGTCTAGGAAATGAGCTAGTATCCTTTCGTCTTTCTCTCCTCTCACCCTTTGCAAACTCTAATCTCACCCCAACGTGCTTTCATCATTGAAACAGCCAGCCTTTCCTCTCCTAACAGCTGCTCGTCTCTTAAACTTTTCCGGGCGTTTGTCGCGAATTTTCCTTCCTTTTTTTCTTTATTTATTTTTTGATTTTTCTCGCTCGTCAAATATCCCGCCTCAATATTATCGCCTTGCTATTTAACCCTTTCGATTAGAATGACATGAAATATCGTTGATTATCGCGTTAATTTATGCAGAATGTTAAATATGTATATGTGCGATGAATAATTCAGTCACGCGTTGTATTACATGTGTTAGATTTCCACGCGTTGTATTACATGTGTTAGATTTCCACGCGTTAAATTACCACACGTATTAAATTTACGCGCGTCAAATTACCATACGTGCTAGATTTCTACATACTGTATTACCATACGTGTTAGATTTCCACGCGTCATATTACCACACGTGTTAAATTTCCACGCGTTGTATTACCACACGTATTAAATTTCCACGCGTCAAATTACCACATGTGCTAGGTTTCCACATATTGTATTACGACACGTGTTAAATTTCCACGCGTCAAATTACCATACGTGTTAGATTTCCACGCGTCAAATTACCATACGTGTTAGATTTGCACATATTGTATTACCACACGTGTTAGATTTCCACGCATTATATTACCACATGTGTTAAATTTCTACGCGTTGTATTACCACACGTGTTAAATTTCTACGCGTTATATTACCACACGTTGTATTACCACACGTGTTAGATTTCTACGCGTTGTATTACTACACGTGCTACATTTCCACGCATTGTATCACTGCTCCATATGTCACCACATGTATTATAAAGTCACACATTGTATCACTACGCTTTGTGTCACCACATGTGTTACATCGCCACGCGTTATATTACTACACGTTGATTATCTTAACCATCTGAAATTCTAATATAAAAAATAACAAAATTTCAATTACAACAAATAACAAAATATTGTCTATAATTAAAAAACTGTAAAATACAATTCCCAAATTTGTAACACATTTATTAATGCATCCGTATGCGACACTAAAATCTGCAATATAACGAATTTTTACGGTACACGAAAAGTCTATAGGGCAGAATGTGCGGAGTCTATTTTGGTCACGCGAGTTTCGTTCCCTTTTTTATTTTTTCGTTACGAATATTTCGTTCGATGACGCGAGACAATGTGTCAAGAAACCTTTTATTGCATTTTTGCGAAACAAGCGCGCCACTCCGCTCCTCCATTTTCCCAGAAAATGTTTCACCGACTTCGCTTTCGCGCCACCGGTACAATTGCGCGTATAAAATATTGCGATATTAAACGTTACGGTGCATTGTGCAGGCTAACGGACAATAGCAGAAGTAATTAAGAACGCGGTTAGTTAGATTAACTTGATTATAAGGTGAAACACGGTATGTGTTATTTGCGATGGGATCTGACGCAATAAATACACTGTATCATTTGCAAACAAATACACGGTTAAACGTTGAATGAAACTGATAACTGCATACAAATCGCAAACAATTATTATCGCATTCTATTATTCGTAAAACAGTTCGTAGATAACAATTAAAATTCATGTAGTGTAAAGGTCAATGGATTTGTAATTGCATACGTTAATATTAATAGGTCAATAATTTGATATGCTAATTAGCTAGGAATTTTTGTAATTTACAGATTTCTATATTTCTGAATTTTAGGATCCCGAAATTCTTAAATACACAGGTGGATATATTACTAGCTTTCTATATTACGGTGTCTCTAGATTTTTATATAGCTGAATTACCAAATCTCTAGAATTCGAGATTACGTAGAAGGATTCCAAAATCCCTATATTTTGAGATTTTTATATTCTTCAATCTCTATATCCCCAGATCCCTATAACCACAGACTACTATATCCCCAGATCTCTATATTCCTAGATTACTATATCACCAGATCTCTATATCCCCAAATTCCTATATCACCAGATCCCTATATCCCCAGATTCCTATATCACCAGATCACTATATCACCAGATCCCTATATCCCCAGATTTCTATATCCCCAAATTCCTATATTGCCATATCTCTATATCCCCAGATTCCTATATCCCTGGATCCCTATAACTCCAGATTTCTATATTCCTAGATCCCTATATCCCCAGACTTCTATATCCCCAAATTTCTATATTGCCATATCCCTATATCCCCAGATCTCTGTATCCCCAGATCTCTATATCCCCAAATTCCTATATCCCCAAATTTCTATATTTCCAGATCGCTATTTTCCCAAATTTCTATATTTCTAGATCCCTATAATTCCGAATTCCTACGTCCCCAAATTACTATATCCTCAGATCCCAATAACTCCAAATTCCTACATCTCGAGATCCTTACATCCCCAAGTCCACAACTCTAGATCTAAACCCCAAATCCTAAAATTCTCAAATTTTAAAAATCCAGGTCTCGCAAGTTCCTAGACCTGAAGATCGCCAAATCCCTAAATCTCCAGGTACCTAAATCTCACCTTTCCTAAATCCCCAGATCGTGAAGTACCTACATCCCCAAATGGAACCGAGAAGAATTCGAAATCCGAAAGTCCGAGTTCTGAAAATCCGAAATCTCTGAAGTGCAAAATTTGAAAAATCCCTAGAATTGTCTTCGCTGAATGGGAGTCTACCGAAGGTAAAATGAATATCTCATAGTAGGACTATCGGTCCAAAATAATTTGGCAATTAGAACTCTTGATTCCCGCAGCGTTATCTTAACAACACAAAGACATCGACCGTAGAATTTCAAGCGAGATACATTCATCAAGCTCCATGAATTAACCAGCTATTAAGAGGCACCTCGACGATCTCCGCTTTAGAAACGACAGTTCGTCGGTAGGAAGAGATGATCTCTTCCCACAGGAAGAAACGGAAACAGCGTCGTGTGGCAGGTATCGAACAATGGCGACGAACAGGGCTGCCTCCTTCGAGGATCCCCCTCGTTAATCAGCATAGCATCCTGATCTCTGGTGGACGTTAGGATCCTCCTTGTGCGTGCATCTCGAACCCTCGGTATGTGTTACTCGGTTTATGCCACGTTATCTCCCGTGCTGGCATACTACAAGGCATTATGGTGGTCGCGCAGCTCGTTGTACATAGGGGCCGTTTACGTGCAGACATATTCTATGTACACCTAGTCGTAGCAGGAGGTGTCAGATTGCGATAAACGGTCCACTTACAGATGTCGTCGGGTTTATGGCCGTGATAAAAAAAGTCCTTGAACGATATAAAACATGTGGAACGACGGACGAAGCGTTGGGATGTAATTTGATAATAATTCATAATTGTTTAGAGGATGGGAGTTCAGTTACTAGGGGTTTCTCTTGGGAGATCTAGATGTAATTACTAAATGTCTATGGACATATTGGGTTGACCAAAGATGTTAGTAAATAATATTTGTTCGATTCATGTGTAACATATTCTTTTTCAACAGATGCATATGTGGTACACAAGCTTATATCTTAGCATCTTAGTAGTTATATTGGTATATGCATTATGTTAGTATATTGCAATGTCAAGTATAATGGAGTTCGATTGTTATAAACGATTAAAAATGGAAGATACAAAGAATGTTGTTTATGTCACATGTCATATGTCACATGTCATATGTCACATGTCATATGTCACATGTCATATGTCACATGTCACATGTCACATGTCATATGTCACATGTCATATGTCACATGTCATATGTCACATATCATATGTTGTATGTCATACATCATACATCACATATCACATATCATACTCGTATGTGTCATATATGTAAAATTTAAAAAATTGCAAACATAAGGAATCCCAAATGTGCAAATCTTCAACCACTAAATTCCGCATTCCCTAAATTTCAAAATTTTCAACTCTGCCCAAATTCCAAAGTTCTCACCTCAAAATCCCCCAAACACCCAAAATTTCAAACTCTCCAAATTTTCAATCTTTTCCAAAACTGTAATCCTATATAGAAATACCTGACGGTAAATAGATATTTACCGGAAATCAAACATTACAGAAAGCTTAAACAGTCTCCAGTTTCAAAACGTGAATGCTATTAATTAATACGTAACAATTTCTGCCGCTTCGCTTCGTGTTCTCGTCAGGTTAGTTCTGAAATCATAAACCCTGAACAATAACACGTTGATGTTTGTATGCATCAAAGGGGGAGCGCGATTTCTGTTCGAATTAGATTTCTGTTTAATTACTACACCAAGAATTGGACCAAGAATTGGATCTTTTCATGCGGGACGAACGCAACCGCAGATCTTAACTATGCGAAACTTTATATCAGACAGTCGCGGAAGATCAGTCTTCTTGTTCTGAATTGAAATTGAGCAGAATGCTTGCTGCGTATCCACCGGGGAATTCTAGTTTGTTCATAAAGCAACGTTTCCAGAATTTCTACGTGTAAGATCGTGTATACAACTGCACTCCTGCTTCTACCAAGCATTTTTATTTATTAGATATTTCTCAGCTTTCAAACTTACTTTCAGTATAAGTTTATACAAATTTATTTATTGAACGGAAATTTTTCTTCGAAGTTAATTTATGATTGCAGAATTTTCTTATAGTTATTTCTTATTTATTTTTTTTTATTATACGCGATTTTCAGTGCAATTATTGATTCAAATCTTAAATTTCTGAAATTACAAATTTTCAATATTACAAAATTAACAAATTTCCAAAATTACAAATTCCCAAAATTACAAATTTCTAGAATTCCTAATTTCTAAAATTTCAAATTTCCAAAATTTCAAATTTCCAAAATTTCAAATTCCCAAAATTCCAAATTCCCAAAATTACAAATTCCTAAAATTCCAAATTCCCAAATTTCCAAATTTTCAAATTCTCAAATTTCCAAATTCCTAAAATTCCAAATTCCCAAAATTCCAAATTCCCAAATTTCCAAAATTCCAAATTCCCAAAATTCCAAATTCCCAAAATTCCAAATTCACAAATTTCCAAAATTCTAAATTCCTAAAATTCCTAATTCCACAATTACCAAAATTCCAAAATTCCAAAACTCCAAATTTCCAAAATTCCAAAAGTCCAAAACAAATTTCCAAATATTCAAATTTGCAAACTTCTCACCAATTTCCTATATTTTTATCTACCCATATTTTCATATCGTGATTTAATTACGATTAACTAAATCGCTTCAGCAGAGCAACCTTTATCACAGTTTTTTTGATGTTCCGAACAAGAGGAGAAAATGATTCTGCATCACACTACTCGCTGTATATACATATATTCCCCGCAGAATACTTGAAACAGTCCGTTTTAATCAAAGCGTATACATCAATTTCCTTAATAGAATTTACTGA
Source organism: Megachile willughbiella (assembly GCA_945859595.2). NCBI lineage: Eukaryota > Metazoa > Arthropoda > Insecta > Hymenoptera > Megachilidae > Megachile > Megachile willughbiella. The sequence continues at coordinate 7,792,691 of OX243805.1, read as the reverse complement.
TTTATTATATCAGCTACGTACTGAAATAAATATGCACTTTTCTGGGGAATTTGATTATCATACTGTTGCAATTCCCAGATGCAATAATAAAAGGATTGGCTATAAATGCAAAACGATGAATACTTTTTTCATGCTCAGAATTCATATTCCAATTTCATTTTATTATACTGTACGTTGATACTTCGAGGGAATTTAAAACATGTTTATATTTGTTAGAAAAATAACGCATACAAAATTATTGATTTTATATGTATTATAGGTAATTAATATTACGAATATTACAATAAATGCTGAGGTACAATAACATTACAAGAACAATGTCATAAAAAGTAGGTCAGTACCAAATGAATAATTAAATTTGAATAATGATTTCCACAACAGTGAACATAATTTTCTATATTAATTAACATAATTAATAATATTCTGGAGTAAATACCATAATCGATAACTTGTTACCATAATTTTGAATTTTTATTCAAACAGTTATCGTTTAAAATTAATACCCTTCAATTATGTCACAAAGAACCTCAAATTTGCAACACCTCAAAATCCGATTATTCGAATCCAATTACGAATCATTAACGACCAAAGATTCATTAATTACTATTCCCTCAATGATGAACAGCATCAACGAGTCTAACAGTAGACTTCCAATCGATAAGGTGTTAATACCAAAAGCAAATGTTCATTAATGCCATGGGGTATCAATGGTGCTAATCAAGTCCCGATATCGGTAAATCCGAAACATCGCTACCCAACAAAACATTCAGTGATCTAGTATTCGGTTAGCCAAAAAGTTTTATCGTTCTTTAACGAGATACTCGATTACGAATCTATAACTGAATTATTATATAACTTAGTATGGGTAATATGTTAAGTTCAAATTTAACATATTAATTAAATCGTTATTATATAATATATTTGATGTACCTAACTATACTCTTCGTAATGAAAGATCGTTGAATACAAAACGTGCCTAACTTTTCAATTTTCTTTATTTGTCCTCACGTTGTAGCAATGACGCAACTACCTAGAAAATTGTAGGTTAGGTTAAGTACAAAATACAAGTGATCATGCCTAGTGACCTATCTAGTTACCCCAACGGTCATAAAACAACCCTAATCTATAACACCCATTTTGCAAGCATCTATCACACGTAATCACACATAACCGCCGCAATTAATCTCTCTCTAAATAATCTTCACTCGCCAATTGACCAGCTTACATCCCCGTAAACTTGCCAGTAGCGCATAGATAAAATTCTGAGAACACAAAGGGTGTATCGAGATTCAAATACAAAACGAAATTCGGTAATTTCCCCGATGTTCTCGAGTGTTCTTATCGCTGTGAACGATTTATTACAACCGCTATTGGTTGTCGCGGAGTCACGGATTCCTCGTAATACTTTGGGAGCCGAGGAGACACAGATTGGAGATTAGTGAGACAAAATTAATAGGACATGGTCTGACAGGAGAGCACTAGAGATCCACCTGGGGCCACGTCTGGCCCGTTTCGAGGCAACCACGTTCTTCCTGGCTCTCCTTCGAAAGTGATTTTTTAAATAATTCTCGCCGCGTCAGACTGAATGTGAATTATTAACGAACGGATCCTGGGAGGCGTCGTTGCCGAAACTATCGATCGTTCTCTCCCTCCTTTGGCGTCGATATAAAATCAAGTGTATCGTGAAAATAATTAATGACCGAACTTTCATAATTGTGTGGCCGCGGAAGACAAAAATACAGAAACAGAAGGGGGTGAGCTTCGATTTTTACGGAGCCAGCTCCATTAATCTTTCTGATTGTCCGCTGAGTTTTCGCTGCCCAAGTAATGTATAAACCGACCCGGGTATTTGGCTAGTTTTCGTTTAAAGGATTGCTGTTAAATGACCCGGGATGTCATGTTCAGCGGTGCGCACCGACTTGTTTTTAAGAACGTTCTGTTTCTTCTACCTTCCGTGTTCTGTCGAAAAGACCTCAAATGTTAAACGTCCTATAAACATTATTGCTTGTAAAATCAATTCAAAGTTACTTTTCAAGTTACAGTTACATTTTTTTGACGATCATTTGATGTTTGATCAACGGTATTCGTTGATTCTTCTGAACATTGATCCCTGTCATTTTGTATTCATGAAGTTTTAACCTTCTATTGCAGTTTTGAACTTTGGGACTGTTTTAGAAGTTTTGGAAACTTGGGAAATTCAATCAGGTCTACATAAGAAATTTAATTGTACCCATACAAAGTGAAGTTTCACTCACAGATATGTTACAGTGCTTCATTATACTTTCACTCACATTTACACTTTAGAAAACAGAAGTAGAAGTTAACAGCTCCACCAATATGTTAAAATAGTAAAAATGAAGATAATTCTAACCCAACTCTCGGGTTCGAGCAGACTTCCTCAGCCAAAAGTATGAACTTCAAAACTTGAGATATGTTAAAATTTGTGCAGCAACGAATAGTAAATACCCTAACTCAGACTGTGATCTTCTATGACACCTCAGCCCTAAATGAAGGTACTAAAAAATTGTGGAAATAGGTTAACCTTGGTATAAGACACCGACACTCGTGAACCACAATTCAAATATAAAAATTAGCCTTGCATTTTGAGCTCAATACCCCTTACAATTTGTGATAGTTAAATTCAAAGTATGTCTAATATATGAAGTCATTTCTGACTGACTGTCGAAGGGGTTGTAAAAATATGCAGCGAATGACAACATAGGTACCCTATCTATACTATAGCTACCCTTACATCGTGTTGTCAGATGAGACATCGCCAGGCTAAACTGTACTCTTTTATAGTGGCAAGCCTTGAAGAATAGGAAAGGAATGGAAATAAAAGAACCAAGATCGTCGTGAGATGGTAGAACGGTATCAAAGGCGGAAGATGGTGGTGCAATCGTCGGAATCACGGTAGAAGGAAGCAACGTTGGCGGGGCTACGTTTAATGAAAGAAGCGCGTTAATTAACAGTCGGTCTCGATCGCGATACACGGGTCCGGGACTATAAAGATAACAGTGTACGTCAGTGCAAAGGGGGTGATTCTGTAGGTCGGTTAAATGGGAGGCAGAGGTTGTGTTGTTCGAGTAGTCGCGGCACCATATCCGACAACAAAGTCCCGCGACACCATCGGGTTCTGGGATGTCGGTTGTTGTTGTTGTTATCTCGAGCTGTTTCCTGGTAATTGTCCTCCCTTTTAGCGGTACGAGCCGCACGCTGGCTTGTTATCTAGTGAATAATTCAATAAACTGCCGGAGCCGAGTTTGTAAAGGGAAAATTTCACGGTTTAAGGGTGAAAAACAATGCGGCGAGCGTGCTGGGACCGTGGACAACCGGGATAACTCCGGGGATACTACAGCGTTTGACCGCCACTCTGCCTTATCCCTTTCCGTCGACCTTCTTTCAGCTTCCTACATCCTCTTCATCCACCTCCTCGTCGTTTGTTTCTGACCCTCGCCTTTGTGAGCCTCCGAGTTCCAGCTCCGCTCGGGATTAAGTTTGGACGCGTTCGAGGCTGAGATTCTTCTGTGCGGCTGCGTTCTTATCGTTAAGGCGATTCTAATTAAGGCCGCTTGATGAAAAATGGGGAACGCACGCTGCTGGATACACCGGATAATTAATTGCGGTTATTTGCAACATGCGTTGACTTTGCCTCGGGTATTACGAGTTGCAGCTTCTGGGATGGAGAGTTTCAACTTCGATAATGTTGGATTTTCAGACTATGCTGTAAGTGGACTGCAGATTATAATGGATTAAAATATTGCTTGATATATCTATATACGTATACAATAGTGTGTATGTCACGCATCCATCATATGTGATACATTCATTAGTTTTCCCCGTGATCTACAAATAATTTTATTAAGAAGCTTTTGATAGTCTATTTGGATGGTATTTGAGTACATAGAATTGCAATAGCAATGATTTGTGACGTCATGGGTAAATTTCTAGCTTTCTACTTTCTTAGTTTTTCTATCCACACATGCGAAGTAAAATCTTCCTAATCTTTTAAATAGCATCATAATAACATGACAGTTATAAAATATTCGTGTTCGTCTTGATTTCTTGCTGTTCCATAATGTTCCATAAATTATTACGTCCGAGTATTTTGGTATATTCCATTATTTATTTTCACGTTCTAATTCTTCAGACAGCACAGTCGAATTATTCATCGTCAACCTTCTTCGCGATAACGTGGCCGTATTGAAAATCTAAAGTTGGCCACATTGTTGAATATTTCCCGGTGAAGAAATATCGCATAACTCAGGATTATTTTCTTCGCCGCACAAACGAAAGAGGAATCGTCTTATCAGCAGGCATTCGCTTGCTTTGACTCATGAAAAAGACGTTGAATCGGTCGAGCAGCCAAATTTATGGCACCTTGTTGTTGCATTGGACTTTTTACCCTATAAATCATTGAAATATATCTCTCGAATGGTCAGTTAAAAAATTGGGTACCTTTACACGTGTGATCTCTGAATTTTTAAATAATATAGTAAAGCGTGATATTTTATATGTGGACATATTTTGAGAACAATTATAAATGCATTATGAAAAGAATTTTTCTGTAGAGATGCATTATGAGATTTATATTGATGTATTCATGAGAAGAATTATGCTTATTTATTAATGTATTAGAGTGTCAATGTTCCTTGCAAATTATTATTAGTTGCATTTATTGTTTCTTTCCCTCTAATTTATTGCTTTCGATATTTTATTTTATGAAGAATCACATCTCTTGTAATAAATGTTCATCTGCATATTTATTAAATAAGAAGATATTTCTGTTAAAAAAAGTCGAAACTTTTAAATTTTAAAAAGGGCCAATTTCAGATTTTAAATTAAACACATACATGCATACATACATGCATACATACATGCATATACATATACACACTTACATACATGTGTACATACATACATACATACATACACATACGTACGTACATACATGCATACCGGCATACATAATACATACATACATATATGCATGCATGCATATATACTAATGATTTCGTATCACTAAGTCCATATTAATATTTCATCTATTTATTTCACCAATCAATCAAGCAAAACAAATAGTATGTCGAACACTTTTTCAAAAAGTGTACCGGGGTAGATTTAATAAAAAAGAAAAAAAAAGCAATTTTCTCTGTCATCGGTGACAGCCAATCGAACGACATTTGTCACGACAGTGAACAAATAGTTGAAGTAAATCTGGGGATTGATCGGCAATCGGACTTAATTAACCACGTATCGATGCGTTCAACATGGAGGAAAGTGAAGGACCGTCAATCAACAGGTACTTTCGCTTCTATTATTGATCGAAAACCGATTTATTTTATTGATTTCATTCTGGCACTCTCGCGAACGAACGATGCCCTTGTTTCACCATTTTCCATGCAATTGGCACAAGCCAGGTTTGAAAAAAGAGAATGGCGGATGTGTTATGAGAGGGTCGGAAAATTTTTCGCAATTTAGTGCTGCGGTGGTTGAATGTTCAGATTTGGCGAATTTTATAATGGGATAAGTTTATTTGTGTGCTGGTTAAAGGGTTTGAATATCATATAGAGATGCAATAATTGAGAGAAATTATAAAGTTCTTAAATTGTTGATTTTCTGAATTTTTATATTTTTTAAGTTCTAGAATTTACACAATATTCATAAAGTCTCAAACTCTCCTACTTCAAAATTTCAGAAAACTATATTATTAAATTACATTCCTAAAATTTTAACGATCTAAATTCCCATGTTCTCAAATTTTTATATTTCCAAATTTCTAACGTTTCGAATCAGTAAATTCTCAAATTTCCAAATTCTTATATTTCTAAAATTACAGATTTCTATATCTCCAAATTTGCAACGTTCCAAATCACTACATCCCCAAATTTTCAACATCCCCAACCCTCAAATTTCCTAATTCTCAAATTAAAAAATTTTAATACCCCAAATTTTCAACGTTCCAAATTCTTCTATCTCCAAATCCTAAAATTCCCATATTGTAAAATTTCCAAATCCCCAATTCCCAAACTTCTAAATCTAAATATGCAAAATTTTCAAATCCCCAAACTTCTGAATCTGAATATGCAAAATTTCCAAATCCCCAAATTCCAAACCATCTACATCCCCCAATTCTGAATTTTCTAAATCCCAAAATCCCATATCTCCAACCTCCAAATCCCCAAATCGTAAAATCCTCAAATTCCCAAATTCCTAAAAATCCTCGAATTTCAGCAGAATAAAATGCTTCTCGATAAATCTTAAAAACCTCTATTTTAAATGACTAATTCGCACAGCAATTAGCGAACATCCGGTCTTACTACCCGTATAATCGTAGTTAATCAAATTTGCTCCACAGAGAAAGGAACATCCTAGGTGACAAGTGATGAGTAAATAATTCGCGATAGATCTCGGACCACGGTTTAATTAGGTACTTTCGTAACTTATCGAGCACAGAGAAGGGGAAATTAATGTTAATACCCGGATTAGTTCACTAGCCAGACGTATTTCATTTTATCGAAGTTACTTTAGGGACGTGACTTGACAATAATTCATGCTATCAATCCCCTTTCAAATTATCGTCAGGATATCTTTGAAATAGGTGTAACTTCTTGACGGGCTAATCAAAATTGAAACGTGAGTTTGAAGCAAGGGTTTGCCTACGTGATACTCGTGTGATTCCTAAATAAGCTCGTCTCATGTCGAAACGGAAATGAAGAATAGATAGGATCAATTGAATTTTCAATCGAGAATCCCTTATGGAGATTTTGGACGATTAGTATAAGGTATTTTCGATATCTGAGAACTTGCAATATATATTAATTCTATATTACTGATAGTATATTATACATGTACTGAATGTACATATGTTGAACATACATGTGCTGAATACACACATATTGAATATATATGTAATGAATGTACATATATTGAATATACATGCAATGATTACACACATATCCATGCATGTATTGAATACACATACATGTACACATACACGTATTCACACATGTATACTTTATTATAAGATGCACATGAAATTATACAAATGTTTAGATTGTTGTATATCCTTTTAAATATTTATTAAAAATAATTTTTAAATAGTTTCTAAGTACCTACCTAACATCGTGAGAATCCCAAAATCTGATAATTACATGATTGTATAATTAAAAAATAAGTCTCTTACATATGTAAACGAGATGAACAAAAAACAATGAATCGAAGCAGATAATAAATAGATTTGTTAATAAATATTGTATAAATTTATATATCTTTTACATGTGTGAACAATTAATTAATTCTTTCCTACAAGTTAAGAGAAAATTAGAGAAAATTAAAATTGACATTTAATTCATCTTTAGGTTAGAACATTCGTTGTTTCAACTTGTGGATCAATTTTGTAATGTTCACAGCGGTTTCTTACGTTTTAATTAACTTCGTCGTAGGAAAACTTTTTACTCAAGCTTAATGTAAATTTACAAAAGTTTGCGGTGTGTATTTTAATTACCGGCTCTTTGAAAATGAAGTAATGTTACATTTTTTGCAGTTATTTGTTCAGGAAGATTCCAGCGTTTGGTGAAGATTAATGTTCATTAGTAAATGAACATTAATACATTAATTATTATATAAATCTTAATAAACAATAAAAAATAATTTTATATTATAACAGTATTAGTAAATGTATAACGATAACTACACTGAATAATATCACAATTAATTAATAAGTAGATACTATTTGTCGAAAGAATCTTCTTTATATAATAATGATATAATAAATAAAACCAAAGCGTTTTTTATTTAATAGATCATACAGCCACCAACTTACTCCAACATTGCCGAAACTGTTAGCGCGAATAGATCAGTAATTACATTCTGACTATAAAGTAATAATTAGACCATGATTACCGCGCATTGATTTCTCATACACAGAATGGAACAGCAATTATTCAAACAGGCAGAGTTGGCGAGTAAATTTAGTTCGATAACAGGTATTCACATGTTCACGCAAAATCATAATACTCATCTGGGGTGTAAAAATTGCCCATTGTTCGTCTATACAATTGAAAGTTAAGTAATTAGGACCAGAAACAGCTCGTTGAAACACAAAATTATGATAACTAACATATAACACGATTTCAATCGTCGTAAATTGCAAATGCAAGTGAGCGTATAGAAGAAATTTTCAAATATTCAAATTATATAATTCTGAAGCTTTTCAATTTTCAATTACCCAAATTTCTAGATTTCTGAATATTCACATTTTCAAATTTCCACACTTACAGATCTGTAATTCTCAAATTACTAGATCACTAAATCCTTAGCCTTTCAAATCCCTAGTTCTGAAGATTCGTGGCCCACCAAATCCCTAGATCCCCAAATCTTTACACTCCCAAATCCCTAGATCCCTAGATCTCCAAACTCCTAGATCCCAAATACCTACGCTCCCAAATCCCTAGATCCCCAAATCCCTATACTCCCAAATCCCTAGATCCCCAAATCCCTACACTCCCAAATCCCTAGATCCCTAAATCCCTAGATCCCCAAATCTCTACATCCCTAAATCCCTAGATCCCTAAATCCCTAGATCGCCCAATCTCTACATCCCCAAATCCCTAGATCCCCAAATCTCTACATCCCCAAATCCCTAGATCCCCAAATCTATACATCCCGAAATCCCTAGATCCCCAAATCTCTACATCCCCAAATCCCTAGATCTCTAAATTCCTAAACCTCTAAGTCCACATATCCTAAAATTCTGAATCCCCAAATTCCTAGACCTCTACGTCTACATATCCTCAAAATTGTCGATCCCAAAATTCCTAGACTTCCAAATCCACATATTCCCAAATTCCTATGCCCAAAAATTTCTAATTTATTTATTCTAGTAACCTACAAAAGTTAGAATTAGGAAAATCAGATTGAAAGACTTCAAAACTCAAAAACTGAAGAACTTAAAAAATTTAGTAATTTACAAATTTAAGTATTCGCAAACATTCAAAAGTTAAAGAGCTAGAAAATTGAAGGAATCGAAAATGTATAAATTAGGGAATTAAAAAGCCGTGAAATTCACATACGTGTAATTATCCGGAGAAAGTGTACCAAATCAGATTTCGCACAACGAGACACTAGAATCCCTGACAATTATCAGGTTCCCTCGAATCACACCAGCAGCTCAACGGCTTAATCAAACTCGTCGAACGAGAAAAGGATGTCTGTACGTGTCGTCCAAGGGTCTATGGTTGCTGTTCGAGTAACAAGGGAAAAGTGGACGGGTATCTGGTCCAGCTCGTGATGCAATTTAACCGTGACAGTTCGTCCTATTGGCGGCTACTCGTAACGCCATCGTAAAAGGGAGCGAGAAGAACAAACAAGAAAATAGCAGCGAAAATGGTGTCGAACTCGCTTACGTGCATTTTCACGAGCAACTAAACAAAGTCCGGCACGCATTACTTTACGAGCTGAAAAAGAGACGTGATCCATTCTCGCGTTAATGGCGGTACCCGGGCTACTATAAACAGTTCGTAATCCCTTCTGCGCGGATATTTGTTACACTGAAACACTGTTACACTGAAAAATTTCAAATTTTATAGTTTGAAACTTTAGGTGGTTGATATTTTTAAATTTAATAGATTGACAGAAGCTTACCTTGAAAGAAAACTGAGAACTGTATACATGGGAATTATTTATTTTCTTATAGGTGTTTTACTTAAGTTCTAAGAGAGATGTAATTAATGGTAATTAGGTGACTAGATGAATATATTATGTATTTGCATATAACAACAATGTCTACAAACTTGAAACCCGAAAATTTCGAAACTTGAAAACTCACCCGCAAGAAACCTGAAACTCTGCTCCCACAATATTCGATTTTAAATTTGTCTCTGCAAAAGAATAAAATTTCCTCATGTCCCCATAGAAATAATCCCGATTCCTTTCGAAAAAAGAAGAAAAACTAATGATTTTATTGCCGCACTTTTTTCCGTCCTCTTTTAGTTAATAGATTTAACGTAATCACAGGAAGGTACGTCGAATAGCGGATGGCGGGTCGGCATATCTTATTAGAAACAAATATTCATGTCACATACCCGGCGCCGGCTGGTGCCAAGTGTTTGACTGTTACCCTACGCTGCACGTGCGTGAGAAACCCGGCATATCCTTCGTCCGTGTTTCAGAGAACTTTAAAATAATATTGAACGAATTTTTCCTTCCGCCTCGTACACCTTCTTACGACTTTTCATTTCGCGTGTAATCTCTGTCTTCCTCCTCGTGGCTCTATCGATGCTGTCATTAGACAAATCCCTTTCTGCTGTATTACAACTTCCTTCGATATTGTACATTTTTATGAACATGGTAATGTCTAAGAGTAGGAATACAAGAGGCGACGACAAGAAAACTACTTTTTAGAGAGAACACAATTTAAATGCTCAAGACAATCGGTACGGTTAGGATTTCTATACGGTACTTCGAAGTGCGCATGCGCGTAGTGTGCAAACATGGCGGTCGGTACAGAATGGTTTTAACCTTCACATTCATTAGTAATTTATTTGTAGTAAATATTTTGTCTCTGTAACACACTCATCTGTATTATTCACCAGTAATTTATTTGTAGTAAATATTTCGTTATTTCTCTGTAACACATTCATCTGTATTTTCTTGTGAAGATTTCGACACGGTACTTCGAAATGCGCATGCGCATAGTGTGCAAACATGGCGGTCGGCAAAGAGTGCTTTTAACCTTCACATTCATTAGTAATTTATTTGTAGTAAATATTTTGTCTCTGTAACACGCTCATCTGTATTATTCACCAGTAATTTATTTGTAATCAATATTTCGTTATTTCTCTGTAACACATTCATCTGTATTTTCTTGTGAAGATTTCGATACGGTACTTCGAAATGCGCATGCGCGTAGTGTGCAAACATGGCGGTCGGCTAAGAATGATATAAACTTGCACATTCACCAGTAATTTATTTGTAATAAATATTTTGTTATTTCTCTGTAACATTCATCTGTATTTTAATTTGTCATTTCTCTATAATTTGTAATAGTCACTTCAGTAATATGCTTAAAATATGTTGTGTAGAGTAATCATAAACTTTTCAATGTTGGAAAATTGATGTACATAATTGGAAAGATAATATTAATAATTACGACAAATAAATTAGAGGTTGACATGAAATTTGATTCACTTGACTTAAATTTCCTGCTCGTTTGCATACTCTTATCCTATTCCTACTGTTTAGTAATGTACTCAAACTTGTAAAATTATTCTTTCTTCAGAATTAAATTCTTGCTTAAATGTTTACGTATATAAAGTTGAAAGTATTGTGTTAATACCTTATATTGTATTAATGAAGCTAAACGAAAGTTAAAATGACTAAAGTCCCTAATTTTTTAATTTCTAAATTATACGTAATTTGAACATGGCACGTATATAATTTTCTCTGTCGTTAAATAACATTCGCGACCTCCTCCTGTACATTATTTATTATAGTCGAACCCGCAGCAGTTTTCAGTGAAAATTCACCTTGTAATCAGAAATCCTGTGCTATATTTCTTCAGATATTACAACCCCTCTATGGTAGAATTCGGTGCGGTTTTGAAACCAAATACTAGAAACAGTCGTAAATTTACTTTCAGCTAACCCACTCCTAAAATACTGAATATAATTTCTTGTTAATTCCGCTAATTTACTTTTGCTATTTCAGAACTCGTATTACGCGAATCTTGTTAACTTTAGGATCCCAGTCAACCATGCTTAAAAGTAAATCTACGTCCTAAACGAATCAAATTGCAGTTATCGAAAATCACTTTATTCGTTGCACTAATAACTTCAAAACAATTTTATGTACTTCGTTATCATCATCTTTAACATTTAATTTAAATGAAGCTTCAGATTTAAATTTTATTAAAATCAATTTCTCGGTTTTTATGAAAAGGGAAAGTTTCATTAGCAAAGAGTTTTGAAAGCTTAATATCGTTTCATTTAAAAGTTTCACTTTTCGGCGAGTATTTGTATCCGGAAAGTTTCGTGCACTTTCGACGAACATCCGCAGAATTTTCTTCACCTCGAACAGATTCTGACTGCTTTTCTTGCTTTGCTTTACAAGCACGTACTTGACATGTGTACCCGATATCAAATTGCTGGGCTGTATCGATCTATCGGTATACGCATATCCAATAGAATGCAAAGCCAGGAAAATATGTATGGAAACGTTGCTTTATTAAAATCAAACGGGCAAAAATATTTATAGCGGCATTACATGGGACGATTACAAAAATTTCGAGTTGCAGAAAGGAGCTATCAGTTCTAAGCCTTGTCGGAATTGTATATAATCTCTTAGTAGTGTATCTTTCATAGAAAATGATGTTTATATTACTAAATATTTTATAAATAATAATTACAAAAAGTTATTGCTTCTAATCGTTGTAGAAATTGAATAAAACTTTTTGGAAGTATATGTTTCTTAAACAAAATTATTTATAAACATTTTATAAATAATTATAGTAGAAACATATTATTGAGTCTAATTTTAGAGACTGATAAAATTTATCGTAACTTTCTCAATTTCTCAAAAAAAGTATAAATATTGTGTAAATAATTTAATTTAGTATTTAATACGTATTATATTATATTTTATCACATTATACTTTTTATATATACTATATTTTATGAAATGTAGATATTTACAAGCATTTACAGAATAATCCTTGTACGAATTATCAAGTTTTTAACAATTCAACAGAAGTTCAAATCAGTTATTTGAAAATGTATATAATTTTTATATTAACAAATTTTTGAACGTTTCTGAAGGTTTTTGTAAAGTGATAAATATAGCAAAATGGTATTAAAATAAAATAATATTTCAAGTTTGTTTAAAGGGTTCAAAGTGCATGTGTGATATAAATATAATATATTAAAAGTGACACGTACCTTTGTCTTCACAGCTTCGATGTAGTAAATAAATATCTTCTCTTGTGGAGGTTGTTAATTAATGAATAAAATAAATATTTTCAAAAGCTTTGCTATTTTTGTTATAAAAAGCGATAATTGTAACTCAAGTAATTAAAGATGGATGTAAAACGTTTTGAACAAAGGATTTATATTTTACATTTTATCAGTTATTCTAGAAATAAAATAAAGATATTTATACAAAAAATAGCAAAAGCCATGTTCAAATGGTATAATAGTTAAAAATTTTCAATAATGAGTAAATCAATAAGTTGATAAATCAGTAATTCGGTGAATCAATAAATGTAAAAATAATAAAAGAACTTACACAAAATCAAGCAACGAAGAATTGCAGAACGTATCTTGATAACTGTTACATAAACCATTTCCACTGTTCTGAAGAAACAAAACGAAGCGTATGAAACCTACAAAAGAAACGAAATAAATTGTTTAAAATATGTAAGACATACAAAATGCGACAGAAAATATTAAATAAAAATAAGTATATTCTTATGTAAACATTTGCAGTCTACGTATAATCAATACCATCAAATAAATCATTATATTATTTCACTTTTATTTAAAAAAAAGAGAAAGAACCATATAGCAACATGGTTACTAATAATCGATAAAGTGAATATAACCTTAAAAATTCGAAAGAAGAAGGAGAAATCAGTTAAATGTGAATGAAGAAAAAGTACAATCAAGTAGTGTTTATCGTACAGCTTCATATGCCACACGAAGCTCTATCTTTATTTCCTCCTGATATTGACTACAATATGTTCACAAATATTTACAAAGATTCCGTTGCATTATCTTTTATACAACTCTGCACACGTTAATAATTCACGTAAACCTCTCACAGAGTTGGACATCGTTCAAACATTTCAAATACAACCTTAAAATATAATTAATGTATTCCAGAACTAAAAATCATTTTCTATTTCTTCTGTTTTTTGATCATTGAAATGAGAATTCGTTTAAAATTTTCATAACTACAATTTTAAGTAAATGAAAATTTATTACATTACAAAACTTGTTACTCTAAAACAAGTGATTTATGTATAGAATCAATTTTTATTTAAATAAATTTTAGTTTGGATTCAATTTTGTTCATAACTTTTGAAACGATCGAATTTCTTTTTGAATCTTTAGTGTTATAGAGTACTCTCGTTATATTGCATTTTTAGGAGCATTTGCGCACACTCGCGTATCTGCGCGTTGCACTTCCACGCATTGAACTATCACGCGTCGTATTTCTATGATTTATATTTCTACACGTTGTAGTTCCACCCGTCGTATTTCCACGCGTTGTATTTCCACGTGTCGTACTTCCACGCGTTGTATTTTCACGCATGGAATTATCACACGTCGTATTTCTACGCATTGAACTACCATGCGTTGTATTTCGACGCGTTATACTCCAACGCGTTGTATTTCTATGAATTATATTTCTACACGTTGTAGTTCCACGCGTCGTACTTCCACGCGTTGTATATCCACGCGTCGTATATCCATGCGCCGTATTTCCACGCGTCGTATTTCCACGCGTTGTATTTTCACGCGTTGTATTTCCACGCGTCGTATATTCATGCGTTGTATTTCCACGAATGGTATCATCACATATTATATTTCTACGCGAGTTATTTTCACGTGTTATATTACAAAGCGCTGAGTTACCACGCGTTAAATTTCCACATGTTATATTTCAGCATAGACAACCTCCAAACATTACAATGTTGTAGAAATACATTCTACGCGTTGGAAGTCTATCATATCACCATGCGTTACAAAACATTATATCGTCACATGCAATCTCACACGTAAAATCGCCATTTCGAAACCGTCAACTTATACTCAGTGACATATATCGCACCTACAGCTCCTAGCAATATAACGAGAGTGAACTATATCTCAACGAAAAATAATTCCCTATTACCAAACGTCTTTCTTGAACTATATTTCTATTCGAAGATCGAACAATATTCAACTCTGAGCCCGTATGCACAAACTTACAACACGTGCAGTTATATAAAATTATCGTACACCTAATAATATACATATATTGCACTGTCAGACTAATAGGAAACCATACGGTACGCTTACGTATCATTTACACAATAAAACACCGTATTTCCGTCTCTCAACCGAAGAGGCAATCGTGCCATTGTTACATTCTTGTCAGGGAGAAATTCTTCGTTCATCGAATTTACGCAACGATGTTAACGCAAATTGTTACGGAATAAAATGTGACTGACGTTTTAAATTGAATTCTGAACATTGCACGGCGAAAAATTTCTGATCAATTTGAACGCGATTTTCCGCGAATAATTTCGGAATTCATTAAAATCACAGGCAATTTGCAGGTAATTATAACGATCAAAAGTTCGGTATATTATTCGGAAAATTTCCGAGGGGACCCTGATTGATGCGAACATATACAAAATGAAGTTTTAACGAAACGCGCGTTAATTTCGTTCCGCAGAATCGCGAAACGGTTTTAACTGTTCCGACGAATTACTAGTTTACTGCATCGCGGACCGAAATTTAATTTCATGTTTGCAGGTTACGTAGAACGCAACGATTATCAGAATCCAATGTAACTTAATAATTAACTCGACGGTGTGAAGTTTAATGAAACCGAGTTACGTCCGTTAGAGAGTTTATCCAATTAGAAAAATCTCGTTGATATCCGGTGAAAGAAATCTTTCTCCCGTTACGAATAAATACTTCGTATCGATTTACATTGATTCATTCTTCTTATAGATATGTTCGTTCATTTTTACGAGCAAGTTGTGAATTCGTAATTTGTCACATTTCCTTCCATTTTGTCACGGGTTGCAACACATTAATTTTGAACGAAGTAACGAAATGTCAGGCAACCGGATGAAGGATAATGGAAAATGGCTGTGGTTCTGCGAGGTCGATTTTAATTGATTCTGAGTTCTTGACTCATTTAGTAAAAAGTTTAAAATATTAAATTAATTCCTAATTGCTACGAACTTATAATAAATATAAACATATGTCAAGGAAATAAAATAGAATAAAAATTGTGACGAAAAGTTCCCAAACAAAATCCCCAAAAAATATCTTCTTAATTACAAAATAATTTTCAAGTTTTTCCCAATTTCCTAAATAATTAAAATTCTTCAGGATAATTCGCTAAAATTTTGTTAACATCTGAACCACGATTTCCCCATTTTCCTTTCACTCAAACTACTGTACAATTCTAACCATGAAACCTCGAGGCCTCGTGCTAATTCTGGTCACAAAATAATTTCCTCTTCGCTGTGTTGGAAAAAAATCAGGAAAAATTTTCAACAGGTAACCAGTCTAATGAAACTAACTGTACAATTTTCACGCCTAGATGAGAGTGAATCGCTATGACTACGACCAACCAAACGTTTCGAAAACAATAAGAATTGACTGCGATAATGTACAAGACTGTCCTTAGGGAACCTACACACTGTACAATTTGTTCTCTCGTTCGCTCGTGTTTTTTTTTTTCTTATATCTTCTTTTAACTCGATGTGAAGTCAGTTCTTTCGTTCGTATTGTCTGCTGTTACAAATGGAGAAGCGTTTGGAAGCGTGAGCTTTAAAGATTTGATCGTGATGTACAACTGGTGTACGCGTGATCTGCCACGAAATAAACGAAACCGAGCTTTTATTGATAGTGGTAATTATTTTTCAGAACAATTTATATTTCTTCTTGATATTTTAGAGAAAGAATATTAAAGGAAAAATTCATAATAAATATTATAATAAATTTATAATAGATTGATAATAAAGAAAAATTGATATTTTAGAGAAATTTTAACAATATTTATCATATGCTCTAAATGTGTTTTGTATGCGCTTTGAAGAGTAATGTGGATAATAAATAAATTTGATTAACGAAGATTTGAGAAATATGAAGTATGTGTACCACCATTTATATTATAACTACCAATCAGTCAAATTAACAGGTTTCACAATTCATGTTGCAAAATTTTGCTGCCTTAATGGAAATGTTTGTAATATTTTATTGAGACGAATGGTTACACGATACTTCAGTATTTACTTATTCGTCATCTCAATTTAATTTCAATTTAAAAGTATTTAAGGGTGGTAACTCAAAAGTGAAATTATTACATGTTTAAGTAAATTGATTGATTAATAGAGACACACAATTTTGCTGCGTAATATTATAAATTATTTATCGCAATTCGAAACAAGTGCATGTTAAATTAGATAAAATTGTACAATTTGAGATATATGGTAAGTCTAACGTCTTCATATTGAATGACTTGAAATTTAGGAATTTACATACTTAAAAAACTGAAATTCGTAGATCTGAGTATTTAAAGAATTGAAATATGAATATTTGAGTGCTTGAAAAATTGAAATTCGAAGATGTGAGTACTTGAAGAATTGAAGTTGGAAAATTTGACTAATCGAAAAGTTGAAATTTAATGAATTCAGTACTCGAAAAATTGAAATTCCAAGATTTGAGTACATGAAAACTTGAAATTCAATGATGTGAGTATTCAAAGAATTGAAGTTGGAAAATTTGAGTACTTGAAGAATTGAAATTTGATGATTTGAGTATTCAAAAAATTGGAATTCAAAAATTTGAGTACTCGAAAACTTGAAATTCTAATATTTGAGTTCTCGGAAAATTGAAATTTGAAGATTTGAGTACTCGAGGAATTGAAGTTATAAGATTTAAGTACTCGAAAAATTGAAATTCGATGATTCGAGTACTCAAAAAATTGAAATTAGAAAATTTGAGTACTCGAAAACTTGAAATTCCAATATCTGAGTACTCAAAAACTTTAAATTTCAATATTTGAGTACTCAAAGAATTGAAACTCAAATACTCTACTATTTAGAAATCTGAAATTTGTTTAGTCGAGCATCAGTATGTAAATAAGTAGGTTATTCTGATCAAATTCACACAGGAAATTGTTCGAAAGCTAGTTTCATTATTTTTGTGACAAATCACGTAATACTCAGTGAAATAGGTCAGTGGAAGATCAGACTCTGAGTTCCTGAAGAGTTCAGAGAAATCTAGCTCGTGTATGCGCACATGTTACAGGCAAATTTGGAAATCCATGCATCTCATCGACGTTATTCAAAAGTTTATTACAACGAACAATTACGCACAGAAAATTATACAAGACTTGAAAATGCAATCGTTCATTCGTTTCCTAGCATCGTCATTTAACATTTCTCAAACTCATAAACATTTTTCATATCGAAAAAACAATTTCAGCAGTTAATGACTGTAGAACGATTTCAATTTTTAACAAGTGCAAAAACAAAAAACGAGAACCGACATCGTGCTCTATAAATAATCGATTGAAATAACTCGATATTTCCTTCATTTTAAATATTACAATTCGATACGAAATATCATTTAATATTTTATAACGATAAAACGAGAAGCAGAATAATAACTGGCACTTGATGTGCCACGTCGTTTAAATTTATATTAGTAACATATCAATCTTCATAAGATTTGACGTAATATTATTAAAGCGACAGTATCTCTACCGACAAAAGGCAGACATAAAAGTAACATATTAAATTCAATCGAAACGAAATTAATACGTAATTTTCCCTACGATATCATCTCTCAAAATAATCTCGTTCAATGAAAACTGCTAGATATTTACAATAAACAGTTTCAGACACTGGATTTCTCAACATTCGATCAACTGTGTCCCTTTTGCGTATATGCGATAATTTATATAAACGATACATTGAGTGTATAGCCTCATAGAAATCATTCACCGCGTTCGCAAAGTACCGATGTCCACCCACGAGCTGGCGCGCGACGAGGCTGACGTGAAGAGCCACGGCTCCGATTGGTCAGAATAGAAAAATGGACGCCTCGTATTTTCGGCGGAACAATTGGTTCTCGCGAGCACGCACACCAATTAGGCGAAAAACAATGACAGTCTGCATTTAGCAGTCGTTATTGTCATTATTATTTTTATGCGCCTGTATGTACGGAAGTGTTCACGGAGCTTCTTTTACTTTGTGTCCTCAGGCGCCAACTCGTGGGTTGACATCGATACGCTATTCGTTTTATAAAATTGTCTGCGAACCATTTGCTTCGATTTCGTAGAATTCGTTCGCTGATATTGTCCTTTTTCTTCTGCTTTGTTTCATTTTTACAGGAAAATTTGAAAGTAGAGACAGAGCGTGAATGGTCAGACATGGAAACCAACGGGCAACGTGACTACGTAGGAATATCGATATGGTACATGATGTATTTCTATTTAATTTTTCTTTACAAGCGTCTAACTAGAGAAAAATAATCTTTTATGTCACTAGCTACCGAGGATGAGATATGTTCAGGTAGACAATCGTTACAGTCAAACCATGAGCAACGTTATGTGATGTATATGTAGTTACTAGTAAACGGAATTTATTTGTGTGATCTCTAGGAATATTAGGTTGGCAACTAAATTTGTTGATAATCATTTTAGTTGAGAACTATGGAGGTTTTACGGTGGGGAGATGGAGAAATTATTACAAACTGGGGTGTGATATTTAGGAACTTAGGGATATAAGAATATGAGAGGTTTTTCAGATTAAAAGACGTACGAAGAATATATAGGTATCTAGGGAAATTTGGACACAGGCAGTTAGGAATATAGGAACATTGGCATTTTGGAAATATAGGAACATTGATATTTAGGGGCTTGTAAACTATTCTTCAACTGTAAGATTGGTTTTTCATGTAGTTACTATTATATGTATGATATTAAACTTGAATACTTGAGTATATTCAATATTTGAGTACTCAAAGAATTGAAATTGGAAAATTTAAGTACTTGAAAAACTGAAATTCGAAGGTTTGAGTATTTAAAGAATTAAAATTTCGGGATTTGAGTACCTGAGAAATTGAAATTTGATGATTTGAGTACTCGAAAAATTGAAATTCGAAAATTTGAGTACTTGAAAAATTGAAATTTGTAATAAACGTCAAATTTATCTGCCAACCTAACAACAAAAATTACACACTTGATATCAATACAAGTATATGTTCTTTTATTTCTAACATATTTCGTACTATAAGAAATATCAACATAAACGAAAGTATAAAAAAACTGTTATGAACTAAAACAAAATTAACTAATAATAATTATTAAACATATCAAAAATCAAGAAATACTCTTTGAATCAAAATTTGTCTAACATTCGTACATTTTTCAAAATGCACCAATAGGTGTCCATTGACTAGTAACAACATACGTTTACTATAATAAATATATGATCACTGTACGTTATAGTATACGCATTTCAAACTCACGTTTTCACTATAACACAGATACAACCGTGTAGACAAATTTTCGTCGATTAACTTTTCCTAATTCGTATCGTTCGTGACTGACAGCGAATATTACTATTTTGTAAGTGGAAAAAGAGAAAACTTCAGATGACAAAATTTAACTCGATTAACATCGCGTTGAACTTTCGAATACTATTTTGCTTGGAAATCAGAGCGAGTGCAGGAAATTAGTTGGTACACGTCGGAGAGCCCTCTGATAGTCGGTCTATGAGTAAATTGTTGGGGAACTTGTTTAAATAAATAATTGATCCTGCGATGAAATCTCGAGGGCCAATAGATCCTTCGGTCTTTGATGCATTCTTCAATTAAAACGTTTAACAAGCATTACGGATTTGTGTAATTGAATATCTAAAGTTACTCAACTGCTGTTAAGAGGGAATAATTGTGAAACGTTTGATAAAATACATAACTGCTATAAGACAAAATTTTGAAAAATTCACGAATAACTATTATGAATGATTACATATTTTCATTCATTACAGTTTTTAACCAGAATTAATTTATATTTTAAAATAACTTCCTACAAAAATTATTCAATTGACTTTCGTTTAAAAAATGATTTATTCAATGACCTCTATTATAAAAATCTGAAAAATTTCTGTTATGGTGTAATACAAAATTAATATTATCATCGTTTGTCATAATACAGTATTTGTAAATACTAGATAATCTAAAAATAAATAAAGTAATATAAAAATTGTGTAACACATTTTATCGTTTCATAATATGATTATAAAACATGCAGCAAAGTGTTCTAAATGAGAAAAATTTTAATTTAATAAGAGATTTAACGAGATTGAAACAGTGCAGAAAGTATGATTTGAATGACAAACATATGAATTTGAAAACGTACAGTATGAAAAATTTCTTCCGCTAGTGTTATTCATGGTCACAGGAAACAGTTTCCTGTTTTTTATTCATACTATGCTAAGGTAAAAGCTTCGTGAGCAGCGTTGAGCTTCAAAACATTACCAAGTTTCATAAGAAGCGAAACTTTTTTCTAGCACACTTTTAATAAGAAATACGATAAATTATTTCGCAATTTTTGTGTACCGACTTGAAACGCTTGTTTCACTTAAACTTCTTAATACACGTAAGCCTAAGGAAGACTGCGATACATTAAGAATACAATCTTTCTTTAAATCTCTTTTTGCACTTTAATCGTCAGTTTAATTTATCGAGTCAAAAGCAAATTCTACTTTAGATGGAAATTCTTTTGATACTGTTAATATTCGATGTGGAATATATTTGTCAAATTGAATTCAAAATAAATTCTTTATGGATATGTAAATTTCATGTTTTATATTAAAATATGCTAAGAAGATATTTATTCGGTTCATTATGACCAAAATTAAAATGTGAATTCAATGCTTGCAAGAAAACTCGTTATTGATATTTAATGGAAATTAAAATGTACTGGGTACATGTTGCAAGTTAAAAAAATTAAGAAATTACTTTAATACATGGAAGGTGTTGAACTATTTAAAAATTCAAATGAATTCAGAACAATTACTTTCCACCTAACTGTGTATTTATTGCAGTTTTGTGATGACATGGACAATTATAAATTTTCACATTGTTAAAGTTCAAAATTCCAATATTGACATTGTCAAGATCTCAATTCACATGTACAGAAATTAAAAAATTTAGAAATTTGAAAATATAGGACTATATTTATAAGTGAACGACATCAGCACACCTGGAAACTTACAAGTATATAAAATTAAAAATTTGAGAAGCTAAAAATGAAAAAATTCAGTAATTTAGAAGCATACAAATTTACCTTGATAAAAATAAAAATGACGAATCTTCAAACATTCAAACAAGTTGGAAGGTTTCAACCCATCACTACCAACACATATCATGTACCCCACGTCCCCCGAGTTCTCAGTTGCCATCGAACAAGCAAAGATTCAACACCTCATAAAGACTATTTTACAAAACCTCCTGGGACAATAAATCACAAGCGTGCAGAGTGTACAAGAGCCCGGAAGGTAAACTTCAGTCACAGTGTTAGATTGGAACAAAAGCGAAACACGCACGATTGTTGGAGCAAGTTCTCGACAGTATCCGGCAGCCGGAACGATCCGAATCCGTGAAAGTGATCCAAGCCGACGAATGAAGTCCACGGTCGTCTACGAGGATGATTTCCATCGAACCGTGAAATCCTCTTCACGAGGTGCGGTGTCGGAGTGCGGCTTCGATGGGCCATATTTCACACGGCCATTATGCGAACGCGGGAGGGGGTAATAATACCGCACAATTACCGTGGATCTCAAGTTCTCGAAAGAAAGGAAATAAAATCAGCATAAAGCGAGCTACCAAATGGCGCCGGCAGACCTTTAATGAAAGTACCAGCAGCGTCGGGTAAGAAGGAACAGTGCCGGCTAGAAAGACGGCGAAGGAACAGGAGGGGCTTGGCCCTTAAATTAATTCGCGATGAATTACGTCCGCGCCAGATGTTCGGGCAGTTGTGTTTATTTATGAACGAACTAAGATCTTCTTCGTCTAGTCCTTAAAAGCGGCATTCGAACAGCGATGATCGATTTATCTCGGGACGTAGACACCCCACCATTTTGACAATTCGATTAATAATACTGACAGAGGTCTGCGGGTGTGTACCCAGAGGCTTGATCAAATATTTGAAAATCGTTTGCTTTTTTTGTGGTGTTAGGATGGCGGCGAAAACGTGAACCATTGTGCTTGGAGAGGTTTTCGATTTATGGAATTTGAAACTTTGGAAGAGTTGGAAATTTCGGAACTTGGGTAAATTTTGAGAATTTGGAGAGAGTTTATGGAATTTGTTCGAGGATTTGAAAAAGATAAACATCGATAAAATCCTTGTTCATCGAAAAGTCTGCAACCTATATGACACATGTAACAAGATAAATGTAACCATGGGGTATAAAGTTAGTTCTATTGTCAGAAACTTCAATCGTCTTAAAGATACTGCTGCAGTAACAGAACACCTGCAACGTCACCAAACTTCGGTAATTAAACGAATTAATTTAATTACTCGAGAAGCAAAAGGTTAAGCACCGTGAAGAGATCACTCAACCGGTGTTGTTCATCAAGTAACAATGTAACAACAGTTTCCCTTTGTAATCCCACTTGGTCGTCAGTCACGAACGATTCGAATAACTGCCGGAATCCACTCGAATCCCGTTAACAACTGAAAGCGAAGGAACCAGTCGGAAAAAGTAAATCGTTCAGCCGATACAAGAAAGTCGCGTAGGTCGCGAACTCTCGAGGAAGAAAGGATCCATTGATAGCACCAGTCGCGTTACGTCTTCACCGTCTCGAAGAAGCCGAGCAAGCTGAAGAGCATTCATTTATTTAGCGTTAAATACACACCGTCTGGACGTCGGCGTAAAGCGTCTGTCGATGTCGTAATCGAACGTTAAACTTGTCGCGGTTTAATCCTCCAATCGCCACGATTCTCGACTAACTCTATACAAGTTCTGCTACCTTTCCTCTCCTCCTCTTTCGTCGAATCCCTCCTTTCCTTGTTGACACGAACGGATTAAACCGAAACTTTCCGCGTCGATAAATAAACGATCAACGAGAGGGAACACAAGTACGCTATCAACAGTCGGAAATACAAAAATATCGTCGGTACATCTCTCTTTCACGCTCATTCTCCGTACCGTTCGTTTTTCTATTCAACTAAAATCGCCTAGAAAAAACAGGACTCGCTCTCGTCTACCGGACACGCTCACGATGTCCCTTTTTCGTCTGGGAAACGAACCCTACGCTCGTTTGCCTCGACGATGGATCGTGCGATCCAGGCTGGTTCGATTGTTCTCGATAAATTTGAAATCGGGAATAACGTGTTCCCCGTTCGACGTGCGATTGCCGGACAAATTTCGTTTTGAGGTGCGGCAGCGATTAAACTTGCTCCGGGCTTTCGAGATTTTGGTAAATAGGATCGCTGCGAGATTATGCTCACCTCGAAATATTCCATCGAGTGCTTCTGAGTAGATTTTTCTTGTAATTTAATCGACTGGTTTCGAAGATATTGGAAATGTGGTATATGTTTTGGAGAACGTATTGACCTTGAGATGTTTCCAAGGATATTATAGGGCGTTCGGTTTTAGGGAGATATTTGCAGAAACCTCACACCAATTTACTAAATCTTAGAACGTATAAAAATTTTGTATATTTGAAAAATTAAAAAATAGTGAAAGGAGTTGAATAAGCAGTCATAAGCAAGTGTCAATAAATTGTACATCATATGTAACTAAATATGTAAATTGTATCACAAGTACTACACAAATATGTATTATCACAAGTAGTAAAAATGTAAATTATATTATAATTTTTCATAAGTGTTGTAACTAATGAGTAACTTAGTTATCTGAGTATAACACTCAACAGTTTACCTTTCTGTTTCTCACATTACAAATTACACTACATTCAACTACTTCCATATTTTCTTGCATTTCAACTTATAAGTATAATGATATTTAAATTTCTAAACCAAAAGAGAACTAACAAAATAAGCCCAGATCGCACGTCCTCGAACTAGCCAACCGACTGAGAACAGCGTGTCAGTCTGATACCGGGTCATATTTACCCGACACATTCAAATTACATACCATTGTCTAACTTTCACCATTAAATAACATCAGATGTTCAGAAGATAAAAATAAAAGTAACGAGTTAACTATAATTGTAAATGGGTCCAAAAAGACCCGGTATCGTCTAGATGAGGGTGAAAGATGAATCGTGTGCGTGTGGTAGTACACGTTAAAATCGCTTGGTCCGATCGAAGGAATCCGCTAAAACAACCATAGCTTCGCCATGGTGTCCTTTGCTCGACACATAAAAAAGCTGCCGACAGTCATTTAAAAACGCGATACACCTTTACGAGGTCTACTTATACAGATATCTTAGTTACCCTGACGTGTCAGTATGCACACACATGTACACGTGCAAGCCTTGCGTGTGTATGATACATTGATACGTGTACAAGCATATGTACATGTACATCACGTGAATTTATTGCCGCTGAAACTGAGAAGAACTACGTACCTGGCTTGCGAATATGTATAGGTTCTCGTTTAGCTAATTTTTAATCGCCAGGGCCGTATTTCTTGTTTTCATGCCCTTTCTCATAGATACTATTTCTCGTTCGATAGTTTTGAATACTAATCGCTTTCTGAGGAACCTATGCCTTCCGAAATCAAACTGTTCATTGTAGTTTTGTTACACCATTTTGTTCGGTGTGGGTGGTAGCTTTGGGCACGTATGCAGGGTATTTACTTCTAAATTATTTACGAAGTTAGGAGTTTGGTCACTTTCAAATGAATACAGTAAGACGTTGAGATTTTGTTAATTCTGCATTGCATGATAACCACAATACCTTGATTGTTACAGTAGTAATGGATATGCATAGTCAGACGTAAATGCAGTAACAATAACAAAAACACCTCAAATTACAAATCAAACTTGAAAGAAACTGCAAATAAATTATCTTGCTCCTGTTTCATCTAGAAATAAATAATCGTATCCGTCACTAATTTTCATAAATCAAGGTAAGTACCGTTAATCCTTCGCATGATTTCACGAAATGAAGTATAGCAAACGTATCCCCAAAAGTTTCATCGGAGGTGTCGCGACATAATCGCATCACGTCCAGCATTGCGAAGCTTAAAAAGAATTTTTTTTTTATTAGCAAACGTACGAAACGGAATATCGTCGATCGGTAATGCTACATCGATACAAACAGAATGTTTGCACACGTCGAGAATGCAGCTGTTAATATTTCATCGATCTCTTTCCCGCCAGAGCGAAACAAAGTTTCGACGTCTGTTGGATCGTGTTTTTCATTTTGCTGCGAATCACGACTGCGTGATTTATGACTACCACTACTCATAATAAATAAACATTGCCCGTGTCCGTGTTTGTTTTACATTTTGAACAATTCGGACTGAAACAATTCTATTCTCGCGAGGCGAAAGAATTTTAAATCGAGCATCAAAATCGCGTTGTTTCGTGCAAAAACGTCGATGGTAAACGGTTGGATTACTGGAATAACAAATTTTGTTATATAATTTATCAGATAAATACAGGATGATTCACTTTACTGTGGAAGTTTAATATTTAAATTTAATCTACTTTCAGGTAATAAGTAAATATCGTAAAGTGAAAGTGAGTTTTGTTTGTCATCAGTGAGTTTTGGTTGTCTTTATCAACTGCGCATATGTTTAGTCTTCAAGGCCACAGTCAAGGTCATTCACAAATTTGAAGTTATAGCAATTGAACATGATGTAATTGAACAATATAATATACAATGAGTGGTATTGATTTTATAATCACGAGAATGTACAATAATTCACTAAAAGATACTTTAACAATTATATATTAATTTTTGAACGAATATACACAAGTATACAGTATACACTAACAGTATTTAACAATTACACAATTACACACTAACACAACAGTATTTAAGTAATTATAGAATCAAGTTTTGAACATCACAACGAGAAAACTCCAGGTGATCATATTTTGATAAAAAAAAATAACAAAAATGAATTATTACACTATATGTATGCCAACGTTGACTAAAAAAAAAAAACATTTTTTCATATAAGAGTTCGCAAGTTACATAGTCGGTGAATCATCTTGTACATGTTCGACACAAATTTAAAAAAGTAAAGGATCGATTCATATTTATTATAGATTATTATTCAGGTCACGTAGAAATACAAGTTTCGTGGACTGCCCGTCAAACGACAGTCACGTAAAAGCAAACCGATACATCACCCCGTAATAAGAAATATCAGTCCATTTTGAAAACCTTTTTTTTACCAGATGCGCGTTTTAAAGTAGAAGAATTTTAGGGACGGGGCTAAAGAAATGTGTATGTATACATAGGTCACGTAGAGGGATATTTCAATATGTTGCGAATTGAGAAAGAAAGAATTAAAGTTCAATATTTTTGAATACACTAGTTCTAGTTCCCACTCAAAACCTAGTTCCCAATCACACCAAATAAAATTAACCTACCTATACACCTGCAGAATTACAAATTCGATAATTCATCTAATCATTTAATACATAAAAAATACCCTAGCATACGTACCCGTTCACCACTCAATTAATCGCATGATTATAACTTGCTCGAAATTTTCCAACACGTTTCTTTCATTATTAAACTACATCATTGTAAGAATAAGCCACTCAGGGAAGACGATACTCCGAGAAACAAAGCGCGCACGTATCGATTCTTTCTTACATCGTTCACGATCTCGAAATAACAAATTTTCCAAACCTTTCTCGGTCCATTCGTTCACTGGCATCTCAGACGAGCTATGATCAGCAACAAAACGATGACGAAGAGACTGGAAGCAGAATGACGATCACCGGATCTAGAACTAGCACTGATCGCTGGTCTTTTCTTGCCGACTCTCATGGTTGGCACCGGTGTGGCGACTGATGGATAACCCATGTGTCCATTGATAGCGTTGTCCACGGACAATGGCTTGTTCTCCATTTTCTCCATTTCCGCCGATCCGTACACGATTTCATCTTCCTCGTCGTAGAAAGATGGCCGGGCTGCTGTCTGCGTCTTTGCGGGTCCCGAAATCTCTGAACAGAAAGATAGAAAATTAGATTCGCATAAATTTGTTAAAATTCCTATAAATAGGTATATTAATATTTATGTTAATTTTATGTTCATACTGATATTTTTGCTAGATACTATTGCATCAAATAGTAAAGTCTGTCAGACTTGTTACAAATTAAAGAATTCTTGCATATGAGTGCCTTGATCTAATAGTACAACCCAACATGTGATCTTAATACCCAATATGCGATCCTGATACCAATATGTGATTAGTAATAATATGTGATTCTGATTATAGTCATAAAGAAGGTACATTTGGTCGTACTGTTTCTGAGAGTTTGATTTCCATTGCAAATATTCTTTGCAATGATTTATGTATGACAATTATTGTATCAACATTATGACACCTCTATGAAACCTTGCTCTAGTTTTTAGAGAATATAGGTATAATTACATGTATCTGAGTTTGTACCAAATACCAAAAGTACCATACTATAAAAAATTGCATATCTCTTAAATACTGTCACAATATTATCACAACGAAGGATCTATTGAACCTACAGACTATTCAGACTAATTCTTTCATGTAAACTTATCCATCTAAATGACAGTATCAGAAGATAGGGAACAGATTAATCGGTTAGCTTATAGCAGAATATTTATCTAAATTCGATATTATTTCGCTATCGATCGTAGCGGATGAACGAGTCTTTGCGAGAGCTCTCGGAGATTGTTGCTCGTCGAGAAACTGATCGCTTTCTGATAGAAATAAGAAGCCTCGCTGCAAACACGTTCCTGTTTACAAGCATCCTCACTTTGCCACGGAAACCTCCAAGGATTTTCCCCGACATCAGAGAGTCTGCTTTCTTTCGGTCAATCCTCATTTTTTCTTGCATACGATCCTGGGAATCCTTCGATCGGATCAAAGCACTCGGGAGGAAACATAGACTCGAGATGCACTTTGGCTGAAGGGTCTCGCAAGCTCGTGTCCGCTTCGTAAATCGTTGCTACAGCCTCTCTCACGTCTTGGGAATCAATGTTGTTCGGTGACACCGGGATTTACTTATTTCCTGTACACCTTGTACGTATATTTTCGTTTATCGTGAAAGCTTTCGCGATGATTCACCGACGCGTTTCGTAAGAGATTGACTTTTCAACCTTGATCCGTCCTGAGAAACCTCTCCATTTTCACTCTGCGCGATCTGATCGCTATAATCGTAACATGTGGAATGTTTTTGAATTATGCAATTGATTAGAAGGGAAATGGGGGATTAGGGACGTGATGGATGTGGGACGACTGTTGTATTGTGGAAAGTTGGATAATATGGCGATGTGGAAAGGGAGTTTGGGGATTTAGGGATTTGGAAATTTAGGAACTTGAGAGCTTAGGTATTCGGGAATTTAGGGATTTGGAAATATAGGGATTTGGGAATTTAGGGATTTGGATCTTAGAAATTTGGGAACGTAGAAATTTGGGAATTTTAGAATTTGGAAACGTAGAAATTCAAAAATCTTGGAATTTGTGGATTTAAGGATTTAGGAACGTAGGAATTTGAGATCAAATAAATTTGGAAATTCTGTAAACATAAAAATTTGTTAACTTATAAATCTGGAAATCATTTTAAAATCTGCCCTAATACACAGTATTTCCAAATGAATACAAAACAAGAGTTCCACGTAATTTAAAAACCGCATTCTTAGTCAGCTCACAAAATGGTTCGCAAAGTAATTAAACAAACGATGAACACTCACCGTATAATCGTATGCTGCTCTCCACATCTCCGAGAGAATTCTTCGCCACGCATTTGTAAGTACCCACGTCTTGTTTTTGCAAATTGCGAATAGTTAGTATCATTCGCACCTCGAACTGTGATTTCACGAGTGCTTGCACGTCGTGTTGCTGGCTCGAGATTATCATTGCTGTATGAACAGAAAATTAAATTCTAGTTTTAACAAAATATCTAAACTCGAATTACATGTATCACTTAATACGGAGACAAGGAAAATTTTAGATATAGGTAAGCAAAATATAGATATTACTAGATCCCTAAATCCCTGGATCCCCAAATCTCTATATTGCCAAATCCTCAAACCCCTAAGCATCCAACTCACTAAATTCCCAAATCGCCAAATGCCCAACTCACTAAATTACCAGATCCCTAAATCCGTAAATTCGCAACTTCCTGAAGCCCTAATTTCCAAAATTCTCAAACCTCAAATCCCCAAATTCTGGTACTTCCAACGCCCCAAACGATCAAATCCCAAATTCCCCAAACCCCCAACATACCAAACTCCTAAATTCTCATGCATGCAATCTCCTAAATGTCCCTATCCATTACCAAATCTTCCGATCGGTAAATTTCTATTTCCTTAAATTCGCGAACTGCCGTGCAATAAACCGCGAGAGCATACTGAAATTGCAAATTGAAGGATGGCACCGAACGAATTCCGGCAAGATATTTCTTTCTGGTGCTCGTTATGTCCGGGCTTCGATTTAACAAACGTGCAATTTTCAGCGAAAGAAAAATCGACGCTGGCACACCGTTTCCGATGCGCGGGAATAAATATAAAATACAAGCGTACACACGACACCGTTGAATATTGCAAACGAGCCGAGGCATACGGAACGACGTATAAAAGTATGCGAAAATTCACTTCTTAAACGCGCGCCGAGTCTCCTTATTACAGTCTGAAACGTTCTCGTATACGTACATACTTACATACCTACACGCGACATATATGTACACGCGGCACAGAGAAAAAGGGGGCACAGGATTTTCCTGTGCGAGGTGAAAATTACATACGAATGCATTGGGACGAAGTGCTTCGCGGAAGTTGCGCTGAAGCGAAGGCATGTCTACTCGTGCAGGCTACAAACTGCTAGGAGAATATATTCGCGAACGGCCGAGAGTAATTCACTCTCGCATTTGTCTGCAACTTTTTTGCAGCCAACTTCAGCGCGGAAATATTAAACCTGTTAAGAAGAGAGGAACAGTTGTGTTTCTTCCGAACACCGTGAAATACGACCGATACGATTTAGCTAAACGTTCGTACGCTCACTTGCGTAAATATACTCATACTTTCAATAAACGGAGATTTTTGGAAGGAAATTATAGTCAATATTCTTCAAGTCGATTTGTAGTCTGTAAACGGTAGAAAATTTACGGAAATATTAAGCTGGGTTACGTAAGACCTGATATCTGGACGTCTCATAAATGTACCAACCCCTCATATTTTTGATGATGTGAGATTTTAGTAGGAAAATATCGTCGGTATTTCTTAAATACTAATTTAAGGAATAAATGATAAATTGTGTAAAATAATTTGCAGAAATATTAGCTGTATTACGTAAGACCTGATATCTGGACGTCTCATAAATGTATCAACCCTTCATATTCTCAGTAATCTGGGCTTGTGGTAGAAAATTATGGTCAATATTCCTTACATATTTTTTTGTGGTATACAATCAATTTTGAGAAAAAAATTAATGTATCAACATTGCTGGATTACATAAAACCTGATGTTTAAGCGTTGCATAAGTATACAATCCCCACATTTGCAATCATCTGAGTTTGCAATAATCCAAGGTAGGAAAATATAATAAAAATTCCCCAAATAATTTGTCATGTGTAAAGAATAAACTATGAAAAAAATTAACGTATTAACGTAAATAAGTTGGGTCAAATAAAGCCTGATATGAATAATTTTTAATTAACTAGATTTGTCTAAGCATGTCAAGTGATTGAACATCGTTGATGAACGTCAACTGTTAACTGTTCGTCTTTTACGTGGTATCGATCGTTGTATGGTATCGATTTCCTAGAGGGATAAACGATTCGAAATTACATTAATCTGAGTGGTGTAGTTTCGAACGCAACTCGAGCGTAATTTTTAAATGAATTAGTACGGGAACACTGCACAATGTAATTATTCTTGTTTGCATTTAACAGCGAGTGATCAATACAACCGCACATTACCAGATTACATTGAGCATTAATCGTATTTTGATGTATTACACCGACGTTATCGTTTCGTAATAATTACCTTACAACGATCCGTCTACCGTTTTAATAAATGTAGGCGCAAACGGTGAAATAGGTAAATCGATTATTTACTGAATTTTTTGTTTAAAAAATGTGTCTACGCTGGTTAAAAATATTGGCAAATTAATTGTATATAATTTTAGTCAATTTTATTTTTCTGTGGTCAATTTAATCGAAATCAATGTGATCACAATTAATAGAAATCAATTTAATCAATATCGATGTGATCATAATTAATACAAATCAATGTAACTGACATCAATGTTATTATAATCAAAGTCGATGCAGTTATAAATTTTTATAATAAACGTAATTGAAATCAGTACAATTATAAAACATTAATTACTGTATACATTTTTATATCCTCAATTAGTACCTTAAATCAGTTACAAATGATACAGTTTCCACTACAAATGTTAACTGACTTGTCAGAGTTAAAAATAAAAAAATATTTCTTAATACGAAAAAAGATTAATTTATCTCCGCGACTAAATCTCGATTATTGATCATAAATTCAAATTTATAAGAGCAAACATTTTTCGCTTCTTTCATAATGCTCGGATAAAAACACCGTCCGTGCTAAATGGACAGTAAATCGCAGGAGCAAACATTTCGAAAATATTCGTATTTCCTCATTATATTAAACCAGAAAACAAATTTGTATGTACCGCTGCATTTGTTCGCATGAAAGCAACATTTATTTCTGCGGCACAATTATATTTTATTGGTCCAATGATACGTAACGTGAATAATTTATTGAGACCATGTATGAATGTAGAGGACTGAGCAATCATAATCCAATTTGGGCAGTAAAGACATCATTTCTTTCGAAATATAAAAATAAATATACGTGTAGGTAATATAAAATATAGGGTATAATGATTATTGGAATTACATATAAGTATGAAGAATTGAACTATCATAATTTTAGTAAAATATCACTTTCGAAGCATAAAAAAATATGAAAGTATATTATACGTATATGTGTAGATAAAACGTAACATGTACATGAAACCAATATAAATTGTAAGAATAATGAAAGTTGTAAATTTCTGAATTTATAAAGTTCTAAATTTCTGTATAAGTACCAAGTACCAAGTTTGCTTAAAAATTGAACAAAAATACCTAAATACGTAACTAATAGGGCTAATATTGATTTTCGAAGGTAAAGATATTTACGAATTTTGTAAGAAAGCTGGAAGAAAATTGTCAGGTAGCCTTCGAAGGAAAATGAAACGATCCTTAAACAGATTGTGTCGTCCAGAAGTGACACGTAAGGGAAAAAAAGGGGAAGATGTACGATCGAAGGAGTAAAAGCGTACGTGCCAGGATTGCGGAGGATTCGCATGAAACTGTAGGGCAAGTGGACGAGAGGAAGATCCTTACCGTTATCCTTGACCCAATAATTAATCGACTTCGGCGAAGCCTCGACAAAACATTCCAGGA
The DNA here is from genome assembly GCA_945859595.2 of Megachile willughbiella. Classification (NCBI taxonomy): domain Eukaryota; kingdom Metazoa; phylum Arthropoda; class Insecta; order Hymenoptera; family Megachilidae; genus Megachile; species Megachile willughbiella. The sequence goes on along the minus strand of OX243805.1, from coordinate 7,759,332 downwards.
CCACGTCTGTACCCAGAGGAGCTCCTACCAGTTGATTAGGTACATGAATTACCGGCGAGACTGTGAAACAGAATTCCAGATAGGGGTTTGCAGTCGAACAACAGTCGAGTGTTTCCTCTCGTTCGTGCAAAGGGAAATCGATAGATTATTGCCGATAGCAATCACTATTACTCACAATGAACGTTGATAAAAATACGTTTGCTGACCGCCGGTGGTACACCGTTGCTGGCGATACAAAGATATACTCCCATCTCGTTCCGAGAGATCTTCGTCATGTTCAATTCTTCGCCTTGGAACTCCGCTACGGAAGTCACTGAAACAGGAAATATTTTCTATAAGATATTTCATTTTGAAATATATTTCATATATTTGTTTTCATATTAGACCGTAGAATATTGTTCAACGTATCGAAGATTGTTTGTAATTTACTAGATTTGCTCGATTTATTAAATTTTTTCAAATTATTCAAGTTACTGAAGTTGCTCGATTTTCTCCTTTTACTCAATTCACTTAATTTGCTCAATTTTCTCAATGTGCTGCAGTTACTAAATTTTTTCTATTTTTCCAACTTCTTCAATTTTTTCAATTTAATTAATATGTTAAATTCACTCAATTTAATGAGTGAATATGTCAATGTAACTTTTCTACAAATTGTGAATATGTCAATTTAATTTTTCAACAAATTGTGTGTATCAATTTAATTTTCGCACAAATCTTCGAACTTTTCCTTTAAATTCAGCGAAAAAGTAAAAGAAGTTAACGTAATGAACCGCGTAGCACAGTTTAATAATATTTTAAGTTTTTTAGCGCAAAACATTCGAGCTGTCGCGAGCCAGGCAAGCTTTAACTTTGAATTTTACGGTCCTTGTAACAGAGTCGACGCGAAGTGAAGCTTTTAAATAAAGTTCTTTGTTCCTGATAAAATGTTGTAGATTTAAAATAGCTTTCGCGTACGGTTTAATGTTAACACAAATAAAAAAATATTACTTTAATTTTCTTGAATTATGTATAGAAAAATTAATTGATTTCCTCTATTTTGTTTCGTTAATAAGTTTAAAACTGATTTAGAAATTTAGCCATAATTTATATAACATATAATAAAGCCATATATCACATATCATACAACACATGTCATGTACCATATACCATATATCATATATCATATATCACATGTCATATATCATGTATCATATGCCATAAGCCGTATAACATATATCGTATATCGTGTATCATATATCGTATAGATTTATTACTTAAATTTTTTAAGTAATTTCTTCAACTTTTTAGACTTCTCTTTAAGTTGAATTAAAAAGTAACAAAGCTTGTATTCGAAATAAAGAATAAGAAACGTCCTCGTTGCTTATGGAATTATTGATTTATTATGCAAAGGAAATTATATTCCTTAAATCGACTAAAATGAGACGAAATTTATTGCCACCAATAAAATCAATTATTTCTTCGTTTAATGCGAGCCATTTGGAAGATGAAGAAATTTTTATGACCAATCGTAAAACTATGAGAAATTTTAGTACCCGTCAAACTCCACTATTGTTAAATTATTTTAATAATAAATACAGCATTCTAGTTTCTAATGTATCGGTAAAAATATTCGGAGATACGAAATTGGAAATTTGGAATTTGGAAAATTAAATTTTGGAAAGTTAAGAATTTGGAAATTTAGGAATTGGATGTTTGAAAAATTGAGAGTTTGGAAATTTCGAAAGATAAAATCTTTGGAAATCTAACAATTGGATGTTCCAAAATGTAAGAGTTTAGGTATTCGAAAATTTTGAAATATAAAAACTAAAAAATTTAGAAATACAAAAATATCAAATCCTCTCATTTCTCATTCCCAAATGTTCAAATTCAATAATTCCACTCAGACAGATTCTACAATTCATTTTGCAGTTCACTGTAAAATATTAATTAAAACTACTACATCGCATAAATCATCAATTATTATAAATAACATAATGAGTAGAATCGTTAAAATTTATGCTTGCACAATATTACAGAAATTCTCGTAAGTTGTTTAGTTTCCAGTGACAGCATTAAAAGTAATTGTTTGTTTCGCAACGACGTTGTTTACGGTTTAAGCGGAAAACGTCTGTTTCCCGAGAAATCGGTGTTGCTGCACTTTTGTAATTACCAGTGTTGCTTTTCGAATCTGTAGCGTAACACGGCTCCGCTGGGAAGTTAAGCGAAACCCGATGATTTATGATTTACAAACTCATTAATTAGCGATCTCTCTGTTGGAACGGGGCTAGAAAGCAGTTCGACGGATTTACGAAACTTTGTTTTTAAGGCACTAGTTTTCTAGGAAATTCACAAGCAATTTTGGCGAACGAAAAAAACGCATTCATACGCAATATCCTCCAATTTTTATAAATTACTTCCCTTTTTGTACTGTAACGAGATGAAATAAACAATTACGAACAATTTTCACTTTGTACAACATCTAACGAGATACGAGTGAATGTTCGAAAATAATTGCGTCATGTTTTAATTACACCGCTTTAATTACTGAAGGATGAACATTTGACAATTTTTCGAAAGTTGTGCAAAATAATGTCCCCTATAATAAGTAATTATTGACGTAGCAAATTATGAACAAAGATGAAAGGGTACCAGGTGTACCAGTTAATTTCTGCATAAGAGAGCACTAGAAGGGTATGTTCGGAGTGTAAGCTTTCGTGATATTTACCTTTGAAAACACCATCAAGTTTTATTCCCTTTCACAAAGGAATTTCTCTCAGAAGAAATCAAAGAATTCGATGTAACAAATAAGATGTAATTCATACAACAAGGAACGTTACTGCCATAAAGATTGAAAATTAAATTTGCTTTCGTTAGTCAGGCTTTACGTCGGCAAATAAATTAATTACCGTAACGGAACGACGACGCTTGTTTGAACAATAAAGCGCACATAACGTTGTTTTCGTAATTAATTCTTCTGGAGAACGACAAATTAGATCGAAAGAGTCATGTACCTTCGCGTATTTTAATAATGAAAATTTCCACGAAACAACGAGAAACTTAACCAGCACTGTTAACAAAACTTTCTACTCTCGTTGTTAATGAAACTGCGAGAGCACAGTTTACTTTGGTTGAAAGATCGTATTACTCTCTGCTCTAATGTAATTGAATAAGAAATTATGAGTTCTGCGGGCGACGCTCGTATTCCGAAATTTTCGGAAAATCGATACTGGTTTCGTTCGAGATACGCTAAGAATATGCGTTTCTTGGCAATATTCTCGAACAGAACTAATCCTATTAAAACGCTACATTTATCTTACTAAATTTTTCCATTCTTATTTTTCTACTTAATGGTTCTGTTCTGTGTAATTGAAAACTTTGAGAAATAGAAATTTAAAAAAAATATTTTAAAATAGCCCAATCCTTCGTGAATAAAACAAAACAAAATTTAGCTAAATCGGTTGAGTAGTTTCTGAGCAAAAAATTCGTAAGTGACGCCTATTTTCGCAAAAATTGAAAACTTTGAAGGCTTGTTATTCCTTAACAAATTCGAAACAGGCGAAATTTTTTATCGAAGACAGATTCGCAAATTAACAAATCCACATATTTGTATTTTTCCACACAAGAGAAGTCTGTCCCCTTTTTACCACATTAATATATCAATAAATCCTATACTTACAAATCATGAAAATGTTAAAAATGCTCTCCTCAAGAATTTACATATTTACCCTTAAAGACTTCCTACAAGAAGCAGCGACCTAATGCCAGAGTAAATTTTGAAAGTACCACTGACACTCATTTTTATCGTAACAATTTCTCGAAGCAACCGCGCAGCACATTAAATCGAAATCTTACGGCAATTAAACTGCAGCTCTCGTAGTCGGGTGTCGCAACTTTTCCCCCTTCGCGATATCCAATAATTATCGCCATTGTAGGCCAACAATAAGCTATCCCCTTGGCGCGCAGCTACGGTCGCTGCACTTAGCACGTGTTGCAAGGGTTGCACTCGTACACATACACACGTATACACACAAAGAGAGAGAGAGAGAGACGTCGCGACGTCGACGTCGCACCGAAATTTACCCGCTATTAGTAACACCATGCTGAAGCGAATACTAAATACGTCGTTTAGTCTGAAACACCGACATGCGAGGGTAACTCCGGCATGCTACGTTTCTGTCCATCAGGTATTCCACAATTTCACGAACGCTATCCGATCGTTTTCAACGCAGCGACGGGACGCTACGTCCGACGATTTCGTTTTACGCGTGTGTGCAGGGACGTCGCGACGAAAAGCGTCGGTAGTTAAGCGACATTTGAAGAGCGTAATGGAGTTGCATGAATGGGTGATATTGTTAAAGAACGGTCCGCGTCCAGGGAATCATCCTTCCCTTTTTAGTTTCGCCCGATGAATGCCCGATGTTTGATTTCGTGACGCTTCCTCGAACGGCTTGTTTGCCTTTCGTTTTAATTTACTTTACCTTGCTTCGCGATTTTAACACTTGGACGGTTTTTTTCTGCGTCCTCCATTTTCGGGCATTTTTTTAACAGAATTTAATAAACATCGCAAAAGCTGTACATCACCGTTCTTTTAGGAGTCATAAAGTGAATTCATTTTTCATTTGGGCACAAACACGTGCTGAGATTTAACAGACATATCAAAATATGCTTGTGTCGGACGATCAATATATTATATCAATATTTCACGGTTTCAATGTTTCCGTATCTCACAACCGAACTAACCAGGTCCATCTTTTTTATTATTCAGTTTTTATCGATTTTTGTGCAAGTCTATAGTTTTTCTGGTTTATAAAAAATAACTGCGGGGATGTTCTTTTGTGGTCTTAATTGAACACTGTACTGATGTCTATATGAAAAGTGATAAAAGATCAATCGAGGGAATAATTGCTACGTAATAATATTAATAACAATTACTACTTCATAAAACATTATATTAATATCAATATGAAAACTGATAGAAGACAGCAATCATTTAAATAATAATTGCAATGTACACTAATAATGTTAATAACAATTACTACTCCATAAAACATTATATTAATATCAATATGAAAACTGATAGAAGACAGCAATCATTTAAATAATAATTGCAATGTACATTAACAATATTAATAACAATTACTACTCCATAAAACATTATATTAATATCAATATGAAAACTGATAAAAGACAGCAATCATTTAAATAATAATTGCAATATATGATATATTAATAACAGTTGTCAATAAAAAAACAGTGTAAACAATAAACAAATATGAATGCAAGAAGATAATGCAGAAATCAGTGATGCAATTTCTTAATTATAAAACATTTATTCATAGATCAAAAGCACTAGAACTACCCCCAGCAAATGCACACTTTTAAATTGCAAATAAATAAATAAATACTGAAGCATGAAGTAATAACCATTTTTTATCTCAAAAAAACAACAAAATTTTGAGATATAAAGTATGAAAACTGAAACCAGTGTTCTAGTGTTAAAATAGTAACCAGTGTAAAAAAAGGTAGAAAAAAAGCAATGGTGTAATGTTCTTACCGAAAGAAATTTTCTACTAAAACTTACTAATTAAAAGTTGTCTAATTAAAAATTTGTTTAGATTAGAAAAGATAAAAATAATGAGAATTAAAAATTGCAGAGAAAATTGGGGAGCTTATATTCTAAAAGAAAAGCAAGGAAATGTACCCTAAATTAGAGTATACAATTATCTCCCCTCGAATTTAATGAATATGACAAACATTGCAGACCTTACAGTGCGCACGTTCGTAAACAGCAGCAATATTCTGAGAGACGGGTGCGAACGTGACCCGTAAAAAACAGGAGCCATATCGATTGCCGAGAGGTTGCACAAAAGTGTTGCTTAACAATCTTCGGAAAGTTACGATTCGCCGGGGGCGGTTCGCGAAATAAGGAAATGAAAATAGCCGACGAATCATGGACCGCGTGTCGAGGAAAGCATAATTGTATATTCCACGTTACATCGACGCGAGTGTATCTATATTAAATCTTACCGTGAGACTTCTGGTTCAAGGCGTTTGCTGCAAATGGCTTCCGAATTATAATGTTCTTCCCGTCTTCTCTGCGCCACAACACGCGGGGCGGCGGTACGCCTCTTGCACGGCACGTTAACTTCACCTGTACGTGTTATGAAACCAGAATTATACACAGAATCGAAAGTTCGTTATTTACCGGGTCACGTATAAATATGTTTGGAAAAATTAGAGCCTGCGAACCCGCGGGAGAAACGTACATGTTTTGAAACCGAGGGCTACGTGAGAGTTGCGGTAAATGATATGTGGATGTAATGGTCCAATTGAGACTCTTAACACTAGAACTTAAATTGAAAATGAAGTGAAATAGGTAGATATTTAAGTATCAACCAGCATGTTTGTCTCGAAATGTGACAGACATGTATGTACAAATATAAGTTTTCAATTTTGTATAAAAAAATTGAATAAAATTGTCGGTATGAAGTATTTTAAAAAATATGAAGAATATTATGCAATATGAACGACGCGAAATTAACGTGATAACTCGAAATCTTGCAACAGCAGCTATGGTACGTCATGCAATCTCAAAATGCTGACCAGAAGGTTCAGCATTTCACGAACTGACTCTCATGAATCACGAGTTATTCAATGATTACACACGTACACGGTGAATTTGCGGTACTCATATTATTGCTGAAGCATGTCGATGTTGAGTGACACGTTCTACTTCAATTATAAACTAGCAGGGCAGCGCTAAAAGATCGCAATCAGTTTCGAAGGTTGTACGCAACTGTCTGTAGGAATACTAAATCAAAATAAATTGTACGAATACTACATAGAAAAAAAAATTAACTGTCTGCACGAATATTAAAAAAAAATAAATTGTACAAATACCAGATAGAAAAAATAATAAATAAAAAGAATGAACTGTCTGAATATTAAATAAAAATAAATTGTACGAATACCAGATAAAAAGAATTTAAAAAGAAAATTAATCACAGTGAGTAAATAACAATGACAAAATTTTGCAGCAGGTTCGTCTAAAGTCAATATAGAATTTTATCTAAACTTCATTCACGAATTGAAGAACCAATAGAAATCGGTAAACAATTTTTCTATGTTTTATCGGTCTCTCCTTTTGTATCGCGTGAGTAATAACAACACGAATGGTCGTTCTCAATTCAACGACAGTGAATTAAACGAAGCAAGCCAGTAACTCAGGAACAATCGCATTCGCTGCTTGAACGAATGAACCTCGTACCGCTCGGTTTTCCGCGTAAAAGATATTCGAGTGTTGAAGTGTGTGCTGAGAGAAAACGTAGCAACGGAAAGAAGGACTCTAGAGACCCGAGAAGTTGCCATCAGAGTGCTTCGACAATTCTCTGGCGCACGTAAGTGACAAATGTACTGTTTTATACCTATGAATATGTTTGTCCTACATGCGAGTTCACGCTTCATACTTGAAAATACAAACTTATACTCTCGAAGAAAACGACAACTTTTAAATCTTTGTATTCTTCCAATTTATAAAGAGAATTCTGGTAATTATGAACGAGGACAGAAACTTGTGAGTAATGGTAACACAAATTTTGGTTAAATACCGCAATTAATGATAATTTCAAAATAGTAAGTAATGATAACTTAAAAACAATATTATACCTCTTAATTACAACTTAAAACCAGTAATAAAAGGTAGGTATTAATGATAAGTTAAAAACAGTATTGGAGTACTTAAATAATAATGTAGAAGATACGTAAACAAATAACTCGGTTTAAATCTCCCGCGCATCGATCGCGATCGCCATATTATTTCTGCTTGCGTCCTCAGATGTGGACTCACCATCTTTTTGTTCCTTTTAATTTGTTCTCTGTACATTGTTTTTCTTTTATGTTGGTTAAAGCACATAGTATCTGTTTATTTAAATCAACGAAACTTTAAAGAACAAAATTGCAGTCATATATTAAAATAAAGAGAATAGATTGCGATGATAATTAGAAAGTTCTTACATGAGATTCACATGGAGAGCATTTAGGAAATCGATAAATATTTCTTTCTAGTGTCATGGTTTAATCGTTTGGATTCTTTTTAAATACTTCTATATTTATTTATTTACTAAAATTAATGTTAAAAGCTAAGAACAGGATAAATATAATATAAACTACATCCTTCATAAAAGTATATTTCCTAAAATAAAAATGGCGTTTTAAGAACTTTTACAATTCTAAAATGGTTTGAATAGAAATCGTAAATTTTTGCTACGATTAAATTTAAATGATATATAAAACTGTGGAAACATATCGAAAGTTACATAGTGGTTATCAAATACAAACATTTTATTTGCAGCGTACCGGTAACCAAATTTTTCCACGAGTAATAAAGTCAGAGAATAGAGCAACAAACGATCGGAATAATTAAACCGTAGCATAAAAACGCAAACGCAAAACAAACGTTCAAGAACGACAGTGGTTATACGAGAACAAAAGAGTTGAAGGTTCGAATAATTGAGGTACCCCCGTAATTTAATTCTGTCGATCGACCGAACAAGATAAAGTTCCCTCTATTGGCTTAAAGAATATCGAGGGTACGGTTGATCAAATCGTAATCAATTTACCATTGAACAACCGTAGACGGTCGATCTACCGGTGTCACGGGACAACAAAAACAAAAATCGTAGAGTTCGATCAACGTGAACAACGTTGCTAATCCGGAATATAATCGAGCAAGGATTTCGTTCGTTTCCGCCGATGAGCTCTCCGGCCATATTAAAAAAGGAGAACAAAACGTTCGACATTTTACGTCGATAGTTGGCCACAGGATTTTATCGTTATTTTTATCGGAGAGGCAAAGGACAAAAAAGGCGAGCAGGGAACATTGAACGAACAGATTTTCCTAGCAAGCGACGCGAAAGGCTCGTTTTCTCGATCTCGTCGTTTCGCGGGATCTCGCCGAACGAGCTTATCAATTTTAAATTAAGGACACAGATAGGCTCCGCGGGGCTGGATATCCTAAATGCGAGATGACACGGGAAACGAGTTTCAAAGTTTTAGTCCTGGTCGCATTGAAATTCAGATAAAGTAGAGAACGTATCGTGTGGCCGGGGGTGGAAAAGGAGAATCTAAACGGGCAACGAGATTTTTATAAACACGCGGAAATCGCGCGGGCTACGTGCCATTAATATTAGGTACCCAAGAAACTTCCTTCCGTTTCTGCGTTTTCCATTTGCCAAATAGATAATGGGCACGTTCCAACGTGGAATGCTATTCAAATTATAATGCAAAGAATATTTCACTATTAACCACGGTTTCAGGATTAAATGATGGCTTTCGAGTCTTTTATTCCGTTCAAATATTTTTACTGAAAGACTATCTTTCAGTGGATTGAGACGGAGAACCATTCCATTTCACTTTTCAATTATTTACGATATTTTTTTATTAGAACCATAAATACCTTCTGCGTTACCTAAAAACCAGTATGTACATGGTGATTTAAAAATATAGGAACCTAGAAATCTAGCGATCTACAGACATAAGTAGTCCGGGGATGTGGTAATGCAGAAGTTGGGTGAATATACGGTTCGATGTATGACACACGCACTATCGTTCAAATGAAAAAATATCGCTCGATACGTTTTATATGTTCAGTCAATCGAACATTGGATTGGCGAGGATTGAAATTGAAACTTCCATTTTTAATAACACTAACTCCGAACGAGTCGTGAACGTCACGGTGACGAAGTATTGGGCTAACATCGTTGTCGTTGATGTATAGGACACTTTTTGCTCTTGTGAAATTAACCGGTTTAATTTGATTTCACGAGTTCCCTAATGTAGCATTATTCCGCTTCTTTAATCAGCGGTACATTTTGATTGAAACATTAAATTGAAATTGTATTTTCTTTTAATTATATCCCCTCGGAGATACGGCGTGTGTAAAACTGTATTTAATGAAATTCGCGAGAAATTCAAAGGGGAAATCAATATTAGTCCGTGCGAAAACCATTTTTCTCGAAATTCAAATAACCATCTCATAAACCGCGGTTCATTAAAAGTTACATGGAAAAATAACGAAAAAAGGGCGTCGCGAAGTTTGATGAAGTAATTATGCTAAAATCACACAAAAAATTTTGTCATTCCGGAACTTTTCAACAATCGAAAAATATACCTCGTTCCTGTTTCGGGAGAATAATATCAACACCGATCGATGAATTATAAGTACCGATGATAACCCATGATTGACCAGTGAAAACAAATGCTAGGGTGAACCTCTTCACGTGATCTAAGGATCTAGGGATATTGTGATTTAAGCATATAGAGATACAGGGATATTGGGATGTGGAGACATTGGGATTTGGGGACACTGGGATGTATTGGTATTGGAATCTGGGGATATTGAGATTTGGGGATATCGGTATCTAACAATATTAGGATCTAGAGATATTGTAACCTAGAGCTATTGGTATCTAAGAGTATTATGATTTAGGGATAATGGAATCTAGGGATAATGGAATTTGGGGATATTGGGGTCTAGGGATATTGGTATCTGGGGAAATTAGTATCTAGGAATATTGAGATCTCGGAATATTGGAATCTAAGGATAATGGAATCTAGGGATATTGTAGTCTAGGGATAATGGAATCTGGGGATATTGGGGTCTAGGGATATTGGTATCTGGGGAAATTAGTATCTAGGAATATTGAGATCTAGGGATAATGGAATCTAGGGATATTGGTATCTGGAGTAATTGGTATCTAGGAATATTGAGGTCTAGGGATATTGGTATCTAGGGATATTGGAGCCCAGGGATATCAGAATCTAGGGATATTGGGACCCAGGAATATCAGAATCTAGGGATATCGGGATCCAGGAATATCAGTATCTAGGGATATTCAGAATCAGAAATATTAATATCTAGGGATATTAGAATCTAGGTATACTAAGATCTGGGGATATTGTAATCTAGGGATATTGGTATTTAAAGATATTGGAATCTAGGAATATAAGAATATTGTAATCTAGAGATATTGAGATCTAGGGATATTGGAATATAGAGATAACGAAATCTAAGGATATTTGAATTTGGTGAATTACACATCTCTACATCAGGGATGTTGAAATTTTTAAATGTTGAGATATAAGGATGGTGGGATCTAGGGATATTGAGATTTTGGAGTTAGTGATATTCTTGTAAATTTTAACCAAATGTAGCCGTAGCTCTTCTAAACAGATGCGTCAATCTCTTCATGCGGCAACTCGTGGATTGTCATCGGTATTTTGAAATAAAAGCGTTTCGCGAACGAATTGAAAATTTTCATGAATTTACATTTCCAATATTTTATTCGGAAATTTATGGCAACTCCGCAAATTTCTGACGATTCATTCTCCCGTAACTAATTTTAAAGTTTTGCCAAGTTCCCTTACAAACTTGTTACATGAACTTTCTTGCAACGCGCATACATCATTCCGAATTCTGTGGTTCGAATTTTGTTCGTAAAATCTCGCGGCGCTAACGAGTAAAAATGATTCGATAAATATTTCGACTAGAAAGTGCAGCGTCGTGATTGAAAGAAATTCGGTGGAAAAGGGTTTCTCGAGGAATTTCGCCGACGATTCGCAAAGGTAATATTCGTTGCATTTCAGCCCTGATAAGAAAACCAGGAAAAGGGAAATATTTACACATTATGTAAGACGTATGTCTCGAAAACGACGGCACCGTGATACGTACACGTGCAACAGGTTATTGAGACGTTTTAGCAATATTCGGAGGATTTTCTCTTTCATAACGTTGTGGTTCAAATCTATACGGACGTAAATCGTGAAATAGTTAAACCTCTGTTTCTTCTTTTATATCTTTTTTTAAAGTTATTGGACAGTTGCTTAAATTGAAGGAATATTTCATGAATCTTTTTATTTCACATAAGAGATATAGTTAGAAATTTGTGAAACATGAATGCTTAATGGTATTAAAATATTATTAAAATTGTTAGCTATAGTTACAGGTAATAATAACTAAGTTTGAAAATATTTAATTTCCAAATTTTTAAATCCTCAAATTTCCTATTTTCCAAATTTCTCATTTTCCAGATTTCTAAATGACCAAATTTCTCATTGTTCAAACGTTTAGTTTCTAATTTCCCATTTTCCAAAATTCCCATTTCCCAAATTTCCCATTACCCAAATTTCCCATTTCCCAAATTTCCCATTTTCCAAAAATCCCATTTCCCAAATTTCCCATTTTCCGAATTTCCCATTACCCAATTTTCCCATTTTCCGAATTTCTCTTTTCCCAAATTTCCAATTTTCCCCACTTCCAATTGTCCAAATTTCTCATTTTCCAATTTCCCACTTCCCAGTTTACCAATTTTCCAATTCCCATTTCCCAAATTTCTCACTTCCAAAATTTTCCATTTTCGAAATTTCCCATTATCTAAAATTTCCATTTCCCAAATTTCTCATATTCCAAATTTCCCATTTTCCGAATTTCCCATTTCCCAAATTTCCCATTTTCTAGATTTCCAAATCCCCCCAATTCAATTCACTAATGAAATTTTACAAAACAAAAGTAATTGTCACATAATACAGTACATTCTGTAACTAGTAGACAATTTCACATTACCTGTAATGTGACAAGTGTAATTTACACAATTAGCAATTAATTAAGTGTAAAATATTACCTGTCCTCCTTCGCGTACCATGACATCACTCGAAGTCTCTTCGGCAATAAAATCTGGCGGTACAACGATCGACAGCATGCCTGTCTGAAAGCAGAAAAACACAATACATTACTTCCCAATAGTAAGAAAACTCGAAAAATCGTGAAAAATAACCGGGATCGCAAAAGTATCGTTTCCAGCTGAAAAGCCACGGTAGAATTACAGCAGAGGGGTAAAGGGTTGCGCCTTACACCCTGCAGAACAGTATTTCAACAGGCGTGCCAAAACTCGTCCCACACTGGATATATTTTCCGGTACGCACTGGAACCAGCCAGAATTTAATGTTAATGATACGCTTAACGGCTGCACAATGCATCAAGTAAATTTCCTTTCTTACCGAATCTCTAAATTATGTCCGTACACATTACTCTATTCGCGAGCAGGACTGAATAACGTAAGAGCCCCTAAATCCTGGCTGTATTTCGTTCCCTTTAACCTCTCTGCAGGGCAGCAACAACATATCACGGGGTTATAAAGGGTGGCGATGAGCTGCCGTGAATTTTCATTAATTAACGACAAACCACCAGACGATAATAATTAGTAACGCCCGAACGAACATCAAACGTTGTTAAGTTTCTTAACGGTGGAACCTTGAGTGAGTTGTTTGTCAAGTTCGCGAGATGAAATTTGACTAATACAATTTTATGCCTAACTTCATCTTTTCATTTCATCTCTTAATCTGTCTCAGCATTTAGAACCCTGAAAAGATACTTTCTTTTTTCGACAAATAATTTGACTACATTTGCAGTATAGGTCACATATGACCACCATGTCTATCGACGTGTTAAGAATAAGATTACTTAATCTTTCAATTTCGTCTCTTAATCTATCATTATATCACTGTCCCAACTTCCAAAACCTCCAAAAGTTTCTTTCGATTTCATTTTTCTTGTAAATAATTTATTTCGTTAAATTTGCAGCATAGGTCACATATGACCACCAGGATCAATAACGAGATAAGGACAAAATTACTTAATCTTCAATTTCACCTTCCTTTTAATATGTTAATGTATACCATTTGGAGTCCTCAAAAGTTACTTCCGATTGTTTTTCCTGTAAAAAATAAGCAGAGTAACATAGGTCACATGTGACCACCATCAGTTTCCTGAACTCAAATTTCCCAAATTTAAATTCTGAATTTAAGAATTCGATATTTTGTAATTGTGTAAATTAACCAATAAGAAATGAAAAAATTGCTAATGTAATATTGTCTTTTGCCCCCGTGTAATTTCCCCTTCAGAAGTTTCCCTATGTTCTCGCTTAGTACGTTTTCTCCGAGTTTCCCCTTTTTTCCTTCAGGATGGGTTAAATCACCGTGGAACTGCTCGTTCATTAGGCATTTTTCGCACGATTTCGTATTCAGATACGAGATTCGAGCAGCAGACTTTCAATGAGGGATAATCTCGTTTTGACGCGAAAGCACACTTTTCTTGGACACGTTTTGTTCTTTCTTACGTTACATAACTTCGTATACTTGAGGTACGTTGATTGATTTTGAAAAAGTTTGATCAGGTTCCTCGAACTTCATTCCTTGGGTGGAATAAAGGAAAATATACATATACGCGATTCAAACGGGGAGATTGCAAGAAAAATTTCTCCAATTTCAAGTTGCTGAAGTGCCCAAATCTTAAAACCTTGAAATCACCAAATCCTCATATCTCCAAATTCTCAAATTCAAAAATTTCCAAATCTCCGAATCCCAAAATTCCAACAATCCTACACTCTCTAACCCTTCCCCATCCTAAAATCCCTATATTCTCGAAAGTCCAAATACTTTCCACAAGTATGAAAATATTCAGGAATGTCTCCACATCCCGTTTCAATAAAAAGCTAACCATGGAACAATACAGAAATGATCGGATCGTTTCTCCATTAACGATATCCAGTGGCGCATTATCAAACAGCGAAGCATTGGCAACTACCCCGCAAGAAATTGGCGCAACTCCGCAACGAGGAATCTCGTAACGATCGCGAAGTTCTAAACAACGCATTCAAGAATCCGCGCACGAGTCGTGTGGCTCGAGATGCTCCAAGACAAGCGGTGCAAGCACCGCTTATCAGCAAACAAGCTGCCATTATTTAGCGTAGCGTCATAATTCCCCGCGAATAGGGCTGGAAGCAGGGATTCGGAGTTGAGTCTGCGTCAGGACTTTTCCAGCCGGTCATACGTCAAACCACGTAACGTCAGAAGGACTTGGCCCAAACCTTAATATCTTTCCACTCCACTTACGGGTTTAAGGGAGTCAGCTTTAACAGTCGGCAGAAGGTGTACAGGCAGCCACCTGCTCGGAAGCTTGCGCCCGTAATTACGAGGATGTAATCTACGCTACGACGAAACTTCAATCGTTATAACCGAGTTGTCTCGCAAGTCACCGAACTGCTTAAAACAGTCCCGACGAATATGTACGTCGCTGCGAACGTGTCTCTATGTTCCGCCCCTTGCTACCCTCGTGTCCTTTATCCTTGCCGCGTGACACTTCGGTGACAGATAGACACGTGCCTGAACACGTAAACTTGCCGGTGTCACCGGTGAATTATGAAACCCCTGGCTCCGTTCCATAAATTAATTATTGCCTACTTGGAAATGATTCTATCCGGCTGGGATGCTGGCGTATTCGCCAGCGCTGATCGGACCGCCGTTTGATCGATCGATTTGTTTAGACGCCACCACTTGTAGTCGCTTTTTCATTCCTTTTGTCTGAGAACGACGTGTGTATGCGTCAATGCAGGTCGAATATTAATGGCAAAATCTCGAGGTGCATTCATGCATCCACTTGGGGGATGTGAATTCGTGTGATCGTATTGGTGTATTGGTACATCCACACTGGTGAATATGTGTTGATGCAATTGCGTTGGTGCACATGTTTTGGTACATGCACATGGGTACATATGTTTTGGTACACTCACATTGGTGCATATCTATTGTTACATCCATATTGGTGAATGTGTATACATGTCACGATGAATCATATGTAAGTATGATTTAAGAAGCTTAAAGTGATAAAAATTGAGAAATTTATTTTCAGTTTTAAATAATATTTCACAGTAAATAAGACCGAGGTTTTCATATATACTATTATAATAAAATATAAAATATTTACTTAATCTAATTCAGATGTACAATATTAATCGCACATTATTCATCCGTATTAATAATAAAATAAATCAATATTGGTACACAATATTAACATATTACTGATATTAATCAATATGTATGCGTATTTCATTAACGCTCCATTATTCGATACTGGTTTTGCCAGTTCATGTTCTGCACAAGTTCGTACAACACAGAGCAAATATATCTTTGTCAACACAAGTGGATCTGCACCCTTGAAACTTATTCGATAAAATTGCAAATTTAATACCTTTGTATAATCATGTCAATTCCTGATCCTATCTAATATGCTTGCACTGTCAGTCCTACGAGAAAAGCAGAGTAACGAGGTTCTTGGGATTAATTCTGATTGACGCTGTTGAAAATACTTTAATCTGGACTTAGTGGATATTTTTAAAACGCGTCCGAGAAAAGATGACATGTTGCTACAAACCAGCACACCGTTTTTCCACTTTCATTCGTTTCAAAGGAAAAACTATTAAATGTGTTTCAAGAAAATGAACCGAGATGAAAATTACGAATAAAAGTGCATAAACATTTCCATCAAATTTCCTTTGAAACGTTTCATTACAACTTTCTTAAGAGACGACTTAATAATATACTGGATGAAAAAATATTTCAATTTATTAACGATGGAGAAAGGAAAAAAACAGTAGTACAAGTATCGAGGAATATTTTCTAGGAATATTAGGGTCACATTGGAATTTCAATTGTCTCTAGTTCCAAATACCATACCACTCAAGGATCTCTAAATTCATATTCTCTGAGTATTCCTGGCCCAAATATTCCTAGTTCCAAATATCAAAATATAGTAGGTATACATATATCCCTGTACATATACCTACGCTCTTATATCCCTATATTCCTAGATCCCCAAATTCCTAAATGCTCAGGTTTTTAAGTCTCTAAATCCCTAGATGACTAAATCACTAGACCCTTAAATCCCTAGATTTTAAAATCCCTAGACCACAAATTCCCAAATCCCTAGATGACTAAATCCTTATATGACTAAATCACTAGATCCCCAAATCCCTAGATCCAAAAGTCCCTAGACCCCAAATTCCCTAGATTCATAAATCAGTATATGAATAAATCACTAGATCCCAAAAAGCCTAGAGCACAAAATCCCTAGATCCCAAATTCCCTAGATTTCGAAATCCCTAGATGGCTCAATCACTCGATCGTTCAAAAATCACTAGATCCAAAAATTCCTAGATCTCAAAATCACTAGATCCCCAAATCCCTAGAGTTCAAAATCCCTAGATCCCAAAATTCTTAAATTCCAAAAATCGCCAGATCTCCAAAACCCTAAATCCCCAAATCTTTATCTTCCTAGATGTCAATCCATAAATACGAATGTTCCTAGATACGAATATTCCATCTAGGGATACAGAAATCTAGGAATGTGGGTAAACGCGTATTTCACTTCCATAGAACAAATTATATAAAATTGTGAAGTAAGAATAAATATCTAGAATTTATCATTTCATCAATGTTAAAGTATAACATTAAAGACACTGATTATTTCAGTGGCAATTAAAATGTTATTATTAATAAAGACGAATAAAACAAAGTGATTAATTTGAATGACGCACTGAAATAGTTGTGTTCGATTGTATAGTCGAAACTGTAAAGTATTTCGGAGATTTAAAACGTGTTTAAATTAATTATGCCATAACATTTACCATAATTATATGCATTTAATGGATGAATATATTTCGGTATTCGCACAATCAGAATTGAGAAAAAGCAACGGAGGAGAAGCTCGACATCCGTCGAGACAGTACGGAAACTAGAAGGAAATACAATTAGCGGGAACCAGACTATTCGGAGATTTCCTATTATTTTATCATCTTCTTTACCCTCTTCAAGATTTTGTCCCCGAATGCTTTTCCACGGTATTCCTCTTTTTTTCTAAAAGCGTTTCCTCTGGCAGCATTAAAATCGCATCATCCACTAATCGTGAAAGCTGCCACGTTTCAACCACATTAGCAATAAATTATGCCATACGAATCTGCTTTTCGAGTGGTGCAATAATTTACATTAATTTCGGCGTGATTAAGTGAGGAATATTTAATGCGGATGTGGGGGAAACCAGCGCGTAGTACTTAACAAATTGTGCGATTAATTATTGCTTCGTTGTTGTATCTTATAATTAAAAGTTTTAACCACGGTTTCAGTGCTTTTATTACGAATTTCCTCTTTCATTAACACGCTTCGAGGAATCATCGGAGAATACCGTGTTCAATTTTTATCAAATTACTTGCCAATGTGCGAATAATTATTACACTGATATTATAATAGGAAATTAGAAAGTGAACGCCGGTCTTGGATATAAATTTGTATCAATCAGAGAATGAACATTAATATAAATCTTCATTGTGCACTAATGTGACGTAGTTGATATCATTATAATTTCATCCTATTATCCAAATAATTGGCTATAATATTCGTATTAGTAATACCGATCGATTTCATAGTTTGCATTCTTCATGTTCAGTATACCGCGTGTTAATCGCAATTTAGTGGCAGCAGGTAATTACTAAAGTTTATTAATAAACGTATTGCCGAAGTTCGTAACACTTTAAAGTCATCTTTCATTTATATTCTTACTCATTTTTAAATAAACAACAATTTTAATTTCTGCAACACAGAAGATGTTCACGCTTTTATTTGAAAATATTAAAAGAAATTTATTACAAATCAAATAACACTTGCTTTATAATTCCCCATTTCGCCATTTAAAGTGCACTTCAGCATCGCCAAATAAAGAATTATTTACTTTACCGCCACCTCTCATTTTACCAGTCCAATTACAAAAATCACTCGGACATCAAAAGGCGTCTGCAGCACGGTAAAGAGGGATGAAAGGGTCAATTTCCTTTGAGAGAATAAAAGGGAGCATAAAATCAGAAACGTCGTACGGGAGTGGATCTTATTAATAAATCCTTTCTATAAACAAAAATAGAAAGGCGAAATTAAAAGGGACATAGATCTCGCGGAACGCGCGACCGACAAAATATTAAAGCCGTAAACAAAAGAATTAAACTGTCACGTATTAAATACACGGCGGAAAAACGAGCAGCAGGCTCTCCCTTTTCACCCCTGGCGAATATACTTTATCCCAAGGCGCATTTTGTTAGTCGGCACGACAAGCATGCTCGAAAAGACCCGCCACGCCGGAGTCGCGCGGAAACGAGCGGAGAAATACGTTTAGCCGAAACGAAACTGCTCATAGAATTCCCCTTGTGGAAGGGTGCCACGAGTTTTAACGTTTAACCAAGAAAAAAACAGCGAATTCGAGGCTTTACCGATGTGACTGCCACGAAAAAGGATAAAAATTAACCGCTTAGGGTGAAAAGCTTCCTTCAAAGTATGTTGCCAAAAACACGAGCTGCATTTTATGCGGGGTAGCCGTGATAATTATGTGGTGGTATAGTTGAGTTTGGAAGAGGATTTTGTTTTGAAATGAGATTTTTTAAAACGATGAAGTGACACTGAGTCGTGGAAATTTTAGGGACAATTTGAATATTCTGATATTTTGTTTTAAATAAATTCCTAAATCCTCATATAGCTACATTTCTATATTACCTTCATATCCATTACCCAAATGCCCAAGTAGGTATCCTAGTCTACACCCATAGGTAAACCTAGTCTTCAAGTCCTCAAATTGCCATATCCCCTCCAGACTTCTAAATCCCCAGATCCACAAATTCCAAAATCTCCAATTCTCCACACTATCAAATCAATAATTCTATAAATTTCTTTATTCCCAAATACCTCCAATTCTCCAAATCCTTAAATGCCTAAATCCCCAAGTCTTCAACTCTCCAAATTCCCAAGCCCCAAAATCCTAAAATCCTGAAATTCATCCACGAATCTCTAGCTCTGCAATTTCCTAAACTGACAATTTCCTAATTCCCCGAATCTCAATCCACAAATTCTCAACCCATTCCCAACAAGTCATCAAAGTTTCCTAAAGATCAACAAGTGTTAGTCTTTCACCGTGTCTACCGTATTTTCCCCAGTGAAGCATGTCTCGTCTTTGACTGTGCACTAATAACGCATAAACATGCAGACCCTGTATGACTACCCACGTAAAAGTGTGTGTGTGTCACAAAAGCTTCGTTGTAAAGCATTTGCAAGTTCCTCGCTCATTACTTAAGAGACACCTCAGAGGTAGCTCCCCACTTGACAACCATCTCCTACACTATTTAAGATTACTGTTTCTGCGAGATTCCTGGACAGGCATGGAAGCCTGGATTCAATCTGAAACGTCGGAAAATTAGATCTCAAAGGGGAGAACTCGACTCTATCTCGAGCCATATCACACTTTGTCGGAGCGAGACGACTCGTCTGCAAAGTGGAAAGAAGAGGATTCCGTATGCTTTACAAAGTGTGCCTGATGGTACGAGTGCGCCACCACGCAACAACCAGATGCTGGATGAAAGTCGAAGAAATGGAAGCTGACTTTTTTACGGTACAAGAAATAGCTTGAAAGATCAATTCCTTAACTATTGATTTAAGTAACGGTTTGTCTTAAGGAATGATTTTTTTAAGAATTTCATTCGTTAATCGCGACTTACAGCTTTCACTTCTTCGGAGATGATTTTTTAAATGTTCCAACTTGATCGCTGAAGAACAGTTTCAGAGAGTTTCTTGAAATTTTTACAGACGATTTTCCTGAAGATTCTGATTATTGAACTGTGGCTTATAAGTTTAACTTCTTCGGAAATAATTTATTGATCCTGATGTTTTAGTCGTGGTTCAACCTTTTCAATAATGATTTTTTCAAAGCATTAACAAGGCTTTGAAATGTGCACCTTATACAACAAAATTGATTTCCTCTCTTTTTAAAGAAAATTGCATCGAAATACATCTCTGGCAAGGGCAAATATCTTTCACGAAAGCTTACATGTATGCCGAATAAAGTTATAAAATATGATGCTTCTGGTACCCACTAAAATCTCCTTTGAAAGAAGAAAATTCATACGCTGATACTATAAGAAGATACATTTTTGAATTCAATAGAAAAAATTTAAAGTTCACTAAGTTCGGATTTTATGAACGTACGAAGTAGAATTTGAATCACAAAGACCGGGAATATGAGATGATGAGATGTAGGGATCTTGGTATCTAAAAATCTAGAAATCTGGGGGTGTACAGAAAGATCTAAGAACTAATAAATATTTATTAAATTAAAACAATTGTAATGATTGCAAAGAAAAGCACATGTGAATTTTCATGTAATTCACATATCTACAAACACTCACATATAGATTTCTTTAAATTAATCTATAAATATTACTTCTCATGGACATCTACGTCCATCTATTGCTTAAAGAGAATTTCGCAAGCGCAGAAAGCATTTTTACGAGCAATGAACCGCGCGCAATGGCTTAGACGATGTATTTACTAGAAAACTTCGGTGGAACTTGAACACCAGAAGACATTAATTTGTTTGCGAATTTATTCGATATGACGGACGCTTGGAATCGATCGGAGAACGGCCTTCTCTGACGGTTTTATTCGAACAGACGAGATTGCATTGTGGCCTTTTTTTTCAACAGCGAAATTTTATTCCACCGTGAATTCCGTGTTCACGAGTGCGTTGAAATTTTTAGCGTGGAAAGGAAATGGGTCGTCTCGCAGCTCGTCAATTTTATGCAAGGTTATTTGCTTTCCACGCTTCTGAAAAAGAGACAGCCTGGGGAACAGATAAAAATACAAATTTTATGCTGGCGTTTAGATCGTCTGTCGTGTAACCCTTTGAACAAAACTTAGTATTCTACGCGACTCTCTACACTTGATCATCAACTAATTACGAAACTAATTACGAAACACTTTCATTACACTCTTAACCTTTATGGTGTAATACTAGTTTTGCGATGAAGTCCCGAAGTATCTCAATAAGAAGATCATAACTGAGACCTTAAAGAATTTTATAGAACTTGCGACATCTTGTAATAGTAGTAGAACATCCATTGTAATTATGTGCATTCAGACATATCTCTGACAAAGAAACAGACCTCTGATAACCTGAAAAACAAGAACGAATATATACTTGATCCAATATCAAATACAATGTGAGTCCTCTAATTCTGTATATTAAAACCAGTCTATTTTTACAAGAAGAGTATTCAAAAATTATGTGAAGGACATCGCTAAAGTGATTTTACATTTTAAAGTGAATTTACATTTCGTGTCTCAAAAATACACACATCTCTGTAGTGAGTTCAAGGTATAAATAGTTCTCCTTCCTGGTAATTCAAAGTATAAATCATACGTATATAAGGATTTTCGTCTATTTATCTAGGGATAGATAAACATTTCTGGAATTGTGGACATTTATCATTGGCCCTATTGAAAACTCGAAAGCCAGAGAAGGAATTAAGGATTTACTTAGGTGCAGATGGCTATCGGGCGCGTTTAGCTGCTATTTCGAGCGTTTTCGGTAACTAAGCGGTCGAAATCAAAGCTTTCTGCGTGCAGTTTAACCGGGCAGGACGAATGGTGGTAAGCCGAGAAACTCAGTGAAATAACTAATTGGAAACGGTACCACGGACACTATTTAGATCGATAAAGTTCCGGGACGCGCATCACTTCTGGGACCCATCAATTCCAATTAGGCGACTCTCTACGTTTTCCCCGATACGATCTTTAACCACTTACCTATCAGATTTCTTTGCCCTGGGTACTTAAACCTCTACCTATTAATTTCCCGACTACCACAAAATCCGATAACGCTTCTTCGAGAAGACCGATGCATAGAAAACCGTTTCTGATTCACGATTTAAATTATAAATGAACCATTCAAAGACAAAGTGACTAATACCCTCCTCCTATAATCTTGCCATCAAAGTATTTAATTGAAAGCTAGGAAGCTTCGTTTCCTTACTTATGCATCACTTTGTGGACTTAGGAACGTGTATTGAACAACTTAATTTTCAAAATCCCGTGTAAAATTCTTGTCATAATGGAACAAAAGGGGAAAAAAATGCAGAAATATATTATTCTATTAATTGCTAGATCTAGTTGAACACTATCAGAACCAGTTAAATACTATTAGAACTTTGCTAAACGGTATTAGAAGGAGGTTTCCTCAAGAACTGTTTAACAAGTTCATCTTTTTCGCAAATTATTTTATAAAGCATACAATCTTTTCGCAGGACATTTGGCGAGTAGAACAGTTATTAATTAAACCCTTAGTTATTTGGTTAGGGTAGAGAAACTATCGGATCGAACGAACGATTTCGTGTTTCTGACAGTCCCTAAATGTTTATGAACGGAATAGTGATAGAAAGCCGCAACGCTATTAACTGAAATATGGAAATCTACGAACATGGGTATTAGTTGCCTTATGTTACAATCTGTGCAAGTATCGAAGGTATTTGGAAGGGAGCTGTTGAAGCACCGCATACCAGGAAACTTAACAGGCCGCCTTCACAAGTTCAGGAATGTTAGCTCTCGTTTATGAACACCTTGGAAATAGTGTATAGGTTTCAGCCATTTTCCACTATAGAGGAGGTTGACTCCATTAAACCCCTGTTCAATTATGCACATCTATTACTGTTTCTTATGTAAAGGTAATTAACCCTTAACTACTGCTGTTGGGTCCCCGAATACCCTACAAGGCATAAAAATTCTCATAATTGTACCGGTCGATATAAGAACCCGGCGATTTAAGCTCTTTTTGTCTTAAACGCATAATTACATTCACCATTAGTATACAGATTTCATAAATTTATTGTACTAAATTATTGAAATTATTATGTCTTCAAAATTAGACAAATTAAAAAATTAAAATTACAAATTAAAAAATTTGATAAATTTAAATGGAGCAAATTTTGAAAATTAATTTGTGTTCTAACATTTATTGAAACCAAACATAAATCACTACTAAACAATATAGTATCTTATATTGTACATATTATACATAAAAGTATGTATAACATACATTTTATATATAAATATATATATAGTATACAAATGTTATATGAATGTACAAAAGTATACAAGAATATATACAGCAGTATATACACTAAATAATATACGGCCATATATATGCATAAATTTAAAATATAAAATATAAAAATTATAATTTAAACAAATTGAATGATTTTATTAATAAAAAATATATAAAGACGCAGATTAAAATCGTTGATAGACATTAAAATAACTTTCTTTTTTAACAAAGTGAAGAATAGTTTGAAAAGTGAACTTACCTGACTCTTCATAGGATTCGTGTTAATCTGACACATGTAAAGACCTTCATCCTCCTTCTGAACACCCTTTATGTGAAGATTCCACGTGGTATGATCGCTATGGGACACTGAAACTCTCTTGTTGTGAGTTATTACGTGATCGTGGATAGCCTGGATCGCTTTAGTGTCCGCTTTTACCCATCCAACCTGCCAAACACATTTTCATAACATTATAGTTCAGTAACTTTATTAATATTAACATTAAATTGCTATTAAAGTATATTTAAATTAATTAGGATAACCAAAAAAATGGAACATCGTGCTTAGAAAAGTTTAAAATGATGTATCATAATTTTCAAGTTCACCAATTTTATAAATTTAAAAATTTCTAAATTTGAAAATTCGAAAAATTAATTTTCTAAATGTGAAAGTTTAGAAATATGGGAATTAAGAAATTTAAATATTAGATAATTTATAGAATGTAACCAATTCATCCAATAAACAGAATGTAATATGCAACTTTAATCAGAAAGGTCATAGAGAAGAGAAAGAAGGTGAGAGTCGCTGTAACATATAGCGCGCGCTTTTTGAACTGAATTTAGCGCGCAATTTAGTTAAGCTTGATCCCGTTAGTTAAGTGTAAGTCGGTCGGTCAGGTCGAAAGGGTTAATGAGACGACAACACATGGAAGGAACGAGGACGATCAAAGGCCACAGAACGTGTTCATAGATTTCAACGTCCAAGTAGTACCGCAATTTCCCTATAGACAGGGTTGAATACGGAATACAAACAAGCCGGATACCCGTACGCCATGAGCGGAAGAGACACGTATAGGAAGCTCGTACGCGTCTCCCATCTCCTTGGCCAAACTTTGGCCGATATTTGCATTTTCCTTACAATATTCCAAATCTCGCGACGAGGCCTCGAGAAACGCTTGGATTAATAGAAAAGGGGGTTGCCGGATGTGCTCGAGAGATGTTGTAATGGTGTTTGAAATTGTTCTCGAAGAGTGGCTCTCACGGTAAGTAAGATGTAATTGAAATTTATTCCCACCGAGCGTTTCTAATAGATCTACCGTCTACTATTTACCGACTTAAAAATGCTGAAATTGATCTACTATTACCGATACTTAAAAATGATGAAATTAATCTACTATTACCGATACTTAAAAAGGCTGAAATTGACAGCGTTATTGAAAAATATCGATAATATCATTAAAAAATGTAAGTCGTCAAACGATTCAGATGAAATATAATTGAAGATGCAACTGTGTCATTCAAAGCTGTGTAAAACCAGTTCAGAGTAAATCTGAAGTTTAAAGAAGGATAAATAGATTCGAATGATAATATTATGTGTTAATATCACTATTCAAAGAAAAGTAGTAAGATAAAACGTAATAAAACAATTGAATTTGAATATTCTTAAGAGGTGGAAACGCATTACTACTCTGTCTTCATAAGAACATAACGTTTGAGGTTACAAGTATTAATACGAAAGTATTCTAAAATAAGAGTAAAGAACTACAAAACAGTATCTCTAGTTAACGCATTGAATAATTAATAATACCTTTAGCAAATGTTTCGGGTTGAACGAAAAAGAAGTCTTGATTTTGCACAACACTAAACTGCACAAAAGGACGCCACATTTCGTAATGATTTTGGCGCGCAACGAATGAGCCGAATGGTAACCGAAGCTACACGAAGCGACCCGAAGTGATTTCAAATCTGCCGAAGTTTCTCGAACTATCACGAAATCCGGTTTAAACTGCTTTGAATTTTCATATTGCGTGGGAAGTTGAAGCGTCTTAGGGTGTACTTTTTTTGAAAGCAGTTAAATTTTGTGAATTTATTTAAAATAGTTGTTGTTTTTGTTGATTATGTTAGTAATATTGTTAATATAACTAAAATGTAAACATTTTAAGTGTTTTTATGAAGAAAATTAGATTATACGATAGTTTATTTCCGAATATTCAAATCAGTGCTCCAGACGCCAGAAAGAAGCTTCTAGAAACTACAAGATTATTGAAATTCGAGGTGAAAAATCAATTTTATTGCAAAAATAGAAGTTTTATATTTCTTTTGGTATTTTCATATGTACATACTAAATTTAATATTTTTCTACAGATGAACTTTGTTCCTGTCTTGTAAGAAGTGAGATGGCTTAACAATTCTTCCACTTCATAGCAGGTTGAGCAACAACTGGTATGTGCTAAATTTTATTAAGCAAAGGAAAATTATTCTTTTAATGTTTTACTTCAAATATTGACCTTTGATGTATTAATTTATAAAAATGATATTTTAATATTCATACAAATTCATTCACCCTTGCAAACTTAAAAGTCAAAATATGTATATTAGCAAATAAAGTTTAAATATTTACATTTAAGTACTTCAAAGTTTGTGCAAAGAAATAATAGAGTGGTAGACAAGTTTTATTATATAATGAATAGCTTTTTTATTGGACCAGTTATTATTCTTTCAATTGATGCTATATAGAATTGAATCAAAGCTTTCAGTACGGTAGAATTTAGAAATAATTAATTAACAAAATCAAGCAGAGAAGTGAAACATCAAAAGCATAAACCAAATTACTGTAATTCTACAGTATTTGTTTCACCTGTAATTTACTTTGTTCAAATTGCTGCATAATTAGAGAAATTACTGCTTCATTAGAGAAATTAAATGTTAGCAAATGAAGTTACATTGATAGAGTATCAAAGATTAATGATTATCTGCAATAATAGTATTATAATACATTACACATATGTCTACGATAATAATATTATGTTCCTTTGAATACCTTTAAATGAAAAAGATCATAAAATCCATAAAAATTGAATTTGCATCAGGTATACTTCCAATAAAAAGCTAAAGGATTACTTGGATAATAAAGTTTGTAAATAAGATGAAATCTAACAACTTCAAATAAAAGAAGCTTTGTTTTTTATTTGCTTGGGTTGAAAGGTTGAGAAATTTAAAACGCAAAGAACTTTCTTGACCTATTTTGTAGCTCTTGTTGAAAGTCTATATCAAGCTCATAATTATGCAAAAATTTATACAACTTGTATTATGTGGAAGAAGCTTATACTACTTCCAAGTTTATTACACTGTATTGGTTTTGAAAATATTAAATTGTAGTTTGAGGTTTAATAATAAAACATGATACTTTTGTCTTTGAAGTTACTGTACTACTTATGTTGTATTTTCTTATTCTGAATTGATACGCTATTAAAGAAAAATAACTTGGTTATTATCTTAATCAACTGCAAGAAGTTTACAAATGTATATGATTTAAATGTATTGATTTCTTATTATTCAGTGGTAGCGTGGTAATAATTGTAAAAGATGTTACTATAGTTCTTTATTATTGCAACAGACTCAATTATTATTAAGTCCTCCTAAAACTTCAATTCTGTAATACGTTGTGTATGTACATGTGTAGTAATAACTTATATTGTAATAAAATTTAATATTCAATGGAATTAAGATATAGTAATTATGATCCATGCAATCTTTAATAATGTTGAATAATGCAAAATGAATAATTTCAAACTTTGATAAATTAATGATAATGATATCAAATGAATGATAATTTTAATCTTGTTCCTTACTACAAAAATTTGGTGATATGCAGATGTAGAAAGTTATAATAGAGTTTTTAAAAAACACACCTAGTGCCCCGTGTCCTTGTCCATCATCGTTCTAACCTTAATTCAATTTTCGTGGAATTAAACATAAATTGACTTCGCGGTCGATTGTAATGGTATTATCAAAATACGATGCAATTAGACTAATTATCCCGTATAATGGCCTGAAATTCGTCGTACGGGGGCTATTGAATTACAGAAATAATCAAGGAGAAATTGCGAATGCACGCTTCATCCGCGCCGTCAGACTTGCCGTAGCCGGCATTAAGCTTTAAATGAAAAATTAGCAGCAGTTGCTCGTTACCACTTTACTCTCGCATAATGTCATTAGACGCTCGTAACCAAATTATTTATCTCTTTATAGCTGTGTCAAAGAGACCTTAACGAGAGCCAGCTTGGGCTTGTTACAACACAAGTCTTGCTTCTGAGGGCTTCGCTTTTGAATTTTCAACGTCCCCCCTTATTATTCCCGCCTTTTTTCTTTCTTCGGCTCGGCGAAATTGAAACACGTGTTACGGCCACGTTACGGTGAATCGTTAAATTTTCCATAAGTGTAATGCAAGTTAACGGGGATGAAAGTCGTTTCCGTTGAGCAAACACGAATTCATTCGCCTGGCCGTTTCATTCGTATTTGGAAACCGCCGGGATTAAATGTCGGCAATATTGAGGATATTAAAACTTGCCGGCGGAGAGAATGAACGATAACCTTGTGCTTCTTTTTTTAATTCGCTATGGCCAATGAAAGTCGGATTGCACTCTCTTTATTGAGCTTTCGACCGGATATAGTACTCGACACGGTATATATTCAGACAAATAAGTTTTCTTTGTATATACTGGGTGGCTCATAATTCACGGAGTTGAGCATTTTTATATCTTGTCTAATCTTTCTTTAGGATGATATAGTTTGGTTAGGTTAAGTATATGTACCATTCGGCAAAGAATTGTTTTTGAATAAATAATTATTTTGCATAAATATACAATCATTTCAACCGAATATTAATTATTGCAGAAATATGAAGTTTAGATAAATTATTTAAGGGAGATAAAATAATCTAGAAGTACATGTAAGAAAAGATTTGTAGCAACTAGCAGAATACCTTTTCTAATTAATTCAAGAATTAAAATTTAAATGCATTCAAAGTAACTCAGTGGAACAGACACAGCACGCGATAAATTAAAATACGTGATTAAAGTTGTGCCAAGTATAAGACAGTTTTAACTGATTCAAAAGTCCATTCAATCTGTTATAATGTAAATAAGCTTGGCCATTTCGAAATAGCGATTTAATAGCAGTAAAGACAAATGTTAATGCATGAAAGGATTAATCAAACTATATTGCAATGCTGATAAAAAAGCAATTAAATATACAGTGCTTCTACATTTCTCGTTAAAATAGGAATTTTTGAAATTACTATCCGTTTAGAACGTCTCGTATGGTGTACTTGGTGTTACGTAATGAAATTGTCTTCATGGTTGTGGATATGAAATTCAACACGATGGGGAAATGGTTCTATTTTTGTGTTCAAACAGGGGGCGAGGAACAAGGTTATCAAATTAGAGTGTTCCTAAATTTAGTGGTGGGTATATGGATTGTTCGAGAAATTTGTTTCTGGGAGGGACGGAATGGGAATTTTTTAATTTTGAGATTTGGAAATTGGAATTTTGAGAATTTGGAAATTTAGAAATATGGAAATATAGAGATTTAGAAATTAGAATATATAGAAGTAAAAATATTTGAAAATTTGTAGATTTGGAAAATATGGAAATTTGGGAATTTCAGAATCTGAGAATTTGGAACTGAGGATTTATAAAATTTCGGAATTTCACAATTTATAAATTTGAAAATTTGTAAATTAAAGAATTTGGGTCTCTAGAAATGAAAAAATTTGTAAATTGGCGTTTTGGAAAATTTGTAAATTTAAAAATTTATAAATTGAAAATTTGGAAAATTTGTAAATTGAAAATTTAAAAATTTGTAAAATCTAAAAATGTGAAAATAAGTAACAGATTGTTTGAATTATTGAAATTTATTGAGATAATAAAAGTGCAGCTCGATTTAGCAGAAACGAATATTCCGGTTTGAGTTTAAGAAATAAACGCGAGCAACTTTCATCGATTACTTAGTTTTGAACAACTTTTTTATCTTCAATTTAAAACGTGATCGTGTACAACGGCAAGTTGGAATACTCGCTCCACCTTTTTCTCTATTACGAACTGTAACACGTTTATAACGTTGTTACCGTCTGTTTGGTATCTGCTACAATTGCCGGTGAATAATAAAATATTAAAGGGGAACACGATAATCGTCTTTAATTTCTGTCGAATCACTTACTGATATTATTTCACAATTTAACTTGCAATTTTAAATTATAGAAGTAACAGTACGTGTTTGGAAATCTGTACATCCTTTGATCATTATTTTATAAGAGAAATTCGTTGTTCATCATAATTTGGTAATTTATTGCTCTTTATAATTTGATAATCTTTTGCACTTAATCAAATGAAAATTACATTTTAAAATTGAAAATTGAATTTGTGAAATTAAAATTAATTTGCACAAATTAAATTGGAATCAAATTCGTGAAACTAAAGTTGTATACGTAAGATTAAAATTAAATTTGCAGTTCATTATCACGTATGAATTTTAAATTATAATCCTGACAATATGATCCTCAAAAATTATTATCAAGAAAAAATTGTCTTCAAATTTCATAATTAAAATTAAGTAAATCATGTACTTTTTACAATTCTGATCAAAAGTAAGCATTATGGTAATGTAAATATAAAACGCGATATACGTATTGTGTCTGGTAAGTTGGCACGAGAAAATAGCTTTCGGTTGCGAACTTACCGGACGTACCGATGTCAACTCACGCATTGGCGCGCGAAGAAGAGTGTTTAGAAGAGCCACGGCTCCTATTGGTCGGAATAGAAAAATGGACGCCTCACACGCATTTTCGGAACAATTGGCTCTCGCGATCACGCACACCAATTAGGCGAAAAACAATAACAGTCTTGAAACGTCTCTCAAGCGAGCGAGATAGCGCGAATTGCGTTCAGCAGTTGTTATTGTCATTATTATTCTTATGCGCCCGTATGTAACGGAAGTGTTCATGGTGGATAGAGCTTCTTTTACTTTGGGTCACGCGCCAACTCGTGGGTTGACATCCGTACGTAAATTATTACGCCTAAATTGAAAATTCACGCGTACCAAAAATACGAGAAAAATTTACAATATTTGAACTGCGAGTGCGTCACGAGTGCGTCATAGCTGACGCGCCAACTGGTGGGACATACGTACGTAAATTATTGCGCCTAAATTGAAAATTCGCGCGTACCAAAAATACGAGAAAAATTTGCAATATTTGAACTGTGAGTGCGTCACGAGTGCGTCATAGCTTACGCGCCAACTGGTGGGACATGCGTACGTGAATTATTACGCCTAAATTGAAAATTCACGCGTACCAAAAATACGAGAAAAATTGACAATATTTGAACTGCGAGTGCGTCATATCTTACGCGCCAACTCGTGGGACATCTGTATACAATGCTATCTTTTCGTAGCATTTGCTCGAAATAATGCATGCACCATCCACGTGTCGCAAGGATTTTGTACGTCAGTCGGTCGATGAATTTTCATAGGGGTAACTTACCCTGTAACCCCCCAAATGGTTGACCAGACACGTAAAAGTTGCGTCCCTTCCGAGCGGCACCGTTAGATTCGCGATAGGGCCAGTAAATTCCGGTGGAAAAGCGCCGCCTGAAACAAATACACGATTCATGTGAAAAACTCGAATTTGCATATCTTTCGGGCTGAAACTTGACAGTACGACGTTTGTTTACTAAGCGAAACGCAGTTGATAAAAATTTGTCGAATAAGACTAGTGGAAACGACCTGTTTCGTGTAGTAGAGTGTTGAAAAATTGATTTATTTGGTTAACTCTTTGATTGTGAGCTGAATTGTGTCACTCTTCAATTTTTATATCAGTATTTGTGCGTTAGTTATGTGTATAAGTTAAATTTAGACATTTTTAACAGTTGGATGATTTGGAAATTAAAACAGGTATTTGGTAATTCAGAATTGCAGAAATATTATAATCGTATAATTAAATTATACGATTTAATTGAACAAATTGAATTTGTTCCAACATAAAGTAACTTTATATCGAAGTAATGTATGTTACGACAAATTAATGTGAATATTTTTTGTTCATAATTTTAACGATAAGGGTATTAAAATGGGAGAAACGATTCCATAATTTTAGATTATTACCTTCTACTTTAATTTTGAGTGAAATTTATCGGGGACTGAAATATAATAGGAAAGGATCGATATAATATTACATTGTTTCGGAAAGGGAGCAACGTTCGCGTGTTATATTTCATATTTAATGCAGCTATTAAATTATTTTGACATTAAACACCATCGTATTATACATATATTACTCGATACGTGAGTCTCGATCATTTTGTATCAAGTAGATCGTGTCATACTTTTTCTCCCTTTATTGCATGCATTTTCGTTAAAACATTATCTTGCTTTTCGTGCAATCTGTCGAATAATATTCTCGATTATTACTTGATTACTGATATCGGTTGTCCCAGTTATCAAATTTCCCGTAATAAAATATTCTTTGAGTCATTAGCTTCATTTTCAAAAGTGGCTATATAACGAAAGGCTTCATTCGTACAGAACGATGAATATAGGAAACTTTTAAATATTCAAATTTTAATTTACAAATTTTCAAGTACTAAGATACCTTAATTTTCAAATGTATCAAATTAAAATATGAAGATTGTAGAAATTGCTGAATTCTTGATTTAAAAATTTTATAATTTCTGTCATTTTGTAAATTTCTAATTCCTCAAAATTTCAAATTTGAAAAATTATCGTATTCCCAAATACCCCAATTCTAAAATGCCAAAATCCCTAAATCAAAATTTGTAAATTTCTAATTCCTCAAACTTTCAAATTTCCAAAATTATATCCCTAAATGCCCCAATTCTAAAATGTAAAAATCTCTCAATAAAAATTAGCAAATTTCTAATTCTTCAACATTTCAAATTTCCAAAACTATCACACCTCCAAAGTCCCAAATTCCAAAATTTTTAGCACCCTAAATACCCTTTAAAGTTAACAATCCCCTCCACTCATCCTCTTCCACAGTTAGAACATTGAACCAATAATTATTTACAAAAATTAGCGCATTATTTATCGCATTCATTATTTTAAACAAAAGCTGCACAAAGTCTGGAATTTATTCCGTTGGTAACTAAACGTTAACATCATCCTCATTACGCTAGATGTTCTGGTACACAAGTCTGTACGAAAACTGCATTCTAGCTAGATAAAACGCTGCATTAGCAACGAGATATGTGTACACCGTCGGCTAAAAGTTTGATATCACTATGCAAACGATAGATTGCACGGATCTTACAAAGAGATAAACAGTTTTAATTTACTCGAGGAACTTTACTTTCTACGGAACAGTTCATTACTTTTCATTTTCATTCTCATTTTAAATAAATGTTGAATCTTTCCCATTTTCCGCCTACTGCAGGTAGGTATAACACATTCAAGATTTTTTGATATATTCATTTTTTTATTTGGGGAAAAGTTTTTGGGTTTCGAATTTTCTTTCTTTCACTCTAGCCAGTAACTCCATCGATTTTTGTCCCTGTTAAAAATATTTCACCGAATTCATTTCCCGCCATCTGCATTTACCTTTCATTGTATTATTAAAAAACTTAGATACACAGACGGGTGATTCACAGTTGCAGTTCGCGCCTATAGTTTACATTTTAACGAACTCATGAAATTACGATACGTTTTAGATGAAAGATCACGTTTCCAATACGCAGCGCAGTTTGTATACGTTGCATTAAATAATTAATCTCGTAATTAATTACAAAGCACAAACAGCTTAGTGATCGCACGCAGGGCATAGCAGGGGATTTAGCTAGTGTCCTGCTTGGAAAAGCGAGCACGTAGGCTACGTTTTATTTTTCACTCTTGAGGACAGTTGTTCACCTGCTGATATAGCTCTGCTGAAAATATCAAAAACCGGATACTTTTCCATTACGTAGGTGTCTGCACTTATCGATGTCAAGAGTTGGCCACTGAACTGACCCAAAGAGCCACTTCAGTCAGAATAGTATTTATAATAGTAAATTCTGAAACTTCCAGCCCAAACGAAATTAAATACAGAACGTGAATAGTGTCTGCAGTAATTTGAATTTGTAACAAATCTCAAGGTAAAAATCTGAAGGGATATTTGCTAATTTCCCAAAATACAAATGTTCAAAGAAACATAGAAAATAGATTTCCTATATCTTTTAGATAGTTAGGAAACAACGAATTGCTCTACCATTGTACAAGTTAAAGCTATTTAGCAGTAAACTATATTCGAAATGAAGTGCAGCAGGGAACATGTTAATAGCGTCAGCTCGCTGAGATTTATTCGCAAGAACGTGAACATTCCATTTCTTGATACGTGCTTGCTTGGAAGACGCATAGCGTCGTCGCAGTACAGATGCTTTGTACTTTGCGCAGTTACACATAGAATTTCATGTTTCATTTTCGTGGCGCAGCGTGCTAGGGTAATTTGATAGAGAATAAACGAGCCGTGTCTGCGCGATGCCCGTAATATCAAATGCCTCACATTTCCTGCGATATTAAACGGTACTTGATTAGACCTAACCACCCCTCGCTTCACTATCTCCATCGATCAACTTTGATACTTCATTTTCACCATTAGGTTTATCGCGCCAACTCGATTTCTTATTAAAATATTATTCAATCTTATTTCATTTATTCACTGCGTCAGGATACTTTCCTGGTAGAAAAATTTTCAATGGTAATTTTATTGTACAGTTTTTTATTTTGTTGTGGAGGTTCTTGTACAGTAACAAGTTTTGGGGTTTATTTTATTTAAAAATGTAATTAAGGTCCCATGGAGACAATATTATATAAGTTTGGTTAGTACATCCATTATGCAGGAATATAAATTTGATACAATATACACTGACATAGATCAGTATATCCAGTATACAACAATACTGAAATTTCATCAGTACATACACTAACATATGTGTAAGTTTTACTACATTCACTATACATTAATATGCAGGGTGTCTCACAACTGGTATAGGTCCCTGAAATAGGGTGTAGCTGACGTGTTTCTGAATAAGATTTCTCTTTGCAAAAATTGGATTTGAAGCTTCGTTTTCGAATTATTAAGAAAAAAACATGGACCAATCAGAGCGTGGGTATTACGCGCGCAGGCAAGAGAATTGCGCGCGCATACGCGAGAACTGCGCGCGCAGATATGAAAGCGACTGTGCTTGACCGGTGTTTTTCTTTAATAATTCAAAAACGAAGCTTCAAACCCAATTTTTGTAAAGGGAAATCTTATTCAGAATCATGTCAGGGACCTACACTAGTTGTGAGACACCCTGTATAAATTTGATCAGTACATCCACTATACCCCAACGTGTAAATTTGATCAGTACATCCACTATGCACCAATATAAGTACATCACATAAATTATTTCCATAAGAAAATAACGATGACGTTGAAATGCTATATGCACCCACTTCAGTATGAATCTTTGCCCTCACCTGAGACCACACACAATATCTCCTATTTTTGATATCAGCGACATAGTCTGCATCCAGATGTCAATCTGGACATCTGCACGCAGATGAAGCATTAGAGACGGTGAATTTGAAATAAGGTGTTTTCTTTGATCGGCAACGAACTATTGTAAATCAGTCGATCCATTAAACACGGCGAGATCGCGAAGAAACGTAGCACCGTTCCCATGTCAATTAATCGGGCTCGTCTTTGAATAAAAACAGGACGGAATAAATCTACGTTCCTGTTCTCTCTCCGGCGCGAAATTATCCGTTCAAAAGCCGCTGTCGACGAGTCACCGGTAGTCGTTCGAGTCCAATTAGTAGCAGCCGCCGGTGGATCCGATTGCAAAGGCATGAAATTACAATAATTAGCTGGATGTTGTCCGGCGCTCGGGCTTCTTTTTAATCTGTTTTTCCGCGTCGCTTGCAAAGCACAAGGGAAAAGCTCGGTCGGATGTCAAGCAACGAGGGAGGGACGAAAGTCGAAAGAGACCAACTGAGAAATCCTGCTTGGTAATGAAATAAGAGGCAACAGTTTTTAGTTAAATGGCAGAAGGAGGGACCGAAGCATACGGGGGCGGAGGGTGGGTAAAAGAGGAACTACGGGGGCAAAGATAAGCTCGAAGTCGAGCCGTTGGGATCTTAGAGGAGACAAGCTTGACCTATTTGTCTCATAACAACGGTAATAGGATCGGAAAGTATTTATAAGTAGAAGTGACAATCGCCGTGGGACAAGCAGTCTGCCCGAGTGGCCGAGAGCAAAGTAAATTGATGGCGGCGGTATTACCCGGAAATAAAGACAAGAAATAAACGTTCCTCGGGCAAAGATGAAATTCTTCTATTGAACCTCTCAAGTGCCGAATAGTCCCCGTATTGTAATATTAAGGTATTCGTCGATTATCGATTTCACCGACTAACTCATTTATAAGGGTGGTTTAAAGCGTTCTAAGAGGCGTAAAATAATTCCACAAAAAAATTCTTATAAATTTTTATGAGAAGTCATGAGTGAAAAGGGACCTCGCATGACTCTTTGTAAAGGGTTGTAGTTTTCATTAATTGTTTTTCGATATCTCTGAGGAAGCATATCAAAGTAATGGAGACCTCAGATTATATGATAGATCAGTCTATTGAAAGGACGTAGAAATATAAAACTGATTTCAAAAATAATTTATAAGGAATGTTCTATAAATAATAGAGATACTCATATTAATCAATATACGTCAGTCTCAAATTTTGTTTTGAACGTTTTAAAGGTTCACAAACTTGCAAATTTATGTTTTATTAAATTTAAATTTAGTTTATGTTTATGAAAAGAGGAGATTGCAATCTCCATGTCTGTCTACTGTAAAAATTGTGTACGTTATTCAGAATGTTTACATGAAGCAATATTAGCGATCAATCGACCGACAAAACTGAAATTTCTGTACTAAATTTGAAATACCAGAAGAGTGGACGCTTCGCCGGAGCAGTCTATCGATTTTGTATTTCTATCGGATACCGATATCGAAATATCACAGGAAACGTTTAGACATTAAGACCTTTCCTTTCTTAATATCGCCGTCACGATTCAATTGGTTCTTCAGGTATTTGTAACGATTATATTGTTCTCTGGCTTGGTTATACTAATATTGTTCTATTGATAATCGATTAATATTTGGAATATTAGGATTGAGTTGCTAAGTATATTTATCTCTTTTGAAAGTATCGGTGAACAAAATATTGACTTTATCTTTTATCGACCTTGTCTTCCAATAACACGAGGTAATATAACGCGTGGCGATATAACACTGCAAAACACGATCAATTCAAAAGTTAAACGAAAGATTAAAGAAAGAACCGATTAAAATTTCGACTGACATGCAACGAAGAAAGAGGAAACACGCGAGCGGAAGTTAAACGTCACGATTAATAAAATTCCTTATTACGAAACAAGAAGACCAACATTATGTTGAAGATACTGATTCAACGCTGACGCGAACATTCCACGGGGGTTAAGAATTTTACGATATTTAATATTGGTAATAAGCTGGCACGGAAAGTTCGATAATAAGCTGTTCGTGAAAACTTTTGGTTGCCTGTTGCGTGATATATTGTTAAATCTGATGGACACGAACGATTTATGGCCGTGGCATAACCGCAGTTTCTTCTTTTAATCGAATGGAAAGAAGCCGCTGGTGGTTATTATTTTCTCATGAAAAA
This sequence comes from Megachile willughbiella, assembly GCA_945859595.2. Lineage (NCBI taxonomy): Eukaryota > Metazoa > Arthropoda > Insecta > Hymenoptera > Megachilidae > Megachile > Megachile willughbiella. The sequence goes on along the minus strand of OX243805.1, from coordinate 7,721,834 downwards.
TTTACGATTTTCCTATAAAGACCCAGCGTGTGACGCGATGTAGGGGAAAGATTTCGCGAGTAGAAAGGGTGAGAAACAGTTGGCTTTTGGTTGACAATAGTTTTTGCATAATCGAAGATGATAAATGCAAGTTTAAGTACTTTTGCTTGATGCTGTGATTGATTGCTTCCATTCATTTGTAATTCGTTCTGTATGTAATACGTTTATCAGATATGATATAGTGTGCATTATGATACGTTTATTAGGCACTTATTTAGTTGTAATAATGTACTAAATATAGTTGCGGTTTAGTATATGAAAGTCGAAACGTATACTGTGTGTTATGTTTATTAGATCGTTGTGTTGTACATTAATTATTTCGTGTAATAATACTTTTATTGAACAGTTAGCCAATTTAGAAGTTTAGACATTCATAAATTGGAAATATTGAAATTTTGAAGTATGGAATTTGGAAATTTGGGGTTTGGAAATTTTGGAATTCTGAAGTATGGAATTTGGAAATTTGGGATTTGGAAATTTTGGAATTCTGAAATATGGAATTTTGGAAATTTAGAATTTGGGAATTGGAAATTTGGAATTTGGAATTTGAAAATTTGGGATTTGGAAATTTGAAAATTTGGAATTTGGAATTTGAAAATTTGGAAATTTGGGATTTGGAAATTTTGGAATTCTGAAGTATGGAATTTGGAAATTTTGGAATTCTGAAATATGGAATTTGGAAATTTAGAATTTTGGACCTTAGAATTTCGAAATTTAGAATTTTTAAGTTTGAAAATTCAAAACTTGAAAGTTCGGAAATTTGGAATTTGGAAATTTAGAATTTTGAAACTTCGATACTTGAAAATTCGAAAATTCGGAAATTTGAAACATGGAATTTAGAAATTTTAAATATGGAAATTTAGAAATAACGAAATCCAAAAATTCGTTAACATAGTAATTAAAAAATTCCCCAAAGTTTCCTCAATAGACTACAGAATCACCAGACACTCGATCTTTACGCCCGTAATAGTGCATATATCAAAGATTCACGTTCACCTTGCGCTAACGTATGCCTTTAATACTGTTTACGTTCTGTTATCCACGATCCGCTTTCAATTGAAGGTAATAACAAACAGGGGAAACTATTTTCCGTCGAACTGGTGGCAGAAACGAGGGAAAAGACTGAAAGACGAAACGAAAACAAAGGAAATGATCAACAAAACGGCTTCCATCCCGATTGCGAGGGTAAGATGTTACAGCAGGGGAGAAACGATGGCCATGTAAACGACAGGTAGATCGATAAAGTATAGCTCTCGGGGAAAATTTGTTGTTTCCCTCGCTAATGACAGAAAATTAATCCAACGAGCAACTGAGAGAAAAACAAACGTTGCGTGTTTGCAAAAAATCCCCATCTTTTTCAATATTTTTCGTTAAAAGATGCAGATATGAATATCATCATTCAGATACAGTTCGATCTTTTCTAATTACTTGCCTTTCATTTTTCTTTATTATACATTTCTAAATAAGGTAGTCTTATTCGTTAAATTTGCTGCTTAATTATTAGCTCCATTAAAAAGCAATTAACTAGTATTAATTTTTTGTGAGGTAGAATACTTTAGTTGGAATATTGTTTATTTCTATTAATTTGTGATCATAACATATATTTGTGAATTTATATTACATATATATATATTTATGTTTTATTAGTATTTTTATTTAGTAAATAAATTTTATATATTATTAATATTCTTACAATTTAGCTTTTGAAAATTCACGTAAGAGAACATTTAATTGAATTTTTATTTTACTTGTGTTATCGCTATTATGAATAACCGTGTAACTCTACGATCATTAGTATATGTACAATTTATTAAATGTGTAATTTTATTAGTTCAATCTTAAAATCTTTAAATCACCCTTGCTGTAAATAATTTTATGAACACTATTAAGAACGGTGTAACTCTATAATTATTAATATAAATTTATTTTGAAAATCTGTAAATCTTCCCTGCAAATAATTTCATGTAACAACACCTTTATCCTCAAAATCTTATCATCAAATAAGATATTACATAATAGAATTATTATACAACACAGTGTTAAAATTGTGCTCCATATTTTTTTCCATAAGCAGTAAACCCTTGTAACGTAAATGTAACGGAACAAATATGGTACTAGAATTACTTATTGCGGTATAAAAGTACAAGTATCTCCAAAGGTATTTTATCATTTATTTGTGTTTTTTTCTCTCCGGGTTCAAGATAGCCACCTCGCGTGAAACGAAACGATGGTATCCCTGCAAAAAGTATGACTTTAATTAAAGCATGGAAGGATTTAGCGTGAGTTATTTGTTCAGGAAGCTTGGTGTCTTTTATGCTGAAGAAAATGAAGAGATTCACTTTGCGTGCATACTTCATTCTGAGCACAGAATTAACTCGGTTCTTTCTGTATATTGGCAGACTTTGGTTTCGTTCTTTTTCTTCTTGCGTTTGTTTTCATTCAAATTCGAGCGGGAATTGTTGCGTACTTTATTTGGAGAAAATAATGAAAATTGTTTATTCCAACATCTACAATTAATAACCAATTCTTTGGTGATTTTGCGAGCTTTTTGTTAAATGAAAACGAATTGTATTTGTCAAAGAATTTTCCCATTACAAATGTACCGTTTTCCTGGTGTACGGGGATTAATTTCACTCGAATTCAGAATATAATGATGATAAATTTATTCGAATAAATATTGCTTTCAACGAGTAGGATATTGTAATCGATATTTCGATAAAATGTACGATGTTTAATGTTGCTCTTTATACTGCAAACATTTTCGTAACTAAAAAAACAACACAGCCCGAACAAACGTATCCTTTTCGAATCATTATAAATATTTCAGACTTTTCCAGCGTACATTTCATCCAATTTATTTTTCTGCGTTCGACCGAAAACAATGAGCTGTTTCATTATAACAATTTCCTTTGTGTGCGGCTCAGAGCTGCTCAATATTTCAGTATTTCGCTGGTTTCTAGCTTTTATTAAACATTTTGTACAATCTGGAAAAAAAGTACACGATTGAATCGAAGTTTCGTTCGAACGGAAGTTTTTATTAATACGAAACTGTTTGTATCGCCGAGTTATTCTTTCGGTATAATATTCTCTTTCGTTGTCGATCGTTTTTACCGCGGATCCCTGTCGTAATATTTTGTAACGAAATACTAATTTCATTCGGCGTGCATGATAGAGTGGTTACAAAAGAAAAACGCGGCAAACACGGAGTGCATTTAGAGCGGTGATCAACAAACACCGAAACGCAATTAATTAATTTCAGAACAGTCTGATATTGTAGTAAAATGTTGTAGGGATGACGTGAAATTATTTCCATAGAATTAAATTAAACGGGGTTTCATTTCAGTCCCGTGTACAGCTGTCTAAAATTAGTTGGAGACCATTTTGCAGTTACTACCCTCCTTTTTGGTACATGCGAACTTGTTCGTGTCGCTGATATTTCATTCTCTTTTTTTACTTTCTTTGAATAAATTTTACTGTAAAGGACGGAAACGCAGCACGTGACTTGTCAAAGCTATAAAATTGATTTATTCGCTGATAATTAATTCGACGGAATAATTCGATTTCTTTTATGAAAAGTGCTGTATCGACACGTTATTAAAAATTAGCTGTCAATCATAATTTGTTGCCGAAGTAATTTCCTTTAAGAGTTTAATTTTGAATTTTTGGCAACGGCTTTTGGACAAAGGGGTGCTTTGTTTACAAATTTATTTTGCAATTATAGGAAATTGTTTTAGCAATTGTTCATGTAATATGAAGTTTTGTGTGTTGTAAATTTTTTAGGTTAGAAAGTGTTTAAATTATTAATTTTTTAAATACTAGTTTTTTGGATATTAATTTCTTGCAGATTAGTAACTTTTTTAATTCCTCAGTTATCAAATTTTTAAGCTTCTATATTTGATTTTCTGAGTTTGTAAAATTGAAGAATTTGATATTCGAAAATTAAAAATTTCTGTATTCCAAGTTACTAATCATCCAATTATCTAAATGCCCCTATTTCTAAATTTCCAGTTACCTAAATTCCCAAATTTCTAAATTTCCAATTATCTACATTCCCAAATTTCTAAATTTTCAATTACCTTAACCCCCAAATTTCTAAATTTCCAATTACCTAAACCCCCAAATTTCTAAATTTCCAATTACCTAAATCCCCAAATTTCTAAATTTCCAATTATCTAAATTTCCAATTACCTAAATCCCCAAATTTCTAAATTTCTAGTTATGTAAATTTTCAATTACCTAAATCCCCAAATTTCTAAATTTCCAATTACCTAAACCCCGAAATTTCTAAATTTCCAATTACCTAAACCCCGAAATTTCTAAATTTCCAATTACCTAAACCCCGAAATTTCTAAATTTCCAATTACCTAAACCTCGAAATTTCTAAATTTCCAATTACCTAAACCCCGAAATTTCTAAATTTCCAATTACCTAAACCCCCAAATTTCTAAATTTCCAATTACCAAAATGCCCAAATTTCTAAATTTCCAATTACCTAAATCCCCAAATTTCTAAATTTCTAGTTATCTAAATTTTCAGTTACCTAAACCCCCAAATTTCTAAATTTCCAATTACCTAAATCCCCAAATTTCTAAATTTCCAGTTATCTAAATTTCCAATTACCTAAATCCCCAAATTTCTAAATTTCCAATTACCCAAACCCCCAAATTTCTAAATTTCCAACTACCTAACTCCCCCAATTTCTAAATTTTCAATTACCTCAACTCCCAAATGTCTAAACTCCAAAAATTAAAAATTCCCCGAGTAAAATACACGAATTAATGTCTTAATTCCCAAATAAAACTGAATACAATTTCGTACCTTCCATTTAATTAAGCATCGCAGAAAAAATACTCTGAATTGTTATCTCTTGGTATCTGATGAACCGCCGACCAATTGTAACGAAAAAAAAAAAAAAAAATATTCCACGATACAGCACGTACTATTTGAAAATTCCGCGTTATTTAAATAAATCTAAAATATGAAACTCTCGCGTGTTCGCTGATAAATATTTCGATGAGAGTGGAATTTCACGGAACGGTCAAAATATTTGAAGAACTCTTCACATTTATATGCAGCGAATCAGTAAATCGAAAAATTGTGTTCATACGATATTTTAGCTTTTCAATATTTTTATGCATTTTTATATTTTACAATCACGACGTCGTTTTCTTTCGAATGAGCTAAAGAAAAAAATTCTGTCGCTTTTTGATAAGTTTTCATGAAGGAAGTTTTATGAAAGTTCTCCATAGTTGAATTTTCTTGAGATCTTCTTTACTTTTTAGTGAGAACACGTTTTCAGTTTCATTACTGTTTTACATATGACTTAGTCATTATAAATTTGCATAAATTTTCATCGCTTTTGAAGCGAAATCGCTTCTTTATTAATATTTTATAATTAGATAATATTTTAACTTTTAGGTATAATATTCTATACGTAACTTGTCTTATATGTAAATTATTTTTCATAAATATTTTAGTTTTTACTGATATTTTATACATAACTTTTTTAATATGTATTTTGTTTTCTGCAGATATATTAGTTTTTATTGATAATATTTTATACGTAACTTGTCTTGTATATGCTTCACTTTGCACAGATATTTTAATATTTACAGATAATATTCTATACACAATTTCTCTTATACATAATGTAAATATAAAGTAAGGTATACAGTGTCTGGTAAGTTGACAAGAGAAAATAGCTCCCGGCTGTGAACTTACCGGACGTACCGCTGTCAACCCACGAGTTGGCGCATGAAGAGGAGTGTTTAGAAGAGCCACGGCTCCTATTGGTCGGAATAGAAAAATGGACGCCTCACACGTATTTTCGAAACAATTGGCTCTCGCGATCACGCACACCAATTAGGCGAAAAACGATGACAGTCGGCAAACGTCTCTCAAGCGAGCGAGATAGCGCGAATCGCGTTCAGCAGTTGATATTGTCATTATTATTCTTATGCGCCCGTATGTAACGAAAGTGTTCACGGTGGATAGAGCTTCTTTCACTTTGGGTCACGCGCCAACTCGTGAGTTGACATCCGTACGTAAATTATTACGCCTAAATTGAAAATTCACGCGTACCAAAAATACGAGAAAAATTTGCAATATTTGAACTGCGAGTGCGTCACGGGTGCGTCATAGCTCACGCGCCAACTCGTGGGACATCCGTACGTAAATTATTACGCCTAAATTGAAAATTCACGCGTACCAAAAATACGAGAAAAATTTGCAATATTGAAACTGCGAGTGCGTCACGAGTGTGTCACGAGTGCGTCACGAGTGTGTCTCGAGTGCGTCACTAGTGTGTCATTAATGCGTCACTAGTGCGTCACGAGTGTGTCTCGAGTGCGTCATTAGTGCGTCACTAGTGTGTCACGAGTGCGTCATAGCTGACGCGCCAACTCGTGGGACATCTGTAAATTATTACACCCAAATTGAAAATTCACGCGTTCCAAAAATATAAGAAAATTTTACAATAATTGAACTACGAGTGCGTCAAGTGTGCGTCACGAGTGCGTCATGACTGCGCCACGAATGCGTCAGAAATGCCTCACAAGTGCGTCACGAATGCGTCAGAAATGCGTCATGAGTGCGTCGCGAGTGCGTCACAGCTCACGTGCCAACTCGTGGTACATCCCTACGTAAATTATTACACCTAAATTGAAAATTCACGTGTACCAAGAATATGAGAAAAATTTGTATTTAAATTGCGAGTGCGTCACGAATGCGTCATAGCTCACGCGCCAACTCGTGAGTTGACGTCAGTACATAACCTAACATATTTCCTCACGGGTCTAATTTTTGTTTTTCACATTTATTTGCAATATTCTTCTCATTTTTATATCTCTCTCCGACGATTTTCAACGTTTCGATATTTTCCACTTGTCCATTCTGATTATTGAAGTTCTGTTGGTTCTCGTTTTATTTTTATCTTCTTTTCCTAACCTCGTACTCGTCTTTTCCGCTTTCCTGCGTGCTGGTTTTCCCAGTATTTTCGATTGGGAAGCTTATCTTCTTCCCTTAAAATGATTTTCCATTTCATGGTTGTTTCTTCGTTTTCAATTTTTCTTGTTTCTTCCCGAGCAACGTTATATTCGTCAGTTGCGTTTTTAATCTTCGTCCCAATTGTTATCTTTCTTTTTTGATCTCATACATATTCGCGTACTTTTTTGTTTGTTTGTTAATTTATGTTGTTTTTTGTACAGTTTGCGTATGCGTTTTATTTATCTATCTGTTTTTTTAGCTGTTCTTGCTGCCGTTGGTATTTGATCCTTTTGTTTCTCTTGTAACAACGGGATATCGTTTCAAAACATGAATGAGGGGAAACGTAATCGGAAAATCGCTTCGGTATTAAGAATATTCTTCTTCATAAATGTAATCGATAGTGAAGTGAAGATAAAGAGAAAAAGTACTCGACGCTTGTATCGATTAAAACTAATCAGTCATATTTTTATATCGAAAGTAAAAATAAATTATTTTTAAAGAAAGAAACGTAAAAATATTTAGTGTATAAATTTGGTAACTTCGAAATTAGCAAACTCGAAAATTTATATACAAATTCCAAATTACCACATATAAAAATTTGAAAAGCTTCAATTAAAAAGTGTCCTAAACTTTGAAATATAGCGCACGAAAATAAAGACAACGAAATAGTCTAATGAAAAATTTCAGCCCCCGTAATTTAATTCTGGAACATCCAAGGGAGGGCTGCCAATGAAATATGCAGATCCAATTAATTATTACTTTTTTGTCGGTTGAAAGGGGAAAAAAGCGAAAGGTACTAGTGCTGTCAACGAGAGAGAAATTGCATTGATAATTTTTCATTCTTTTTTTGTCACTTCACGTCGGGAACATAATTTTCTTCATGGCTGTCAAAACGAAACCGTTGAACGACACTCGAGGAAGTTCGTAAGTGGCAGGCTAGAATTGATTCAACTTAATTTATTCTTGAGTTTGGCCGTGTTGAATAGCCTCTCTTTCGCTTCGTCGTTCGTTAAGCAACCGATAAGCAGAAGTTCCCAATTGGCCGGAAGTCTCCTTTCAACACCTTGCACGTACCTTCAGGATCTTATTTATCCCTTTCACTGTCGGCCATTAACGCTCGATATTCGATACAACGAAAATACTCAACCCTTCGCCCTCTTTGCCACAACTTATTATTCTTATTGCGAACAATTTTTCGAGTGCTCGAAGGGTGCTCTCACTGAATTTCATTCTTGAGATAAATTAATTTCATTTACTTGCTACTGTATGAAATGTATAGCTCGTCATTAATTAATAGGTTGTCTAATGTGAATTTAATATTAATTACCGGGTGTACAGGTTAATTCTTATTTTCTTTCTTTTTTAGGAAAATTTAAATTTGGGAAAAAATTTTGCAATTTAATTTTTGTACTGCGAAAAATTTTTTATAATACGTATTGAATGGTAATTCTACGAACACGGAATTCGCAGTTTAGAACTATAGTTTCATATATTGAAATTTTACAATATGCATTTTTTCGAGTGTTCGAACAAAAGCAGAGTGCATGAACAGATCCGTTTAATTTTGCGAACATCGTGGAACTTTTAATGAATATTTTTGTACGCGTGTGAGATGTTCAGAGCAGAAACTTGTTTGGTTTTTTTTTTATTCTGTCGGAATGTTCGGTCTTTTTAAGTACGGTCGAAATTCCCGGGAGCATCGTGAACCCCCTTTCTTCCCTGAACGCGTGTAATGCTTGTAGTAACCATAAAAAGGCGTCGATTCAGCTTGTGTCAATGACTATTGCACGTGATTCGAAATTCGAATGAGTTTCTCAGCACACGTGATGGAGAAACTTATAGGGATTAGCAATTATTGCTTTAGGGTGTGGTACCCGAGAGGTTGATCTCACATAGAAAATTTTCAATTTTTATTCTTGTGAACTTTGGAACTCTTCAACTTTACACATCTAGAAATTCTTTTGTTTTTATAATTTTGAGTTATTAAGTTTATGATTTCCAGCTTTTAAAACTGCAAAACTGGAGCATAGGGAATATATTTATAAATGTAGAAATTAGTAAGTTGGGCAGCTTGAACTCAGAGAATCTGGGGTAATCGAGGATTTTGTTAATTCAGAGATCTGAAAAATAGAAGTTATAAAATTGGGAAATTAAAATCTGTATAGTTGGAAAATTAGCTTATTCTAAAATTTACAAGTTTGAGTACTTAATATTGACATCTGAATACAATGAAAATCTTCATTATAAATCATCAATAGCTCCCCACATAAAACAGGACAATTCAGTTCGATTTAAATAATTAATATTCTATGTCACAATCCTGGTCAATCTAGTAATTTAGTTACTACAATAGAAACATCCAAAAGGTGGACAAATTCGAAGAGAATGAAGCTCCATAAATATTTTTCCCTCGTAACGATATCCAATTAATAACAGAAAAGACTACGTTCACATTACGAATCCACATTGTCATTAATTGAACATAACGTGTTCATAAATCGGTGCTTAATTAACGATCAGTTCTGCTTCGAAGATCATCGAGAATCTCCAAGAAACGCGGTTAATTAACGTTGAAACATGTTGCGCCGCAGTTTGGCGGACTTCAGGTCGATCGATCTAAATCGATGCACAAAGAAACAGTGTTGTGTAAGTCGTCCCTCTCCCAAGAAAGCCGGTCTTATTGCGTGGGCGTGCACCTCCCTACGGAACAGCTCGGAATAACCGCGATCGCGGAACGGTAGTTTCACGATCACAATAAAGCCTCGATGCTTGTTTCAAACGAGTTCCACGTCGCGCCAACTATTCGATGTAATCGCGACTTTGCCGGCGTTATGTATCCTCGAGGATAACTTCAACGCGGCTGCATATACACCCTTGTAAATTGCCTGGAAACGTTGCCTGCGAAATCGTTAAAGAATCGGTCGAATTTGAGAACGGCGTACGTGCTGATTTTCGCCGAGCTTTTCTTCTATGCGTTAACGACCTTAATTACTGCAGACTTTTGGGACGTGAGCCTGGATGAATTTGAACACTTACGAATATAGGAATGTTTTATGAGAACTGTCGCTTTCTGAAGATTTTAGTTCTTATATTGTGAGTGTTGAATTCTTTTAATGATTTCAACAGTTAGAAAAAGAGGAATGGACGAATTGTCAAGGTCAACTTCCCCTTCCTAGGGGAATTTACATCAAGTCAGGAATTGGTGTCACTAGCTAGTCAAATTTTGTCTTGCTTTGCCTGTGACTGATCTGTCGTTGGAAAAAGTAAATGGACTCTTTCCAAAAAACCAAAATATATGTCAAATTTCTAGACCCCAAATCCATACATATTCAAATTGCTTCGTGCTCAAATACCTACATCCCCAAATCTTTGTACCCTGAAGTCGCTAAATTCCCAAATACCTAGGTTCTCAAACTTCTAAATCTTGATATTCCTACGTCCCCAAATCTCTTCATTCGCAAATCCTTACATCCTCAGACTTCCGTACCCCTCAATCGCTAAATTCCCAAATACCCAAGTTCCCAAATTCCTAAATCCTGAAATCCCTACATGCCCAAATGTCTGCGTCGCTAAATCTTTAGACCCCCATATCGCTACATATCCACATGTATACATCATTAAATCTCTGGACCCCCATATCGCTATATGTCCACATGTCTACATCCCTAAATATCTGGACCCCCATATCACTATATGTCCACATGTCTACATCCTTAAATCTCTGGACCCCCATATCACTATATGTCCAAATGTCTACATCCCTAAATCTCTGGACCCCCATATCGCTATATATCCACATGTATACATCCTTAAATCTCTGGACCCCCAAATCACTATATGTCCACATGTCTACATTCCTCAATCTCTGGACCCCCATATCACTATATGTCCAAATGTCTACATCCCTAAATCTCTGGACCCCCATATCGGTATATGTCCACATGTCTACATTCCTCAATCTCTTGTCCCCCATATCACTATATGTCCACATGTCTACATCCCTGAAATCTCTGGACCCCCATATCGCTACATGTCCAAATCCTCCAGTTCTCAAATTCCTAAATTCTGAAAATTTTACATGCCTAAATCCCTATATCCCCAAATCTCTAAATCACCCAATCCCTACATCCCCAAATCCCTACATCCTCAAATTCTGAAATTCCCAAATCTGCAAATCCTCGAATCCCTAAACCCCCAAATCGCTAAATTCCCAAATCCATAGATTTGCACACCTACAAACACTGAAATGCTAAAAAATCCCTAAAAGAAAATGCTTTCTCTCCTGTCTTCGACATTTAGAAACCTGGAGAACTAATAATCATGTTATCCTAAACATCTTCACTTGAATAATTATGAGAATTACTCGTAGAAACTTGATGGTTATGGAATAAAATGTTTCCACTATAAATGGCGGAGAAACGTTTACGATAAAACATTTGGTCCGTGAACGTTGTTGCGCGAAAACTCGCGAATAATTGATTTCGTACAAAGCAAAGCGCAAGCATGGTTCCGCGAGGTCTTCTGTGCAAAGGTTATTGCGTTTGCTCCAATTATTCATTAACTTTCACGAAAGATTTAACGGATAATGAAGCGGAGGAAAAGTTGAAGCGAAGTCGCGATTCATCCGGGAGTGTACTTTAATTCAAGAGGTCACGATACGAGCTTTCGTATTACACGCTTTTCAGAAGAAGTCCGACTCGAGGGAGAAGTAGTAAAGCGAGAAATTGAGAGAAGGCAGTTGTCGTTTCTCTTGTATTTATCACCATAATCGAGGAGAAGAGGGAATCCGAATTACCGGGACCTTTTCGAGATAGGATCCTCGATCGGGAGTTGGTCTACTTGTTGACATCGTTTCGAAACGAATCTTCGATCAAACGAATAATGAATGCTCTTCTGCGAAACTACGCAAATGGCGAAACTGCAGTAGGAACATAATTCTTTGAAACAGTGGTTCGCAATTGGTCTCGTTGAAGTGGTCAATGGGTTGCAAATGTGGGTTACTTTCTTTTTCAATATTTCTTACATCCAGTTTGTATCTAAATTATACATATTTGCATGAATACTTCAATCTTTCAAACTTTTTACCCTAGAAGCTAGTTAACCCTTCACCTTACAATATCTCACACCTGACGCACTCATGCGACTGTGACAAATCTTCTTCAAATTTTTAGTACAACTTGTGGTTCGAATCCAGTTATAATTTAGATACTCAAGGATTGCTGAATTGACATAACATTTCAACTTTCTTTATCTGTTGTAATATTGTAGCTGTGATTAGATGGTTCTGACGCACCTAACAGGTATCTCTCATTAAGTTTCTCTCAAAATGTGAATTTTTTGGGGAGGGCATTTGAAAATGGTAAAATAGCGTTTGAATAAAGCACATTTTCCTTCTTCCCTTTAAATTGTTTTCCCAAGACAAAATTAAGAATTATTAACCGGTAAATGAAGAAAATGGAGAACAAAACTTAAAATTTACGATTATTATGGGTTCCCTGCAAATGAATCTCTTTGTGGAAAGAAAATTAGGCTCCCATTCCGTCGTGTGGTTTTTGCATTATGCCAGCTAATAATATAGGAAGACATTTTTGCGTGAAACGCATTCATTCGCAATGGGGAACAATGCAGACAACGGTTGAACGGTATTTTGTAATTAAATGCTGTTTCGCGTCGCGGAATCATCATTGCGTCTCCTCGAGTTCCTTTGTTGAAAACTGAATTCCGCGCATTAAGCGAATAGAACGGCGCAGTTATAAACTTATCAGATAATACGGTAATACACCTAGCTTTGAATATATTCTTTTGATCCCAATTAAACGAAAAGAATAAAGTACCGGTTGTTAAATTGAGTTGAAAATTTCGCGGAGCGGAGAATGCCTGAGAAAACTGTGTAAAAAGTCATGAGCGAGAGATGAAATTTTCGAATCACTTCGTAGCGGGGGACTTCTGAAAATCTTTCGACTCTCTTCAAACTCTCGAACATCTTGAGAGTTTTGAAAGCATTCGAGCTCTTTATCTTCTTGAATCACTTGAAATATTAGCGATTGTTGATAATGGAGGCGGTGTAAATTATTCGTGAAGATATTTCAGGGATTGATAGGTCCTGAGGATTTGGGGAGTTTGGGAAATTGTGGATTTGGTGATTTAGAATTTGGGGAGTTTGAAAGTTGAATAGCTAGGTATTCAGGGTATAAATCCTTTAGGGATTTGAAGGTTTAGGAATTTAGGTATTTAAGGATTTACGGATGTAGGGATTTAGGAAATGAAGATGTAGAATTTAAGAACGTGTGAGTTTAAGAATTTTAGAATTTTAAGAATTTAGAAATATAGGAATGTAATGATATCATTAGAATATTGAGGGATTGAGGAATTGGAGAATTGAAAATTAGAACATTTCATAATTCCGGAATTTAGGAATTTAGAAATTTAGGAGTCCAGGAATTCAGGAATTTAGGAATTCGGGAATTCAGGAATGCAGACATTCAGAAATTCAGGAGTTCATGAATTCAAGAATTTAGGAATTTAGAAATTTAGGAGTTCAGGAATTCAGAAATTCAGGAGTTCAGGAATTCAAGAATTTAGGAATTTAGAAATTTAGGAGTTCAGGAATTCAGGAATTCAGGAATTCAGGAATTTAGGAATTCAGGAATGCAGACATTCAGAAATTCAGGAGTTCATGAATTCAAGAATTTAGAAATTTAGGAGTTCAGGAATTCAGGAATTCTGGAATTCAGGAGTTCATGAATTCTGGAATTCAGAAATTCAGGAGTCCTAGAATTTAGGAATTCTGAAATTTAGGACCTTTGGAATTGAAGTGTTTTAGAATTCAGGAATTTTAGAATTCAAGAATTTAGGAATTCAAGAATTCAGAAGGTTAGGAATTATAAAATTTAAGAGTTCAAAGATTCAGAAATTAAGAAATTTAGTAATGTTAGAATTTGGGAATTTACAAATTTGCAAATTTAGGAATTCCAGATTCTAAAGATACAAAAATTCAAGAATTTAGAAATTTAGGAATTCAAGAATTCAGAAACACAAGAGTTTAATAATGCATGTATTCAGGAATTCAGAAATACAAGAATTCAAGAATTCAGAAGTTCAAGAATTCAAGAATTCAAAAGTTCAAGAATTCAAGAATTCAGAAGTTCAAGAATTCGACAATTCAGAAGTTCAAGAATTCAAGAATTCAAAAGTTCAAGTATTCAAGAATTCAGAAATTCAAGAATATAGGAATACAAGAATTCCGGAATTCAAGAATTCGAAAATTCAAGAATTCAGGAATTTAGCAATTAGGAATGTAACAATTTGGCAGTTTAGTATTTCAGAAGGCAAATAAAATATTTTTAAATACAGAAAATTCGTTACTAAAGAAATGTAAGAATCTTATAAGTTCGAAAGTAGGACAAAGAGATGATCGACGCGGTTAACCGTATGGAACTTTAACGAGTCGTGTTTTCTTGTTCATTTCGTGGAAGTTCGTTCGGGATTTGGATGAAAAAAAAGTAATATTTCAGCGGTAGGGAAGATCGTAAGGCCAATATAGGCGTGTATCGTCTGTGACAGCGTGCGTTTCAAAAGCGGATTAGTTCCGGTATTGTATTTACAGGTGGTCGTGAAGTGAACGGCTTAGTTGCAAAATTGCATCGCGATGCATCATAACTCGTGGTATTTCGTCGGGCTCGGTCGGTTTTAAAATTCCCGTGGAAAGAACTTTCCTCGGTAATTGACGCTCTCAAAACCGGCTGCTGCGTTGCCGAATATCCTCCAGCAAAGAATAATTTTTGTTTTCCAGCTTTTTTCTCTTTCTACCGGTTTTTTGCGATCGCGTAATATGCCGCGGAAAAATGAGAACACCGTCAGTTTCATTAATAAATCGATCTCGTTGTTCCCGATTGAATTTCGACACTTTTTATTCTCATATTCGACGATGTAATTCGAACTCTGTAAATACAATTCCCTCCCCCTGCCAGTAATACATTTTATAAATTAATCTCTGCGTAAATATCACTTTTATCGGTAATATCGTATTTCCGCGGATATTTATTCGTTTCGGTACTGTAACGTGCACGATGTTTGCGCAGCAATGAAATTTTTTGCTCCTTTTCACCGTCGCGTAGTCTTTTTCCATCACTTCTGTTTACTGTTAAAAATTCGTTAAAAAACTTGCTAAAGTTCAACATTCAATCGTGTTGGTGAGAACTTGAGTTAACGAATGTATTGAAATTTTCGAGTTTATAGTAGATGTGTTTTGTGAGGAACTTACCGAAAATATCGTTCGGGTAAATTAGAAGAGCTATCAACACCACTAGAAGTGCTTTTTGCCGATCCACCATTTTGTCACAGTCATCGATCCACCTGAAACAACGGAAAAAGTTAATTAAACCCGCGAAAGAGCGCGGCGAAATAACTAATTAATTATATCTGTCGTTATTTGACTTTACGTATCGAAATTTACCATTGTCGCCGTAATCTGAATCGATAGTGCATTTTTTCGGGCGCACAAATTACAGAATGGTATTAACGGGCGAACAAGGAACGTGATCTTCCGAATCCTTGTACATTTTATCAAGCGTATTAGGCCCGGGATAGAACGGTATCGGCAACGGATCGTTAATTAACAAGAAATCGGTAATTGAAGAATTCGTACGATGGTATCCGTATGAAATTCTGATGAAACGCGATATGGTGAGCGGGAGAATTCGCAATCTGCTTCAATTTAATTCCAATTTGTTTCGTGCTCTGTGAAATACGGCGAAAAGAGCCCGATAGAAACGGAGGGGAGAGAAAAAAGAAATGTTTGCGGTAATAGTAATATGGTTCGATTGGATCGGACAGAGCCGAAAACCGAATCGAGGAAGCACCCACTGGAAAGGATTACTTTGCAAGGATATAGCGATGGGCTATTACTCTTCATTAGTCTCCCGAGGGAACGGCGAAGAAGTTCAGCTCTTCACCAGTCGATCAGTGTGATATTAATTATAAGTCCTCGTTGCGCCTTTTAAAACCAACGGCTAATCATTTTTGCAATTTTCTACCTTGACAAATTTTTTAATTACCATAATCCTCAAGTTACAGTTTTGATAGTTCACGAAAAGATTCATTAATAACATCACAGTGTCGTTTTCTAATTTAGGGTAATAGGAGTGTGGGGACTTTTGGCGTAGAAATTGTGGACCCAACTCAAAAACTCTTTAGACATATTTCGAGATTTCTAGGTTGCAGTATATATACCTGGGCTTAGATGTGTGCAGAATTGTTTGTGGATATCTAGGGATTTCTAGGATTGTGCAGAGACTTTGGTAGATATCTACAAGTACTTCTAGTGATAGAAGACAGTGAGATATAGAGACATTCAGATGGATCCAAAGTTGTTTATGAATATTTAGGGACATTCAGAGGTGTTTATGAGCATTGAAGGACCTAGGGATATTCAACTATGTCCAGACTAATCTACAGATGTTTAGAAATATCTAGGAATATTCAGTTGTCTTGGGAAATACGAACATAGGAATATTCAAACACGTCTCAAGTTATTGTGTTCATGAATATTTAGGGACCTTCAAGAATTTTTAAAGACACTGAAGGGTATCTAGGGATATTCAACTATGTCCAGACTGATGTACAGATATTTAGAGATTTCTAGGGATATTTAGTTGCCCTGACAAATATATCTATAAGAATATTGTGACATCCCAAGTTATTTTGTTTCTGAATATTTAGGGATCATCAGAGATGTTTAGGGACATTGATGGATATCTAGGGATATTCTAATATGTAGACTGATCTACAGATGTTTATAGATTTCTAGGGATGTCTAGTTACCATGGAAGGTACATGTATATGGTACATCCAATTATTTATGATTATTTGAGGTCCTTTCAGGGATGTTTAGAGGAATGGGAGTACAAGTAGGAATATTCAAAAGTGCCTAGAATAATTTTAGAAAATATTTACAAGCATGTAATAACGCAATTAGGCTTATAATTTCCTGGTTCACGATAATTCGATTGAATGCATGGGTACACGTTTATCGATTACACAAGGAATAGTAATATTGGGTTTGCATTTCGGCTAACAAGAAGCCGATACGCTGGCGTCTGCTGAACAGCCAACTCTGAGCAAACAATGCCTCTAAAGCAATTACGTTTATACACGAACGATATTATGTGTGCAATGAATCGATTATTTCAATGAAAATCATCTTTGCATCGAGGTACTGATATTTTAACGTATCAGTTTATCGATTGTTGTGTTTATAATTTTATTTGTTGGCACAGTGTTGGCGTACTGTGACTTGACGGATCTGACTTGAAGGCGATCTAGGGACATTTTGTAGATATGGAAGTTTGGCGTTTTAGAGGTTTAGCATTTTGATGGACTTGGAGAGAATTTTGGTAATTTTTTGAATTTGTGCCATTTGGAAATTTGAGGAATTTTGGGGAATTTCGGAATTTGGGGACTTGAGAACTTGGGGAATTTTAAGAATTTCGGAAATTTGAGGATTTTTGGGGAACTTGGGGAATTTTAAGAATTTGGGGAATTTTGGGGAATTTGGGGAATTTTAGGGAATTTGGGGAATTTGCGGAATTTTAGGGAATTTGGGGAATTTTTTGGAAGTTGGGGAATTTGAAAATTTGAAGATTTGAGAAATTGGGAAATTTGAGGAATTTTGGGGGACTTGGGGAATTTGAGAATTTGGGAATTTTGAAAATTTGGGGAATTTGAAAATTCGGGGGATTTTAATATTTGATATTTGAGAATTTGACAATTTAGGTGACTAGGGAATTTGGGATTTGAACATTTGGAACGTGAGAATTTAGAATTCAAGAATTAAAAGTTTGAGATTCTAGGGAATATAAGAATATAAGAATTTAATGAGTCAATGACCTCTAAAATTAAGGCATCTCTTAACTCACAAATTTCAAATTTCAAAATTAATTCTAGAATAACTGCAAATATAAAAATGTACAAATCACTCATTTTCTCCGATATCTAAAGTATCATTACACAAGATTAAGTTATCCGATAAAATCGATAGCAACAATTTTAATGCACGAGTTAAAATTTTTTGCCAGGCAGTCAGGTAAAAGATTATCCAACGGCGTCTGGTTTCGCGGAAAGTTTGGTACATACAATGTCCCAGTAGCTGGGAGCAGGATGAATTTCCCTTCTAGACGACTGATTGTTCGCGCGGTTTGATGAACGAGCGAACTTTATTTGAAAATTTCCTTAAATTAACGGATCGTGGAACGCATTTAAGGAGGTCAGCCTCGGCTAGCCCGCCTGTTGGCTCATTCTACATTCGAGACGAATGAAATTTCGAATGTAGATTAGCTTCTTGAACGACTCTGTTTCTGTTTTAAGAGATACGGAAAGTTGCGGGAATTAAGAATCGACCGAAGGATGTTTGGACAACGTTGAGTATACAGGTGTTGCTTCGGGCGTACAAACTTCGGAACAATTTGATGGCTGCATATTTTATGGAATCAATGGCCCTTGTAATTTTATATCCACTTTTATGGCTAAACAGACAGTCTTTTGGGAGAATTTTATTTCAGAACTTTTTTGGTACGGTACAGTTTTTGCGTGGGTTTTTAAGCTGTAACCGTGGAATGTGAATGGGGGAGTTGGAAGTTGGACAGTTTTTAATTTGGAAGCTTGAGAATTTGGGAAATTTTGTCATTTTTTATTGTTAGAATTTAAGCAGTCCGGGGAAATAAATTTGGTAATTTGAAAATTTGAGAATGGAAAGATTTTAGGAAATTGAAAATTAGAGATTGAAAATTTAAGAATGAAGAATTTGGGAATTTGAAAATTCCCCAATCTGGAGATTTAATATCAAAATTTAGTTTGATTAGTAATTTACTCATTTGAAATTAAAAAATTTGTAATCAATAACCAATACTACAATATCAATACATATTGATTATCATCGATCTGTACTGATATAGTCTTCATTAAACCAGAACAGTTTGAAACTCAAAAATTAATTTTGGTCAAATTTATAAACAGTCTACTTATTTTTTCTCCTAATTAATGAGCAGTATTTATTTTTCACATTTTCTTGTTTACGTTAATTATGAAATTAATGATATTTGTTTAGTAGACAATTGCAAATAACGGAGTTTGTGGTTTGCATCACCTAGTAGTTTCCCTAGTACTTGTTTCTCCGTACGAGTAATTTTTACAGCTTGAGAATAGGTTTATAACAGTTAAGTTCTTTTGAAGTTTGTTTTCTTTAAATCTCTTTCAGAAGAAGTTACGGGATGGGGACTCTCTTAAAACTTTTTCCATCTTTACAAAGCTATCGGTTATTCTGGTGGACCGTAGCAATAAACTCGGAAGTGAAACAGTGTATATACTAAAAGACACCGGAACATAAATTACGTTAAATATTCATTCAATGAGCGATACCATATTTTTCAAATTTTAAATTGACAAATTTTTATATTTTTATATATTTATATTCCTACGTATATAAATTTTTTAATTTGATTTTGTATATTTATATATTTTGACAATTATAGTTTCGATATCCCCTAAATTGTCATATTTGCAAATTCCCCAGATTCTAAAGTTTCGAAATCCTCAGATTCTCAAATTTCGAAATCCCCCAGATCCTAAAATTTGCATGTTTCCAAATTCTCTAGATTTTCAAATTTCGAAATCCCCTAGATTCTCTAGTTTCGAAACACCCTAGATTCTCAAATTTCGAAATCCCCCAGATCCTTAAATTTCGAAACTCCCCAAATTTTCAGGTTTACAAATTCCCTAGATTTTCAAATTTCGAAATTCCCTAGATTTAAAAAATTTCTACATCCCCTAGATTTTCAAGTTCCGAAACACCCTAGATTCTCAAATTTCTAAATCCCCCAGATCCACAAATTTCGAAATCCCCTAGATTCCCAAATTTCGAAATCCCTAGATTTTCAAGTTTCGAAATCCCCTAGGTCCTCAGATTTCTAAACTCACGAAATTTTCATATTTCAAAATTCCCCAGATTCTCAAATTTCGAAATCCCCTAGATCTTCAAGTTTCGAAATCCCCCAGGTTCTCAAATTTGTAAAAAAAAAAATTTGACATTTCTTACTACACAAATGTTTTATTCCAGTAATCTCAATCACCATTTCATTTTGAATATCAAATTTAATTTTCTAAAACTAGGTATTTTGTTTTCACCAGGTATGTAGAAATACGGTTGATTTTATTTCCCGACGAAGTGATTTATTTCTATGATGTATCTTCGTAAAAAGCAAAATTGTGCCTGATATATTCGATACGTTGTTTCGATACAGAAACTGTGAAATATTCGAGCGATCTGCTTATGCCGCTTCAAGGGTTGTTGTGTATGACATAATTTAGGGTGTCGTGGTTTAAGGACACTTTAGAACAGCCCATACCAGGGGCGTACTTAATCATTTTTAATTCAACCCACTAAATATTCTGACGCGAAATAATAAAGCGCACCAAGTGTGCGATAAATTGCATCGACCAAGATAAATAACTACAGTTTTGCTATTCTTAAGCTAATTTTAAATTGTATCTCTGTAATATTACATAGTTTACCCCAATGAGATTATTTTCTCTTTTAATTACGTTCAAATAATAAATTCTTGTCAGTGAATTTTTTAAAATTTCATTTCATAATCTTTGAAATATATGGGCACATAATTGTTATTGTACAATTATAAAACTGTAAAATCTTCAGACTTAATGATTTTTATCAACAGTTTTAAATTTCCAGATTCCCAAATTTGTTAATTTTGAAAATTTCAATAGATATTTTAAAAATTTTCCAATATACAGGTTACGCAATTTGTTTAATCGTTTATTTGAAAATTTTGTAATAAAATCAATCGAATATCAACTATATACATTGAATACAGAATGTGATAAAATGAAATTTTAAAAATGCCTGAATTTTTTCCTTAACGCATGATTTCCACGTTTTCCAGCGTTTGAAAAAAATTTGTTCAATCGAGAAATTTTCCAAATAGATTTATCAGTACGGTATAATAAAGTTGAGATTTTTAAAAACTCGCGATGCTCAATATACAGGGATTTGCACATTCACACGGTGAATACGAATTTCATAAAAATTCCTTCTCTTTTTCGTTGATTTTATCGGAAACCTTATCTGGCGATCAAATATTGATCATCGAATTCCTAATTTAAAATATTAAATCTGAGAGGACGCGAGGTTCGCGTGGCGAAAAAAAAGACGCTCGGAGGGTATTTCGAATTCTACATATATTTTATACAAGACGTTATTAATTTTTCATCGATGTGCCTGTAGGAGATTCTAAAATAAACTGCTCTGTTGGAATCTCGATAAAGTCCTTTCGTTGCTCGGCCATTAATATATTCCCTTGATTCCGGCGGAGGAAAAAGTAATCGATGAGCTTAAAAATCGTCGATAAATGAGTAATTATACAGTTCCTGAATAGCCGTACGGAATCAATTTCTCTCCCCCTCTTTTTTTTCTATTACGAAACTCCGAATTTCACGATGTCGATATTTTTCATTCAAGTAATACGATCCCGGTGGCTAGCACAATGCACCTTCAGACTTTTGAAGAGCATTATAATGTGTCGAAACGAATAAAATGGCCGGGGAAAGGAAAGAGGAAAAGCCTTCTGTCAGTTCTGCCGGAGTGACGTTAATTGGTATCGGATGGTCCTTGCATTATTCGAAAATTAATACCGCATTTTGATCGAGTTTTCTCAGAAAAAAGAGACGCCAATAATCGATTGGAATAATTGAAACGAGTGCTTTACAATCTGTTTGATATATCCCTCGTTTGTGTTTAAATTTCATTGTTTCCTTCATCGTTTATGACGTGATTTTATTCGAAAAGTGGCTGTTTTTGAATGGCGACATTTTTATCGGACTTTATCGTATTTCTTTTATCAAGTCGTGGAAAATTTTATACTATTTTTGATTGATTAATTTATGTCAAGATTTGCACAAACCTGGACATATTATAGTTGCTATTATTTCGATAAATTAATTTTTTTATCAAATCTGGAGAAATAAAATATTGTAGTTAGTACTAAGATTTTATATTTACAATTAAATGTACAATAGTATAAAAATGTAGAATTATAAAAAATATAAATTGTTCCATATATTTTGTACATTTTATAGATTCAATTTCTCATGACATACAAATCAAACTTCTAAACTATGTAAAATTGTCAAATGTACAATTGTAGAAAATATAAGTTCTATGTGTTTTGTACATCTTATAGATCAAATTTTTCACAAAATGAAGCTTCTAAAATACACAAAATTGAAATTAATAAAAGTGTATGAAATGTTATATACGAAAAATGTATCAAATGTTGTATACAGCAAATGTATAAAATATACATATACAAAACATCTATAAAATGTTGTATAAATAAAAAAATAAAAAAGACTGTAAATTAATATAAAATATATGAAAGTACATCTTCTATATATGAATATATCTATATATAAAATTCTTAGATAATTATATATATATCTATATATAGAATTCATATGTTATGCATATGAATATGAATATGACATGAATTTAATAAGGTTAAATTTTGTATAACAAGTAGTATGAACGATTAACATAAAAAATACAAAATCGTTAATAAAGTAAAAGCCGATAAATTATGAAAGGTCAATTTTTCATAGAATATATTGATCCCTAAGTAAGGTAATTTCTTGCGAGCAGACATCATTCTGCATGAGTCGCTTGAATATTCAGCACCGTGTAACACCTAGTGGTAACCCAATTACTTGACAAAAAGTTTAGTGACCCATGTGTAATGAGATTAATCGCGATCTAACCATACTTCCGCTGAACAAACAAGTCGACTTCACTGGAGATTGACCCGGCGAACAAAAAGAGGTTAATTAATTACTTTTAGCATGCTTACCGGCTATATAATGGAAGTTCGTTCTCCGCCAGTTTTACAGTTAGTTTACCGAATGATGCTGCTGATTATTGCTCTCGTGCAAAACGATCGCTCGGTTTTTCTTCGCTCAACTTCGATTGAATGAGAAAGTTCAGCAGAATTGCCTGATTGTCGAAGCACCGATCGATTTTTTGTTTTATTGTTCGAGTAAAGAATTGGACATCGAGGAATAGCGGATAATCGCCTTTAAATAAATTAATTAAAGTGTTTTCGGTTGTTATCTTCTTGGGGTGGAAGTTTCAAGAGTTCTAATTATTATTTTGAAACTTTTTAAATGTTAAAGTATGATATTTAAGAAATTCGAGATTTGTAAGCATTGAAATTTTCAGTGACAAATTTTTTAATTTTCTATTGTCACGTTTTTAAATTCGGAAATTTGGAAGCTTGATAGTTCTGTGATTTGATCACTTGGAATTTCTATTTTCAAAGTACTAAATTTGGAAGCTGGAAAATTTGGTAATTCAATACTCTTAAAATGAATACGGTAATTTGAGAAGTTAACATTCTTTCTAATCTTAGTAATTTGATATTTCAGTATTCTTGAATTTTTAATTATAGGGATTTGACAATTCAGTATTCTTAAATTTCTAAATTCAATAATTATACAAATCATAAATCTTGAATTTCTTAATTCAACAACTTGACAAATCACAATTCTCAATTTTCTAAATTTAATAATTCATCAATTCAACGTAAATTCAGTTCTTAAATTCCCAAATCTGATTATTAGGTAATTCAATATTCTTAAATTTCCAAATTTAATAATTCATCAATTCAACATTCTCAGATTTCCAAATCCACTCATTCGATAATTCAATATTCTCGAACATCGAAATTTAACAATCCCAAAACTTGATCATTAAATATCTAAAACTGAAACAACCTCAGAACATAAAAATTCCCAAAATTCCTTCGATATTTCTCTCACTAGCCCTAAGAGAAAAGATCAAAAACTGCAAGATCGCTCCGCAATTGATCGATGAAGATCGAAGTCGAATTCAGCAACGATCCGGAAGTATACACATTCTCCGGAAGAGAGGGGCATTAATTTTCCCGCAGGTACACAAACGGGCTGGAGCGTCTCTTAAAACATTTTGAAAGTTGGCCGGATTGTTCGTTGCGAGGCGTCCTCTCCTTTTCCCTCCGTCGTCAGCGCATAATGGCCAATTCCACCCTCATTTTTTTTTTAACCCTCCGCCGTATTCAGCACGACAATTCAGACGTCAAGGATGACGACGACGACCGACGGAGGATCTGTAATCGTAATTTGTTTGCAAGTGCTTTCACCGTGCCGCTTAACGTTATAAACGGTAGAAAGAAAAAGAAAGAAAGAGATGGACCGAGTCGGGAAGAAGAAAAGGCCAGACAGACGGTACAAGAAGACGCGTACATTGATACTTGGACAAGTTTTTGTTCGGCAAGTTTTTCCTTCTAATGAAAGAAGAAATCCAACGAACAACGAGTCGTCTTCGTCGTAGCTACCGATGGACCACTATCGGCTCATTTTATAAACGATGCGAATTTCTCTCGTTTTTCGCGGGCTGCGTCTACGAACAACTCTAGGGGATGTTTTTATGGGCTGCGGTTGTTTTATGTGCTGTTTTGTGGGAGTTTGTTCTTTAAAATTTGTTTTTGCTCTGCGGTATTCCGGGATTTTTGTGGTATTTCTGTACTTCTAATTTTTATATTTTTAATTTTTATATTCCCAATTTTCTGTATATCTGAATTTCTATATTTCGCAATTTTTAGATCTCAAATTCCTATATTTGCATTGCTTTTTGTTTCAAAATCTTTATATGATCAATTCTCTGTACATATTTCTAAATGTCTGTGTCCACCAATTTTGGATTCCCAAAATTTATGTACTTTCATGTATATTTCAAAATTATTTAGTTCTTCATAATTTTTAACTTCTGTGATTTCCAAATGTATTCCCAAACCTATTCTTTCTGTTCTAGCAAATGTTTATATTTCTTAATTTCTGTTGGAATTATATTTTTCTTAATAAAAAATTTAAATTGTCACTAAAATTAATTTTGCTATGCAATTCAGTATCTTTGAAAAATTTAATTCTTAAAAACTGCATTTGAGAGTTCTTTGTAAAATTAGTATTCAAAAGTTCAATTTTTGAAAGATACATTTGAAAAGATTGATTTTAATAAGCGTTAAGCTGAAGCCATCAACATTACAATCTCCTTATCACGACGTAATTATGAATAATTAATTGGTGAAATGCCAATAACTCGTTTGAATAATCCAATAACGTTTCAATAAATTCATTTAATTTCCATCAGCGACACCCTACGAAGTTCTTTATACATATAATTAACTTATTGATGACTGCAAAATACACAGCAAGGATGAATCTGAATATGTAACGCAAGAACTAATTACTGCCGAAAAGAATAATTAATAATTTATTTCTTCGGATATGATCGATTTTAAGGTGATTCTGTATTAAAATTAATAGCAGATTAAATCTCTTTATACATTTCATTTGTTTTGAGAAATTTGAGAAATCTCAAATTCTGAACAAAAAATGTACAAATTAAAAGATTTTTGGAGTTTCAATTTTTCAGTTGCTCTATTTTTTAATCTTTCGATGCATCAAATATCAATTCGTTCATTCATCAGTTATCTATCAGTTCATCGATCTATTAATTTATTTATTAATTGATTGATCTATTAATCGATCAATTATTCAATTATTTAATTACTCAATTATTCAATTATTCAATTATCCAATTATTCAAGTATTCAATTATTCGATTTTTCAATTTTTCAATTTTTCAATTTTTCAATTCTTCAATTTTTCAATTCTTCAATTATCATATTACTCAATTATGCAATTATTCAATTATTCAAGTATTCAATTATTCGATTTTTCAATTTTTCAATTTTTCAATTTTTCAATTTTTCAATTTTTCAATTCTTCAATTTTTCAATTCTTCAATTTTTCAATTCTTCAATTTTTCAATTCTTCAATTATCATATTATTCAATTATGCAATTATTCAATTCCATTCTTCAATTCTTCAATTTGTCAATTCTCCCATTCTTCAATTCGTCAATTAGTCAATTCACCAATTCGTCAATTGTTCCATTCTTCCATTCTTCAATTAGTCAATTCACCAATTCGTCAATTCTTCCATTCTTCAATTCTTAAATTCATTAACATGTCAAATCTTCGGTTCTTCGAACCTTCAATGGTTCAGTCGTTCAGCACTTCAAATACACAAATTAAGCAACTGAGAAATACAGAAATTTCGAAAAATTAAACCATTCCATAAAATAACACGAAAGAACAAATCTAAACGTTTCATCTGAAACATCCAACCTCGCATAAAATAAATAATAATTTAGTCGATCTACGCTTCGTTTCATCCCTCCCCGACACCAGTTATCAAACTATCAAAAGCCTATTTCCATCCGTATCCCAAAGGGACCCACCTCATTATTCTCTAATACGAAGGTATCACGTGCAACCAAGAAACTTTCCCCTCACGAACACCGTCATCAAACTTTTCTGTGTTTTCTGTTTGCCGGCAATTGCCACGTGGTCAAGGCTTCCCGATAGAACAGGAAGGAACGAATGGAAGTTGAATGGCGGACAGGATGGCCGTGGTTCTGCTTCCCTTTGCTATTGTCAGCGACTCTCCGTTCGTTCGTTGTTGGCTCGTTTCGATCCCGCCACGGTAAGTCCGCGATAAAAAGAATAACGACGATCATCCACGGTATTACGAAACCTACTATCTCAGCCTGTAGATGTTCATAGCGCTGATAAAAGCAGCTTCTTTCCCGATCCTCTTTCGCCCTTCTCGTTCGCGAAACAACGATACCCTACCGTGCGAATGCCACCCCTATTTTTGCTACTTAATCGAATGTGTTACGAGGGGGTCCGTCGAGTGGTCGGCTTGATCGAAAATTGATGAACACACTCGAATTTTGATGTTGGCTGCTTTTAAGCAGATTGTTGTTTCACCATTAACGAGGCGGCGAAAGTTTCGGAATTTGAGTGGTTTCAAAATTTGGGGATTTGTTTCGGTGTTTTGGAATTTTGGGAGTTTCATGTTTTGCTATTTTGAAATTTTGGACTTTGAAGTTTTGGTATTTTGGAATTTTGGAATTTTTGAACTTTTGAACTTTGAAATTTTAGAATTTTAGAAGTTTGGAATTTTGGGGCTTTGCAAATATAGTATTTTAGAATTTTGAGACATTGAAATTTTAGTATTTTGGAATTTTAATATTTTAGAATTTTGGAACTGCAATTTTAGTACTTTGGAAGTTTGGAACTTTGAAATTTTAGTATTTTGGAATTTTTGGGCTTTGCAAATTTAGTATTTTAGAATTTTGAGACATTGAAATTTTAGTATTTTGGAATTTTAATATTTTAGAATTTTGGAACTGCAATTTTAGTACTTTGGAAGTTTGGAACTTTGAAATTTTAGTATTTTGGAATTTTGAACTTTGACATTTTAGTATTTATAAATTTTTGAACTTTGAAACTTTGGTGGTTTCTTAAATTTTAAATATTTATGATCTTGAATTTCTTAAATTTTCAATGTGTTTATTTTTGTATTTTTGAAATTGTAAATATTTTTATCCCGAATTTTCGCTTATTTTTATTCCCCAATTAAAAATTTCAAATTTCGATATGAACATAATAAATAAATAAGATACTTGGACATATAAAATTTATCCTAAAAAGTTTTTGTTAATCATTTTAAAATTCCCATTACATCTCCACTGTTTGCAAACTCAAGTCCTCTGTATC
Organism: Megachile willughbiella; assembly: GCA_945859595.2. Classification (NCBI taxonomy): domain Eukaryota; kingdom Metazoa; phylum Arthropoda; class Insecta; order Hymenoptera; family Megachilidae; genus Megachile; species Megachile willughbiella. Next base: position 7,694,085 of record OX243805.1, on the reverse strand, counting down.
GCATTATAATTTTCAACCTTAATAACGAAGTGGTTAAAGAGCCTTGCAAACGAAATGCCAAAATTGGATGGTGGTCGTGTAAATCAAAACCGCGTCCACAAACAAGCGAACCCACCTTTATTCTCGTCATTAAATCCTCGTAACGAGAAAAAAACCGCTGTCGACCATGTTCATCTTTTTCCGATTTCCCTTTTTTTTTATTTTTTACTACCCAGTCTATTCTATGTCCCCGTACATAACAGGTGTAAAAGCGATAATCGCTCAAAATTTGACTACCTTCTCTCTTATTTTTATGTTTTTGATTCACAGACAAACTTTGTGAATTCCAAACAGTTTGTATAATTTTTCGTTTATGTGTTGTAAAAATCGACCTTGTGTAATTGACAGGAAACAATTTTTTTTTGTTATCAAACTTTGATTTCAGTATTTAAAAAATAATGAACTATTTAATAATTTCACAGAAACATTTATTTTTTACTAGGTAATTAACCACACAGTAGATATTAAAAATGTCACAGAAAATGAACCACTCAACCCTCAATCGTTTAATAAATAAATAACCGCGAGTTACTTATTAGTAAAACAAATGTTTACCTGAATTTCTCCACCAAAGATAAAGAAGCGCAGTAAATGTCGGAAAATGTTGGTCCGAAGAGAATATTTCATAAGTGATCATAAATATACGTTGACCTATCTTCAAGCTTCCATCTCGAGTCTGTGCAGACCAAAGTGGTTCAAATTTGAAAATAAAGATCCTAAATGTGCTGCATTTCTGCTATTAAATATTACATTTTAACCCAGGTTGATGGGTAATTTACAAGCAGGTATAAATATATTTTAACCTGCTTCTTGCGATTCTAGAGTAGGTAGACCGCTTCAGATCTCAATTTAAAGGTCCTCTATGTAGGTCGTTTCTGCCATTAAAAATTAACATCCAGGTTAATAGGTAATTTATAAGCAGACACTTATGTATGTCAGTCTATGTCTGAACTTATGTCTCCAGGTTGATCAAATTGCTTCACAGTTGGACTTAGATTACATATGTGGACTAGATAAGACATGTGTGATGAGGTATTCAGTAGAAAGTAAGACTTTGTAGAGGTTTATACTACTGAATTTTGTTGAGATGCTATTAAATTTTGACCTAAATGTATAAGTATTTTTATACATATGTACGTATAATTTTACACATATGAATTTACACGAAATTTTCTTGTATCTCGTGCATTGACCCATACGTGAATTTAAGTGCGCGCGCAGAGAGCGACTGGAAAAATACGAACCAATCAGAATCGTTCTCGCGTCTGCGCGCGCAACTCTCGCATCTGCGCGCGCACTTCGCGCTCCGATTAAATCAAACCCCATTTTTGCAAAGGAAAATCTTGTTCAGATATCCTCTACCACCCCTATCAGGGAGTTATAGTAGTTTCGAGATACCCCCTATACTCTGTAGATGACCCTAAAAGTTTCCGAACCTCCCTTTTCCCGAAGGATCACAGATTTCAGGAGAAAGTAAGCCATCTCACAGTTCGTTGTCCCTGACGTTTCTGACTAATGATCGTAACGATCGATTGATTAATGTAGCTCGAAATTAAAGAAACGGTTTATAAATTTCACGACCAACAACGCTGAATAGAAGGACCCCGGAAGAACAGAGGAATCGCGAAAACAAACGCGAAAGGGATCGCATTCTCATAATGGAGGTTGGGCCTCGGTTTCGAAGGAAGTCGTGTTCGATCGCGAAAACTTTCCCGGACTTTGTCCGCGCGCTTTTCCTCTCTGATTCCCCGGTTTGTCCGTCCTTCTCTCGCTTCTCACCCCCTGAAAAGTCGTCGACATCGTCGCCGCTGCACCCTCGACACCCTGCGTCGCTGTTTTTATGATTCTCCCGCCGAGTTTTCCGAAACTCGTGGCCGCGCGTGTCTCGTTACGGGGCCGAGTGAAATTTAGGATTTAGATGCCGTCTGTTTTCGGGCAACGGCTGGCCGACGTTTTTTATATTGAGTGCTGGAAATGAGAAAGGCACTTCTTTTTGTTCCGGGTATTCCTTTTTTCCCTTTAACTGAAAGTGGAGGGAACGGAGTTGGGACTTTTGCGTGAGACTTCAATTTTCACCGGTGATTTATGTTAACGTTTGAAATATGCTCGATTTGTGGAGAAGGCAAATGAGGGAAAATTAAGGGATGAATTCACTTATGCTATTAGTATACTGTTTGTATAATTATCTTTTATCTGAAGCAATTTAGAGTATACAATTTTAATAATTTTTGTACTTTGAAGCTATCTGAGATATACTTTTAACTACCACTTACTAATTACTATTAATTACTAATTGTTGTTATTACTGATTAGTAGTGCTGTAATACATGTACATGTACTGTATTAGTACAAGTATAAATACTAGTTAGTGACTATACTATAGCATCAATATCAGTGGCTCCCTAAGATTAGTGGGTGCAGCACCAGAAAATTTCTAACCTTTGTTTTAAAATTGTGTACAAGGAAACAAACATGTGTGAGAAGAAAATTTAATAAAAAATTAAAGAATAAGGAACTTATTATGTTAAATTTCATTGATAATATCTAGTGGACATAAGGGGGTGCTTCCATAGTGTCCACATGTGGGCTGCTACTGATTCATAGTAATACCTATAGCAATGTAGTAATATGACATAGCAGTATAGTAATACAGTAATATAGTATAGTAGTTTTAGTATAAATAAGAATGAATTGATCCCCGTTAAAAAATTCCTAAAACTATATAAATTTTGTGGAGACAAAATGTGAATAGAAAATGAAGAGTTAAATGTCCTTTCGCGCGAAATGTCCTCGGACAAAGAGGACTGTAAATAAGGTAACGACAATGGGAAGACACGGAATACCGAAAGAAAAACTGAATATTCGCGGAGGCGGATAAACGGGAGTTAAGTATGGCTGTCTGTCATCACAGTGGAAGTTGGCGAGACAAGAGGTGTTTATCTCGCAGCCAGCAGGATCCAGGAATTTCCGGAAATCTCGTGTACACGGGAACACGCCCGTAGTCTGCTGACTTTTCGAAATTGTAGACCGGGTACCAGCTCGCCGGCGCAAAATAAATCAGAGTACAGACCGAGGAGATCTAACCGGCCGATATATATCTCGAAACGTCAGATATATTCCTCTCCTTAAGTTCTCGTTGGGTTTCGGTGGAAACGGAGCCACGCCGACACCGGAGAGTCGTCTATAGATTTGGCTCACGTCGAAGTCAAAGCACCAGGCTCTCGCCTGCTGTTCATAAATCTTGCCAGGATTCCTTACCTTCGGCAACGATGCGAGCTTCCAATCTGGCGTGTCCTTGTTTTTGATGGCACGCCCCTGGGGAATCCCGATCCTAATTGATTTCGATACGGGACCCGTTAATGTTCTTTCGTTGTTGCGCGACGTTTAGATTATTTGCTACTTCTGACGGCCAGCTGGGGAATTTCGAGATGTCTTGGAAAGGATGTTTAGGGATGTAGAAGGTTGACGAGTTTATTCGACGTCTGATGAGCTTTACAGGAGAGATGGAGACTTTGGGAGTTTGGAGATCTGCAGAATTGTTACTTAAGGGTTTTTGGGAAGTTTGGTCTCAGAATTTGGGAATAGCAGCATTTGGATATTTGAGATCTGGGTAATTGTAAATTTGAGTATATACAAATTTAGAAATGTATGAATTTGGGAAACTGAGAAATTTGGATATTTCAAAATTCACAAATTTGAAAATATGGAAAAGGGAGCTGGGAATTTGGGGATCTGAAGATTTGAATATATGACAATATAGGAATTTTAGAATTCTAGAAATGTAAAGGGTGTTTGAAAATTTGAATATTTAAAAACTAGGAAATACGGAAGAGGAAATTGAAAATTCGGAGATCCATAAATTTGAAAAATATAAATATAGAATATACCACGGTTGGAATTTCGTCTCCCAAATAATTTTACAATTTCTCCACAAGAAAATACGAAGCTGTTTTTCGTCGGTTCGATCGAAACTCGATGACATAAGAACCGACGAGTTTCTAACTGGAATAGGAATCGTTTTGCAACGATTATCCCATTCGTCAGGATGCACGGTACAAGAACGCAATCAATACTAGTATTGATGCAAAGAGAATCGAATTACCAACTATTCGTACGTGCTTCGTAGGAACCGAGTAATTTTAGAGTGTCGATAGTACGTGATATCCGTTCGTCGAGATTCATAACCGACATTTATTTTCTGCTTCTCGTATCTCATACTACTTACCAATTTTTCAGTCTATAAATTCTACGTCACATAACAAGAATGATGTAATAGTTCATATTGTAAAGTAAAATCTTGATAAAATTTCAAAAAGGTTCCATGTGATACGAATATGTAAAAATGACAAATTGTATAAAGTATTTAATCTTGAAGGTTATTTGAGGGTTATTGAGATTTTTACAAGTAGTTATAGTAGTATAGTTACTAAATAGTAGTTAGTAGTATGACATGGTAGCATGGTGTAATGTGTAGTAGTGAAGAATAGTAGTAGTGTACAGTAGTATAGTATTGTAGTATGGTAGCATGGTAGTTTAGTAATATAGTTATTAAGCAGTAATTAGTAGTATAGTATAATAGTACTATACAATGGTATAGTAGTGCATTATAATGGGAAGTTGATATAGTAGTACACCAGTATAGTAGTATGGTAGTATAGTAGTATGGTAGTATAGTAGTATAGTAGTATAGTAGTATAGTAGTATAGTAGTATAGTAGTATAGTAGTATAGTAGTATAATAGTACAGTAGTATAGTGGTATAGTAGTATAGTAGTATAATTATATAGTAGTACAGTGATATAGTAGTATGGTAGCACAGTGATATACTGGTATAGTAGTACAGTAGTAAAAATAGTAAAGTGGTATCGTAGTATAGTAGTTTAGTAGTACCGTAGTGTAGTAGTATAGTGGTGCAGTAGTATGGTAGTACAGTGGTATAGTAGTATAGTAATATAGAAGTATAGTAGTAATAATAGTTGTATAGTAGTAATAATAAAGTTATAGTATAGTAACACAGTAAATTATTAAAATAATGAAGTAGTGTATCAGTAGAATAGTAAAACAGTAAAATTACACAGTAGGACAATAATGATAAAATCGCTTAAATAAAATTGCGAGATTCCTAGCCACATATTCCTGTTTTAACATTTTCGTATGCCTTCGAGGTAATCTTCCGTACACTTATGAAAGGAATAAATCCTGGACGAAGAGTGCAGTGGTTTCCAAGATGACCTGATACGTAATTCAAATAAACGATACTCGTACCGCGCAAAGTTACCAAACAACGCACGCGCACGAAATAACGTGTTCCACGTAAGCTCATCCGATTTCAACAACTACTCGGGCCAAGTACCGCGGCCGCAGATTGCACAGGTGAAACTTCCGTTGCTGTTGTTTATTTAAAATTTCAAACCCTTGAGAACAACGTATACCCCCGACGGAACTACGGCAATTCGGTCGGTTCTCCCCGCGGTGTAAGTCCGCTGAAAGTACACGCGACAAACTCGGTAACACGCGCCGTGGGAGAGTTTTATGGCGGATCGTTTGATCATCAGCGACACGGAAAAGCGAAAAATTGTGAAAACATTGGGTTACAAGCCGCAAAAGGTTCCGGAAGTAATACATGTTTATCCACCGCTACCAAGGAAACAGAATCATTCCGACGCTTTTTAACCTTTCGCGTTCTACCGTGCCATTTCACCTTTTTACTCTTTCTGTCATTTCTGGTCAAAGGATAAATCGAACTCTCTTCGGGATACACGGCGACAGCTTACCGTGGTAATTAATGAAAATGAATTTCCATTAACGATGCATGTTTTCTCTTTACTTCTTTTTCTCTTTTTTGTTCCGTTCAAATACCAGTACAAGTTTTATCACACTGAAAGCGCAGAAGTAACATTCAGATTGTGTGCTCCACAATTTTTTAACTATACCGGCATTACACTATTGCGCTGTTCTACCTACTATATTATACTAATCAGCAACACTACTATTACTGTAATTCACTATTCCACTGATAACACTATACTAATCAGCAACTATATTACTATTACTATATTCCACTATTTCATTAATGCTAATATACTAAAGAGCAACTATACTACTGCTACTATATTTCACTGACACTACTATATTAATCAACAACTATTCTACTATTACTATACCTCACTGACCCTACTACGCTAATCAGCAATTACACTATTATTACTATAATTCACTATTTCACTGATACTACTATACTTATCAGCAACTATACTATTACTGCTATACTCCACTATTCCTCTGATTATACTATACTGATCTGCAACTATACTGCTATTACTATATTTCACTATTTCAATGATACTACTATACTGATGATCAACTATACTACTGTTACTATATTTCACTGATACTACTATATTAATTAACAACTATACTACTATTACTATACTTCACTGACTCTACTATACTAAGCTACAACTATACTACTATTACTATATTTCACTATTTCACTGACTTTAGTATACTAATTAGCAACTATACTACTATAACTGCATTTCACTGACTCTATACTAATCAACAACTATACCACTATTATAGTATTTTACTATTTTACCAACTCTACTATAATTATACTACTTTTATCATATTTCTCATTTGCACATATTCTACTGTATTAAGCAGTAACTATACCAGTGCTACTACTATATTCTACTATTCAATGATTCTACTAAACCAATTCATAACTATACGACTACTATTACTACATTACACTATTTCATTGACTGTACTGTCCTAATTGATAACTATACTACTATTAAAGTACTCCATTATTTCATCGACTCTACTATACTAATTTATAACTGTACCACTAGTGTATATGTCCCTACACAGATAGTAATATTAATACATTTGTTATAAACCTCAATATATTCATTCACTATAGTATTCTACACTATATCAATACTAAAGGAAATTAAAAAATCTTACAAATAAACAAACGTTCACGTTTGCTATCACCTTATTATCGGCCTAATTAATAAAAATTAAACTAGAGTACCACATCCCGAAGTTTTCAACAAATCACCTATACAGCTACTTGCATATCAGCAGCAATTAGGTGATTAAAAATGAAAAACGCAACGAGTTACATTTAAGTACCTATACGAACGTATTGAAACGTGCACTTTTTTCATACATCCGTTGTTATCTCGTTTCACCGTTTCTTCGCGAAACAACGAAAACTTGCGTCACGGTAAATGCAGAACATCGTATTGTTTTTTATTGTTTAGATCCTCATGTGAGGGGATGCACGTAGCCTTGCTACTTTCAGTCTTTAACCGAGCAATGAGGTCGTATTTCAGGATAAACGTTCGCAATGCGAACTTTATATTTTTGCTCGAGTAATATTTCATGAAAGCATTTCTGGCGGGTTTCTTTCAAACATGGTTCTTCGCTTTTTTTTTATGTGTTCGCGCACTTTCCGAGGAATAAGTGAACGACTGTTATTTTCCATAAATTAAGTTACCATTTCGGTGTAAAAACGTTTACACTTTTCACACGTGCATTGGTATATTTCAATCACATACACAGCGCCTGTTGCAATAAACATGATACACCGTGCACCATATATGCAGTATGCAGAATATGCAAAAGATGCAAAATGAAAAATGTATCTCTACAGTCTGTGTATTCAAAATATTCAAGATCTCTTGTTCTACAAATCATTTTTTATTTGTTTATTTTGCATACACCGGTTAAATCATGAAACATTTAATAATTCATTTTCTTTTAAGTAATTCTGTAAGTATGCATATTTTAATATACTGAAATTAATATAAAATGGCATATCTGCTATTTTGTTACAATATTAAAGAAGTGCGATTATGATTTTTACTCACTATCAAATTTAATCAAATTCTGTTACGAAATCATTTGTGTAATTTTAATTTTACCGTACATCACTTTCATTACTTTCTAAATTTTTGATTAGTTTTTTGACTAATATTTCAGTAGGTAAAGCTTTTTGAATTATTTGATAATATCTGTCTATTAGATATTATTTATAAGTCATAATGAATAAAATTCAGTCCACATGCATGTAAGTGATCAGATGTGTTCACATCACACGTGAACACACATGGTCCATACGCGTATACGATCACTATACATATTTATTTATTAAATCACAGAAAGTGACACTTTCATGCATGAAAGCGACAGAAAGGCGACATTTCGAAGAAAGTAGCTTTCAGGAGATTGCAAGAAAGAGAAGTGCAAAGGCCACAGCGAATCAGATCAGTAAAACGGATAGAGAGAAGATAAATTAATGACGATTTAATTTAGCCGGATATCCGTTGGAGAAAAGCCTGACGAGACTGGGCACAAGACCCAAAGATACTACAATCTTCGTATCGTGTCTCGATATTTAATCCCTCTCCTTAATTAGGTCAATTTTTTCCATTTCCAATTTTATCACGGGAACGTCTGGCGCGGCAAATCACTGACTAGATCCTTCTTAAGCTCTCTCGCGATTTCTCTTCCCTGTGTCAACCTGTATATTCCCTTAATGTCGAAGTCGGTCCAACTCGGGATACGTCCACATTTCCTTGTAAATATTTGAAGAAGAATTTCTCCTTGACATCCTCCGGTTGCTCGCCTCCTAGGATACCGTAGTAAAATGCAAAAGTTTTTGGCCCGAATGCGACTCGTCGGAAAAATCAGAAAAATCTTTTACATTAGATATTCTACTGCTTTAGAATTTTTATAACGCACTCTTGGTATCACATTTCTCGTTTATTAATTTTTTTTTCTTTCGACCTTTAGCAATTTTAATACTTCAAATTTTCGTGTTTAGAAATTTAGACATTTATTTTAAGTTCGTTTACAAATTTGGAATTTTCAAATTCACATGTTCTGATACTTCAAATTTATTTTTTCAAATTTCTCTGTTTAGGAATTTGATAATTTAACAAGTTTCAATTTTTCAAATTTCCTAAGTTTCGATTTAAAAAATTTTCCAGTTTGAATTTTTTAGATTTCTCAAGTTTCAATTTTTCAATTTTTTCCAAGTTTCAGTTTGTTCAATTTCTCAAGTTCCAGTCTTCCAAATTTCTCAAGTTTCAATTTAAAAAATTTTCCAAATTTCAATTTTTTAGATTTCTCACCTTTCAATTTTAAAAATTTTCCAAGTTTCAATTTTTTAAATTTCTCAAGTTGCAATTTTCCTATTGCACTATTTTTTTTTATAACACAAACCAAGTTGCTACGCATAGATCGAAAAGTACACTTTAATATTTTATAACGTCACTCTGTTGTTCTACCCTGGTCGTTAAGTTTGTGTGCTTGTAATGCGTGAAAAGTGTTGTCTGAGACGCGAGCTCGGCAGGTTCGTTGTTATTGAAATGAGCCATTGTTCATGGAAATGGAAGCTGAGGACGCTAGTTTAGCTTCGAGTGATCTGTTGAAAAGTTCCTCTTCGAAAGGTTTAACTAATCCTTCGTTAAATATGGAGCGCTCGTAGAAAAAGATTGTTCCGAGGAGGTAGTTCAAGTTTCAGCTCGACAAAAAGTGTTGTTCAGACAGGTTACATTATTGATATTAAATATCGTTACTTTTTTTCTCTCTCTATTAAATACATCAACCTTAAAGTAATCAAACTGTAGATTTTATTTATTTATTATTATTAATGTATTCGTTTACTTAACGTTTTGATATATGTATATCAAATTTACGTTTTGTTATATAGAATTTACAATTTTTATATACTGTAAATTTTGTTTGCATAGTCGTTTAAAATTGCATATAACTGTGTACCTCTATGTACATTTTTATGTACATTTTTATGTAGTCATGCGTATTTATATAAAGCTGTATGCAGACATGCACATTTATACAAAATTTTATATGATCTTTATATAAATCACGTAATCATGCATATATGTAATTTATATAAAGCGTATGTAAATTTACATTATCATGTAAATTTATACAAAATTGTACATGTACATTCATGTACATTTATATAAAATTGTATGTACGTACATTAACATAAACGTGTAGTCACATACATTCACATATGAACATACGTGTAGTGACATATGTGTAGATACAGAAATCATTAGACGCGGTCTGTTTAAAATAGTTATCGAGGTTTGCCCGAATACTCTGAGACGAATTGATAATAGAAAGTTTCCCGTGAAAATGATTGCCGGAGTCCTGAAAATCCTTTTTTCCATTTTTACGATCACCGAAAACGGACGAAAGACATAACTGTCAGCACAAAGTTTCGAGACGTGCGTGTTACAAAGAGCTCCGATCCGAAGTGAAATCTCGACGAATAAGGATTTCTGTCAAATTTCCTTTGCCAAACTTCTGGCTGGAAATGCCCCGGAAATAATTCAACGCAGAATTTCCGTGTGTGTACCCTGGTAAACAGTTTAACTCCCGCACTTTGACCGTTTAAGCTCGGCTCAAAAGGGTGGCGTACACTATGGGTCAAAAGTACTTGGTCAAACTCCCTTTCGAACGTAATATATCGATTAATGCTGCGCCATAAAATAAATTTTAGTCAAATTAAATCATTGCTAAATTATTTCATAATTATTTGATTTAGCGAAGAAATATTGTGGATGGTCTTTTGATAAAGGTAGAGTGAATAGAGGATGAATTTAAGCACTGCATATTTAGTTTAATATTAACACATTATATCATAACATATTTATAGTAGTATGTAGTATATTATATACTATATCAATGTAGTGTAATTAATAGTTCTGGGTGCACTTGGTGTTAGATACATATAGGTAGATATGTAGGTACATCAAAATGGGAAATATTTAGAATTCAAAACTAATATATATTATATTACACTACTATATTATATTGTATTAATATTATTATAGTATAGAATTATAGTATAATATAGTACAATATTATAGTATAATACAGTATGAATATTTTAATCAGATGTTAAGGACACATATGTGAATATAGAGGTACTGCAGTAACATTCAAAATTAACATATGTTACATTACATGTGCTACAATATTATATTATTAATATTGATATAGTGCAATTTTATAGTATAATATAGTACAATATTACAGTATAATATAGCACAATATTATAGCATAATACAGTATGCTTATTTTAATCAGATGTGTTGAGGACACACATGTGAATATAGAGGTACTGCAGTAACATTCAAAATTAACATATGTTACATTACATTGCTACAATATTATATTATTAATATTGATATAGTGCAATTTTATAGTGTAATATAGTACAATATTACAGTATAATATAGCACAATATTATAGCATAATGCAGTATGCTTATTTTAGTCAGATGTGTTGAGGATACACATGTGAATATAGAGGTGCTGCAGTAACATTCAAAAGTAACAAATGTCATATTACACTACAACATTATATTACATTAACATTAATATAGTACAGTATTATAGTACAATATAGTACAATATTATAATATAACATAGTACAATATTACAGTATAATATGCTATAATATTATAGTATACTACAGCATAATTATTTTAACCAAATCTAAAGGACCTACATGAGACTGAGTGGTAACATTAAAAATAACAGTATTAATACAGTATATTACGATATAATAATTCCAGTAATGTTTAGTATTATCTAAAAATGTGGATATCGTATTAAAAAGGTACATTTTTCATTCGATGGACATATAGGAAATGAACATTAGGTAGGTAATGTGTGTCGCGGCCGTAAATGTGAACATAAGTGGTTCAAGGTTCGTTCAGTCCTCGTTATCTAGTGCTTATGCGAATCTAGTGATGGAGCATTACTCCTGGTACAATTGGCATAGAGAAGCCATTTTCTCTGCTCTCTCTTCGCGATTCGTCGGAATATATGGTACTCTGGGAACGCCACGGTTCATCCGTGTCAAAAATTCAGCGGAAACGCGTAATTAATTGCCGGCGCCACCGGTCCGGAATAATTTACAACCTCTGTCGTCGTTTAACGTTTCCACTTTTTCATTCGCGATTTTATCTTGTCCATATTGTTAGAGTCTTCGGATAGCGAAAAAACAAATAAAAAAATTGCTCGTCGAATATCGTGCATGGTGATCTCGTTTCGCGAAATGAACGTTTCTTGGAACGCGTGAGAGAAATATGAACGATGCAAAGCGAAACGTCGTATAAAGAACGTTGTTCCAGAAAAAAAATATATATATTGAGAGAAATGGAGAGAATTTTTAGGTATACGGGCAATATAACTGATGGATCACTGATTGACGACCACTCGACCGTTCCAGTACACCTTTGTTGCACCGTTTTGGTATGATACCGAAATCTTTTGTCTTTAGAATGAATTTTAATGAATCTAAAGGTTTTGATTCGATCGACAAAAGATTTCAACTGGCCTGGGTCAGTGGCTGATGGGACGCTGCTGAAAGATAATTTTAATTTGAGAAAACAGTAATTTATTGAGCGCCAGCGGATCAAAGAAGGGTGGGGGGATTGGTGACCCCTGATATAGATAGGAAACAAGAATAGAAATACAATAAAGGAGAATAGTGTGGTATATATTAGCATAGTATGGGGATTTGGAGATTTCAAGATTTAGGTATTTAGGGATTTTGGAATTTAAAGATTGGAAAATTTGGGAATTTAGGGATTTGGGAATTTAAAGATTTGAGAATTTGGGGATTTTGGGACTTGGAGATTTAGGGATTTCGAGGTTTAGGAATTTGGAGATTTAGGGATTTAGAGATTTATGGTTTGGGGATTTAGGGATTTGGGAAATTAAAGATCTGAGAATTTGGAAATTTTGGGATTTGGAGATTTAGGGGTTTGGAGTTTTAGGGACTTGGAGATTTAGGAGTTTGGAGATTTAGGGATTTGGAAATTTAGGGATTTAGAGATTTATGGTTTAGGGATTTAGGGATTTGGGAAATTACAGATCTGAGAATTTGGGAATTTGAAAATTTAAGAATTTGGAGATTTAGGGGTTTGGAGTTTTAGGAACTTGGAGATTTAGGGGTTTGGAGTTTTAGGGACTTGGAAATTTAGGGATTTAGAGATTTATGGTTTGGGGATTTAGGGATTTGGGAAATTACAAATCTGAGAATTTGAGAATTTGAAAATTTGAGAATTTGGAGATTTAGGGGTTTGAAGTTTTAGGGACTTGGAGATTTAGGGTTTAGCAATTTAGGGATTTGGGAAATTACCGATTTGAGAATTTCGGAATTTGAAGATTTGAGAATTTGGGGATTTAGGGATTTAGGGACATGGACATTCTAAAATTTAGAAATTCAAGAACACAGAAATTAAAAAATTTAGAAATGTAGAAATTTGGAGATTTATGAATTTAATAAGTAAGAAATTTAACTGAAGGCTAAAACTTGAAGGCTAGATAAATTTAAAAACTAGGAATTGTGTCACTATCTCAGCTCACTATATTCGATATCAGTTTTCGATACCTATATCGATATCGCTTCGATACCAAGCGAAATTACCTATAATCGTCTAATACGAACTTTGATAATTTGATATTTAATATCTCTTCGATAGTATTGGAAATAGCAAACGAATATGGTAAAAATATCTAACAGCTATCGATTTCGTTTGACACCATTCGATAGCGTACCATAATAATTTGTAGTCCGCAATCGATAGTATTGATTCGATATCGTTACGATCGCTAATTACGAGTACCGATATATCGATAGGTACCACCGGTATTTCGCGTATCGTCGATTGTTCGTTTAAACCGTATCGTTCGAAATGAACGCATATCCGCAATATTTCGTGTATCATGGAAGGAGAGAAAAAATTTATCTACCTTGATAAGTTTCATTTACACACCGCTGTTTTATGACTTTTGTTAATTGCAATCTCTCGATCGCGGTATTATCGTGTAATTGTTCGGCTAAAATGTCCGCATAACTGCGAAAAAATGGAGACAAATGTGTGCACATCTTGCGAAATATGCATCGAAACATTTAAAAGAGGTTTTTACGCTTTTGATAACGTTGAAAATTCACGAGATTATTTGTGACAAGGAAGGTTTACGTAAGTTTAGCAAATTTTAACGCAAACTTGTAAAATTATTGCTTTTCGCTTTGTTTTTGCTGCTTCAAGTTAAATTAAATAAGGAGAGAAACGTTGTTTGGCTTCTAAAAAAGTACACACTTCTAACTTTAGTTGATTTAATTATCATTGTCAAAATCGTAGATTCATTACGACTGGATCTTATAAATTTTCAATGTTTTCGTTGGGGTTAACAGACTTTGTCAGTTTGCGACAACTGTTCCACGATGTAAGGCGTATAGCAGTGTTACATGTTAAGAAATTCATACCCGAAACTCAGCAACACGAAATTCTAATCCAGCTTCCGCAAACAACGTGTGTGCGATGCAAAGCAGTTGTTAGGCTTTCCAGGCTGCACTGTGCACCCCGGGTTCTTATTAAGAACTCATTATACGAAATTAATCTGTCGATGATCTTTCTTGGAACACGTGTATAAATTTGCCTTTGCGATCCAATCTTGTTTGCAACTTTTGATGGACAAAATTGTAACACTTGCTCGTCAAGATTAAAGCTTATTTATTTATCAAATTTATTAACTGTAATTTCAGACTGAAATTTTGTTATGTTGGTTCTTTCAAATTGCAATCACAAAATTTAGTTTCCTCAAGATTAATGACCATTGTTAAAGTTAACATTAACAAAAGACTTCGATCACTAATTTCTTCCTTATATAAAAAAATTGCGCTCTAAAATTTTAGAGACTTATTACTCTTGATATCCTCTAGAATTGTGCAAAGTTTCAGTTCAATTCGCTTCACCAAGGTCATGCCTTAATACCTAATCACATACATTCCAGTCTATCTCCCGTATATAAAAAAATTGCGCTCTAAAATTTCACAGACTTATTACTCCTGGTATCCTCTAGAATTGTACAAAGTTTCAGTTCAATTCGCTTCTCCAAGGTCATGCTTTAATACCTAATCACATACATTCCAGTCTATCTCCCGTATATAAAAAAATTGCGCTCTAAAATTTCACAGACTTATTACTCTTGATATCCTCTAGAATTGTGCAAAGTTTCAGTTCAATTCGCTTCCCCAAGTTCATGTATTCCTTAATCTAATCAAATTACAACGCATACCGGTCCAATCCAAGAATAACATGAGTATGTATAAGTATAACAAAAAGTATGTAATCGTATAATGTATGAAAGACTAAGTTCCCAAAGCCTTTAAACCCGTTCCGTCCGAAAAAAGAAATTAGTCGCTCACGCGCGGCCAGCTTAGCATGCATGAATCATCTCATGAATTCGCGGGCGAGTGGTGTGGCAGATAAGAATGAAAACGATGATCTCGCTTTCCGGTGGTGTAATTTACGTTTTTACGGGGGTGTAAGTTGGCGGCACAGGCCAGCCTAAGCAGAGGCGGACGGGCAAGAAAATTAGCAACGTTTGCTCACCGTAAGAGTTATGGGGGCTTTGTAGCCAAACTACTCATGAGCATTAAGGGTCATTACAATGCCCATAAATCCTGGCCACTGTCTTGCGCAATATTTATGTTATCAATTCCCGCAAAACCGGTGCCATCGAAAGATATCCTGAGGTTGGTTATCGTCATCGATACCACTTGGCTCCGCCTCCGTGTCACTGATATATTATCACCTTGTAAAATGGCTTTATATACTACTTAGCATGAAACGACAGTGTGCTTTACTACTGAAAGGAACAAGTTCACAAATTTATTTCGGGTTTGGAAGATTTTTTGTGGGGGTAAATTTTTTGCTGTGAGATGAATCTTTGGTACTGAATTTTTTAATGTTGAGGTTAGGTTAGGTTAGGCATTTTTTATGTAAAGGTTAGGCTAGGTTAGAGATTTTTTATGTTAACGTTAAATTGAGTTAGGCATTTTTAATGTTGAGGTTAGGTTAGGTTAAGGATTTTTGACGTTGATGTTAGGTTGAGTTAGGCATTTTTTATGTTAAGGTTAGGCTAGGTTAGGGATTTTGTTATGTTAACGTTAGGTTGAGTTAGGCATTTTTAATGTTGAGGTTAGGTTTGGTTAAGGATTTTTTATGTTGAGGTTAGGTTAGATTAAGAATTTTTGATGTTGAGGTTAGGTTTGGTTAAGGATTTTTTATGTTAAGGTTAGGTTGAGTTAGGTATTTTGATGTTAAGGTTAGTCTAGGTTAAGGATTTTTTATTTTAACGTTAGGTTGAGTTAGGCATTTTTGATGTTGAGGTTACATTAGGTTAAGGATTTTGGTTGTTGAGGTTAGATTAGGTTAAGGATTTTTGATGTTGGGGTTAGGTTAGATTAAGGATTTTTGATGTTAAGGTTAGGTTTTAGATGACTGTTTTGAGATACTACAAGGGTATGAAGATGTTGGTATAAAATGCAGATACATATTTTTGATGTGTTATGAGGGAATAATGAACTTTTGAGTTTTAATATTCTCAACGTTAAAAAATTGTGTAATTGAAAAATTTCAGGAAAAATGTAGAGATATAGTAATTTTGAAACTCCAACTACCTCTGTATCACATATTCAGACAGTGAAATTTTCTAATTTCTGGCGAATCAGTAAATCACAAGTATATTGCACATCCACATAGATTTACCCCATGGCATTCCTCCATGGTGGTGTTGATCTCCTGTTTCACTTATATCGTTTTCTGCGTCAGTAGCTTAATTGCGTTTCAATGAACCCCTCTAAGCAGAGTGTAATTATAATTCACGTCGAGCTAATCGAGTTGCTCGCGCGGCTCGTGGCTCAACTATAAATCACCGACGAAATCGGAGCGCATCCGGTTAAACGATTCCCGTTTATCAAACATTTTTTTTCCACCCGAGGGTAGATAATAATGAAAAAGAGACGAAAAAGAATGTAGACGGTTTCAACGTCGTGGCTGTAACTGGCGCAACTACGGAAAGCACGATCCTTTTCCCAGGTAAATGAGCATCGAGAGATACCGATTCGCTATCTGCAATCGTCATTCATTTCCTCGAGAAACGAGCTCTCCGCCCTCCCGCCGGCATTAACGTTTTTACTTTTATGATAAACAGGAATCACAATTTCGCCCGTGAAACTTTTTCCTACCCTTTTCTACTGCTCTCTGCCCGTCTCGGTTTTTTTCCATTTCTTTCTCTCTCGATAAACAGCGAGACTGGAACACGGAGTCGGGATTCCTTGATGTTCACCGCATTCCTGTCCTTTAATGCGCTAGAAAAATATTTTCATGGTCCGAAACCGTTTCATATCTCACCGCGATGGATGCGACACACGAGGATGACGGTAACAACGCGGGTGTAATGAATAAATCTCAAATTTTTTCCACTGACATTCCGAAATACCTTGTGTCGCTCGAGCTGTCGTTCTTTTGGGGTTCGATTATTTCTTCACGACTGATTGGCTTTTCAAGACCTTGTGTTCTGAATTTGGCTAACTGCACACTTTCAAATTTGTAAATTTGCAACCTTCAGAATTTGTAAATTTACATTCTTTCAAATTTGGAAATTTTTCAAATTTCTATTTAACCAAATTATCATGGTTCTAAATTTTTAGATTTAGAGAAAGTAGTATAAATCTAATTGCGAATTTATAAATTGTAAGATTTAATATCTCCCGAGTTGTAAATATCTAAATTGAAATATTTAATATTTCTTTACTTCTAAATTTCAAAATTAAAAAATGACCTATTTCTACAGCTATAAATTTCGAAATTAAAAACCACAATTTTTAAGCACTTCTGCAGTCGACTAAAAAATTTTCAGATTTCAAACCCCAAAAAATAAATTTATTTTCGTACGACTAAATTAACAGATTACTAAAAATCTAATTTTCCAAGACAATTACGATAAAAATAATTATATTAAAAATTGTATCATCCCATTCTAAGTGCGCTTCCCTACAACGCTAAAAAGCCATTTGAAATAGTAGCGACTGACTCGTTCAAAGAGTGCGATGAAAGTATTATGCGTATAATGACATTGTCGCTATCTCAAAAGCGCGGCCGCTAAATAATTTTGGCGCATGGAATACGTTTTCGAAATTTACGAATAATGCGTCACCTTCTCATTTTCCTTCATACACGAGCGATGCGATGGTTAAATCACAAAATTCTGCGGCGAGTAGAATAACGGTTAGCGCATAAAACGTGTGTGAAACTCGTTCAAAAGAATCGAGTTCCATGAACACAATGAACCGTTTGAAAAATTTCTTTGAAACGTGCTTGCAGAATTGTACTCCTCTTTTTGCTGGATTTTCAGTGTACCAGCTAATTTTCAAGAAATTACTATTACTCCACTATTATAATACATTATCTTGTTATACAGGATGTGTTAATAAAATACGATTATTATCATATGTGATTATATCATATGTGATTAATATCACATGTGATTATTTCATATGTAATTAATATCACATGTGATTTATGTCATATGTGATTATATCATATATGATTAATATCATATGTGATTATTTCATATGTAATTAATATCACATGTGATTTATGTCATATGTGATTATATCATATGTGAGTAATATCATATGTGATTAATATCACATGTGACTACATCATATGTGATTAATATCGTATGTGACTATATCATATGTGATTAATATCATATGTGATTATCAATATCAAACACAAAAATAATGTCAAAAATATAGAAATCAATTTTAATGTTAATTATGATCACATTAAGCATCTGCAATTTAATAATAATATTTAATCTTATAATGTAGTAAAATTAAAATAAAGAAAATATCTATTTAAGCTTGTATCTGTTTAATTGCATATTAAGTGTGTACACACTTTATTCGCACACTTTGTATACGTAATCTTGATTTATATCCGTAGAGCTGAAACGAGATTAGAATGATTTTTCACAATGTCTTGTTTCATTCTCAACGCGATTCTCAACGATGAAACGCATTTTGAAAAGTGCCTTTTATGGAGATTTATGGAAGTGGATGATCCGTCGTTCGTTTCTAGATGCACTTGTATTTCATGACTCTTGCTAAGCCGTTTACCGGGAAAAACGAGTTAACGCATTTCAGTAATTAGCATGCAGTGCTTGGCAGTATAGTTTTCAAGAGATCTTTGCTTTTGATTCGATTACGTTTTACTCGACTTTAATAGACTTCCTTTCGCTTAGGAGAGATAGGGATTGCTTAAAAGCAAGAGTACTTCATTTTTCGATTTCAACCCTTAATATGTTAATTGTATAAATTATATATCGTTGTCGGACCATTAAGAACCTTCAAAAATTGCTTTCATTCGCTTCTGCTATAAATAATTAATTTAACTGAATTCGTCACGTATAAATATGCATCACATACGAATTTGCGTCACATATGACCATCATGACAATTAACATATTAAAAACAAGATCTTTGAAATTCATCTCTTAATCCGTTATCATTGTCGCAACATTCAGAACCCTCCGCATGGCAATCAACGCGTTAATTATATAAAATCGGCACGTAGAAGAGCGCGGGAAAATAGCTCGTTCGAGAAAAGAGAGCAATATTAGAAATGCGATTCCGCAGTGAAAATTTCGCGATTCGTTGAAACCTCTCGAAGTTCACGCCCGACTGCGATACAGTCCGCAGAAAATAGGGGTAAAAACCCTTCACCTACTTATTCTCGGTTCACCGGTAATGAGCAGTTAATTTCTTTTTCTCAACGGGTTAGGTGCATGGCCCACTGTTTCGGACCAAGTTAGATTGCGTTGCGGTTTACGGCTTTTCCGCTCGGGAAACGAACATCGATAATCCGTACGTGTTGCTGCTACACGTTACAGCATCCCGCAAAAAATACCACGGTTCCCTTCTTTCTCCCCGATAATTTCGTCGATAACCGTTCCGAGTAAATATATGGAACTGGAGTTGGCGAAAGCACGATTTTAATGATACGGAGATGATATTTTATTGCGCGAATATGGTGTCGGAGAAATTTTCTCCGTTTAGTCGACTCGGTGATCAGTTATTTAATGCGAAAATTATCGTGTGAGCAGAGGTACAGATTAATTATTAAAAATTTTACTTATTGTTATAGCGTCAGAAGCAAGCAAAATGTGCTCGCGAAAATATCAGTAGGATTCATGAATTTAACGAAACAAGCTCATTACAACAGGATTTTCTATCGTTCATATTTGCACACTTCAAACAAATCCTAAAACTACTCGTATGTACTGATGTCAACCCACGAGTTGGCGTTAAGAGCCACGGCTCCGATTGGTCAGAATAGAAAAATGGACGCCTCACACGTATTTTCGGAACAATTGGCTCTCGCGATCACGCACACCAATTAGGCGATAAACAATGACAGTCGACAAACGTCTCTCAAGCGAGCGAGATAACGCGAATCGCGTTCAGCAGTTGTTATTGTCATTATTATTCTTATGCGCCTGTAAGTAACGGAAGTGTTCACGGTGGATAAAGCTTCTTTTACTTTGGGTCACGCGTCAACTCGTGGGTTGACATCCGTACGTAAATTATTACGCCTAAATTGAAAATTCACGCGTACCAAAAATACGAGAAAAATTAACAATATTTGAACTGCGAGTGCGTCACGAGTGCGTCACAGCTCGCGCGCCAACTCGTGGGACATCCGTACGTAAATTATTACGCCTAAATTGAAAATTCGCCCTTACCAAAAATACGAGAAAAATTAACAATATTTGAACTGCGAGTGTGTCACGAGTGTGTCACGAGTGCGTCACGAGTGTATCCCGAGTGCGTCATTAGTGCGTCACTAGTGTGTCATTAATGCGTCACTAGTGCGTCACGAGTGTGTCTCGAGTGCGTCACTAGTGTGTCACGAGTGCGTCATAGCTCACGCGCCAACTAGTGGGACGCCTAAATTGAAAATTCACGCGTACCAAAAATACGAGAAAAATTGACAATATTTGAACTGCGAGTGCGTCACGAGTGCGTCATAATTCTTTTTATATTTTTATTTTTCATTTGAGTGTGCAGTTATATTTGTAGTATATATTTTATATGGCTGTGGAGACGTACTATAGTTCATTTAATTTTATTTTCTCTCCGATTAATACAGCGTTAAACTTTTAATTATACAGAAATATTTTATTGTGCAAATATGGCCTTGGAGAAATTTTGTCCGTTTAATCGACTCGGTGGTATTAATGCAAAGTTTATCAACTCTGAAGAGGTTAATCAACAGATTAATTATGAAGAATTTGATTTATTGTTATAATATTACAAAATTTAATTTGTTCAATAATATTTCTGAATTGTTTGTTCTTTGATGAATACATATTTTTATAACATATTATAAATCCACCTTGTTGGGTTTAATTAATTTTATTTTATTTGTCGCGTTAAATAAAACGGTGTTCCGATAAAATACATGGTGAATGTTTTAATTTCTTACCATGAATAATTCATGTGAAATGAATAATTAATATCAAATGTATTAACATATAATAAAAATATTTGATGGTACTGTTTCTGGTGCCCTCTGTAAGATAATTAAATTATATTACGTGATTATTGTATGGAATAATAACAAAATCGTAACATAATGAGGTGTATATACGTTTCGTTGGAACATTTTGTATACATGAACAGTATTGAAAGTTTTTGAATCGTTAATTAAAATAGAAACATATCGTTCGAATGTTATATTTGAAACAGATTTTTTTTTTAATAAAATGGTACTGCAATTAAAATGGGAATCCAATAAGGGAATATGAAATGTTCTATTTCTGATATTAAAAACAAATGTTTTTCAATATCGAATAGAATACTCCAGTGCTCATATTTCATTTCCAACTAATATTTTTATCCAGTAAAATTAATATCTAGTAAAAATTGGGTATACAAGTTTTTTAATTGTGTTATCGAAAAAGAACATTTGAGGACTTTGGGATTTGGATTTGGAGATTTGGAGATTTGGAGATTTGGAAATTTGGGGACTTGAGAAGTGGGGAATTTGAAAATTTGAGGAATTGTGGATTTTGAGATTTGGAGATTTAGGGACGTGGGAATTCAAGGATTTAAGAATTTAGAAATTTGGGAATTTGAGAATTTAAGGATTTGGGAATTTGGATGTTTGGAGATTTGGAGATATGGAAATTTGGAAATTTGGAGATTTGGGAATTTGAAGATTTGGGAATTTGGAGATTTGGGGATTTGGGAATTTGGAGATTTGGAGATTTGGAGGTTTGGAGGTTTGGAGATTTGGGGATTTGAGAAGTTGGGAATTCAAAAATTTAAGAATTTGAAAATTTGGGGATTTGGAGATTTGGGGATTTGAAAATTTAAGAATTTGAAAATTTGGGGATTTGGAGATTTGGGGATTTGAAAATTTAAGAATTTGAAGATTTGTAGATTTGGGAATTTCAGAATTTGAAGATTAGATGATTTGAAGATTTGGGAATTTTAGAATTTGGGGATTTTAGTATTTGAAAAGTTCGAAATTTGAGAGTTAAGGAATTTAAAAATTTGGGGATATAAAATTAGTAAATTTTGACCCGTCGAAAATTTGAGAATTAAAAAATTTCAAAATTATGGGTATACGAAAATTTATGAATTTATAAATCCATATATATGAGAATTAGGAAATTGAATTATTGAATTTGGAAATCAACATTTCTATATTCATTAACGTTTTATTATCCCATAAAGTAAGATTCAGAAGGTAACAAACACACACAAAAATAATTACAATAACAATTAAAAACACCAACGACAGCGTTCGAAGATGGCCCTTGTGTTTGCAACGCACTCATGCAACTGTGAGCGTATCAAATTCCAGCCGTAAATTCAAAACTTTCTTGTTCATCTTTTTCCATGAAGCACCATTGTAACTTACGTGTATCGCAACATGTAAATTGTAGTAATAAAACAAATATCATGCTGAAGTACATCTGGCTAGAGGTACTTCATCATTTACTCTCGCAAACGTGCAGTATTCACATTTTACAAAGTTAATTTGCAAACTTTTTTGCTGTTTGTTGCAGATAGGTTCACTCTTTTATAATTACATTGTACATTGTAAATATATGTACATGAAATGTTTTTATTTTATTATTGATTTTTGATACAAGTGTTTTCGTTATTATATTTGATGAAATGTTCAAGTGGTAAATTGATTTTCGTGTTTTATTCACTAAATATTAAATACTTTGTCTCTTTAAATATCAAATAAATGTAAACCTGTTGATTATGATGTCCATTCGACTAAATTATATTAATGTTCAACTAAATGTTCAAGATATTTCAATATTTCACATATTTCAAGATATTTTAATATTTGACTAAATATGCAAGATAAATATTAAAATTTTACATGAATCTTACTTGGAATATTTTATACATTTCTACAAATTCCACTTTCAATTTAGACTTATTTTGATAATAATTATTTTCGACATTTTTCTTTGTAACTGTAAGTTACTCTTTGTTTAATGTGACCCAAATCTTGCTTGGACAAAGACCATTGAAGAGACTCTACGAAAGTTTTCGATGACCCTGACACGTAAGTCGCAAAATACTGTGTCATGTTATAAATAAATTCTTCAGTGCAAGATATACTCAGGGTTGTTTCTACTTTCACGTTTATGAATAGACTCTGAAGATAGCGGGTTCTTATTTAAAGAAGACACTTTTATCGCAGTAAGTAACCATATCAAATATTTCACTCTTTATATTTCAAAATAAAATTATTTCGTAGTCAATAAATCTTCAAAAATTATTATACTTTAAACTGTGATATTTTCGTTCCTCACCTGCGAACGGTAATTAAAACTCAGCTCTAAATCGCGCTGAACACAGCAAGGAGATAGTCCTCCGTAAAAAATTAGAGTGGTTTTGCTAAGGTTCTCGATTTAATTTGGATCAGCTGTGGAATTAATTGAAAACTCAAACTCAGATTAATTGAAAGTCAATTCTAGAACCAAGGGTTCAGAAGAAAGTTCAACTACTGCTTTTGTTTCTAATTTTCATCAGTTGTGAACACTAATTAACCCCTTGACGAGTTTGACTTGTGACGTGCTCACACTACTGTGATTAATTTTACTCGAATTTTAAATACAATTCAATTTGAAGTTCAACTGATTATAATTTGCGTAGTCAGTGATTACATAATACCAGATTGACATAAGACTGCTTTTTTTGTCTGTTTCAATTTTGTTGCTATGATTAGTTCTGACGCACCTGATGTGTCAAGGGGTTGAAAACTGTAAGATTGATCGAAACTCAACTTTGTCATAAAATAAAATATCCATAGGATTTTATATTTGAAACGTTAGAAATCATCCACTATTTTAATTTGAATACAGTAATATTTGAATTTCAATACAGTAAACATTAATTAAAAACTGTAGCTCAAATTGATTGAAGCTCAACTCCAAATCTTGTGATTAAAAAAATATAAACAAGAGAAATATTAATAAATAAGAGAAAATCCATAGAGTATTATATTCGACACGTCAAAAATTATCGAATGATATTTTAATTTGAAAACAGTAGATACTAATTAAAAACTGTAGCTCGTATTGATGAAAACGCAACTCTGAATCTTGCCATGAACGCAAATGTGAAAAATATGAATAAAAAAGATAAAATCCCCATAGAGTTTTCTATTCGAAATCCACAGATATTTTAATTTGATAGCCAAAAACATTTATCTTACTAAGCTTTCCCCTCCGATTTCTGAAAGCGTGATTCCGTCGAAATGTAACGATAACAGAGCATCCAAACAGAAAATTTGATAACCCGAGGCAGAAATTCCTTAACCCGCGTTCTCAGCGATTCTCGACCGATCGTTGAAAGAAACCTGGGGAAAAAGGTAGAGAAAAACCGTGGATTGATGTACGTTCGGTCGTATCGAAAAAAAACCGCAGCTGAATGCGGGGTGAAATTCACGGGAACGTTTGCTGTGAACGAACGAAACGTGATTTATAAAGTGAATCCGTGCGTCCAGCGGACAACAGCGGCTCTAACTTCTCTTAGCGGGGAGCTAATTTCTGTTCGTGCAAATTTCATATCTCTTCCCGTTGTTGTTGCTGTTGTTTCTTACCGAGGCGGTTAACAATCAACGGGATTAACGGCCGGAGAGAAAGCAGTCGAGCGTCTGATACGTTTCTGACTGCACTTGGTATTTTTCTACTCTCCGGTAATCGCGTTGAATGAAACCAGCGGCAGCTGTTTCCGTAAATTGATCGTTAATTACGAAAGAAACACGTGGAATTATGGTAACAGTTTTTGTCGACGTTACTAATTATCAGCTGACGTGATGGGAAAGTTGGGTTTTTCTTGTGTTTCCTG
The DNA here is from genome assembly GCA_945859595.2 of Megachile willughbiella. Taxonomy (NCBI): domain Eukaryota; kingdom Metazoa; phylum Arthropoda; class Insecta; order Hymenoptera; family Megachilidae; genus Megachile; species Megachile willughbiella. The sequence continues at coordinate 7,668,739 of OX243805.1, read as the reverse complement.
GGTTTCGATGTTGCTGCGTTTTTTGTCGCGCTGCGAGTGCTCGCTGTCGTGGTTATTAATTTTAGACAATTTCTTATTTGGCGGTTTTTGTGTTGGAGGTGGAGGGAACTGGAAATAGTCGTTTCTGGAAATTTGGGAATTTGGGGATTTGAAGATTTGGAGATTTGGAGATTTGGGAATTTGAAGATTTGAAGATTTGGAGATTTAGAGATTTGGGAATTTGGGGGTTGGGGGGGTTGAAGATTTGGAGATTCGGAAATTTAGAAATTTGGAGATTTGAGAATTTGGAGATTTGGGAATTTGGAGATATGAGAATTTGGAGATTTGGAGATTTGGAGATTTGGAGATTTGGAAATTTGGAGATTTAGGAATTTGGAGATTTAAGAATTTGGGTGTTTGGGGATTTGGGGGGTTGGAAATTTAGAAATTTGGAGATATGGGAATTTGGAGATTTGGAGATTTAGAAATTTAGAGATTTAGAGATTTGAAGATTTGGAGATTTAAGAATTTGGAGATTTGGAGATTTGGAGATTTGGGCATTTGGGTGTTTGGGGGTTTAGGGGGTTGAAGATTTGGAGATTTGGAAATTTAGAAATTTGGAGATTTGAGAATTTGGAGATTTGGGAATTTGGAGATATAGAAATTTGCAGATTTGGAGATTTAGGAATTTGAAGATTTGGAGATTTGAGAATTTGGAGGTTTGGAGATTTGAGAATTTTGAGATTTGGAGATTTGGGGGTTTGGTAATTTATGCATTTGGAAATTTGGAGGTTTAAGGATTGAGGGATATAGGGATTTGGGAATTTAAGGATTTGCAAATATTGAGATTTGATAATTTAGGAACTGACTTAAACCATCTAAAATTTAGGGATTTAGTGATTTCGACGTTTGAGAAGTTTAGAACTGTTATTTGCAAGTTTTAAAATTTTGATATTTAGGGATCTGTAGATTTGAGAATTCGAAAGCTTACAAATTTAGAAAAATAAAAATTGAAAATTTTAGGAATTTGAAGATTTAAAAATTTAGAAATTGAAAAATGTGGTATTTTATTATTACAGAATCTTGAGAATTCTTAAAAAGGTAATAATAACTGAATTTTTATAAAGACCACGTTTTAATATTAGGAAAACAATTCAAGAGTAGGGAACTTGAAAATTTCTTTCAATTTCATGCTCATTCGTTCCTGCAATACAGGAACGCATAAAAATAAGTGTATCTTACACCATTTAATTACACACAGAATTAGTGAACGTAAAATCGGACTATGTTATAAATTCGTTCACATAAAAACGCGCATGATAGCGTATTAAGTGAACCGTGTAAGAGAAGCGATCCCTATGGGCCTCGTATTCAAAGTTGCCTCATAAATTATGACAGATTCGGAAGTCATCGTTATTTAGATCCGTAAGCACACGCGTTCCGTCACGGATTTTATTTCAGAACCGTCGAAACGTGAACCACCAGGAAATTTTACCGTTTCGTTGACTTTTACCTGTTTCCCGCGTAAAAAAGGAAATAAACAGCACGCTTTTCGCCGGATGTAAATCAATTCCGCGCTATTTCCCGATCATGTGGTTTCTGTTAATTGCCGATTTATGGAAAGTTATCGGTATTATCGGTAAAGATGCGCCAATATGTTCAGAATCGATTAAAATCTTAATTTTTGTTAAGATATACGCGTTTTTTTACTGGGACACCTCTGTTCAATTTTGAGAAATGAAATATTAAGTTATGGTCTTTTAATTTTCAATTATTGGATTTTTCGATATTTAATTAAAAAATTTTTTAACTTTTTCAGTTTCTCAACTTTTCAATTCGTCTTCGATTTTCAACTTTATGATTTTTCAATTTTGCAACTGTTCAATTACTAGTTTAGAAATGGTTCAATTCTGCAATTTTTCTTTTCGTCGATTCTTCAAATTTTCAATTTTACAATTCTACAATTCTTCAATTTTTCAATTCTTCAAATTTTCAATTCTTCAAATTTTCAATTCATCAAATTTTCAATTCTTCAATTCTTCAATTTGTCAATTCTTCAATTTATCAATTCTTCAATTTGTCAATTTGTCAATTTGTCAATTCTTCAATTCGTTAATGCATCAGTTCGCCCATTCGACAATTCTTCCATTCGTCAATTCGTCAATTCTTCAATTCTTCAACTTTTCAATTCTCCAAATCTTCGATTCTTGAATTTTTCCATCTTTCAATTTTTCCATTCTTCGATCATTCAATTCTTCAATTATTCAATTCTTTAATCATTCAATTCTTCAATTATTCAATTCTTTGATCATTCAATTCTTCAATTCTTTGATCAATCAATTCTTCAATTCTTCAATTCTTTAATCATTCAATTATTCAATTATTCAATTCTTTGATCAATCAATTCTTCAATTATTCAATTCTTTAATCATTCAACTCTTCAGTTATTCAATTCTTTGATCATTCAATTCTTCAATTATTCAATTCTTTGATCATTCAATTCTTCAATATTTCAATTAGCCAAATTCATTACTGAATCTTCTAAATTTCTAAATTTTCTAAATTATCATTTTCTTCATCTCACTTCCCAAGTCCCCTTTCTAATCCTGTAAAATTCATAATTTCCAACCGTTCCAATTCCCAAATCTCCGAAACCTTACCCAAGACCCTGTAAATGATTCCCTATTTAAAAATTGACCGCCTGAAATGCAACGAGTGGTTGGATAACCTTCCCCTGCGTCTCCAATTTCCCTAGGGAAGACAGATTTGCTCTCGGCTGTACGTGCATTCCGGGGACAAGCGTGTTCAGTAACGGGCACGCTTTTTGCCCTGTACAATGTGTCTCAATTAAAAAAGATAACGAAGACACCGGACAGAGAAGTACCAATCCAATTATTCCCGCGGCGTTTCGCCATTTATTTCGGTGCCTAAGGACGCCACCGACACTCTTCTCCGCCTGTTGTTTCGATGCACACGCTTCGAAACTGGTCGACAATTTCTCTCTGATTTTGTCCTATTTTTCGTTTTTTTTTTTTTTTTTTTTTTGTTGTTCGGAAGTAACGAGAGACACGTGCTTTGCTATTCAGCACTGGAATTTGAAGAATTTCGAGGCTCGTACCTTTTTTCCAAAGGAGTCTACTTCGTTATAGTGGCTCCGGTTAATTGAATCAATTTCACTGGGTCGTTTCAGTTTCATTAACCCTTTGTTGCACGAATTTTTTCGATTGATGAAAAGGTACATTTTTGTGCTTGTATTAGGGAAATAATAAATATTTAACAAATTTTACTCGGGAGCTTTGTTGCGAATTTGCGTTCTTACAGAAGGTAACTTACCAGAGAAAGAATAAATTTCTTCCGTAGCTTCCTTAACTTCCTTCGCAATGTATAATAGAATACAAAAATTGTATAGGTTATTTGTAACTGACTTATTACGATTAATTTTGTACCGTATTTTAAAATGGGAGTGTAATAAATAACGAATAGATTTTTTAGACGTTAATTTTTTAAAGACGAGTAAGAACAACTCGTGTAAAATTAAATTGTTCGTAATCTTATTTGAACGGATCCGCAAGAAAGTTTGGTAAGAGGATTTATCTGGAGGTTTTGAAAGCGGAGTCCATTATCTTCGACAGTTTTTAATTAAATATATCTCCTAGTAAGAATTTCTTTGATAGTGTTTCAGGATACTTGGGTTAAACTTTGTCACTGATGCGAAGGCGACTTTTTATGGCAGAAAATTATAACAAATTCTAGCTACAATTTTTGTCGTGTCCATTCAGTTGTGTTAATAGAAAAGCACTTGGCGATTTAAAAATATTAATAATTAGAGTGAACAATTATTATTACAGAATATCGTCTTTTACTCGTATTATGATAAATGCAAGTTCAAATAATATTTGAATTTCACGTTTAACGTTACTCGAGGAAACTTTATAGGTTTTCAGAAACTTTGTACAGAGAGAAGCTTTATTGACATCAGAAATGAGTTATGAATTCTTGCATTTTTGATGCTCTTCACTTGATTGCAATAGAAAAAAATTTAATAATTCACTCAATATTAATAACGACGAAACATCTGATATGACTATAAATATTAACTTCAACAATATATCAATAAAACCAAAAATATTTCCAATGATGATGTACAATTCTCTGATCGAATTGTTAAGATAAACTTTACTTATAATTTTCGTCGTGTTCACTTAGTCGTTTCCATAAAAATTACGACACAAAAGAAATTAAAATCGCCAGAAACTTCAATTGATCCCTTATGTGAACATTTGAAGCTGAAGATCAACTGGTTGCTGATGAATACTTTGAATGATTTAGACTGACACCATGATATGTTTGAATTACAGCTATTTTTGAGAATGTTTGAAGAAATTTTAGTAATTTTGCTTTACAGTGAAAAATCATTCATTTTTGCACATCAACTTACAATTTAATCTTCTATTATTTGAAGAAGGAAAAATAATTGAACTTTCTTTCAACTAACAAGATCAATCTGTTGTGATATTTTGAATGATGTGACACCATGATGGAAAAACTTTGTCTCCTATTTCAAGATAACTGATCACTTTTTTGTAACAAAAGAAATGAACCACCACGAAGATTTGCAACATACGAATGATTTATAATTTGGCAACACCGAATATTCACTAGCGACACTATCACAGATGATGAACTCAAAAATAGCTCTACTTACGATTTCAATCACGTTCACATAGTTTAAAGGAACCGTTTAGTAATTCATAATCACCTAGTCAGAAAGAAGAAACCGTGAGAAATCACCGTAGATCTGAAGCATCCGATATCATGGAACAATACTTTGAATGATCATTTCCGATTCACTGACACCTCGATATCGATGTATCCAAGTTGAATCGTCGCAGTGTGATGATGGAACACCTGCCAGAAAAAGCTGACTGCGTTCAGGCGGAATGATCGACGAACAAACGCGACCGTTTCCAAAGTGTGGATCGCCGATTCGCGTCTAAACGTCGAGAGCTACTCGGCGATGTATCTCGAGGAACTTTCTCAAAGCAAGTACGATCACGTATCCGAGCCAGGCAATATCGATGGCTGGCAATTTGCTCGCGAAGTAGACGCGGCAGGTTTTCGCACTCCCGATCGGTCTTCCCCCATTAACACAACCGCAATCGAGTTAGCAGCTTCGGGTCTGAAGTTCTCGCTGAAACTCGGCTGAAACTTACATAAATTCTCGTCTAGTTCCATCAGTACGCGTGGTGGTCGTCGATTCGCGGCAACTCGGATCGGAAGAACGCGTTCGCGATTGTCGTCCGTTGAACGGGTTATTCGTGGCACGTCATGAGATTAGGAAACTGTTCGAAGTGGTCCAGCTAAGAGATCCGCTCGTCGACAAAGAATTTTGCTCAAACCTGGTCCGTTGTACCGGCAGAAGTTTCTCATAGCTCAGGACCTGGTTCGCGATGTTCTCCGCGGGACCGGAAACTCCACTGGCATCCCCGATGAGACGAGAACAGCACGCTCGGCGTCCGGACGCACGTGACCCGCAACGGACCACTGGTATCCCGCACGCGTACGCACGGACTGAGGGATGCCGGTAAACTGATCGGGATCCTGCCGGTCCTCCTTCCTCGAGGAGACCTCTTCCGTACAGGATGAGGCGCGCAAGCCCGTCCGAGCGCAGGAACGACGAAGAGCGCCGCGAGAGGGGACGTCGCGACGCCGACCAGAATGGGACCAGCGAAGGGTGCATGTGAAAGAAGCGCAAGAACGAACTAGAAGAGAGCCGAACGAGAGAGTATCCGGAATTGATGATGGAGAATGGGAGTATAAGAATATGGAGAGTATCGGGATGATGGAGAATGAGTATGGTATAGGGATAAGATGATAGTATAAGAATAAGTATAGGGAGAACATTATGAAGAACAGAAATATGACGAGTGGAGGGATAAAATGGAACAATGTAAATATGTAGATGTCTGTGATGGAGGAAAGTGATGATAAAGAATAAGAGTATGAAGTATAAGAATAAGATGATAATGGGAGTATGGTCTGTCAGATGATAGACAATGTGGATATGGATAAGACTATCAAGATAAAATGATAGGCAATAGGAGTATGGAGAAGAATACTAGGATAAGATAATGAAGAATGGAAGTTGAAGAAACGATGCAAAGAGAAATGCCGAAGATAATGAGAACAGAGAGATGTAGACTTCGGAAAGCGTGATGATCTACGCTGGTTGTAGATGATGGGGGAATAATGGGGTGGTTTGGGATGTGAGAATTTCAGGAGGTAGATAGAAAGGAGGATGAAGGTGTGGAAGTGGTAGTGTAGTTGATCTGTGGGTTTTCGGAGGTTGAAGACTTTGAGGTTTTGAGATTCTGAAAACTAGGGACTTTAGGACTTTAGAATTTTTAAATCTTTGAATTTATTACTTTTGAGGTCTTGGAAACTTTGAGATGCTGCAAAAGGAACTTTGAAACATGGATCCTACTAATTCAGTGACTTTGGTACTTTTGGGACTTTCAAATTTTTCAGCTTTGCAATTTTAGAGCTTCACATCTCTGAAATCTTGAAAATTTAGAATTTTGGGTTTTTGAGACTAAAATTTGGAAACTCTTGGCCTCTAGATCCCCATATTTCAACATCACAATACCCCTAGGCTCTTCAAATCTCAAATCCCAATATCTCTAGATCCCAATACTCTTAAAGTGCAAGATCCCTAGATCCCAACACTGTTAGGCCAAAATATCCCTAGATCCCAATACTCTTTGGACCCAATATCCCTAGATCCCAATACTGGTTAGTCCCAATATCCCTAGATTCCAATACTCCTTAGTCTCAATATCCCTAGATCCCAATACTCTTAGGGTCCAATATCCCTAGATCCTAATACTCATTAGTCCCAATATCCCTAGATTCCAATACTCGTTAGTCCCAATATCCCTAGATCCCAATACTCTTAAGCCCCAATGTCCCTAGATCCGAATTCTCTTAAACTCCAATATCCCTAGATCCCAATACTCGTAAGTCCCAATATCCCTAGATCCCAATATTCCTAGATCCTAATTCTCTTAGACCCCAATATTCCTAGATCCCAATACTCGTAAACCCTAATATCCCTAGATCCCAATACTCGTCGGTCCCAATATCCCTAGATCCCAATATTCCTAGATCCTAATTCTCTTAGACTCCAATGTCCCTAGATCCCAATACTCGTAAACCCCAATATCCCTAGATCCCAACACTCGTCGGTCCCAATATCCCTAGATCCCAATACCTTTAAACCCCAATATCCCTACATCCCAATATTGTTAAATGAAAATCTAAACAGCAATTTAAAAATTTGCAAGCTTCCTAAGGAACACATCTTAGAAATGAAAAATTTTTGTTAACACATGATTTTGTAATCTCGAAATGCAGTTCGTCACTCAATTATGGTTATGCGAATATTCGGTAGATTTAGTGAGAAACGACAGGCATCAGAAGTTTTTCAATTAACTAACATGTTGTCGTATTAAGATTGTATAAACCTAATAAGGATAAGTGCACCCGGAGTATCCGAAGTCCTTCCGGTTGTAATCGGTGTCCTTGCGGTCCTCACGATACGAATTGTCTTACAGCTCTCTCTGTTGTCCGCGTTTCGGTGCAAATTACCGAAGCTTTTTATCCTTTGAAAGGACTACAGTCACGACGTCTTTGCGATTAGATCAAGCTTTTCCTTCTCCCAACTCTTCTGTCCCTTCGTTTCTCGTTACTTTCCATTTGTTCCGTTTTTGTCTTTCACTTTGATTTCACGCATTTCCTTCCTCTTCCTCCCCGTCCTTTTTCCACACCTTTTTCCATTCTCCTCCCCTGTACCCGGCCGTTTCTGCTCCTCCGAAAGCGTACTTTATGTACTCCTCTGTTCCCTTTGTTTTTCAATTTTGATCCTCGTTCGCTGTCCTCCTCGGATGATTTTCTTTGTTTCATTTCGTAAAATATTCCTTTCGGCGAATTGCCTTGTTACAAACGAAAAATTTTATTTTACACCTTGCTTTATTTACTTTCGACGTTGTTCAATCATTTGATTAGCGTTGGAATTTGAAAAATTTGTGAAACCTTGATCAAATGCTTTTCTGTTCATTTTATTTATTTCTCCTATTTTGCTCGCGTTTCAAAAATGATACCATATTCAGTTTCCTCGACATTATTCAGAGTTTTTCTTTGTGTTATTATCGATTTTCTCACAATTTTCTTGCGATTTCGTTCTGTCAACCACTTCCCTGTCTGAATCTTCTACTCACGTGTCGCCGCCATATTGTTCCATCATCCGGCCAGATCGCATCAGAAAATCCTCTGTGTTCCCTTCAGAATCTTCTTGCTTTTTTATTCACGCTCTCTTTTTGTTACTCTCGTTTATTCCTTCGTTAATATTCAAATCTGCCCGACACGTTCGCAATCCTCAAATTTGTGCTTACGTAAAAAGTTAATTTTGTTTAGAAATTCTGGTCACGTTTCTTTGTATAATATGCTCTATAGGTAACTCGATGCTAATTATTGTTGATTGGTACGTTCATACTTTGCACATGGTCGCACTATTGTTAGTGTTAATGGATGGGTCGTTGAATTGTTAATTACTGCCGTGGGACACTTATTGCTTCAATCGTAATTTTATGCGTCGTTTATTGGTATTCAAAACTATATTTATGTGTAATGGTGGGATTAATTCAATAATTGTATCTCATCTAGTGTAGCAACATTTGTTAAACAAATACCAAATGTTAACGAATAAAAATAATAATTTTCAAGTGTTTATAAACGTTGATAATTTATATTTATTAATACTGAATACAAATTTCTATTATTATTTTATATATCTATCACAAATTTGCATATATCCTAAATTATATCAATTTATAGTCCTCTACTAATTTGTGTGAAATCCATTTTGAATCAATGCAACAGATTGATCCTAAAATCCCGGAAAATGTTTACAAAATGCAACATATCAAATATGTTTCACGCACAGAAATACTAGATGTTTACTACAAACAAATACGCATCTCTATTTACACTGGTTGTTAAAATTCTATGTTTATCGAATATTTTTACCGTCCACTTTTATTAGCACATACCTTTCAATTCTTGTTCGCTCTTTTTTTCACAACACTTCTTTCTCCCGTTTCGAAATGAAACTTCAGCAATTTTCCGAAAGAGCACCGTTTAAAATGAAACAATAAAACGTACGGGTACATTGTCGTTTCGGAATTGAGTTTCGACAACAAGAGACGCTTTTGTCAAATAGTGAAACGTATTGTGCGATGAACAGAAATGATCAGGAAATTAGAATCGTTGCATTCTGTTGCCATTTTCGTGCAGGGATTATGGTAATCGTTCGACGGAGATGTTGAAATCTGTTAATGTGTGGCCATCATAGATTTCAATCTTGAGCTTTCAAATTTTTATGGTCTCAACTTTCAAATTTGCTAAATTCTCACGTTTGAAAATTTTCACATTCCTAAATTTAAATAGTGAATACTGTAAATACTGAAATTGTCAAAATTACTTATCTCCAAATGTTCAAATCTATGTTAGACCTTGAAGTTTCTAAACCATCAAATTAGATCCCCGAAGTTCGAACTTCTCAAGTCCCAAAATATATAAATTTCAAACTCCTAAAATTCTGAGCCCTCCAAATCCTAAACTCAAATCTGGAACTCCCAAAATCTCAAATTTTGTAGATTTCAACGTTCGAATCTCAACATACCCCAAATTTCAAGACTCTCCAAATCCAGAGGTTCCTCGAATCCCAAGGTACCTCAAATGCTAACATCCCCCAAATCCCAAGATTCCCCAAATTTAAACATTCTGCGAATCCCAACATTTCCCAAATTCCAGGATTCCCAAATACTCACGTCTTCAAATTTCTAGGTTTCCATATTCCTAGATCCATGGATCTCTAAATCCCCATAAATGCTAATACATCCTTACGTCTTCAAATTTCTTCAAATGTCTCCAAACTTCTACGTCTTCTTTCTACGTCCACAGATTCCTACATCCACAGATTCCTACGTCCAGAAATTCCTACATCCACAAGTTCCTACGTCCACAAGTTCCTACATCCACAAGTTCCTACATCCACAAATTCCTACGTCTACAGATTCCTACATCCACAAATTCGTACATCCACAAATTCGTACGTCCAGAAATTCCTACATCCATAGATTCCTACATCCACAAATTTTTTCGTCTTCAAATTCCTACGTTCACGAGTCCCTACATCCACAGATTCCTACGTCCACAAGTTTCTACATCCACAGATTTCTACGTCCACAAGTTCCTACATCCACAAATTCCTACGTCCACAGATTCCTACGTCCAGAAATTCCTACGTCCACAAATTTCTACATCCACAAATTCCTAGATCTACAAATTTTTTCGTCTTCAAATTCATACATTCACAAGTCCCTATATCCAGAAATTCCTACGTCCACAAGTTTCTATATCCACAAATTCCTACGTCCACAAGTTTCTACATCCACAAACTTGTACGTCCACAGATTCCTACATTCACAAATCCTACATCCACAAATTCCTATGTTCACAAATTCCTACATGCACATATTCCTACATCCACAAATTCGTACGTCCAGAAATTCCTACAACCACAGATTCGTACGTCCAAAAATTCCTACATTCACAGATTCCTATATCCACAAATTTCTACATCCACAAATTCCTACATCCACAAATCCCTACAGCCCGAAATTCCTACGTCCACAAATTCCCCAAAGTTAACAAAGGCAGCCCAGGTCAATAAGTTGACCACGAAATCCGTCATCAGCATCATTGAATTAAGGTATTCCTGGTATTCTTGACGCAGCTGCCTTCTATTAATTTTCAAGCAACACCGACGTAGATCTAACGCGATTACAACTTTCTGGATAATCAGATCTGGCCGAAGGAAATACACCGGATAACCGGGAACTTCCTGTGGACTTCAACAAGATTCGACCAAGACATGCTGTGGAAGTTTCGAGGAAAACGTCCTATTGAGATCATTGATTCTTGAGTATAAGATAAAACTCTTCTGGGTTTCTTATTTTAGCGCGTTGACTCGAGACTGCCGGAGGGGTTACTGCCAGATGACGAATGTTTACGCAAATATGTACTTGTGTATGTTGTGCAAGAAATGTGCAGGTAAACATGCAAAATGTAACTATGATATATGTACATGATGTATACAGTAAAAAATATATGTACAGTAAATATAATAGCTATGATTTATATTATGATTCAGTGATATTTGTATTGACAGTAATATACATATTGTATGATTCAGTGATACTGTATTGACAGTAATATTTACCTGCCTCTATGTTAGTAGTATTGTAGAAATTAATCAAATAATTTTATTTTTAAGTTCTTAAGGTTCATTATCGGTAAGATAATTGGGAAAAATGAATCAGATAAACATAGAATAGCACTCCGGATGTTCTTTCGAAATTGTAAATCGAATATTTCAAATGTCAGTACTAAACAGATCATCTGATTAATTTTTAAGCGCGGTTCAATTTTTGGGAAAGTATAGAAAGTTTTGCCGCTGTCAAATATTCATCGATCACTTATCTGAAAATTACAAATCCGATAATTCTTCGACCGTTCGGTTGAATTTAGTTTAAAATAGGAAAAACGTCGCTTGTGGCAAGACAGCTCGTTCCGATCGTTGATATTCACGAGATTCGTTCAAAATAACTAAAAATTTAATTGTAATTACTAGGTTATTTGAGAAATTTTTAGATTCGTGGATCTAATTCAGAAGTTTTCGATATTTCAATTTTGAGATTAAGTTTTTTGCACTTACAAATTTATGGAATTAAAAATTATTCAAATTTGATAATTTGATATTCCGACGAGTAATTTGGTAACTTGATAATTTAGTATTTGAATAATTTACAAATGTCAGGCTGCAAGAGGTCGACATATTCCAACAATTTCACAAAAGACGTAAAACAATACTTATCAACAACGTTACACAAAAAGAACCTTCACGTAATCCTTCCGACCCATCAGTTGCAACCATGTACCCTTACTTATGTATCTAAAATAACAGCGAAGCGTTTTATCACCGTGATCATATTATCTAGTTTTATTCTCCGACAGAAGTTGGTGGAAAATTGAGCAAAAAGGATCGGGCGCGCACGGACAGGCAAAGAGAGAACTGTCGGATAACCAGAATCGTAGGTGGACACAATTCGGTACGGTCACGAAACGAAACGAAACTCCATTTGCTCTTCATTTTCTGGGGTCGCGTAACGATACACAGGCCTGAATACACCGGGATATCCAACAATTACGGTCGTCGTCGAGGAACATCTACGGGGATCGTCGCTACGTGTTAAACGACACCGAACCTACCCGCTAAAGTTTCTTTGATGTTACGCTCGCGTATTAGTCGTGTACAAGAACGCAGCCGTTCGAAATGCTCGCTAGAAAGTTCGTTTGACGTTATCGGGATGAATCCCGTTTCCCACAGGAAGTAGTTCCCGGCGATTTTTGTCGGTGAACGCTGTGCGGAAAGTTCAGGCACGCTTGGAATTGATGACACGAGAGAATCGCTTTGGCGAGCGGAGAAACAGGCATGACTGTGAATTTTCGAATTCTTTGGATGTTTCCTATTTTTGTTTCCTTTTTTTCCCCGCTACAGAATTGTCAGCTGACTCGTGATCGCTGCGAGTGTCGCGTAGACCGTTTCTTAAACCGTGGGTCGCGAATGGGGTCGTAAAGCGAAATGCTCTCGCGAAAATTTCATTCGGATTCATGAATTTAACGAAACAAGCGCATTACAACAGGATTTTCTTTCGTTCATTTTTGCGGGCTTGAAACAAATCCTGAAACTACTCGTAGGTAATGATGTCAACCCACGAGTTGGCGTGAAGAGCCACGGCTTCGATTGGTCGGAATAGAAAAATGGACGCCTTACGCATATTTTCACACAATATTTGAACTGCGAGTGCGTCACGGGTGCGTCATAGCTCACGCGCCAACTCGTGGGACATCAGTTCGTAAATTATTACGCCTGAATTGAACATTCACGAGTATCAAAAATATGAGAAATTTTACAATATTTGAATTGCGAGTGCGTCATTAGTGCGTCACTAGTGTGTCACGAATATGTCACGAGTGCGTCATTAGTGCGCCACGAGTGTGTCACGATTGTGTCATGAGTGCATCACGAGTATATCACGAGTATGTCATGAGTGCGTCATTAGTGCGCCACGACTGTGTCACGAGTGCGTCATTAATGCGTCACGAGTGTGTCACGAGTATGTCACGAGTGCGTCATTAGTGCGCCACGAGTGTGTCACGATTGTGTCATGAGTGCATCACGAGTATATCACGAGTATGTCATGAGTGCGTCATTAGTGCGCCACGAGTGTGTCACGAGTGTGTCACGAGTATGTCACGAGTGCGTCATTAGTGCGCCACGAGTGTGTCACGATTGTATCATGAGTGCATCACGAGTGTATCACGAGTATGTCATGAGTGCGTCATTAGTGCGCCACGAGTGTGTCACGAGTGCGTCATTAATGCGTCACGAGTGTGTCACGAGTATGTCACGAGTGTGTCACGAGTATGTCACGAGTGCGTCATTAGTGCGCCACGAGTGTGTTACGATTGTGTCATGAGTGCATCACGAGTGTATCACGAGTATGTCATGAGTGCGCCACGAGTGTGTCACGAGTGCGTCAGTAATGCGTCACGAGTGTGTCACGAGTATGTCACGAGTGCGTCATTAGTGCGCCACGAGTGTGTTACGATTGTGTCATAAGTGCATCACGAGTGTATCACGAGTATGTCATGAGTGCGTCATTAGTGCGCCACGAGTGTGTCACGAGTGTGTCATTAATGCGTCACGAGTGTGTCACGAGTATGTCACGAGTGCGTCATTAGTGCGCCACGAGTGTGTTACGATTGTGTCATAAGTGCATCACGAGTGTATTACGAGTATGTTATGAGTGCGTCATTAGTGCGCCACGAGTGCGTCATTAATGCGTCACGAGTGCGTCATAGCTGACGCGCCAACTCGTGGGACATCCGTACGTAAATTATTACGCCTAAATAAAAAATTCACGCGTACCAAAAATATCAGAAAAATTTGCAATATTTGAACTGCGAGTGCGTCACGAGTGCGTCATGCATAGATCGCGCGCCAACTCGTGGGTTGACATCGGTACATTGTTTACTAGAGGAATTATTTAGGGAGAAATATTTCTTTTTATATTTTTATTTCATATTTGAGTGTGGAATTGCAAAATAATATCGATAATAAAGAGTCATGAATGAAAATAATTTTAAGAAGCTGCTGATGTTTATTTTTTAAATAATAGTATAACAATAGATGTGAGGACTATGTAAGATTCTTGGAAACTCAGAAAAAACAAGAAATAGAATTTTTCGTAATAAAATACACGTCTTCGAACGTTCAAGTTTATTTTAAATAAAATTGAAGAATATTTATAACTAATCGAAAGTAAGGATTTGCAAATGATATTAAATTATATTATTATAATTGTTTCTAGTTCTGTCGCTGAGGTTTTGTCACTTCCTGTGCGTGCGACATCAAAGAAAATTTGGACTTCCGCTTAATTCGGTGCCAGTCTTCTCGTGGACATTTCGTTACGCGCGATAATTACTGCACTTGCTAAATCTCAGTGAAAATGTCACATAAAGTTGCTCATAACTTGTGTTATAATACCTTTATTAATCTTTTCCTGAATTTTTTAATTTGCAAATTGTCATGCTTGAACATCTGAAAATTTACAAATTTTTAAGTTTGAACGTTTGAAGATTTACAAATTTGTTCATTTCTTAATTGCAAATTCTTCGAATTCCAGCACTGAATAATTTCTACAAAGATCGAAGTTTCTGCATTTTCAAATTTCTAGACGTACAGATTCCCAAATTTGTAACTTTCAATATTTGATACTTCCATATTTTTAGATTTCTCGATTCCCAGCTTTTCCATTTTTATATTTCGAAATTCCGAAATTATTAATTTTCAAATTTCCAATCTTGGAAATTTCTTAATTATTACATTCCATATTACCAAATTCCTATATTGAGAAATTTAAATATTTAAAATCTGCACATGTCGACATCTGAAGATACCTTAATCTATGACATATACGTCCAACTTAGGAATATCAAAATTTAAAAATTTTCAAACATTCTCCCGCTATTTAAAAATACCTCTCCACATTGCCAATTGCATTAATTTCTCTACTGCATCCCCATTCATAATACAACAAAAGCACCACCAAATATCTGTCACAGATGTACACAACTTCCTACTACATAATAATCAAACATCCTCGTGAAATTAATTTAAAAAAAATAGAGTTAGGATTCCATTCAACCATGAACAAAAATGTAGAGTAATTAGCACATGCGTTGAAGCATTAACGAATCGTCGCGAGGAGATAAAACGACGTCATCGGAGATCGTAAAGCATCTTTGATGTCGCACGTGTCCTTAAGCGAGCGCATTTCACGTACGCGTGTATTTACGTGGTCCGTAATCCCGCGGGAACTAACGCGGAATATTTTAAGGAACAGCGATCTCGTTGGCTGGGATTAGGAGCGTTTCCATAGTCGGGAACGAGCGACGATTAAAACAGGAATCGCGTTCGCCTGATTGCTAATCGTAAAGAAATTAAATTTGAATAAGCTTTTGCCGGTTTACTAAGCGGATGGGGGTCCTTATACGGTTTCAAAAATGGGAATCTTTAAGCGTCGGATACTAATTGGACGCAGGTTTTACTTCGGTGATCTCACAGATCTCGGGGTCGTTAACAATTTTTCTAATTACCTTTGAAAATTCTGGAGAATTAGCGTGGCGATTTTATAATCCATGCTTTGTGCGCTGGATATCGTTTTTTAATAGGCAGTTTAAAATTTTAGGTACATTTTTCTAACGAATAATTTAACTGATTTATTTATTACATTATTTGTAATTATTAATTGTTTGCAAATTTAAGAATGCAAGGATACATAACTTATTTTTTTTTTTGATAAATTTATGAAAATTAATTTGCTTATTTTCAGTTAAGGTGTTTATTTCAACTACTTTTTTTAAGAGAACATTGCGTTAAATACAATTAAATTTATTTACATTAAATACAATAAATTTAAAATGAAGTAATAGATTTTCAGAATCCACCCCTTTGCTTGATATACAAATTCTACTTTTATTGTGATCTAACAATGTTAGAATAAAAATAAAATTATCCGAATGAAAATAAAGAATTTACAAGATAAAACTGTGACTAAGTAAAATAAAACTCGCGAGTGAAATATTTCAGTATCATTTTAATTAAACCGCAAACTCCAAATATCGATGCTACAAAAATGTAATCGTTTTGCAGGCTCTCGAATTAACAGAAATCGCGTGTTTCTTCTCGCGTTTTCTTTCGCCGTTCGTATAATTACCGGCCGAAGGAATTTCCTTTGTTTTTGTCCCGATAACGGGAATCGTGGCTGACCAAAGCACGCCCTTAATCTACTGCGAGAAGGTTCGAGCTAAAACAGAGTTCGTAGGTGAGATAAATGGAAAGCTCGTCTACACTTTTCATTAGACAACCATGGTGCCCGGTGTATAATTAAAGTCGCAGCCTGTGCAAATGCGAAGCTGTTCTTGCAAAAGCATTTATTAAAAGAAGCGGGAGATTCATTCTGTGTGGCACACATTGCCCGTGGGAGGGAGGTGTTAAAGGGCGTTTATTATTTCGGGAATAACTAAGGACCTGCGTATGTATGTTAATTTTGCTGCGAGTTGCTACTCTGCGCGCTTTCGGTCGCAAAGCATTAATAATTTTCTTTGTAGTTCTAAATTTGTGTATATTGGTTGCTGGGTCGATACTAGTTGTTTAATTTAAAGAAATTAAATCAGTATATCGGTTCAGAATGTTATTAAGACTGTTGTTTCAATTAATACATTCAAATGTTAGTATATTGTACATATAATACGTTTGAATGTTAGAATTATAGTAATACAGTGAAATTGTAGAACAGTAGCACAGCAGTACAATAAAATTATAAAAGAGACCTATAATAATAAACCTGAAAATTGATCTTTAATCTCAAACAAGATACCAAACCTAATTAGTAACAACACGTCCATTTTCTTTATTCCACTTCATGTGTTAATACCATCATACTACAGTATACCTTAAATAAAAATCTGCAGTTGATCTATGACTTGAAAATACCATGACACACTTGTGACGCACCCTATAGATCAAACATTACAAAATCAACTCATACTTTCACTACTTTTGAATTCTAATTTTTAGCTCTATAATTTACATAATCAAAGATCTTTATATGCAAGGTATAATTTCAACCACCTTTACTTTATAACAGCTACTTTTGACAATCGACAAATTGTTGTATCAGGGGGTTAATATGCCTAGGACAGCAAAACTTCAATTTGTCCACACGTACCATTGTCAATAGTAGCATCTGAATTCTAACTATAATTTACACAATCAAGGAGATATAACATTTTAACCACCTTCACTCTTTAGAACAGCACATCACTGGCTACCTTTGACAATCGACAAAATGTTGGGTCAGGGGGTTAATACGTCTATTAAAGCAAAACTTCAATTTGTCCACAAGTTGGTTACTACCTCAAATAGCAGCTACTTAATTCCAATTGTGACTCACACAATTAGAGGTCTCCAAACACAAGCTATAACATTTTAACTACCTTCACTCTTCATAACAGCGCATCGCCAACTTTTGACAACCGACAGAATGTTGGGTCATGGGGTCAATACGTCTATTAAAACTTCAGTTTGCCTACAAATTGAGTGCCATTATAAATAGCAGCAACTTCAGTTTAGCTACAATTTACGTAACCAAGGATTTTCAAATGCATGGTATAACATTTTAACTACCTTCACTCTTCATAACAACGCATCACCAGATAAACTGTTGGGTCACCGAATTGATACGTGTACTAAAGTGGAATTTAAATTTGTCTACAAGTTGATTACCACTGTAAATAGCAACAACTTAATTCTAACTGTAATTGACATAATCAAGGTTCTCTAAATACAAAGCATAACATTTCAACCACCTTCGCTCTCCTTAACACTGCATCAGTAACCAGCTATCTTTGACAACCGACAAAATGTTGGGTCACAAGGTGAATACATCTATTAAAGCAAAACTTCAATTTGTCTACAAATGGATTACCATTATAAATAGCAACTCTAAATGCAAGGTATAACATTTCAACCACCTTCACTCTCTTTAACATTGCATCAGTAACCAGATACTTATCACAGCCGACAAAATGGGTCACAAGGTAAATACGTTTATTAAAATAAAACTTCAGTCTGTCCACAAATTGTCAACCATGTCTCCTTAATATTACATCTCCATCTTTTGACAGCCAACAAAATGTTGGTTCACAGAGTTACTACGTTTATTAAAATAAAACATCAGTTTGTCGACATGTTGTCAGCCAGCTCCACTCTCCTTAACATTGCATCTCCATCTTTTGACAGCCAACAAAATGTTGGTTCACAGAGTTACTACGTTTATTAAAATAAAACTTCAGTTGGTCGACAAGTTGTCAGCCAGCTCCACTCTCCTTAACATTGCATCTCCAGCTACTTTTGACAGCCAACAAAATATGTCACAGAGTAAATACATCTATTAAAGCAAAACTTGTCTGTCCACAAATTAACCATGTCTCCTTAACATCTCCATCTTTTAACAGTTGACCAAATGGGTCACAGAGTTAATACATCTATCAAAGCAAAACTTGTTTGTCCACAAATTAACCATGTCTCCTTAACATCTCCATCTTTTAACAGTTGACCAAATGGGTCACAGAGTTAATACATCTATCAAAGCAAAACTTGTTTGTCCACAAATTAACCATGTCTCCTTAACATCTCCATCTTTTAACAGTTGACCAAATGGGTCACAGAGTAAATATATCTATCAAAGCAAAACTTGTCTGTCCACAAAATAACCATGTCTCCTTAACATCTCCATCTTTTGACAGTTGACCAAATGGGTCACAGGGTTAATACATCTATCAAAGCAAAACTTGTTTGTCCACAAATTAACCATGTCTCCTTAACATCTCCATCTTTTAACAGTTGACCAAATGGGTCACAGGGTTAATACATCTATCAAAGCAAAACTTGTTTGTCCACAAAATAACCATGGCTGCTTAACATGTCTTTTGACAGCCGATAAATAGTTGGGTCACTGTGTTAATACGTATATTAAAATGGAATTTAAATTTGTAGAGAAGTCAGGTGCAACCATCAGTGAAAGTGGTAATCCAGCGCACGAAGTGGCATCAAAGGGTCTCGGAATGACGGAAGTCTGAGTCGTTCTTTTCAGGCAACATCAATGAAGTTTGTATCTGGCGCACATGGCGCGTGTGTATCCCGGTTGAGTTAGTGACGGGCGGGCTGTCGCCAGTGTGTGCCAGCTGTTTCACTACTAGCCTCCCGCTGAATCCGCCCCCTCCAGAACCTAGACCACCCACCCACAATCTCACCCCCAAGATCTGAGCTTTAACAATCTTGTATGACGCGGGACGAGGGACCTTTGCTCGTGTGCCGCAGCTGTGACGGCGGTTCGGCATATCATCGAAATATTATTTCCTCGAAATTTAAGTTTCTGTCCGTCCTGTCCTTTGTGTTCTCGTTTCACCTCTTCTGTCGCCCCTTCCCGCTGCATTTCGGTTTCTGCCCTTTCGTCGAAAACTTCAAACGACATCGCGCTGGATTTTGAATTATTCCGGCAAAATGGGATATCGGGATTTCGGGATATTGAGGTATGTACTAGGATAATGGAGATGTAGAGATATGCGCTGGGTTACAGGGATCTAGAGATATTGAGATATGTGCTGGGATATAGAGGTCTAGAGGTACTGGAATATTGGAATACGTGAGATACGTGCTGGAATATAGGGATATAGGAAAGGAATATGGAGGGAGATGTAAATATAGAGAGATACTAGGATACTGGGATGTAGAAAAATACTGGGTAGGATGGTACTAGATATAGGGAGCTATTGGAAGATGGGAGTATTGGAAATTTTAGTATTTGGGACCTAGAGCTCTAAGGGTCTGATATGGATTATAGGGATCTAGAGACCTAGGCAGATAGAAATATGGGAATGTAGTGGTTCAGGTATTCGAAGATACATGAATATGTGGCTACTAGATAATTGCAAATTAATCTAGGGATATTTAGGAATATTTCTGCCCAGTGGCAATTGTTACTTATGTGAACCAAAAAAAGTATGGTAGATTTTTTGCTGAAATATTATAAGTTTGTGAAATAGCAACAAGTAGCAGAGTAGAAGAGTAGAATAGTGAAACAATTGATTAATAAAATAGTGAAATAGTGAAATAGTGGAATAGTGGAATACTGAAACAGTGAAATAGTAAAATAGTAAAATTCTAAAATAATAAAATAGTAACATACTTAAATAGTAAAATAGTAAAATACTAAAATAGTAAAGTGGTAAAATGGTAAAATAGTAAAATAGTGCAATAGCACAATGCTAAAATACTAAAATATTAAAGACTGAAATACTAAAATACTAAAATACTAAAATACTAAAATACTAAAATACTAAAATACTGAAATACTAAAATATTAAAGACTGAAATACTAAAATACTAAATACTGAAATACTAAAATACTAACTACTGAAATACTGAAATACTAAAATACTAAAATACTAAAATACTAAAATACTAAAATACTAAAATACTAAAATACTAAAATACTAAATACTAAATACTAAATACTAAAATACTAAAATACTAAATACTGAAATACTAAAATATTAAATACTAAAATATCAAAATACCAAAATGCCAAAATACTAATACACTAAAATTCCAAAATAAAATTCTGAAACAGAAATGTCCTAAAATAGTAAAACAGAGTAAATAGTAGTATAATAAAATAGTAAAACACAGAATATAATAGTCGGATATCGTAGTAAAATGTTATGATAGGCGGTATAACAGTGAAATAATAAAGAAGTAACAATAAACGGATAAAATGATAGAATTTCCTCGCGAACTCGACGAGTGAAGTAATGAAAAAGGAACCGTGTTATCGTTCCTGAAAAATTGCAAAGTAAAACGATTACGATCTTCTTCTCTAAGTAAAACGAAATTGCGTTAAATTATCTTCGCGAGATATTAATAGCGATCATCGGTGACTGCAATCGAATTATGTTTCGCAAGAAGGAAAACAGCGAAGGAGATGTTCCATTCTGATATCGAAATATCTATCGAAAAGACGTCATAACGATTAAATGAATTATTCCCGTGGAACAGAAATGATTTAAGGAATTCACTCCTGTCAAGTCGATAAACCAGGTTGTACAAAGTGGTACGCGGGATATAGAAATATTAAACATTCAAGCTTACTGAATTTATTACACAAGTCTTTTTAATTCCTGTTGGCTTGTCAATTTTAATTACAAACCTGGTTCATTTACTGCGAACAAATTACGAGAGTGTACGTATCGATTTCTCGAATCGTTAAAAGTTTTCGCCGTTTAAATATTCGTTTACAGACTTTGTTTAATATTTACCTTGTTAAATATTAAACGATTCGAAAGATCAACTTTGCTGGGAAAATATTTCTTTTGCCGACAAAAGAAAAGTTTATGGAACCATTGGAAATTGTACTCTCGACAGAGAGACGTATTTTTTGAATATCTGTGCGGATTAAAATACTGGAGGATCATTGTGTAATCTACTTGAAAGCTTTTAACCCATCATCGAGGATCGTAATTCTGATATTTCTATATCGAGTACTTGAAACGACACTTTTATACAATTTTTCTACGTACTCTTTCAAAATGTATTTATTGTCAAAATACTCATTCTCGGTATGCGAATTTGAACGAAGAGAATTTCATTTATTTTACTTCTCATGATTAAAGTTAAAAGATTTACAAACACAAGAGAAATGTAGGATATAATTACGTAGATTATCAAATAATTTTATACGGAAATTTAATTATTTTTCTTGCAAGATATTTGGAACATATAATATGTAGTTAACAGTATTATAGGTTGAATTTTTTTGGACTATCACCACAAGAAAAGGTTTCTAATCCCCAGCAATTAGTACAAGTCGTAATTCAATTAAAAAATAGTTAAGATAAATAAATAATGTAATTGCAGAATACAAATTTGAGACAGGTAAAAAACCTATTGTTCTGCATGATAAACGCGTAATTATGATTTCTCGTATTACATAGCCGGTGCAATATAAAACTTCCCTTTCACGGTGAGTTTTTCCTTGAAAAAGTTCGCTCCTATTACACAATGTACGCGGCACGACGGAAGAGACAAAATTTCTCTTTCTATAAACTAGAAGAGGAAATTACACAGCACATGGCGCGAGCCACTGAAAAACATACACTTTATTGTTCCTCCAAGAAACAGTCAAATAAATTAATTTACTCGAGTAAACATTAATTGCAGCTGCATTTCTTTTACGATCCCTCTCATTGTTAATTTATTGCGTTCTTGGAAAACATTAATCTAAACAATTATTTACATTATAGTTCTAATTACATTTATTGATGACCTATTTAGCTGGGGACTAGGAAAGTTAATTTTTGTTTTCAGAATTTTTGGATTTTTGCAGCTGCATTTGCACTCTTCGGAAATATTAATCTAAATAATTATTTACATCATAGTTCTAATTAAATTTATTCATGACCTGTTTAGCTAGGGACTAGGGAAGTTAATTTTTATTTTTAGAATTTTTGAATTTTTAAATTTGAAAATTTAGAGATTTGAAAATCTGGTATTTTAGAGCCCTGAATTCTCAGATCTTCATAGTTTTAAATTCCCTAAATTTTCGATTATCCAACTCCCTAATTCTCCAAACCTCAAGTCTCCAAATCCCCAAATTTCAAGTTCTTAATTTCCAAATTTTCAAATGCCCACATTCCCACATTCCCTAAAGTCTCCAAATCCCTAAATCCCCAAAATCCAATTCCCCAAACCCTAAATCTTAAGTCCCTAATTTCCAAATCTTCAAATTCTCAAATTCCCACATTCCCACATTGTCTAAAGTCTCCAAATCCCTAAATCCCCAAAATCCAAGTCCCCAAACCCTAAATCTTAAGTCCTTAATTTCCAAATCTTCAAATTCTCAAATCCCACATTCCCTAAATTCTTGAATCTCCAAATCCCTAAATCCCCAAAATCCAAGTCCCCAAACCCTAAATCTTAAGTCCCGAATTTCCAAATCTTCAAATTCTCAAATCCCACATTCCCTAAATTCTTGAATCTCCAAATCTCTAAATCCTCAAAACCCAAGTCCCCAAACCCCAAGTCCCCAAAATCCAAGTCTCCAAACCCCAAGCCTCTAAAATCCAAATCCTCAAACCCCAAATCCCCAAACCTCAACCCTAAACCCGAAGTCCTCAAACCCCTAGTCCACAAACCCCAAATCTTAAGTCCCTAATTCCCAAATCTTAAAATTCTCAAATTGCCACATTCCCTAGATTCTCGAATCTCCAAATCCCTAAATCCCAAGTCCTCAAACCCCAAGTCCCCAAACCCCAACCCTAAACCCGAAGTCCTCAAACCCCTAGTCCACAAACCCCAAATCTTAAGTCCCTAATTCCCAAATCTTCAAATTCTCAAATTGCCACATTCCCTAAATTCTCGAATCTCCAAATCCCTAAATCCCTAAATCCCAAGTCCTCAAACCCCAAGTCCCCAAATCCCCAAATTTCTAAATATCCCAAAGTCTGCAAATACCTAAATGCCAAAATGCCTAAACTTCCCAACCAGAAACCGAATGAACTACAAAATTTACCCACGAATCACCAACAAGTGGATTGACCTCGTCCCCTAATTCGCCATTTTCCCTAGAGGAGCCCACTATACGCTCAGTATTACACATAAAAACGAGCGATTATGGCGACTTACGGCCCCAGGGTGCAATAACGAAACTCCGTAACCATTGTTTTCATCCTCTTCGACCAAAATGTCCGACTATTGTTTAGATTTTTTCCGCTGTTATCCTGGCGATTGCAATATAGGGGAACTGTTGACATAGTTTGAATACAGGATGAAAAGCATTCTAAGCTGCATCACCTGTTCTCCCGCGCGTCTCAACCTAAGAAACGAGTAACGAGGGTGAACAATGTCTTAAAATCCGTGCTTTCTTCCTTTCTTCTTCTTTCACGAACGACCAAGCATAAATATCTTGAAATCAGAACACGGTTTTCCTTTCGATGAATTCTTCAGCTTCCCTTTACATGTTATTTTTTATGGCTCACTGGATTTATGGGGAGAGCTGCTGCCGACTTTTATTATTAATTTATTAACACTGCAAGTGTATTCGGATTTTTGGGGTTACCAACAGAGAGACAATATTCAAATAATTTTATTAAATTAATAAATTTGTTAATATTAAAGAAGTATTTACTGGAACAAAAGCTTTCTCAGTCTCGTTTGAAACCCTGTTTGAAAACCTCCCTTGAAAAATTGTTTTTCAATTTCTTTATTAATTCTAATTACTCGATTAGTATGTATCTTTAATAATAAATAATGAAACACTGTTGACATCAATGTGGACATCACTGAAATAAATTTTTTAATCATCCACATACTATAAACTTCAAAATAAATTTCAGAAGGATATTACTAAACAAATATAAGAGCAATTCGTTTAATAAGCCTTTGTACATAGCCGAATGTAGTGTATCAGCACAGTAATCGAAATCCCCAGTAGCAAATAAAACTAGAATGGATTCATCGAGCAGCTGAACGATAAATAGCGTAATTGTGTTGTTGTCGTTCTCTTGTTTCGCACGGCTAGGTTCAATATCCATGGGGGAAACAGACGCAACAACCCTTCCCATAAAATGCGAAGATCTCACCAAGATTGAGATCGTAACGCTTTCAGTGCAGTTCCTAGCGAACTGCTTTGATATACAGATTTAGAAGCGCCTCGTGTAGAAACGTAAATATCGCTGGTATATTCTGGCACATTAATCCGTAAACTGCCAGACGTAGCTTCTTGATTTATCGTTAAGTGAACACTCTACCTTTTTGACTTCCTGAAGACTTTAATTTCTTGTGTACGGCGTTTTTGAGTCGTTTGATTATCACTTTTAGTTACTTTATATTTACTTTTGAGTAAAAGGTACAGATATTTGGACAAAATTTTTGGGGAGACGGAGGAAGGGATCTTATGTATTTCATGCTAGAAATTTTTGTCAATTTTCCAAGTTTTCAATCACTTAATTCCTCCATTTTCCGATTCTTCCGCGTTTCAGTGCTTCAGGTGACCAAATTTCCATATATCCATATTTTCACATATCGCTACACCTATGTACCCCTACCTATACCTGTTGATCCCTAGATTCCTGCTCTGCTAAATCCCTATGTCTCGTTATTTCTTATTGCAACAATCAGAAGATATTAATCGTGACCCTACATCTCCATGAGAGATCTCTACCCTAGTCAAGCATCTAGGTCCCTACTCTCATAAATTCCTACGTCTCTACGTCCCTAAAAGTCCACATGTTCCTACACTCTAGATGCCAACTAGATATTCATATACGCATTACTGTTGCAACGGCAGCACGTTAACCGAATGAAATTCTCAAGGAACAACGTAGTATTTTCAACAACAACGGTAAAAAACTTGACGAATCGGGCGAACGTGCTCACGAGAGTGCTCAGTTCGCTCGGTCCGAGGTAAGCGAAATCCGAAGAACAAAAGGGGGAAAAAAAGGGAAAAAAAGAAAAACGCTCTTCTTCGACGAAAGGATCCAGGAGTTTGATTGCATCTCGAAAAAGAACAGGATGACGTATTACCATTCATTCGATCGGACTGGCATTGTTCGTGGTGAGTTTTCTCTCAGGGTCATCCAGACGACAATGGCTTGTTAATTAAACAGGACGGTCCTTCTTACACATTACCTCGCGTCCCCCGGAGTTCACGGGGGGTGTCCTTTAACTCACCGTGACAGAGGCAGAAGCTCTTCTGCAAACCGCAGAGTCCGAGCCGTTGCCGTAGTCGGAAGAAGCTTATTATGGCCATTTGCCTCCCCATTCAAGCGGGTGTACTGAAAATTCTCGTAAACCCTGAAACGACGGTGTCGCTACTCGAGAACGACAAGCCGACTATCTTCTAGCACAATGTCTACCGCGATGGTAATAAAACGAATACTCGAAATTACGCGCCGGCTAACGTTCGTGTCGAGCTGAAAATCTGAACGAACGTTCCTCCGGTGGTTACTGTTTTCGCATGAAGCTTAACTAGAAATGGATAAATAATTCTGGGGACGTAAGTGTCTACATGGAGGAACATGGCGATTTTTGTGCGTAGAGGACTAAATCTAGGGACTACTTTTGGGACGAAGGTGTACAGCTGTGTTAAGATCTAGGAGTGTGATCCTGGGATACACATACTACAAGATATACTATATTTTGTAGAAATCTAGGATTGTAGAGATATAGGGACATAGGGATCTAGAGTATAGAGACATGAGTTAGAAACGTAGGGGTCTGGGGGTAGGGATCTGGGATATAGAAACTGGGGGTGAATTAGCACTTGGATGTCTGAATATTTAGAGATATAGGTATCCACTGATGTAGGTATTTACTGATATTAGAATCTAGTGATATGGGTACCCAGTGATATAGAAATCTAGTGACACAGATACCTAATAATACATCAATTTAAGTATGTAGGTAACCAGGTGCATACAGGTACCTAGTGACATAGACATCTAGCGTCACAAGTATCTAACAATATATAAATGTAAAAATATAGGTAACCAGGTGCGTACAGGTACCTAGTGACATAGAAATCTAGCGGCACAAGTGCCTAATGATATATAAAAAGAATATAGGTAACCAGGTGCATACAGGTACCTAGTGATACAGTCATGGGTCCCTGAACAGTGATAGAAATTTTGAAATGCAAGTACCTAGATATAACCAAGGAAAAGTGAGATATGCTGAATGCTCTTATGAATGTATCTGTGGATGTAGATATCTGTAAATATGGGAATCTAGAAACATATGAACACGTGTCTGGATATAACGATGCGTTTCTAAGGTGAAAAACAATTTCTATCGCATTTTAATGCACGGAATAGCTATAGAATGCGATGATTGTAGCTCTGAAAACGGTACAATAGTGACACTAGTTCCCGGCGATTATCCCCCAATCGATTACTCTCAAGACTCCATAATCATCATCTCGTTGTAGCTACCGCGCGATCTCGCGAGCATCAACCGCCAACTACCACCCCCCATCGTCCCCGTACGTTTAACCATAGATTACGGGCAGACAATTACCACGCGACTATCAGGGAGTAATTATTCCGACGTTAGCAGAAATTTCCGCGTGCATCGGTGCGGCCGGCGCGCTCCGGCCGCGTACCGTGGGGGGAAGAAAGCGCGCGGGTAACGGTGCACGAAACAAAGGGACGACAAAGAAGAAACGAGAAAGGGGGACACGTACAGATGGAACGAGAATTTTTGTAGAACGGATACTAGGTTCCATTAGAGCGGATACTTTTAATACTACCATTGAGATTTGTTTGCCAATGACAATGCGGACTGTGCAATCGGCGAGAGGAAGCGCGGGCACGGATCGGGGATGTGTCCGCGGTTGAAAACGCTTGCTGCCGTCACGAGAGGGACGAACGAAGAGGGTGGATATTCCGCGAGAGGGAGAAAGAGGAAAAGCCCGGTTTTCAGCCGGCGAAGAAGGGATGGGACGGGGAGGGGGCGAGAGATGCGCCACGGCACAATGGGGGAAAATTAATCGCTGAAATCTGGGTACAATGTAAAAGAGTCGCGAGGTTGGGGGTTGACTGGGGGTTTATGAAAAAAGCTACGACTACCCCGGCGAAGCCATAAGTCAGCGATTTCCTCTGGTACATTGAGTCGACGGCGCGGCCGAGCAGAGCGGAGCTGAGCTGAGCGGAGCGGAGCGGCCCGAACCAACTATCTTTGCGAGTTCTTATATGGGGAAAGGGAGACACCTAGCTGGTGACCCGTAAGACGTACGCGTCGCGTATGTCATCTCGAACGGCCCCCGTTATCTTTCAACCTTTCACGGGTCGGACCTTCAAAAAATTTTCGGCTATACGGATGATACCGCGGTGTTATCTGGCCGCTCGAGAGGAACGGACGATTTCTGACTGCCCGTTCGACGATGCGATTCTTCTTCGAAATTGCTGTACACCGCTGGCCAACGCTGCTTTTTATAGGGGAAATAGCTTTGGGTAACCGTTCGTTTTTGGGTGGGGAATTTTACCTTTCAGTTTTGTGGAAACTTTCAAATTTAGGGTATTTGGTGATTCGGCAGGTAGGGAATTTGGGGATGTGGAAAGTAGGGTAGGATGTGGAGAGTAAAATTAGGGATTCTGAAGCTAGGGAATTTTGGGATTTGGGAATTATAGAATTTGTCGCCTTAGAAACTAAGAAAATTGGGGGTTGAATGCTAGGGAATTTGACGATTTATAAACTAGAGTATATTGGGACTTATGAATTAGCTAATTTCTAGATTTGGGAACTAGGGAATTTTGGGATTTGAAAATTATAGAATTTGTCGGTTTAGAAACTAAGAGAATTGGGGGTTGAATACTAGGGAATTTAAGGATTTATAGACTAGAATATTTTGGGATTTATGAATTAGCAAATTGGTAGATTTGGGAACTAGGGAATTTGGGGATTTGAAAATTATAGAATTTGTCGCCTTAGAAACTAAGGAAATTGGGGGTTGAATGCTAGGGAATTTGACGATTTATAAACTAGAGTATTTTGGGACTTATGAATTAGCTAATTTATAGATTTGGGAACTAGGGAATTTTGGGATTTGAAAATTATAGAATTTGTCGGTTTAGAAACTAAGAGAATTGGGGGTTGAATACTAGGGAATTTAAGGATTTATAGACTAGAATATTTTGGGATTTATGAATTAGCAAATTGGTAGATTTGGGAACTAGGGAATTTTGGGATTTGAAAATTATAGAATTTGTCGCCTTAGAAACTAAGGAAATTGAGGGTTGAATGTTAGGGAATTTGACGATTTATAAACCAGAGTTTTTTGGGATTTATGAATTAGCTAATTTATAGATTTGGGAACTAGGGGATTTTGGGATTTGAAAATTATAGAATTTGTCGCCTCGAAAACTAAGGAAATTGGGGGTTGAATGCTAGGGAATTGGAGGATTTATAGACTAGAATATTTTAGGATTTATGAATTAGCAAATTTTTAGATTTGGCAACTAGGGAATTTGGGGATTTAGTTACTAGAAAATTGGAAGATTTGCAAACTAGGAAATTTAGGAATTTTTAATCTTTGTAATTAGGGAAGTCAAGAACTTGAGAATTTAGGATTTTAGAAATTTGAAAATTTAGGGTTTTAGAAATCTGAAAATCTTAAAATTTGAAAATCTAATAATTGAATAATTGAAGAATTGAATAATTGAAGAATTGAAGAATTGAAAAATTGAAGAATTGAAGAATTGAAAAATTGAAAATTTAATAAAATAAAAATTTAATAATTGAAAAATTGAAAAATTGAAAAATTTCATACTTAAAAAATTTAAAAACTTAATAAGTTTTGAAATCTGCCTCAGGTGCATAATAGGTCAGTATCTGATTGTTTTATTTTAATAAAAATTGTCAGAATGAATGCTACATTCATAAATCCATTCTCCGACGCATTCAAAAAAATAGGAAATATATTACTGCTCGAATAGTATGTAAGCTCTCAGCCATTTGGAAAGCGAAAAGCTTTCTTTCGCTTCCATTAGTTTCTTTCAAAAATACACTTGACCATCCGAGTAATCATTTATTTTCTGACACAGAAAAAAGTTGTTCTCTATAAAAAATACAAATTTTTGTTATCGTATAACTTTCGTTTTAAGTAATCGATTTTAATAAATAATAACTTCATTAATGAAACGTGTACCTATGTAGTTGTACGTGGATTTCTGTCCGTTCATATAACTTTTTAATACGCAAACATGATTTTTTAATATCGTGTTCCCTGTGTTCGCAAATTAATTTATCGATAATAAGTCATGCGACGCGCGGTGTCAGCTTTTCGTGTACAGGTTAAAAGCTGACTTGCTCGCAAAATTGTTAAATATTCAGTTGACTGTGATAAACCTTAAGCTAGCTTAAGAGGTCCTCTTGGATTCATTACTTCTAGTTTGTCGCGGCTCACAGAAACGAAAGTTCGTTGTTATTGGAGCCGTATGAAGCACCTGGGGAGTTTGTAAGTTTGCCATGTTAACTAAGTGCATTGGAAAATAAAAGTTTCCCTATATTTTATTTCATTTATATCAAATACGACATCTTATCTTCCATCACATTTTAGTATTATTTTTAAATACATTATCACATCAACTTCTTTATATTTGTAAATTTATACTGTAATTATTCTAATTAATAAATACTTTCTTAATCGTGTTATTAATTCACTATATTGAATATACAGTTATTCAATACATATGATTTTTTTAGTATATTATTAATTTAATGTATACACTATTACAAGTTTGATTCATATGACCGTTTTGACTACATTATTTAGTACATAATGTATGAATAATTTAATTGATTCGATATATGTTATTCCATATGTAAATAAACATATATTTTCGTCATTATAAGTTTGATTTATTGAACATGATTGTTTTGATTATATTATTTAATACATAATTTTTTAATAACGTTATTGATTCGATATATGTTATTCAATACGTAATTGAACGTACACATTTTTAGCAATATTATTTATTTAATTCATACATTGTTATAAGTTTAATTTATTGAATATGATCGTTGATAATATTATTCAGTATGTAATTTTAAAATAATGTGACTGATTCGATATATGCGATTCTTCGATAATATTACTGATTCAGTGTATATAATTACATTATCAATTCTAAATATATCTTGTAATAAATTTGGTACATTGAACAGGAATTAATAAAGTTACGAAATATTCCTGATATAGCAGAATTTTGAAAATGAACTTCTGACATCTTGAAAGTTGAGGAATTCGAAATTTGAGATTATAGGAATTACAGCTGGAGATTTGATAGTATACAAATTTTTAGAGATTTGAGAGTCTAGAAATTTATAACTTTAAATAGATATCTAGAGATCTTTGGATCTGTATTCAAAGATATGAGAGTGTCCATCAATGTAACAAGCGTCGTTAATTAAAATGTCCCGACTAATCCGATTTTTTCAATTCAATTCGTTAATACACGTCCCTCTTATTTTACGGTATTTCACGATACCATTGATCTGGTCACAGTATATTCATTTAATTAAGACCGCAAAGAATCGCTTGATTAAATATAACGAAGCAGCGACAGATAATAATTACGTAACTGTTATATATTAAAAGAAATAGGAAGGGAGTTAATCACAGATAACAAGGACGACTCGAGATGACGGAAGAAAAGCATAAGCTGGATTATACTTTCGTCTTGAGAGCTCTGGATTCTTAATTATCGGATTTAGAGATATGCAAGTATTCATGCAAATAGTATAAATCGAGTTTAATCGATCTTCTACTCAATTATAAAAACAGATTACAATTTAAACGAACATTAATAATGATCATTATTATTTCATTATCTGGACTGGAGGCTTATCAATTATTTCGGTGTTAATTAATTATGGACATTAATTCATTTCTCGTGTTTTTGTAAATGGGGTTGTAAATTTAGAAATTTTTATTTTTTCAAATACTGAAAATTGACAATTTTTAATTTTTAATAATTAGGCAGGGGAGTTGTGGGAATTTGCATATTTGTAGAATTAAAGATTTGAGAAATATGGAGGATTTTGGAAATTTGAAATTTGGGCTATTGGAATTTTAGAATTTGGAATTTTGGAATTTGGAATTTTGGAATTTTGGAATTTCAAAATTTGGAATTTTGGAATTCTGGAATTTGGACATTTGGAATTTAAAAATTTGGAATTTGGAATTTTGGAATTTGGAATTTTGGAATTTTGGAATTCTGGAATTTTGGAATTTGAAAATTTGGAATTTGGACATTTGGAATTTTGGAATTTGGAATTTGGAATTTGGAATTTTGGAATTCTGGAATTCTGGAATTTTGGAATTTGAAAATTTGGAATTTGGACATTTGGAATTTCGAAATTTGGAATTCTGGAATTTGGACATTTGGAATTTAGAGATGTGAAATTTTGGAATTTAGAAATTTGGAATTTGGAATTTAGAAATTTGGAATTTGGAATTTTTGAATTTTTGAATTCTGGAATTCTGGAATTTTGGAATTTGAAAATTTGGAATTCTGGAATTTTGGAATTTGAAAATTTGGAATTCTGGAATTTTGGAATTTGAAAATTTGGAATTTGGACATTTGGAATTTAGAAATTTGGAATTTGGAATTTTGGAATTCTCGAATTGTGGAATTTGAAAATTTCGAAATTCATGGATATTGGAATTTGCATCGTTCACTTCAAACTAAACATTTCAAAGGAATACACCATAAACCGCAAGTTCCGCTCTCTTATAACAGTAGTTTCTTATTAATTGCGCTAAAAACAGTTCATTGTACATTATTGCGCTCTATAACGTTGGAAGAAAGCCGGACGTTATTTACTTTAACGGAAGTTATTTATACCGAATTGCGGGCTCCCGGAAGTGCAGCTAATGAAAGTAAGACACTCGACAAATGGAAAAGTATACGATGGTGCTCGGAGAAATGTCATTTTACTCGAGTCATCCGAAAGTTGAATCTAAAACTTATACAAGAACGTTAATACCTACCTATGTGCTTTGGAAATCGAAACATTGAACTTTTGCTCGTGAAAATTACATTGCTTGAGAAAACTATAATAATGGATAAACCTGCGAAGTTAATAAACATCTATCTTTCGTACGTAATTTTTATTTCGTCGTATTTAATAAAACCCATTAACGTTTATTAACATTACAATTTTATTATCTACTTAAATCTTACAATTTCTGTGCTTGATTAACCATTAATGTTTATATATGCTCAAATATTATATAATGAACGTTACAATTGCCGTTTATACCCATGTTATTGATACAACACGAGTTAAAACTGTGATAACAAGTTGCTTGTACTCGTACACTACTTTAAATGTCACATGACGTATGATAAATGGAGCAACGATCTTACGCAGTTCGTGCAGGAAAGAAAACAAGCTCAGTCGTGTCGAATTCAAAACAAACGATTCAAAGTCGAATCGGTTGGCCGTAATACAAACTACAGGCAGAAGGGATTAACGCTCGGAACGATTTCACGCCCGAGCACAACAATTTTTTCCGTTGGTCTACGAGCTGCTGTCAACATCCTGCCTCACGGAAACGAGCCGGGCTCAGTCTTCTGTTGACCGTCGACCTGTGAAGTGATTTGTGCGTGAATGGTGATTGACGTTCGAGCATCAATGAATCATACCGAGGGAGTATCAGCGTTTCCACAACGTGCAGTCATCTCTGTCACCGGCGTGCTGCTGTAAAAGGCGAAAAGGTACGTTCGTTTTGATATCACTGCTAGTCCGCGCTTAATGATGCTTTTAGCTATTGTAACGTAGCCTTTGTAATCTTGTGATTCGAATATTCGCTGTGATGAAAACGACGTTAATATACCAGGAACATATTAAATAATCTTGCGTTATATAACCACTCCTTGTATAATCTCGTATTTTATAACTTCACTATATTGACGCGTTGTATAATCTCGCGTTATATCACAGGACCTTGCGTTATATCACCGCATGTTACATACTCTTGCGATGTATCACCACGTGTTGTATAACTTTTTGTTACATCAGCTAACATCGTATAACCTTGCGTTTTATCATCTCGCATTATATCACCACGTATTGCATCACCTCGCGGTATATCACCACGTATTGCATCACTCGCGTTATATCACCACGTATCGTATCACCTCGCGTTATATCACCACATATTCTATTACCTCGCGTTATATCACCACGTATTGCATCACCTCGCGTTATGTCGCCACGTATTGCATCACCTCGCGTTATATCGCCACGTATTGCATCACCTCGCGTTATATCGCCACGTATTGCATCACCTCGCGTTATATCGCCACGTATTGCATCACCTCGCGTTATATCGCCACGTATTGCATCACCTCGCGTTATATCACCATATATTTTATCACCTCTCGTTATATCGCCACGTACTGTATCACCTCGCGCTATATCACCGTGTATTTATAACCTCTCGTTATATCGCCATGTTTTATATCAACTCGCGTTATATCACCACATATTGAATAACCTCGCGTTATATCGCCACGCATTGTATCACCCCGTGTTATTTCATTTCGCATTGTACTATCATACATTGTATATTCTTGTCTTATCACATATACATTTTAATTACTTCAACTTTAATTTATTCATATTTACTTGATCTGCAAGAATGAAATAATTTATCGGAAGATTAAAATTCTCTTGCATAAACATCAAAATAATTACGCCGTGACATTCTACATTTATCAATTAAAATACATTTATTACGATGTCAACGAATGTTTTTAAATATTAAAAGGTTATTTCTCCTTCGATTTTCTCTATCTTAAATACTGCAATAAACTGTCGTCGAAATGACGAGTAAAAGCCAAATGCAGTGTATTTCGAAACTCGATACGTTGGTGGAAATAAAAAAAATATGTTAAAAAACAGAGCCGAACGAGAGAAATATTTCGATGCTCTTTTCCGTATCGTGAAAAACACCGCCATTCGCGGTGAAATTCAGCCGTATTAATGAACGCATCACGCCGCTCGCGTACAGGTGTGATCATTAATTCTGTTAAACGGCGATAAATGACGACGACGTTAAGTGACGTTGACCCTGTTTTAATAATTGTCACGTGTGCATCGCATATCGACCGAACATGTCCGCGTTACGTCACACGAATAAAATGATAAATCAGGTATGTTTTTACCCGACGGCCAATTAACCGGACAATCTCGATGCAATAACTATTTTAATTACGCTTCGATTAGCCGCGATAATAATCTCATTAAGTGTTGACAGTGACGCGAGGGAGAAAAAGCATCTTACAATAATGAACTGAAATGACTTTCTCGTCTTTTTCATTTGTCACTCACGTAACTCTATTGCTATTTTTTTTTTTTTTATGTTTTAAACGTTCTAATTAACGCTTTCGAATTTTTAATTATTACGTACTTTTAATAGGTGATTATAATGTAGGTGTATATTATTTTATCGTAATTTGAAATAGGGAATTTTGGTATTTTGGTATTTAGTTTTTAGGAATTTAGAGATTTGGGGATTTAGGAATTTGGAAATTTTTTAATTTAGAAATCTAGGAATTTAGGGATTTGGGAATTTGGGAATGTTAAAATTTAGGAATCTAGGAATTTAGGAATTTAGGGCTTTGGGGATGTGGGAATTTCAGAATTTAGGAATTTAGAAATTTAAGAATTTAGGGATTTGGAGACATAAAAATTTAGGAATTGAAAATTGAGAATTGGGGATTTAGGAATTTTACAATATGAAAATTAGAAATTTAAAACATTATATAACTCATAATAGAAAGTAGTAAAATTAACAAATATTTTGACACGAATTTTTTAATTACTGTATTCATATCTCTAGACACTTTAATTTGGCTTCAAACATCACTGTTGAACATCATCGTCGAACGAGTTATGCCCGTCTGATCGTATTAAACAGATTTCCCTATGTTCAACTTGAACTAGCTGACTTAACGTATTAACAGGTTTCGCTTTACCAAACTTCCCATAACGTTCGATAATCGCTAATCTCTCCATGGGGTAGGAGAATCTCCTGCATTTTCTCATTACCATATGCAAAATTAATTCGAGCGTCATCAAACAATTATTAGAAAAATTTATAATAATTCATAAACTTCATAATCGCTGCTTTAATTTTGTCAGACTACCAAAATAGAATCCATAACAATTTCATAAAAATATAAGCTTGCCAACACAATTCTTTTACTAATTATTTTGATTACATGTCCCACATTTCACATATTAAATCAAATTCAAATCTTTTGAATAAAGCATACAAATTACATAATTATTAAATTTTAATGATTTTGAATTAAATATAAATTGCAGTCTAGACAATTTTAAATCCAACATTTTGTACATTAACAATATTAATATTAATATTACCAAATAAACAGCATCAAGTTAACTTAATAATGAAATATTTCTGATAATAAATTTTTTTTCATCTGATTAAGATCTCAAGAGTTTCTACAGTTTATAATAAAATGTTTTAATGGTTGTCCGTTTTCGGAAAGTGAAACCATAGAATAAGACATAAGAAACGATCTCCGACCATTTTCTATCGATTTCCTTCGACATTTTACGAGATCGTTCGTTGGAGCTATCTTTTGGAATTAGTTTCCTCTTACCGCAACTTTCAACGCGATCGCGGATATTATTTTTCCTGGCACTTCGGGATATTATTTAAATTGGAATTACTTTTCTCATTATAACCCAACCAAGGGGAAAATCTCCTTCTCTGTCGGCATTTTCTTTTCCACCGACGGTAAAAAACTTTATTTGTGACAGTTGACAACGCCTTATCGATTTTCTGTCCTTTCAGTATATTCCGCCGATTTTTATCTCTCAATTTAATCGATTAATCCTTCAAACGAACTGTTAGCAACTTTTGCCTTGCTGTTAATTAATTTACTTTCCTGATTACAACTTCTACTGGAACGTAAACTTCGTAGAAACATTAAAAGGAATAAAACTGTTGCAGTATTTAAATAAAAGTTAATTACGAATAACAAATAAACTTTTAATCTCATTCATTATTACAATAAGATGTTGCAAGGTTTCAATTTATTACAAATTTTATTTTGAAGAAGTTTCAAAATGAAAATTCGATTCAAATGTTTGAGAGATATTATGGTTGATCACAAATAAAAATTATCTTTAACATTTTTAATTTGTTCAGAATTATCCGCGATTGCTTTAAAAAATTTTGTCATAAATATTTGACATTCTTTCTTTAAAAAATTATCTTTAGTTTCATCTTCAATTATCTTTGATATTATCTACTCCAATTATCTTCGTGTCCAAACTTTGAAATCAAGTTTAAATTCAACAAAAAATATTTTCGATATTTTCTCTAAGTACATTGAAAAAATTATGTTCTTCGATTATTTTCAACGTCATCTTCTTTAATTGTCTTCTACGTTATCTTCTTCAGTTGTCTTCAATTTTATCTTCTTCAGTGTTCTTCAATGTTATTTTCTTCAATTGTCTTCAATGTTGTCTTCTTCAATTGTCTTCAATGTTGTCTTCTTCAATTGTCTTCAATGTTGTCTTCTTCAATTGTCTTCAATGTTGTCTTCTTCAATTGTCTTCAACGTTGTCTTCTTCAATTGTCTTCAACGTTATCTTCTTCAGTTGTCTTCAACTTTATCTTCTCCAATTGTCTTCAACGTTATATTCTCCATTTATTTTCAACGTTATCTTCTTCAATTATTTTCGACGTTATCTTCTTCAATTACTTTGAACGTTTTCTTCGACTATTCCCAGAAAATTATCTTCAACGTCAAGTTTATCGCTCGTGTCCGCGCTGTAAGTGCAATGAACTAATGACAGGAAGTTTTTATCCAGGTGTTTAAAAACAGAAGGGTGTAAAAATGTCCACGGTAATCGAGTATTCATAGCGAATCGCGTCGAAATGGCGTTGTGGCTTTTTGTTTGTTTTGTTCGTCTTCTTGGCCAGCCTGTCTCGTGAAACGAGCTTTCACGTTTTTGCGGATTGATATATGAAGTGATGTTAGCGGTCCCGCTAAAAACTCGCTCCGCCAACTATGCATTTGATGTACAATGCAGTACGCGTAAAAACACCGTGTAAGTGAACACGTATCAAACGCAACACGTTACCCTGGCTGTCCGGTGAATTCGAAATTACGTTGCTTTTACGTGGACAACCAAATAATCTGGTATTCGAGCGGAACGCTTTAATTGGAATTCTGAAGACGAGTCGAGGGCTCGACATTAATTTGTAAACAACTATCAGAGATTTCACCAAGTTTTTTCCATTTCTTTTTTAATATCGTACGGATGGGGAAGCTTGCGGTAAAAGTACTTTTGGTATTATATTTATTAAGGATTGAAATATTAAAGAAGCAATATCTACAAATGTTGTTAGGACTGATTCAGTTACATTCATCTCTTAATTAAAAAAAAATATACAAGGTCTTGAATAATAGTAGATCTGAATCCATGTACCTTATCAGATGTTGTAACATTATAAATAAAAAATACTGAAGAACTGACTGACTTGTCTTGTCTGAAACTGTATCAATAACAGTCTCGTTACATTACATGTTGAAAGTCGATCATTTTTCATTCAAGATTGAACTAAAAATGCAACAGTATAACAATTGTATCTTTATTCTTCGTCCGAATGGACGTTATTTAAATCCGACTTGTTTCTCCATTTTCGCATCCATGTTGAACAATCTTGCACATCGCAATAATTCTGGAAAAAGAAAGAAAAGAGAAGATGGTTGAAAGTGTGTCAGATCCTCGAAATGGATTTCCTCTGTCGTTGAATGCGAGAAGGATGAAACTCGCAGCACAACATCGTTGCCAATTAGACGATCGAAAAATTTCTCGAAACATTTGCATATTTCCGCGTGGAAATATCGAGTAACGAGGTTTCGCGACAAAAGTTAGGGCAAAGTCGGACAGGTTTCGGATAGTAGATTTTCTAGAAACACCAGGAAAACGCCCGGGGCTACCCGACACTAGACACGATCCATTCATTCGACAAGTTCGCGACTTGATAATACATCATTGGTTTGCTATAACGACGCTCTGAGAATATTAAAACCGGACGGGAATAACGTTTCCCCAGAATAACATAACTTTCGACCAGGTCCGGCCAAGTTTCCATTCTATATGCCGGGACAAGCGGCTTTCGAGCATTGTTCGAAGTATTCCGTGTGCTCGCGGAGTCTGCTTATTCTTGTTAATGGATATTTTCAGATGCTTTAAAACGATAGGGTTTCGAAAGATATTTTAATATCGGATTGATCTGCGTTTTAAGCGCACGATTTTGGGAAATGAGAGGACTTAATTTTCTGGATTTGAGATTTGGACATTTTTTATTTTTGAATTTGGAAATTTTCGAAATATATTTCTGCATTACTGACTTTAGAGAATTATTTCTGTATTGTTTTTGGAAAATTATCATATTTCTTGAATTTGGAGAATTATTACATTTTTATATTGCTTGTGGAGAGATATCGGATTTCGATATTACTGAATTTGGAGAATAATCACATTTCCATGTTGCTAAATTTGAAGAAATATCGTATTTCTGTGTTATTGAATTTAGAGAATTATTACATTTTTATATCGCTTTTGGAGAGGTATTGTATTTCGATATTACTGAATTTGGAGAATAATCACATTTCCATGTTGCTAAATTTGAAGAAATATCGTATTTCTGTGTTATTGAATTTAGAGAATTATTACATTTTTATATCGCTTTTGGAGAGATATTGTATTTCGATATTACTGAATTTGGAGAATAATTACATTTCCATATTGCTAAATTTGAAGAGATATCATATTTCTGTATTACTGAATTTGTAGAATCATTACATTTTTATGTTGCTATTGGAGATATATCACATTTCTGTGTTACTAAATTTGGAGAATTGTCACATTTTTATAGTGCTAAATTTTTAGAAATATTGTACTTCTATATTACTAAATTTGGACAATTATCACAATTCTCTATTATTAAATATGGATAATTATCACAATTCTGTATTATTAAATTTGGACAATTATTACATTTCTGTATTACTAAATTTGAAGAAATACTACATTTCCATATTATTAAATTTGGACAATTATCACAATTCTATATTACTAAATTTGAAGAAATACTACATTTCCATATTATTAAATTTGGACAATTATCACATCTCTATATTGCTAAATTTGAAGAAATACCACGTTTCTATATTATTAAATTTTTTAAATGATCACACTTCTGAATTTATGGTACCATTTCCACATTACAAAATTAGGAAAAATATCACATTTCTACATCACTAAATTTGTATTAGAATTAAATGAAAATTCTAAATTAAATAAAAATGTTCAAACCCTGAAATCGAAAAGTACAAAAGTTCGAAAATTTTATATCGAGGTACTGAAAAATGAATAAAACCCTTAAAAAATCTCCGAGTCTCGAAAAGTTTCTCCTTCGAAACAATCAATGTCCAGATTTTCTCAACAATGGGAATTTGGTGAAACGTTTTGAAACAAACTGGTATGAAAGTTGAAGTGTTTCCATTGAAGACGCCGAGTCTAGAAAGTAAAAATAAAGAGTAAAGCCGAAATGGTAGAGAGGAAGCATTGGCCGTAGCGCCATCGAAGGGGGCTAAAATGGTGCTTGGCGGGTTGGGGGAATGTGTTAGAAGCGTTGGAAAAGGAAATTAAATAGATAACATTTGCCATCGTAAGGAGGCGGATCTAATCGCGTGCGGCCGCGTGAGACAATTTCATCCGCTTTTAAGGGGCGACGATATATTTGAAGTTTACTCGTTGACGCCATCCAGAGGCCGAAAACCGGGGCTGGAAAAGCACCGCGTAGATCCTCGCTGATATCTTGTCCCTCCTTTTGCGTGTTTGCATTGTCGCGAACAGTAGCACGTGGAAAATGTTTCATGTTACTCTTGTCTGCTGTTGTTCATTTCCTTTCATGTAATACTGTCTTTCTATATAATACAAACGCTGTTGCATACTATAATATTTTTCTCTGAATTTGCATACTTTTTTAGGGATAATTTGTAATTTTTTAGTAATTCAGTTCGCTAAATTTTATCAGTCTGTTGCCTTATTTTATCTCTTTTGTATATTCTTGAATGTAACTGAAGAATCAAGGAGAGTTTCATATGTAAAGTTATTGAGCTAGAAGAAATATTAATGTAATTCCTCCAATTATTATAAAATTATCAAATTGTCAGTTTGATGAATGTACAGTCTCCTTACAATTTTTTGTCCCTAAAGTTCCAAAATTTTTCCAATTTCAACAAACTTGGTCATTTCTATGTGACCCACCCCTTAAGCGAGCATAAAAATGAAAAATAATGTTTATGAAAAATAGCAACTGTATAATTTGATAAAAGATATAATAATGTTTCGTCACGAGTCAGTGGTATTTTTCAGTTACCGTTACGATACCATAAATCCGTTTTACCTTTATACGATGCATTACTCGGGCTTCGACTTAAAGTAGTGATTTCGTTCCGGTGTCTGCGCCATCTCTGTTCTCTGTTTCACGATAACAGTTCTTTCACCGGCGAAGAACCGTGACAGTTAAGGCAAAGAAAGGTATTTTGAAAGAACACGTACCGATCGTAAAGCTTATACGAGGATCGCGAGAGGACAAGCTTAGATGCGACGATGCTGTTACATCGAAAAGCTTCGCGATGACATTGTGCGCCACTGTCAAATTTTCTGCCTTCATCTTGACAGAACGAGGACCGTAAAACCCGTTCACCGAACTTGGCAATTTTTCGTCTTTGTTACAAAGAGGATGGGAATGAAAACCCTTTTGTCTCGTAATTGGAATCTGGATTCTCGTTGGACGTCTACGTCAAAGAAAACGCGATGCTTTTGAATTGTATCTAAAAAGATTATCAGCTGTTGATTAACCGAGTAATATTTAAATCTCCTCTGCATTTTATGAAATTGTCTCTTTTATTTCCGTATTTTTAGCTAGAAATTACTGCTTTGTTTATTGTGGTTACTGTTTCATTTTTATCGCTTTTTGTGAAGTATACTCAAAATTTTATTTTTATTCGTTAAAAGTATATATTTTTAGCTTGTAGTTTGCTGCAAATTTTGTTATTAGCATATTGGATGTAGAATAATCCACTTTTAACAAACGTTTCTACACTGTTTTAAATGTGAGTGAAGGTCCTCGAGAGAACCAGAATAATAATTACAACAAAATAATAAACAAATTTTATAAAAATAACAAAATAGTGTGAATTCCTATACAAGTTATCAAACATCAGAGAAACGAATTACAGATAATTTTTTTGTATTTTAAAATCGAAAGACTAATGAAAATTTAAAAGACTTTTGCACTTAAGAGGTGCACTCAGTTTAACAACAATTTGAAATAAATAATTTTTAAAAAGTTTTAAGGTCCTGGCAACAGCAAAAATACTTTCTGCTGAGGGCTAAAGATTAAACGAATCACAAATAAGTAGAGACAAGTATTTTAAATCTTGTTTAATCGCCTGAATAATATATTTACTTGTTCAGTCAGGTCACGTGAATTATTTTGAGAACCGTTCATTTTTGTCAGTTCACCTAACAATAGTATATAGCAGGTCAAAAAGTTCATCTGCCTCAAATACAAAAGAATGATAAATAATATTTATAAGATCAG
The DNA here is from genome assembly GCA_945859595.2 of Megachile willughbiella. NCBI lineage: Eukaryota > Metazoa > Arthropoda > Insecta > Hymenoptera > Megachilidae > Megachile > Megachile willughbiella. Next base: position 7,626,215 of record OX243805.1, on the reverse strand, counting down.
ATTGAAGACTGATCAGATATACCGGTTATTTATATTTTATGTTCCAAATTTGAAACTTGATAATTTTGAGGTTCCTTTTGGTCTATGTTCAGATTTCTAAATTTTGTCTCATGAAATAATTTAATTTCCGGCCCTGCAGTTTCTAAATTTTCCTCGACCAAATTTCAAATATTAAAGTTTGCAAGAATAGTATAATTGTATAATTGAATTTCCTGGTCAGAATTTGAATTCGAGATCTATTGTTAGATCACTACGATGTACACTTTTTATTTATCCTGAGAGTAATAGTTCTTGCCGTGTCGCGATCAGCAATCGAAACTTTTCAAATCGTGAGAGACGCGTAGAGAAGAAGATTTCCTCACAGGCAAACAGCGAGAATTGAAAGCGCAAGATTTATGGGGAGCCAGCAAGAAATCTTGACTAAGGAAAAACGAGAACTCAATAAACAGAATTATTTATCACACGTGTGTCAAGGCATCCGTACGAATCTCTAAAGATACGCGTCCTTTCAACGACGTGTCGAGCCTCCTGTTTCCGTCTCCTCGGTTCGTAGGGTTCTAAAGAACGACTGCGAAAGAGGGAAAATATAGAAGGTCGGGAAAACCTCCTGAAGGAAGTTTTAGTTACGAAAAAAACCTCTAAATTCTGTTCAATCTTATACCTAGTATTCGATACAAATCTCCATTCCAAATCTCTTGTTCTATTATGTTTAGCAATTTATATATTTATTCTACTTTAAAATTTGTAAAATGTTTCGATTAAAATTCCATGTTTATGCCAACCTACTATAAATATACCAACCTTGAAATATATGTAATACATACATATGTGCATACGTGCAGTCCTATGAAAACTGTCCACATGTCTTAACCTATAATTTTGTTCCTCATGAATCTCCACAGTAAATAAAATGTTAATAGTAGTTCTCAGCTGTGAAAGCTGATTATGAGCAATAAATAATTGAACAGAAAGTAGAGTAGAAATAGGAAGTGTAACAGAGGTAGAAAATACAGTTTCCCTTGGAAATAATAAGAAAGAAAAAGAGGATGATGCGGTTGCCCCGTTCCTAACATCTTCACCCTATTTCTCTTCTCTCGGATTTCAAGTCCGTGACTCCACCGCGTCTGGGTATACGTAAGTGTATGCAGAAAAGTCGGATACACTCCTGTGTGAACTCTGAATAACGATCAAGCCCAGAGAAACCAGGAACGGAGGAGCCCAAGTGACGATTCCACAAAGGATTCCAAATACTGCTCGTATTTTACACGCCTTTCTTTCGTCTTATTCCTTCAATTTATTTCTTCATATTCAACGAGAAGAATCGTCAGACCCACTCGCCATTCAAACCTCTCAAACGTGAAAATTTCAATTACAGATTTAGAGAAATCAGCTCTCCCTCGTGACTTCGGTAGAACCATCCGGGAACATTTTTTGCTAGAACGGGGTTAAAATACGATCTAATCGATTACTGATCAAGCTCTCCAATCAAAAAACCTGTGACAAAAAGTCTCATCGCTGAATTTCTATTTATTCACTTTTGAAAAATATTTTCTCGTTTACTTTAAAAATATCAAAACGTTAAAAATCCTTGCATTCTAAGATCTTGTACGACCTTGTACGTCTTTTAATTCAGAGATTAAGTCTCAAAGACTCGGTCTTTTAAGTCTCGATTATGGCCAATGTATAATGCATCCCGAATAAAATTATCGATACTAATACGACAATTTCAGCTGTCGTGTTAATAATTCATGGAAACTTTCTTCCTAATTTAAGAATCTGTACCAAAGTTTGTACATACCGTTAACAATTCATGGAATCAAAAGTCCCCACCCGAAACGGTGCACCTGAAGAACATTTACGAGCCACCCTACACGTCTTCGCACCCTCGCGAATTACATGTACAAGTATCTAATAGAAGCAGGCATCGTGTCTCCAGCTTGCCGACACAGGATACGTCTTATTCGTTCGGAGAAAACCCCAACGGAGTTCCTCAAGGTAAATGAGGGTGCGATGTCTTCATGTACGGGGTGTTCGAAAATTATGTACACACCTTTAAATCGGTGGAAAAATCGTCGCGAAATTGACCTTGATGTTCAAGGCCCTTTAATTTGAAATTTAATCTAGTATAGTAATTTGTAAATCTAATAATTTATAATATAGAAATTTGCAAATCTAATCATTTAGAATGTAGATATTCAGTCCATGTATATTTATACAGTGGTCTTCAATTTTAATTCAGATCAAAAATCTTCCAACTTCGAAAATTATGAATCTTGAAAGCACATGTGATCTGATCTTATATGTGCAACTACCAGGGTGTAGAAAAATAGATCTTGAAGAACTGCTATTTTAGCTGATTTATTTTCATTGTGACGTAGAACATATTCAATGATTCCTTTACTAAAACCATCCCCGAAGTCTCCCGAAAGTATCGAAAATCTTTCGACTTAGAAAATGATGAATCTTGAAAGCACACGTGACCTTAAATTTGCAACCAGGGTGTAGAAAAATAGATGTTGAAGCCAGCTGATTTATTTTCGTTGTGACATAGAACATATCCGATGATTCATTTACTAAAACCATCCTCGAAGTCTCCGGAAAGAATCCTCCGTTCGGAACGACCTTAATCCCGAAATCACTGGACGGCCGGTGGATGCGGTCGTTATCAGAAGGCACTGAATCATCGAACGACAAGGGAACTAGAAGCTCGTGGATCGTGATAATTCGGCGTAGTTATAGATCGGCGGTGGAGGATAGAGACAGTGGAAACGTCATCGCTTCGTTGAACGACACTAGAGAGTAGGAAGGATAGGAAGGAGGATATGGCTCACTCCACTGTAGACCCCACGAAGAGAGCTCGTAGAGATAAGCCACCGCCCTGACGGCACGGATGATGGGACACCAAGCGAGCAAAAACCAGTCGCAAACGAACGCGATCTTTCGTGTGCGCGTGTCTCGATGTGAACGGGATCCTTTAAAGATTGCACGCATGCTGGAAGTACAGGCTGCTTGGAAATTGCACTTCATATGTTCCTGTGTTCTTACATCGGTGAACGTCTGGGGAAAAGGGCTGTGGAGTTCACTTTGGTCTTGACCTAGATAGATCAATTGTGAGTAATCATTTAAAATTGCAGTTTGCACTACGTTATTCTGTATTCTAATGCAACGTTATTCTTTCAGCAATAGTCCCCGCATCGGTCATGCGGAGAAGACGGCTGCAGAAGAATTGAGTTTGACCTTGATCTCAAGTGGTAATCAATTATCAGCAGTCATTGAAAATTGCACTTCATCGCACTACGTTTCTACGTCCCTGCATCGGGGAACATCTGAGCAAATGGCTGCAGAATTGACTTTGGTCTTGATCTTAATAGGCAATCAATTATCAGTGAGTATTCAAAATTGCACTTCACATCGCACTACGTTATTCTGCATTTTAATGAAACGTTATTCTTTCAGCAGTAGTCCCCACATCGGTCATATGGAGAAGACGGCTGCAGAAGAATTGAGTTTGACCTTGATCTTAAGTAATAATCAGTTGTGATTAATCATTTAAAATTGCACTTCACATCGTACTACGTTATTCTGCATTTTAATACAACGTTATTCTTTTATCATTAGTTCCCACATCAGTCAACATGCGGAGAAAACGGCTGCAGAAGAATTGAGTTTACCTTGATCTTGAGTGATAATTATCAGCAATTATTGAAACTTGCACTTCATCGAACTACGTTTCTACGTCCCTGCATCGAGGAACATCTGAGGACAATGGCTGCAGAATTGTCTTTGATCTTGACCTTGATAGACAATCATCAGTAATCATTGAAACTTGCACTTCATATTAAGCAAGATTATCCTGCATTTTAAAGCAACGTCACTCTTTCAGCATTAGTCGTTTGACCTTGACGATCAAATTATTATTTTGCTGTATAGCATAGTACTCGTTGAGAGGATTAAATGTGTCTAGGGAACTGTTGCTGTGAGATGAGTCGTTTGCTCGAAAAATAGGGTTGAATTTTTATTATTGGTATGGAGTGATTTAGACGATTCCTTTCTAAACATTTAAATTTGGAAATTTAGGTGGTTTTTACATTTCAGAATTTAGAATATTTATTTGAGATATCTATGTTTCTGAGACTTATAAATATTTATTTGTTTACTTCTATATTTCTAAGGTGCTAGATTTCTAAATTACTAAATAATATATGTGATGGCATGTGGACCAGACTTTATTGCACGTCGCTGAGACGAAAATATAAATATTGCAAAATCGTTCTTTGGTATCCGATATTCTTAGATCGAAAACGACTCAACTTCTGAATATTAAAGACCGTTCTGAAGAAACCATTCGATTTTATCAATAACGAGCGAAGAATTGGATTAAACTGCTTATTATTAATTTTATTAGTCGAGAAGGTTTCAAAATGGCAATTTGATATTTTTAGTCATTTTAAAACATCTTGCTATTATATCGAACAGAAATAGATTTCCGTTTTAATACACAATCTTCTCTGAACAAATATAAATGTTCAATAATTTTTTAGCAATCAATTTGTGCACCATTTTTAATATCCCTTTATTTATCGTTTCGTTTCAATTGATCAAACCGTAGCAACATTCGTAAGCGATAAAACGATGAACAAATAAAAATAAATATCTGTTGTACAACCAACATATTCTGGATCTCGTTCGAGGAAAAAACGGGTTAAAAAATTGAACAAATTAAAGCGAATGTGTAAACAGGATTATCGTTTTGTTTTTATTTATGCAAACTGCATAATCATGTAAATCTAACTCTGAACATCATAACTGCTTTTAGTTATTCAGGTTATTCTGTCCGACAGTATGATGGTTCCCATGGGATGCAACAGAGATGTTCAGAAATTTACCGGTATAATTCAAAAAGCATAGAAAGATGGTACTTCCAGGATGTTCGTATTAATGTTTACCTTTATTTGCCTTTTTAGTAAAGCATAATTCATGAAATTTTTATTTCTATTATTTAACGTGTAGAAATTACAGAAGACTATAATATTTATAAGTAGCTTGAACAAAATTTTATAAATTTCAAATAAATTTGAATAAATTTGTATAAATAAAGGAATGAACTTGTTAACGAGAAAATCGTGGTTTCTTCGTTAATATTACCTGCAGAAAGTACTTTTTTGGGAACTGAAAAAATCGTTTAACGAAGGTTTTAAAGAAAAAGTTGGTGGGGTCTGATAAACCCGTTTACCAGTAACGGGTTAAAGGAATGGGTGTAGTGGTTCTTGTGACGATTTTTCACGAAGGGAAAAAAACCTCGACCACAGGCTTAATGACACGCCGCGTGTTCGTATGTATTGTATATAGTCAGCGTATCAACAGGTTTCGTGATCGATACCAGGCTTTTAATAATTCCTGTCCTTCTCATCCTATACCGTCAACCGGAATCGTGAAGGGATGAATAAACCGCACTCACAGCGAACAAACAACTTCAACTCTTTACGATCTTACGTTCTCCTTTCAATGTTGTATTTCAAGCTGAAGGAGATACATTCTCTGTACCTTCTTCATGTTTAATAATATTATTTCGCGTTATTGTATTCAGAAAAAATGGTACAGATATTTATTTTTTGTTTTAGGAGATTTGATCAGAAATTTGTAGGGTTAAGGCTACATTATTATCATGATTAATAGGTGTATAGTATTAGTATAGTATAGGTGTATAGTATTAATTTTTAAGGTTTTAAATGATTAAGTAATTGTGTAAAATTTTCAAATTTTCTAGTTATAAAAAGCCAAAATTTTCAGATACCAAAATTGTCAAATTTCTAAAGTTTCAAGTTCCCAAAGTTACAAGTTTCTGAGCTTTTGAATTTCTAAATTTCTAAAGTACCAAATTTTTAAGTTACCAAATTTCTAGCTTAGTAGATCTCTATATTACCAAATTTTGAAATCACCAAATTGTGTTTCTACCTCCCCAAATCTCTAAATCCTCAAATTTCTAAATTAAACTATCAATCCTCTAAATTACAAAATTTCTAAATGAAAATTCCAAGTCCTCAAATTAAATTACTTCTACCTTTGCAAATTATCAAATTCCCCAACTCAAGAATTGTCACTATAAAACTAGCAAATTCTAAAAATGAAAAATTTCCACCAAACTCGAAAGTACAAAAACTGAAATGTAACGAATGGAAAATATAAAAACGTATTCGTTATCGCTGTTACCCAGTCATTTGTTAGAAAACTGATTAAACTCGATTACACAAAATATCACGATTCTGCTCGAGGTAGCAGGAGAAGTTCTTCATCGATGATCATGTGAAATCGATACAAGTGAACGATGACGTCGAAGAAAAATGAGGGTTCCCCGGCGGAAACAGAACAATAAATTGACTCTTTACTTCCGATAGAGTACGCGATAAAGACACGTGGCTTATCATCTATGAGCAGAGCGAGCAGATAACTGCGATATATGTATGTATATATATTTTTTTCTTAAAGACAGATAACGAACAGGAAGGTAGGCGTGGTTCGACCTCTCGAAATGGGACGTCCATGTTATCGACGTTATCAAACGGTGGTGATTGATGGAGCTTTGGCTTTTATAATAATTACTCGATTATCTTCGTATTAGGCCGTAATTGTTTACCGCAATTTGGAGGGCTAAATATAAAGCGAGGACCACAATCGGCTCATGTTTCGAGATCGAGACCAACCCTCCTCTCTCGATTAAGAATAATTGCTATCGACGATGAGGAACGTTCTTATACACGATGGATTAGCGATTGTTGCGAATATTCAATCGATTTCCATTTAAAACCGGCCGAACAGTTTGAATTATGATTTAAATAATTGATTTCCAATTTCATTATTCGTGATGTGGAAATATTGAATATTAATTTTCTGGAACGCGATACCTTTAAACTTTAAAGGGAAAGTGTAGCGGGATTGAAATTGCTTCAGAGTTTTGTGTCCAAATGAATAATCTCTGAGCGGTCATAGATTGATCGCAATATTTTACGAATTTTCTGATTGAATTTTAGCACAGCTATTGGACAATTGATTGTTCATATCGGTTATATTGTAAATACATTATTGAAGGTTTTATACTGGATTTCCTTTCACGAATTTATGTCGCTCACTTTTCGAATAGTGACAGTTATAAAAACATTTTTAACCGATTGCAATTTTTATTCATCGCAGATTTTTAGTTCTTTCAGAGAACGGAATGTACAATGTTCAATTTTATGTATTCAGTTTGTACATTTTGCAGAAACTAGTATATTTATTTTTAATATACTATAATGTGTATTGTGATATTTTTATTTTATTTCTTCTTTTAGTAGTTACTTTTGTTGTATAAATTTGAAAATTTAGAAATTTCAAGATCATTTGAACATGAAATTTGGAATTTTTTTTTAAAATTGAAGTTTTAGGAATTCAGAAATTTAAGAAATTGAAAATTGCAAGTAATGGAAAGCGAATAAAAAAATTTTAAGGTTCAACTGAAAATTAAGAAACTATGAATTGCAAAGAATTTTAGAAATTTGGAAATTAATTTTAAGATATTTGAAATTTAGAGTGCTGACAATTTAAAAATTAAGGAATCGAAATTTAAAAATGTGACAAATTAAATATTTCAAATTAAAAATTTGCAAATTTGAATATCTATCACATAGAAGAACTTGAAAATTTGAAAGTGAAGAAATTGAAAATTGCAGGCAATGGGAATTTGAGAATAAAAAAATTTTAAGGTTCAACTGAAAATTAAAAAATTAAGAATTGGAGGGAATTTTAGAAATTTGGGAATTAATTTTAAGATACAGCAATTTGAAATATAGAGTGCTATCAATTTAACATTTAAGGAATCGAAATTTAAAAATGTGACAAATTATTTCAAATTAAAAATTGCAAATTTGAATGTTTGTCACATACACAAACGAAAGCTTAATAAATCAGTGAAATATAAAGAAGCTTGCTATATTTATCTAAAATAAATCAATATCCAATTTCGCCGATTAATGGCACTTAACCCCCAAAAAAGGTAAAACACCCTGTAGAGTATCAAATTTTGCAGAGTAACATACAAAGAGAAGCCCTCGTGAAATAATAAAACGGGTGGCCACTATCGCTTCGTATTTCGATTATATACGTGACGAACAAGGGGCGGTAACAGCAGGGTGTGAAGAGGGTGAGATCGAGGGAGTCTCGGTAAAGATATTAGGTAACAGGTTCGAGGAAGCACGGAAACCCCATCAGCTCGAAGCTCGTAAATTTTCCTCGGAATCTGCCGAAACTCGGATCCAGTAGGCCTACATAAGAATATACTGCGGATTGTGGCTTCAATCCTAAACAACTACACCTCTATCCGAGTTCCGGTTCTGTCACGGTGACGTCACGTCCGAAAGAAACAGAGACATCCCTTTAGCCGCTGTTCCGTTTCCATTCGTTTCTTAGCTTGATCCATGTTGACTGACGAGGCCCGATCAGAGATCCTAATGTCGAACGGGGCTTGCCAGACGGTGAACTGGGACTTCCGGTACCGGGAACACCGGAAATAACGGAACAAGAGACAAATTGGACGCAACGAATGGTAAAAGTTCGATCGAAATAAGTATTTCGATATTTGCTTTATTTGGCACGAAATTTTATTATTTTTTAATTTTTGATATTTTTGAAATTTTAGTGCTTTTTGCTTGTTGATCTTTTTGAAATTTTATTGTTTTTTGATTATTGATATTTTTGAAATTTGACTGTTTTTTAAGTTTGGATACTTTTGAAATTTTATTGTGTTTTTAATTTTTCACCTTCAAATTTGATTATTTTTTAGATATTGATCTTTGTAAAATTTGATTGTTTTACAATTTGTTACCTTCTTGAAATTTGATTATTTTTTAGATATTGATCTTTGTAAAATTTGATTGTTTTACTATTTCTTACCTTCTTGAAATTTGATTATTTTTTAGATATTGATCTTTGTAAAATTTGATTGTTTTACAATTTTTTACCTTCTTGAAATTTGATTATTTTTTAGATATTGGTCTTTTTAAAATTTGATTGTTTTACTATTTTTTACCTTCTTGAAATTTGATTATTTTTTAGATATTGATCTTTGTAAAATTTGATTGTTTTACTATTTCTTACCTTCTTGAAATTTGATTATTTTTTAGATATTGATCTTTGTAAAATTTGATTGTTTTACAATTTTTTACCTTCTTCAAATTTGATTATTTTTTAGTTATTGATATTCTAAAAATTTGATTGTTTTGCAATTTTTGATCTTTCTAAAATTTTATTGCTTTTTAATTTTTGGTCTTTCTGCAATTTTATTAAGAGTTTTAATTAATCTTTATTAGTTCGTATTTCATTTCATTGAATTGAATAGCGTATTATTTAAAGGAAGTAATTTTAGTGATTCCAGGAAAACATTTTCATTAAAATCTGTGAAATTATGCAGTCAGTTAATCTCTACTTTATTGAACAAAGATAATTCCTTTTATTTTAATGAAAATGCACTGAAATGTCATCCTCCATCTTGTACTCATTTGCTTCAATCAAATTCATTCGTTCAAATTAACTTATCTCCAACATCTACCAAATGTAATTTACTTAAATAAAATTTGAAGTTAAATTAAAATTATTTTTATTCGATGAAGATACGCAAATATTAAATTTCGTGTTTCGAGAATATTTTATTCAAGACTTGTGATTTTTCAAAGTTGGAAATTAAAAGTTCTACCTAACTAAAAATTCTATTTTATTCAAAGAGAAATTTTAACTTGACACGTGATAATGAAGTCGGAACGCAAAAGTCAAGTAAAAGCTAAAGCTTCTTTCCGTTTGTCCAAGGTAATCCCATGCTACTAAATATGGTAGAGACATAGGAACAAGATAATAAGAAAAAGGAATCGAAAGGGTAGAAACAAAGCTGGAAAGGACAAGGATTTGAAAGGATAAAAATAACAAAATCGCTGATCCTGCTGGCACAATACAATTTTAAACAGCGAGAAAATTAATATTTTGCATAATCTCAAAGCTCAGAATGCTCGATACAATTTTAAATGCCTTGAATAACATTTTAAATGATTAAAAGTCCCTTATAGAACGCTTTACATTGTACATGTATAAATTATGGTGGTCAAAATGTATGGAAGACAATAATTGCAAATCTGTAATTCATTTACCTTGTAATAATTTATTGGATGTGGGTATTATACTGTTTGTATAATTTGTTAACAATTCTTATATCGATACCTTTCGAAATACGATACAAATAACGTTAAAAATATGAAATAAACTTATCGAATTTATTGATTTTTATTAGGTTTCATTAAAATTGAAAATCTTGTTTAATTCTCTAATTATTCTTTAAATAATGCTTTATTAATCCTTAATAATACTTCATTCAATACAAAGTTTAAATAGAGAGTTTTTTAATTAAAGAATAATAGTATTCAAAGCAAGTTCTATCGTTTTCAGAAATATTTTGTTAATATGATTAAATGGTAATTAAAAATTAATTTGTGGGAAAATAAGTGTCCATTATGTACTGGCAGATTAATTTTAATATGTGAAAATTATTTCTTAGGGAAACTTGATTTTAATGGACTACCCAGATCGGAAGTTTTCTTACAGCCTGCGGCTACGTTCAATAAGTCCTCTCCTTTTCGTAATTTTCCATCGATACGTCTTTGTGTACAGGGCCTTTCAGAAATCTCGACAAGATGTATTGTAAAATTAAGGTATATCTCGAAATATTCTCAATTTAAATCGTCCATTTATCAATTTATAAAAATTTGTTGACAAAGAAATACAAAAAATACGTTAAAATTAAGAAAATGGTTACTGAACTTTTTGGTGAATTATGGCACCTGTACAAAAATTCTAGTTACATCCTAGTTACAGAATTTGTTTGTGGACATTGTCTAAACTTCTTAATTAAATAATCCCCATTGTCACGCATGTAACTATTTAGTACAAAATTTCGATAATTGTAGACAAATTTTTTCCCACAAATTATCTACATAAAAAATGAATATAATATCGTGTCATTATTGTTTAAATCTATTCGTCCATAATTTCATTTGTACATAGAACGTCTTGGAACATAATATTAATTTAAATAAAAGATTTTCAAGTTGAAATTTTTATTCAAGTTTAAATCTTTAAATTCAATTTAAATGAGTCATTTTTCTAGTGTTAAACTTTGCATCTCTGTTTTAATCGAAAATATTAATAGCATCGCGTTTTGTGAAACGTTCTGTACGTGGATACGCTCAGACACAAACTCAGGAACATAGACATTCAACAGCCTTTTAAGAATTTCTGTAGAAAAAGTTAGCGAACCCTCGCGGATACGTAGAAAAAGGTCTTTGCACCTTATCCTTGCACTTTACAATACGAGAAAACTGCTGTCTGAATGGTACAATGGAATTCCTCAAAGTCATTGTTATTCTCAAACTATAATTATACAAAATGATAGAACGAGGAAATATTAAAATTGATAACCATAGTGAAGTAAAATATGAAAAATGCTACAAAAATAATAATAGAAATACTTTCGAAAATACGTGGAAATTAGACAAACTCCAGATAAATAATCTCTTATCTCAAACGAAGCTTCTCTTACCTCAGACGCCAAGATAGTTTGAAAATATTCCGAATTAATAGTTTGAAAAGATCGACGCATAAATACGTATTACCACATCTTCCGTAAAGTGCTACCGTTAAATTAACCCTCTTTACAATATCCGTCTGAAGGATCAACGAGTCGCGTATTCAACGCCATTAGTTCCTCAACCGCCTCGTCCCAGCGTCGGAGCAACAGAGGATTACCTTGGATCCCAGGAGGAGCCGGCTTGTCCCCTTCGAAATTATTTTACACCAAGGCAAGACAAAGGTCCTTGGAACACGGGACGAATCCAAAGTCGATATCGAGTTCTTCTGTCCCTGAATAACATGCATTAGCCTTTCGCCAGATTAAGAGGAGCCCGAGGAGTTTGAGCGAGGCTGCTGCCGTCTGGCCAGCTGCACCGACGGAGATAAAAAAAGAAGAATAAGAGAAAAAAGGAAAAGCCAGCAAAGAACCGGACCCTCCGAGAAACGTCGAAGGTAGACGAACGCTAAGAAACGGACGAGGAATCGAAGCGAGGATGAACAACAGGGATTAGCATATTATTTACTCGCTACATCCGGACTGGTTCGAAGACGGTTTCTTCCCTGAACTTTAAATCCCTTTTCGAGCTCGATACTTGGCGCCAATCTCGCCTCATTATATCGTCTTACGTCTCGCAAAGAAAGTGCAAGATTTAAGGGTCACTGCTAAGACTTTTATCACTGATAATACACTTGATGTCATAGGAGAATATCATACTTTTTATTTGTAACATTTATGTTAGGTTCTAGAGTTTAGAAAAAAGTTTCGGTGTTATGAAAATTTAGGGAAGGGTGGTTCCGGAGACGCATGAGACTCAGACTATGATAATTTGGAGTTTGGGAAATTTTGGAATTTTGTGCGTATGGACTTTGGTACTTGTCTCAATCTTAATCTTCCATAATACCTAATTCTTACCAAATCTAACCTCAAATATCAATCTCCGCAATAGTCGCTGAAATTTACAAATACTTCATTATGAGGCTTTATGAGATGAATTATAAGTAAAAAGATTGAAAGAAATGACCGGAGGATCTAACTCTTCCCTTATCACTGATTCCGCGGTCACATCTCCCGGATCTCTTCTCGTTTGGCCACTGTCTCCGAAGAACGATCACGTAGCCGGGAAATCCTGGTGCAACCGATGGGAAAAAGAAAGTCGTATTCATTCCGAGTCTAATTTACCGTGTGGAAATCGCGGTGAATGCCATTAGCGCCTCCGTAGATCCTATGTATACCGAAGAACCTTTGTGCTACGTGCCGGCCAGGTGGAAAAGGGGAAAGGAGCCTTTGGCTCGGAGCCCAGGGACACCTAGAATTAACGTGCTCCGCGTTCCTCTTAACGAGGTAAATAGGATTATATCATGAGTTGAGTTGTGTCGATCGATTGCCCCGCCTAGCCCTTTTGTAATTTATTAATTGGGATTAACACGTGGCTGTTTGAACTAATCGTTGGTACCATATATTATTTGTCTGAACATGTACACTTTCAACTTACCTCCATATCTTCTCTAAGACTTCAGTAATGTTGCAAAGATTTTAATTAAAGGTTACGTTAGGTCGATAATCTTTTCATATACTGTTGAGATCATTACCTTGAGTTGTGATATACAAGGTTTAAGAAGTTAGGTTAGGTTCAGTCAAGGTAAAGTTAGGTTAAGTAAATAACCTTTGATATATTGTTGAGATCATTACCTTGAATTGTGGTATACAAGGTTTGAGAAGTAAGGCTAGGTTCAATCAAGGTAAAGTTAGGTTAAGTAATTAACCTTTGATATATTGTTGAGATCATTACCTTGAATTGTGGTATACAAGGTTTAAGAAGTTAGGTTAGGTTCAATCAAGGTAAAGTTAGGTTAAGTCAATAACCTTTGATATATTGTTGAGATCATTACCCTGAATTGTGGTATACAAGGTTTGAGAAGTTAGGTTAGGATCAATCAAGGTAAAGTTAGGTCAAGTCGATAAGTTTTTAATATATCGTTGAGATTATCATCCTGAGCAGTGTAGAAGAGGATTTAATAAGTTAGGTTAGGTTCAATCAAGGTAAAGTTAGGTCAAGTCGATAAGTTTTTAATATATCGTTGAGATTATCATCCTGAGCAGTGTAGAAGAGGATTTAATAAGTTAGGTTACGTTCAATCAAGGTAAGGTCAAGTTATGTCGAGATCATAAATCTGAGTAATGTTGAACAGGGTTTAAGAAGTTAGGTTAGATTTAGACAAGGCAAGATTAGGTTAAGTCCATAATTTTTCAAACCCTTCACACTACTGAAATTATAACCTTGTTAATATATCAAGGTTATGTTATTAACCTTGACAACATATTAAGGTCATGTTGTTAACCTTGACAACGCATAAAATTCCTGAAAACATAGAACCCTTCTTTTAGCAAATATTTATCAAAGGTATGAACAACTCCTTCGTCCACAAATTAATTAAAGAAGCGATATAAACGGAACCTAACAGCGTTCGCATAAAAATTGAGCCGCACTTTCCGTAAATCTCCTTACATTAACGATCACCAACAGTCCCTTGTACAGGAGTTTCAAAAACACATTATCAACGCTACTTACCACAAAACAAAGACCCCGAAGGTTTTGTGCGTTAACACTTAACAAGCTACGGAAAGCTTCGTGGACATTATTTGGGTATATCGCTGCTTTACGTACATTTTTTATCGCGGTACCTAGTGCAAAAGCATGTTACCGAGTCTGTTGAATATTATTAATGGTCCTCCATAAGGATCTCGATAATGAATCACTGCGATAAGGTACTCGACCATCAAACTACGCCTTTTGCGGAGGACTATAAAATTCGATCCGTTTAATTTTGTTGAACGCCTTTTTTCATTAAGTCGCATGTAGACGGTTTGTGCAACTTAATATTTTACATTGATGAAGATTTTAAATTAGACACTTGGAAAAGTTACTACTTAAATTATTATAAAATCTTTACAAATTATTAAATTTCTAAAAAATTTAAATCTCACATCTCACCGCTGCTCTTTGGAGGATTCTTGACCTGCACAATTGATTCATATAGTAATTCAACCCCTTGTTCTATAATATCGTGTCACACTCGTGACCCTACAGCCCCTATGTCCTAAACCAGAGTCGTCTTTTCTCCGCAATTGAATTTTGGGTTCAATGTTAATTATCTTCATAATTAACCTAAAATTCAATTTTCTGTACTTGTCTGCATGTTGTAGGAATAATTAGCTGTGAATGACCGCCTAAAAGATTGTAGGTTAAGGGGTTAATATGTCGGACATCGATAAAACTAATTTGTAGAGATTAAAAATTGGAAGTGAATGGATCGAACAGAAACGTTCTCGTTAAAGGAGCTATTTCGCCAAGGACGTATGGACAGCAAAGGAATTTATAGGGATTTCTTGCAAATCTCCGCAAAAGCCAGCCCGCAGAGGGTCGGCATCGATGACGAGGACGAGGATGAGGATGACAACGTTTAACTTTCGATGTCGCCGGGTTCTGCAGATGTGTGCTTAGTCCTTTGAATCCATCTGTCGTCCGCAGTTTCCCCATTTTTAATTGAATTTTTTCACTCGCCAGGGAAGTAATTTATCCTTTTTATCTCCGAACAGAATCACGGATTCCAATTGAAAGAAAGTTGAACTAGTGTCTTCTCCAGATGGCCGCTCGTTTGCCAGAGGTGCTCCGAAACGCGATAAGACCCATCGAAATCATTAGATATCCTCGAACGGGATCAGTTTTAATAATGATCATTTTTCTGGACAAAGCTGGTCGATATACACGGCGTTCTATTGTTCCCTTTTGTATTTCACTGTTTAATATTATTACGAGACTTTAATTGTTTCATGTAACATTTAGCAATAATATGCAGCTCTGACAATGGTTAATTGGAGGGTAATTGACAACCGATTGCGGTTGTAACGAAGTTTCTATTGTTTCTTGACAAACATTGGATATTACAAACATTTATGATGAATCCTCAGTATATAATAATAAAATAGTGTAGTTGTAGAAGTTACATCATTCACTTTTTACTTAGTTCTGTCTCTACAAAATTTTTATCGATTTTTCAGTACATGAAATTAGAACTCGATTTGAACAGTGTTTGGTGTGCAGTTTTCATCAGTTCTATGTTTCTAATCAAATTTATAAAACGTCATTGGAATTTTGTGCAGATTGGATTAAATGTAAAATGAAAGTTTATATGACAAATTGACTGCTCGTCAATGAACGAAACGAAACGGTAAATAGTTCAATTAAATTCTGCGAAACTGCATTGCTAAAAAAGAGACGAAATCGTTCGGCGACAATAACGTTGCTGTAATAACGCCGAAGATGAAAAGAGCGTCGAATGAAAGCCGCGCAAGAACGGCCGGGAATATGTGAGAGCATTAAAAAATAAAAAAACGTGCAAGTGTAATTATATAACACGGGAGTTGAATTAACAGGAAAGTGCAGTGAATTTAATAGGGCTCGAATTTTGATGTAAAGAGATGAACGCGAAATGTAATTAACGTTAATATGCGAAAAGCTTTGTGCACCATATAGAGCCAAACCAGAATTTCACGATAATTCGAATGTCGAAAATGTGAATCGCGCACACCGTATATTTGTACGACACGAGTGTCGACAAATTCGGTTTTCATGTATCGTTTAACAATCATAGACAATGTTTTCCCTTATATCTCTCTCGAAATGTTGACATAAATATTATTCAATGACAACAGTGAATTGTTAACGTGCACCAGGATTCTTACTTTAAAAATAGCGTTTCGAAAATTTTCAACGCGCTGGGGATTTTTATATATCAACGCTTCTCTTGTACACTCGGGAACAAATCTCCGCGAAAAATATGGCAGAGAATATTTCATACTAGGGAAATATCATTTCTAGGGATTTTTGGGGATTGGTTAGGAATTTGGGAAATTATAGATTTGGGGATCTAGGGATATGAGTAATCTAGCAATTTCGAGTTCTAGAAAATTGGGGACATTAGATTTTGGGGATCTAGGGATTTAAATATGGCAGAGGGAGAATATTTCATTCTCTTTCATTTTTAGGGATTTTTGGGGATTGGTTAGGAATTTGGGAAACTATAGATTTGGGATTTGTGGATCTAGGGATATAAGTAATCTAGCAATTTCGAGTTCTAAACATTTGGGGACATTAGATTTTGAGGATCTAGGGATTTAAATATGGCAGAGGGAGAATATTTCATTCTCTTTCATTTTTAGGGATTTTTGGGGATTGGTTAGGAATTTGGGAAACTATAGATTTGGGGATTTGTGGATCTAGGGATATAAGTAATCTAGCAATTTCGAGTTCTAAACATTTGGGGAATATTAGATTTTGGGGATCTAGGGATTTAATGATGAAGAAATGTAGAATATAAGTCTAGTGAAAATCCCTTTAATGATATCCATTATACATAAAAAATCGTAAAAACAATTTCGAGCGAATTTTATTAAAGAATTTCCCCCTTTAAATCCGCCGTGGTGGTGCATGAAGAAAGACGGAGACCTGGCGAAAATGGTGCATAAATCTCGCGAAGAACGCGAACAAGTGTGACGAAAATCTCAGTGGCAGAGCAACTTCAGCCACCGTGTGATACGTATCGAGCCGTAGACGATGAAAATTCCGACAACATCCGACGAACTTGTACTTCCGACAACTTTTCGATCCTGCAAGTACACTTCACCTGCGAGTAAATCAGAATGAGATCAAAGGATCGTAGAATCTGATGGTATGGATAGGCCAGGCTCTCTGCTCGTTTTTCGTATCTTGTACAGTCCACAGAAAATCTACCTTCCCTATGGAAAATATTGCAACAGATGGGCTACACGTGTATCACCTGATATTTTCTAGGAATTTTTCATAATTTGGAAGATGTAGAAAGTTGGAGATGTGAAGATTTGGGGATGTAGAAAGTTAGAGGTGTAAAGATTTGGGGGAGTAGTAATTTGGAGATATAACAATTTGGGGATTTTTTTATTTGGGAATTTTCGGATGGGGGAATCTAGAGATTTGGAATTTTAGAGATAGGAGTCTAGGAATTGAGACTATATGGATTTTGTGGCCTTGGAATTGGAAACGCAGGTATTTGGGGATGTAAGAATTTAGGGATGTAGAAATTTGGAAACTGAGATATTTGGGAATCTAGGAACTTGGAGATGTAGGAATTTTGGGATGTAAAAATTTGGGGATGTAGAAATTTGGGGATATAGAAATTTAGGGATGTAGAAATTTAGGGATGTAGAAATTTGGGGATGCAAAAATTTAGGGATGTAGAAATTTGGGGGTGTAGGAATTTGGGAATATAAAAATTTGGGGGTGTAGGAATTTGGGGATGTAGAAATTTGGGGATATAGAAATTTGGGGATATAGAAATTTAGGGATGTAGGAATTTGGGGGTGTAGGAATTTGGGGGTGTCGGAATTTAGGGATGTAGAAATTTGGGGATGTGGGAATTTGGGGGTGTAGGAATTTCGGAATGTAACAATTTGGGGATGTAGAAATTTGGGGATGTAGAAATTTGGGGGCGTAGGAATTTGGGAATGTAAAAATTTGGGGATGTAGTAATTAAGAGATGTAGAAATTTGGAAATGTAGAAATATGGGGATGTAGAAATTTGGAAACGTAGATATTTCAAAATCTAGGAATTTTGGGGTCTATAATGGAGGTTCAAGAATTTGATAATCTAAAGCTTTATAAATGAGGAAATTGAAAAATTTGCATATTCAAAAATCTAAGAATTAGAAAATTTACAAATTTGAAACTGGGATTTTCAATTTGAGAACTACAAAATTAAAAAATTTGAAAGTTTTAAAATAGTAAAATTGTCAAATTTAGAAATTCGGAACCTTAGATACTTGAGAATATATGAATTTATGAATTTAAAAGCTTGCAAGCTTACATATGTATTCCTTGGCCAAAGGAAGCTTACATTGCACTCGAGTGTACATGCATATAGCAGGTTTTTCTCGTTCCTGCTTTTGTATATCTTTCCATGCACGGGCTCGATGAAAAACAAATCTCCTGGGTTTTCGTTCATTCTACACCGCGATACTTGAAAAACACGATGCTCTTAAGTAATACGCGTCGACATTCGCATACTTGGTACACAGAGTGTGAAATAAATGGAAGAGAAAAAGAGACGTGGACGAAGTCGTGGAAATGTGAATATAATGCCTCTCGTTGGAGTTTGGATTTACATCGATGAAGAAATTTACATCGAAATTTACGATGAGAATTATATAAGCAGCCACAGCATGTACCTGTGGAGTAAAAAATATTTACAAAATTTTATTTGCACGTTTTGCAAGGGTAGTAAAATCAAAATATGAAAGAAATGCATTTTTCATTTGAAAATTGTTGTTATTGTTAGTTGCTAATTTAAGGTGATAGTAATTATTTGTCCACCCTGTATATTTCATGAAACATTGAAGTTACACTAAAATCTCGGTTAACTGACAACACAATTCAATTAAACTTGTCGATTAATTAATGTGAGAAACGTCGAGTACACGTGCGCCCGAGTACAAGACGAAGAGAATTTCTAAACGTCTTATATGTATCAATAAATTCTTGTTCCTTGAAGATTTATGTCGCGAATTATTGCAGATTTACATGCTTATTTCTGTAGTTTCAAATTTTTTTATGTCCATTGTCGGAACTCTAAATTACTCCTTACCTCTCCAATGCATAAAAATTGCTCGATGTTTCTGGAGATTCAAGATGAATTTTAAATTAGAGAATCTGAAAAGTGACTTTTTAAAGTTGTAATTCCAAAAATAATATAACTTACTAAATTCATATCTGTTTCAATAGAATGTATTTAAATTTGTTAAAAAGCTACTAATATGCATAAAGAGGTATACTAATAAAAAAAAGAAGGGTGCAAATTGCGAGGTTAATTTCAATGAAAGTTGAATTTCAATAAACTACATAATAGAAACTGTAAAGGTCCCGAATTGTAATTACAGACTTCATAGAACGGCCCCATGAAAGAGATTTTAATTAGTTTTTTAATTATTGAGCATAATTAAATACGCTAGAAAATTGACGTATTCTGAAAAGTCGAAAAGCAACTATTGTAGCAAAAGTTCATTTTAATGATTCGGTCCGTATACGTGCATTATTAAAACGAATAGCTGACTATAAGAATTACGGCGATTTAATGAGCGATTATTAAAATCTCTGTCTCTTTATGAAAAATTAAGTACTCTTGAATGCCATTGTGTGCAGTAGGTTTTGAAAGACCGAACCGGATAAAGAGACATTAAGGTATGAATTCTCTACACGGAGACTGGCGGATTCAAATATTATTCACACTCAATTTAACTTATTGAGAGCCAGGAGATGCTGCTTGATGGCTCAGTCTACAATAGCGTAACAATTAATCGCTGAATGAACTATCTCACTGTTCCGTAATTTCCTGTCATTTATCAAAACCATCCCTCTGAACGTTTCTGCAAAACACGTGCACCCATCAACCCCTATCAATTCTGTAATGACTTTAATTTCCAAATTTCTATCGTTTCATATTTTTATTTTTACAAATTTTCAAGCTTTTTAATCTGTGTGAACATTTGTTCGTTAATATCTATTTGAAGGGGATTAAAAATAAGAACAACGTGTAAGAACATTATATTTATTTGTACCCGCTTGTATTAATATTTATAGACAATATTACACATAATAATACAAATAAACTGAATATTCAATACAACGATAACTTGATAACTTCGAAATTTGGTTGAAACCGAAATTAGTCCACCTATTAATCAATTACAGAAATGCAGAAATCTGATTACTTTTAACTCAGTTTTACAGATAATTTTTATGAAACTATTTCTGATTTTCAGTAATGCGGTTTTCTTGTATAATATAAGCTGTACATTAAATGCGTAAAAAAATACCATTAACGATAAAAGATAAACACGTAATGTATGTTTAGTGTTATAATTCAGTCTAGCAGTGAAAATCGCCGTGAAAAGATGTACAAACAAAAATTCGAGTACGCATGTTATTGATTCATTTTAAAACGAATGACCAACTTTCTTTCTTGGACGTTCACTATTAATGTATACGAGACTTAATAAAATATCGAAAAAATTAAGAAGTAAAAGTACAAACGCGACTTGTAAAGTTTAAATAATAATTAAAATTACACTACTGACTGGCTGTACGATAAATAATTCTAAACCGTCTAATTTGACGTTATCATTTGCTTGTGCTTTCTTAAGGAGAAATTTCTTGAATTTTATTTCATTTCATTAACTGAGACATATTCTTCCAAACACAACTTAAAAAACCGTGTTTAACACCAGTGATGGACAACTGCGCCTGCGAGGGTACAAAATTTCTAAGCCTCTAAGTTACTAAATTTGAAAATTTGAGAGTTCAAAAGTTTGAAAATTTGAAATTTCTATATCACTAAATTTCTATATCTGACACCATATCACTGCACGTTCCGTGTGCACCAGTGTCCGTGATCTTTCTATAGGCACTTCATTTACCCATCACTGTTTAAAACTATAACATTACACGCAATAATTTGCAGTTAAAAGTTAAGTTTCGTGCCTTCCGTACCAATAATGGTCAAACGCAACCGCAATGTACTATTCAATTAGACTAATGTAGTTTTTTTTTTTAAAATAACAAGAATGTATTCAAACATAAATCTATCTTCATGTTGCAAGTTTCGAATTCGCATCACTTTTAACACAACACTTACATTCCATGTAAAGTGTATTGGTTCGCTGCTCACTTTCATATTAATGTCAATTTTACATTATTAGTAGAAATTTATTAAGAAGCGATTCTCTGATCAGAAAGCTATAGTACATAACAATAATGGTACCAAGTTTCATGTGTTTGGTACCAAGCTTAACCAACTTCGACCTTCGCCGCCAACCGATGTTGGAAATCGAATTTGCACTAATCGAACCGCATTCTTCTCTTCTCCTACTTCTTTGTACTCCGAGGTAGCTGGTACAACTATTGTTTGACCATCCTCAGTTTCGTTATAAGCATATACTTCTTCTACTTGTTCCGAATCTTCAACTTTACACTCCATTCCCTCATTTTCAACAAAGTCGATCTAAACATAACAATTTTAATATTTAATTGTTTATTAACACATTAATATTGATCACGATATTTAATATTCAAGACTAGATACCTCTTCGTTAACCAGATGGCCTACTTCTTCATCTACATTTTCTTCTGCAGGAATATTTAATACATCTTCTTCGTTATATATCTGGTCATCGTTTTGTTGTATAATAACGTGATCTTTTAATTCGGTCACATACAGTTCAGTTTCCTCCAGCTAAACATAAATATTGAAATAGCAGTTTTTGTATAATATATAAAAGATGAAATGCCCCTAATTACCTGATCATTTTCTGCTTCGTCCATTAGAAGTTCTACATTATTATCAGGAATCGCCATTACCTGATCATCTTCTGTAGTTAGTCGTGGTTGATTAACTACAATCGTATCGTTCAAATGACCCTAAAACACGTAACATAAAAGATTAAGCATCGAATGTAAGCTTATTATCTTAGGGAAACGCATTAACTCACTTGAGTTTGCATGTGAGCATACAACAAAGGTTTCCGCATAAATCCCATACCGCATACTAAACATTCATATGGTTTTTTATCACTGTGTATGAATCGATGTGCATTCCTGTTGTCTCTGCTATTAAATGCTTTACCACAAACCTGCAATTTTATGATACTCTAAGTAAAAAAATATAAACAATATCAGTTTTCTATAGTTATATAATTTCTACAGTATGCACCTCACACAAATAAGGTTTCTCTCCAGTATGTATACGCATATGCTTTTTGAAATGTTCCGGATAAACAAACGTTGCTGAACATTCTTCACATTTATATGGTCTTTCACCAGTATGAGCTGCTTTTATATGATAATCCAACAGTCTTCGTCTTTTAAATCCCTTCCCGCAATCGTCACATTTATACCGTTTGTCATTATAATGCGTCGCACGTTTGTGTGATTGTAAATTTGATCTTTGACTAAACAAAAAAATATAATCAATATTTCTTACAAATTATAATAAAAAATTACAAAATAAATGTACCTAAAAGTAGCTCCACAAAATTCACACTGATACGGTTTTTCACCAGTATGAGTTCTTTCATGATCCCTTATCTCAGCCTTACGAGCAAACGCTTTACCGCACATCCTACATATGTATGGTTTGTAGCCTGTATGTACTATATTGTGCACTTCCAAATTATGTGGAGAACCAAATGCTTTTCCTGTACATTTAATCGTTTACATCAGCAATGTAACTATTCAGTGTATAAAGCTAAATTTATTAATCAGTAAATCGTACCGCATTGATGACAAACATATTCCTTGACACCATTATGAGTTCTTTCATGTTGATTAAGATTTTGTTGGCTCAAGAATGTTTTATTACATTGTGAACACTCGTACGGACGAGGTCGTACTTCGTGCGTTTTTATATGTGCCTTGTATGTATATTTGGAAGCAAAATCTTTACCACAGTTTTCACATACGTATGGACGAACGCCTGTATGTGTATTAATATGCTCCTCTAGTAAATTTCTGGAACTATAAAAAACATTAAGTTATCATGCAATGTAAATATCATTAGAGTATCGACACACGTCGTAACACACCTATATCGTTTACCACATGTTTCGCATGGCCATGACTTTACTTGGGGATAATGTATCCGTTTATGAATTCTGAACAACCGCAAATTACTAAATATTCTATTACATATCTCACACTGGAAATCTCCCTCCTCCTTAGCAACGTGATCATCGAGGTGAACAGAAAGTTCATTCCTTTTTTTAAAATCGTCTCCGCATATGTCACAAATGTACAAACGAGTTTCATGGACACTTTTCATGTGAGCAATAATAGACTTTGCATCTCCTACAGTTTTATCTTCTTCGGTTCCACATAATAAACAGGTGTATATCGAACCATCTCTACTCACAATCTAAACAGAAACGAACAGTTGAAGAAATGTTTAATCAGAGTTTGTGTATTCAATTGAAAAATACCTACTTGTTCTTGCAAAATTTCAACTTTTGCTGAAACTTTTGACCTTTTCATCCTCTTTTTTTCTTCTGTATTACTTGCTTCAGCTATTTGTTCAATTTTAAGAACAACTTCTTCTGGTTCACAGGAAGGTTCTTCTTCCTCTTCCAATCTCTCTTCTTCACCCTCCAACTCCTCCTCTTGCATTTCTTCTTCTTCTTCATCCTTTAAATATATTTCAGTATCATGGTTATGTAAAAAATATTTTAAAGCATAATTTGTATAACTGAATTTTGTTAACTACCCTCTGCGAATATTTCATATCTGTATCTGTACACTGACTTTCTGCATTTTCTATATAATCATGATCATTATACTCTTCTTCGGTTTGAACATCGGATATCTTTTTGATAGTCTTTTTATAATTATTGAAAAGTTCTAGTTTTACCTCTGTCAATCGACTTTCAAGCTCATCAACCTGCAGACATACAGTTACCTTTCAACTATTTTCACATAATTACAGATAATATAATAATTAGTATCTTATTTACCTCGTTGAACAACTTATAACATTTTTTACACATAACAAGAGAATGTGCATTCTCTTCGTTTAAATCTATTTCTAAGACATTACAAATTGTATCTACAAGTGGTTTCTCCGATGATGTTACAGAATTTTCATTAAAAATACGTATACTATTCCTAGTAGATACGCCGACTTTACTATTACATATTAAACAATGAACGATATCTTTCTCCGAATCAGCCGTCATCTTTTCGGCAACTGCAAAAACAATGCACATGTTAATATATTTAATTTTATCAAAGGATGTTAATACAATACATAATGAATCCAGCACATGGAAAGTAAAGTTTTTATAATATTGGATCTGATAAAGTGTCACTTAAAATAACTTTTCATAAAATAACATTTAGAATATGAACCAACTCATGCATGAAATATAACATTAAAGAACCAAAAAAACACGTTAAATTACATTGTAAAGCTACATAAAAAGAAAAGTATCAAGTACTTTGCATTTCGTGAAGTCATTTTTGATTCTCATAGCCAAGTTACGCGAACGAGGCTAGAATCTGTTTGAATCAAATTTTGAGTCTAGTCTTCTTATGTAACAGCGCACGTCGTGCACTGAAAACAAGAAAACGTCCGACGACATTGTATCTCGTCGAACAATAACGTATCCGACGATGCATCGTACGAACGAAAGAACAATAAATAACTTGGCAGGGCGTCCAACGGGCTCGTTTGTTCTAACATGCAACGAAACAATTCGTTGTTTGCCCACATCGATAAGTAACCGCTAAAATCCAATAACCCTAACAATAACCCGCGAGGAACGGTAAACAAAATATTTGCCTGCGTTCCTCGTCGCAAAATGAAGCCTTTATAATAAACGTAAAAAGTTGCCAGCACTGACTTGAAATTTTCGTTTCTCTGTTCGAACGATTGGCAGCGAGCGAAACGGCAGACGGGTCTGGATGCCAACGCCATTTAGGCCCTCATGACAAGTAGGGATGTTGATTGCGATGAAACTGCAACGAAAAATATCCGCCAAAACGGTAGCCACTTTTTTGAACGTGATCGACAATTTAATGTCACCTCTGCGGTTAGGTGGAGGCACGCGATTGCGTATGCACGCGTCGAATGCCCTCTATCGGATCCTTTCCATGGGTAATGGAGCCATATTTTACAAAATTTCAATCGCTTTGCATCGAATAAATGTAAAAGCATATTTAGAATCGCATATATTGATAATATGAAAGTTTGCAGAATTTATTACATACACATATTTCAATCGTAAAGGATGTTTCATTGTTTATTAAAAGGAACTGTTCATTTACAGTTTGAAGGGTTACAATACTTTTCATTTATCGCATACTGTATTTGTAGAATGTTTGATACAGTTCATGTATTATTAATTAATTTATAATTCAAGCTTACACTTCATTCCTATATTCCTAATTTCAATGATAATAGCTCCATGAAAAAAAGTAATAGATAATTTGTTTCTCTTTCAATTTTTAAACCGGTTCTGGGAACCAATAGAAATATAGTATTTACATCTATTTTTTTCTATTTGATAGTGATTCAAATTTTAATATAGTTTGCGTAGCATCATGTTTAATTAAATACCGCCATTTTTTAAAAAGTAGTGTACTGATCTATGTGAAGTATATCCGTTAGTGGAAACCGGTAGATGATTTATGATAGATATTAGAATACAAATGGTAGTTCTTGATACTTGTGAAGGAGAGACGATCGATGAAAAGCAGCCAGTAACGTGCGCGTGATCTGAAGTCGCTTATTTTTAACGAATGATTTCATTAGTTTTTTAACCTGTTAATATCATGTTCATCTACATCCATCTCTAATAATTTCACATTCATGATTGTGACGTTTAATTGTTTAAATTACCGGCAAACTGTAGTCGAAAAAAATCGCGTAATTATTTACAAGTGTTCAATAACTTTTTTGTGAAATGAACAAACATGAGTCGACAAGTAGTTATGGACCCCTCGTCGGTGCAATCGATGAAGGGACAAGCAGTGCTAGATTTTTGGTACTTAATTTTGTTGATTACTTGTAACATTAAACTATTTTAACATAACGTTCTCCACTATATATGATGCATGTATTAAAAAAATTATATTAAATTATTTGAAAGAAATTAAACAGTATTTTGTTACTTGTATTTTTTTGTTCTATAATATACATGATTTTTATACATTAATTAATATATTATATTATTGTTATAGGTATTTGCTGCAAACACAGCCGAAGTATTAACATATCACCAAATACCTATATCGCACATATGTCCAAAAGAGGGATGGGTTGAGCAAGATGCTATGGAAATACTAAGAGCAGTTAGAGAATGCATTCGTGAAACTGTATTTAATTTAAGACAACTTACCATTGATCCTAGTGATATTGTTGCAGTCGGTATAGCAAACCAAAGAGAAACTACAGTTGTATGGGATTCTCTTACTGGAGAGCCATTATATAATGCTATTGGTAATAACTGATATTACTTTTGTATGTAATTGTATCTTTACTAGAAATTAAACATTTCATAAATAAATTTCAATTTGCTTGCAGTGTGGATGGATATGAGAACTAATTCAATTATAGATGATATATTAAAAAAGATACGTAATAAAAATAAAGACTATTTGAAGCCACTCTGTGGCTTACCAATTAGCCCATATTTTAGTGCATTAAAATTAAAGTGGTTATTAAACAATGTGCCTCGTGTTCGTGAAGCCTTGAAGAAGAAGCGATGCATGTTTGGAACCATTGATACTTGGTTAATTTGGGTGAGTTTATTATCAAATAATTTTATTAAAACTCATTTTTGTACCAAAATGTCTTGAAGGTATTTTTTTTTTATTATAGAATTTAACTGGTGGAAAAAACCATGGCATTCATGCTACAGATGTTACAAACGCTTCACGAACAATGTTAATGAATATTGCCACTTTACAATGGGATCCAACATTACTATCATTTTTTAATATACCAATAGAAATTTTACCTGAAATTCGAAGCTCATCTGAAATATATGGTTATATACAGGATGATATTCTCTCAGGGGTACCAATATCAGGGGTATGCATCATTTTATAATTATGAAATAAATGATAGCTAATGTATGTAATACATTTACTAACAAGTAAGTAATTTCTTATAAGGCAGTATTTATACTTAGTGCTTAGGTGATCAGCAGGCAGCACTGGTAGGTCAGATGTGCTTCCAAAGGGGTCAAGCAAAAAACACGTATGGGACTGGATGTTTCCTTTTATACAACACTGGAAGTGCTGTAAGATCAATTTTAATATTTGACGAAATATTTTTTATGTAATAGATATTAACAAATATTTTTTTAGATTATAAACTCAGCTCATGGTCTATTGACAACAGTTGCTTATCAATTAGGACCACAAGTACCTCCGGTATATGCTCTTGAGGGTTCTGTAGCGGTAGCTGGAGCAGTCATTGAGTGGCTAAAAACTAATCTTGAAATAATATCAGATGTAAAAGAATCTGAAGCTGTTGCTGCACAAATTCCAACTGATAATCGCATCACATTCGTGCCTGCATTTTCTGGACTGTATGCTCCATATTGGAGAAAAGATGCAAGGAGGTAAATAGTATAATATGTAATCTAACATTGTAACTGTATTGCTATATAGAATTAAAAGTCCTTATTGATGTTACTATCACATCTCTTTTGCAAAGTATTGACATTTCAGTGTTATATGCGGAATTACTGAAGACACTAATAGTACCAATATTGTAAAGGCAGCTTTGCAAGCTGTTTGTTTTCAGACAAGAGACATTTTAGAAACTATGAAAGAGGAGACTGGATTTGTTTTATCCAAACTATTGGTAGATGGGTCTATGACTAACAATAATTTGTTAATGCAAATGCAAGCTGACATATGTGGGATTCCAGTTGGTAAACGAAATATTTTTTAAAGAGTATTTAGCTTTGTGTATGTAGAAGAAATAAGAGAAATAAATCAGTAATATAAACATCTGATCAAATATTAAATTTTACAAGAAAGTGAGGCCTTTGATGTGTGAGACTACTGCACTTGGAGCTGCAATAGCAGCGGGAATTGCGGATGGTATACGCAAATGGGATATTAAACAAGATGGTGCCGTTCCAAGTGATACCTTTTTAGCTTCCATAAGCGAAAACGGTACTTTTAATGTCATCCTTTTTTTACGTTTAAGTTAATTCGTATATTAAAAATATAATATTTTGTGCAGAAAGAGATAAACTGTATGTACAGTGGAAGATGGGAATTGAGAGAAGTTTAGGTTGGGAACAAGAAACAGTTACCACTGGTAAGTATAATTGCAAAGCATACATAATCACATTGTTGTGCTATTATATTAACACGTCCAAACAATTTTCTTCCAGATCAATCATATCATATGCATAAAGCAACTGCTCTTGGTATTTTCGTGATAGGTACAATAATTGTACTTTTAGTTGCCAAGTATCGTTATACTTCATGACTGAACGAGTACAGTAGCATGTACTGTATTTTCCACCAATGATGCATTTGGGCAGGTCCTTTTTGCTTAGACTACTAATTACTGTATTAATTATTAAATTTGTAAAAGTAACATTATTTATAAATAAAGGTGCCATAGTTCTGTGATAATTTTTATATCAAACGAAATAGAGGAAGTTAAAATAGCGATATTGTTTGATAATACGATTTATTTCAAGTGTACATCGTTATTATTGTTTTGATCTGCAATACCTAAATCGGATGATTGGCGAATACTGATGATTTGACCTCTAATATCTGTATGCTTGTTTATTTTTTTACTCGTTTCATTCACCTTTATTTCAGTAGCCTTTGGTAATGTGTATGGAGCATTCTAAAGGAGTATGCGATAAAGAAATATCAACTATTGAGTAAATAAAAAAAGAAAATAAAATGTTACCATGAGAGTATCAGTAGTAGAAGTTTGAACTGTAACCAAGGATGCAGAAAGCCAAACATCATTTCTTATCCTATCAATATGTAACCGTGTTCGTTGTGGTACAAGTATACGTGAGATAAGAGAACGACAAGATTGAGATACCTTTGGATCCTTAGGAAATGTAATCCTGCTTTGTACTTGCTATGTCATGGAAAGAATGTAAGTTAATATAGAAATGAAATTTTAGGTAAACGAACATTATATTACATAAAATAACTTTCATATCATCGGTTCCTATTTCGCTTTTAATTTGTTTTCTTAATGTACCTGGGTACCTTTAGAAGTTGGTTGTAATTCGTGTCATCAAATGGTAGTCGACCGTAAACCATTGCATAAAGTACTACACCCATGGACCATACATCAGACAATTGAGGTAAATATGGGATTCCCTTTAATATTTCAGGTGAGGCATACGCGTAGCTTCCGCAAAAGGTTTCGCTCAATGGATTTATACCGTTTTTTGGTTTCATTTGACCACGTGCAAATCCAAAATCAGATAGTTTAACATTGAAATTAGAATCCATTAAAAGATTTTCACACTTGACATCTCTTAAACGAAATTAATTTGTAAATTGCAACTAATTTTAGTATACATGATTATTAATTTCTATACATGTAATCATATTTTTACCTATGAACTACACCACGTCCGTGACAATAATCAATTGCTTCGAGTAATTGTCGAAACCATCTGCGACTACGGATCTCGTCAATAAAAGTATCACGCCTTATTATATCCAGTAAACTGCCATTTTGAGCGTATTCCATAATAATGTATACCCTAAATATAGAATTTTCTGAATCATTATATATGTATTTATAAACCTAATAAATTGACTAACCGATGGGTTGTTTCGATTGCCTGAAGAAAACGGATTAAATTTGGATGCCTTAAACCTTTCACAACTTCAATTTCACGTGGTAAAAATTTCTTTAAATATTCGCCGGGTGCTTGAAACTTTGAAACTATTTTTATTGCTACTTGGCAATCATGTCGACCAGATTTAGCGATCTTCGCATCACATATTTTTATAACAATTCAGTATCTTTTTTTATATACATTAATTTCTGACAAATTGTTTTTTGCATAACATACTTTTACGGTAGCATATGAACCGGATCCTATAGTTTTTCCAAGATTATAACCGTGTGATTCGAGAACGGTTAATTTCTTTTCTGATTTTTCATCGTGTTCATTATCAGCGGACTTTAATAATTGTTTTGGAGAATTATCTGCTATTGGAGCAGTTGCCATCTTATGTGTAAATAGTTGTATTGGCTGTAAATGTTTAATAAATAAATACAGTACAGACCGTGTTACATTTATCATAAATGCTACATTTTTACTTTTGTTTTGGGATTTGGAACGGCGTCATTTTATTTGTTAAGTTACATATTTCAAAGAATTTTATTGTAATGTTGATGTCACAAGTTAATTTAGTGATTATAGTTTGAAATTTGGCGCAGATTATAGAATCGATCGATAACATTTGAAATACGATTCATAATCGATATCTCGTTCTTTACGATAAATTTCAATTTACTATAGTAAGGTCGATCACTCTGAAGGTAACTGCAATGCAAAAATTATAGTTATTCATCTATCTAGATTATACATAGTATATGACCATAGTGCGTCCATTACGTGTCGTAAACATAGCTTTTGTTCAAGTGGTGTTTAAGGTTAGAAGAAAGCAAATATAAATTAAATCATGGCAGATGTATTAGATATTGATAATGCAGAAGAATTTGAAGTTGATGATGAAGGCGATCGTAAGTTTGGGTTTCGTTTTATCGTGGTTTTCTGTGTTTGAATATGTACAGTTTGTTCTAACTTCCTTCATTCCATTTGTGGAAGTATTTAGATGAAGAATGTTGTGCATAAAATTCTCCTTTTTTTCATAATAATCTACAACATAGCTACTATTAGTATCTATTATTATTTGATAAAGTTGAATATTTCTATGAAGGATAAAAATTTTGCGCAGTACTTTCTTTATAACCTATGCACCTCTGTACATGTTTCTAATAGTTTTTGAAAATGTGTTTTTATATTATTTCAGAGGGTATTGCACGTTTGAAGGAAAAGGCGAAGAGAAGAAAAGGTAGAGGACATGGTGCAGAGTTGGTTTCTACTCGTGACGATGTTGGTCATTATGAGTCAATGAACATTGTTGAAGAAGATGACGATGAACCGGGTCCACAAAGATGTACGATTTGTCCAAATTATTATATAATTATGTTTATTTACATTTAACTGGTATATTAGCAATAAATCTTGTTATTGTATTCTCCAGCTGTAGAAGGATGGATTCTGTTTATAAATTCAGTACACGAAGAAGCACAGGAAGATGATATTCAAGACAAATTCTCAGAATTTGGACAAATTAAAAATCTGCATTTAAATTTGGACCGAAGGACCGGATTCTTAAAAGGATATGCTTTAGTTGAATATGAAACGTTTAAAGAAGCACAAGCAGCAAAAGATGCTTTAAATGGAACAGAAATTTTAGGACAACCTATCTCAGTTGATTGGTGCTTTGTTAAAGGACCTAAAAAGTAAGATTCATGTTGATTATTAGTATGAATAACATGTTTATTTGCGTGAAGTATTAACAGGCTTAATCATTATTGCAGGATAAAGAAGAGGAGTCATAGAAGGCGATGAGAAGATTTTATTAATTAACACATCCATTTTCTTCGTGTACAACTATTTGAGCTAAGGAAGATTTTGTATTTCACATTAATTGTAAAAAGAAGCAATTATTAAAAATTTTATAGTTTCCACCAAAAATTTATTACTCATACAGTGTAAACTTTGTTCAGTTACAATTATTGTGTATGCAAGTAATTAATTTATGTTGATAAAAATAAAAACAATTTTCTGTAAATATTTATAGTACTGTTCTGTACATATATTACCTACGTTTTGCATGATATAACTGGCAAAATTTTCTTAAAAGTAATTAATTTAAAAAGTCGACAATATTTTGGAAGCCTTGTTATTAAAATTTAGTGCTCTCAGAACTAGCTAGTAGCTACGGAATTATCAAAATAAAAAATTACAAATTCGTTATCGATCTTCTGATATCACATTAGTTCAGATTTTGATTGAAAGACAGTGGTTATTGATATTCCATTGTAACTGCAACAGCGATACAATGTTCTATTGATTCATCGTTCCTACAGAAAAAACAGGTCGGTAAAGTCAAACATCGGCCAGCGCCATCTAGCGGTTGGGGTTCAAAAGCTGCTCCTGGTATCAGGATCACAGAAAAGTAAAGGAGGTATGCAGAGCAAGAGGTATCCCGCGCAGCCGGCGCGCATGCGCAGTAGCGTCGCGTCACTCCGTATACACGAAACATAGGAGTGAAAAAACATTAATTACTCACTTTCTGCGCATAATTTATGAACTTTCATGATCAAAGAATGATCATTGATTCATTACCTACTTCCTCATATCAAATTTGTTCAGATTTTCATTGTCTTCAATTAGTTATTAATATTCAAGCACAAGGCATCGGGTCTCTGGATATTCAGGAGCTGCTTGAGAATAATTACTTAATTACTAATTTTCCGAATATAATTTGTGCACTTTTGTGATTGAGGAATGATCACTGAATCAGTAGCTGCTTTCTCGTACCAAATTTGTTTAGGTTACTATTGGTATTAATTTGTTATTAATTATTATTCCACTGAAAGTCGCTACTTCTCTCGGTACATATGAGCTCATTTAGAATAATTAATTACTCATTTTCCGAATATAATTTGTACACTTTTATGATTAAAGAATGATTAGTGACTCCTTAGCTATCTTCTCATATTATATTTGTTGAGATTGTTATTGGAATTAATTAGTTATTAAAGTTTTACAGAAAGGTAAAGGAGGTATGCGGAGTAAGAGGTATCTCGCGCAAACTCCGCGCATGCGCAGTAGCGCCGCGTCATTGCGTATAGACGATAATGAGCAAGAGTACGCAAGAAACATTAATTACTCTTTTTCCGAGCACAATTTACGAACTTTTATGTTCGAAGAATGATCACTGGTTCTTTAGCTATATTCCCATATTACATTTGTTCACATTTTTATTGGCAATAATTAGTTATTAATGAAATTCCGACTGCAAGTCGCCGCGTCACTCGGTACCGCCTGCAGTAAAATAATAATAATTCATTAATTCCAATAAAATTCTGAGCATGTATGATATAGGAAGGTAGCTAAGAAATCAGTGATTATTTTTCGACCATAAAAGTGCATAAATTGTGCCGAGAAAATGAGCAATTAATGTTTTTTGCAGAGTGTTGCATATTATCGTCTATACGGAGTGACGCGATGCTACTGCGCATGCGTGACGCTACTGCGCATGCGCGCCGTTCGCGCGGGGTACCTCCTATTCCGCATACCTCCTTTACTTTTCTGCGCTCCTGATACCAGGAGTAGCTTCTGAACCCCAACCGCTAGATGGCGCTGTACGAATTTTCTAACCGCGGCAAATCGATCGTTTTTAAAGACATTACTTAATAATAAATTATCATCTGTTATATCTTTTAGGCAAATTGTATAACTAGAATTCTTTAATTATGGGTTTTATAAATAAACAAAACAATTTCTATTTAATATAACTTTTAATGTGTTCATTTCGAATTACGTATTTTACAAACAGTATCAGAGTTTTTATTAAAATTCAAGTCTGTTATCAATACAATTATTACTTGTATTTATTGTAGAGTATAATTAATAAATAATCGAATAATGAATCTTAAGCATAGTAATTAAGATTTGCTTTCTTCTTTGCTTGAACTTCGTTAATAGCTTCCATTAAGTCTTCATGAGTAACTGCAGTTGCATTACGCCTTAGTGCAATCATACCCTGCAAAATGTCATAAGAAATCAATTATAAATGCTTCAACAAAACTTTAATTTTGTAATATAACATTATTACATACCGCTTCCACACAGACTGCTTTACATTGAGCACCATTAAAATCGTCAGTGGACCTTGATAATTCTTCAAAATTAACATCTGGAGACATGTTCATTTTTCGTGAATGAATTTGCATTATACGTGCTCTGGCTTCTTCATTTGGATGAGGGAATTCAATTTTCCTATCCAAACGACCTGACCTCAATAAGGCTGGATCTAAAATATCTACTCTGTTAGTAGCCGCAATTACTTTAATATCTGCAGTTGAGCTGAATCCATCTAACTGATTTAACAGTTCTAACATTGTACGCTGTACTTCCCTATCACCAGCTTTCTCAGAGTCAAATCTTTTTGTACCAATTGCATCTAATTCATCAATGAAAATAATTGCAGGTGCTTTCTCTTTTGCTAGTGAAAATGCATCTCTTACTAATTTTGCACCATCACCGATAAACATCTGAACAAGTTGGGGACCTGCTAGTTTCAAAAACGTGGACTTTGTCTGGGCAGCGCAAGCTCTAGCCAATAAAGTTTTACCAGTTCCTGGAGGTCCATACAAAAGTACACCTTTAGGAGGCTGAATACCAAGATTCTCAAATTTCTCTTTGTGCGTCATAGGCAACACAACAGCCTCTATTAATTCCTGAATCTGTTTGTCCAATCCACCAATATCTGAATACTGCTCTGTAGGCCTTTCATCTACTTCCATAGCTTTTACTCTTGCATCATACTCAGCCGGTAATGTTTCAAGTACAAGATAACTGTCTTTATTAACACCTACTAAATCACCAGGCTTTAACGCTTCTGCGTCGACTAATCCAATTACCGGTAAAAAGTACGTTTGTCGAGTAGAGGTTTTAATTACTGCGCACTTTCCTTTTCTTTGTGCATCTAAATCAACAACTGCACCGTCTTCTTCTCCCATGTCTTGGGGATCAACATCTAACAGTTCTATAACATTGGATACTAAATAAGGTAAGGTTTTATTTACTTTAATCTTCTCTGTATTTTCCTTGATCTTATCATTTTGTGCCTGAAGTTCATGGGAAATTCTCATTACTTCGCTTTTCATGATTTTTATTTCATTGTCCAGTAAACGTGTACGGGATACAATTTCATCGGTGGACATTCTTAAAACATCTTCACCCAGTGACTCCTGTAAAAACAATATTCGTCTGTTATTATCTGATGCAACATATCATTTATTACATATATAATTGAAAACAGTTATTACATATATAATGTAAAATGGTATTATCATTCATGTATAAACAAACAATTATTTTTTCAAATCTGACAATAATTTAATAAGATTGTAACTTGGTTAGAAGCTGTATAAATGATTATAACAATAATTACATTAGACTTTAAGAATTAAAACTGTAATACAAAACTGTATGTAATTACAAGTTAAATAAAAATATTATTTTATGCCTTCATTTATATGCTTGTCATTCTATCTTAACCTATACGAAACTAATTTGCTCTTTATACCACTTCATCTTCCCAGATGGATTTATCCTCCAAAGTGGCCATTTATTCCAATGTATTAATTATATTATAAATCTAAGAACTGTGAAATCTCTTGCACGTCTTTGTTTAATGAAAATTCTGCGTAGCTGAAAATTTCAATGCACGA
This sequence comes from Megachile willughbiella, assembly GCA_945859595.2. Lineage (NCBI taxonomy): Eukaryota > Metazoa > Arthropoda > Insecta > Hymenoptera > Megachilidae > Megachile > Megachile willughbiella. Next base: position 7,590,443 of record OX243805.1, on the reverse strand, counting down.
ATCGACCGAATTAACAACTGTTTAAATTGAGATCCCTTACTACAGAACTTATTAATCCGTGCTTGTTGCACACGTATTTATATGTGTATATGTATAAAATTCAGTACCGTTTAGTGTAAGGGTGTCCACGCTACGCGGCGCTAGTGTTCTACTGTCCATAACATGCATTATTTTAATATTTCGATTCTACGGTCCAAAATACGCTATAATGACACTATTTCAATTGCATTGAAACTGCAGAATGATTTTTCTGCATTATTAAGACTTATAAATGGTTTATTTTACGAAAAAGAGCAATTATCTAATTTCCTGCTTCCTACGCTCACCGCCAGATGTCGTCAGCCATACTGTTTCAAAAGCGCGCGTAAATTCAAATTTAAAAAGCGCACAAAAATGAAGTTTTCACAATTTCAACTATATAAATCAGTGAAATTACAATTAGATACTGTTATTTGCAGTTATTAATCGAGCTACATAACTCTAAATAGGAAGGTAGATTATAAAAAGATTATAAACAGCTCTGTTTTGAAAAGACAGTATTTATAATAATTTTAATTGACAAATAAATTAATTTACAGTTCGGTGCTGTAAATATTTTATACCTAATGAACATACGAACTTTTTAGTCCATAAATCTATTTGTTTAAAATATTTATAATAGATAATTTTATGTAATAATTTAGTTATGCAAATAAACAAAATATATGCATAAAGTCAAGAGTATAAATAAGTAGAACGATGAAACTGAAATACTGACGATCTTTTTTAATATCAGAAACTGTACGTCACCATAAATTCAGAGTACAGGGTAATTTTATTCTGCGAAAAATAGAACGCATTAAAGATGCAATTTTTGTTGCTCTCATTGAATAGGAAGTTAATTACAGACATCATAAACGCTGGCCAGACGAGAGTTTAGAATGAGCACTCCAAGAAAAGTTTCCGTGGGAATTCTCCTCTCAAATTGGAAAAGTTTAATAGCTTCCAAAAGATATTCACCTCTTTTTCTAAAATTGCGTATTTGTTGCTTTTATTTCTCTGTCATTTTTTTTACACATTTGAACACTATATTGTTAAAATTTTTGTGAACAGCTCGAGTGAAAATGATGAGACTTGTTAATTTTTAACACATTATTTTTTCTTTTCACAAAATTTTGCAATTTTAATATATGAGTCAATTTTTGATTACGACAAAAGTGTGAGAGGTTTGGACAATTGTTAGAATTGTAACATAGAAAATAAATTTGAGAATGTAGTTCAAACAGGAAGTTGATGTATGGGCAACGGCAGCAAATTTAATAAAGTAGAAAATTTTTCGACTTTTTTAAAAAGAGGTATTCACGTCGGCGAGGAGTGATTCAGTTTTAATTCACAGACAATGTATCTTCATTTTTCTCATTCTGCAATTTTTAACTTGAAGACTATGGTGTCGAGGAACATTGCTTACGAAAATGTGTTAACAGTTAACTGACAGGTTTAAAAAATAGAGGGTATTAGTCATTGAAGGGGGTATTAGAAAAATAATTTGGTTGCAGATTTGCAAATTCGGACATTTTTATTTATCATATTCTTTCAATTCTATTGGACATAAAATGAAATATAAAAGTAAACACAAAGTGTGAACATAATCATGAATTGTGAACATAAACACAGAACGTAATCATAAACACTGAACATAAATATAAACACAAAATATAAACAATGAATGTAAACATAAACATTGAACGTAAACATAAACAATGAAATTAAAACTTTAAATTTAAATTTTAACTTCAGCAATGAATGTAAACATAAACAATGAATTTAAACATAAACATTGAATGTAAACATAAACATTGAATGTAAACATAAACATTGAATATAAACATAAACATTGAATGTAAACATAAACAATGAATGTAAACATAAACAAAGGAATGTAAACATAAACAATGAAATTAAAATTCTAAATTTATATTTTAACATAAACAAGGAATGTAAACATAAACATTGAATGTAAACATAAACAAAGAACGTAAACATAAACAAAGGAATGTAAACATAAACATTGAATGTAAACATAAACAATGAATGTAAACATAAACAAAGGAATGTGAACATAAACAATGAAATTAAAATTCTAAATTTATATTTTAACATAAACAAGGAATGTAAACATAAACATTGAATGTAAACATAAACAAAGAACGTAAACATAAACAAAGGAATGTAAACATAAACATTGAATGTAAACATAAACATTGAATGTAAACATAAACAAAGAACGTAAACATAAACAAAGGAATGTAAACATAAACATTGAATGTAAACATAAACAATGAATGTAAACATAAACAAAGGAATGTAAACATAAACATTGAATGCAAACATAAACAAAGGAATGTAAACATAAACAAAGGAATGTAAACATAAACAATGAAATAAAAATTCTAAATTTATATTTTAACATAAACAAGGATTGTAAACATAAACAAAGGAATGTAAACATAAACATTGAATGTAAACATAAACAATGAATGTAAACATAAACAAAGGAATGTAAACATAAACATTGAATGTAAACATAAACAATGAATGTAAACATAAACATTGAATTTAAACATAAACAAAGGAATGTAAACATAAACATTGAATGTAAACATAAACAATGAATGTAAACATAAACAATGAAATTATAACTCTAAATTTAAATTTTAACATAAACAATGAATGTAAACATAAACAATGAATGTAAACATAAACAAAGAATGTAAACATAAACAATGAATGTAAACATAAACAAAGGAATGTAAACATAAACAATGAAATTAAAATTCTAAATTAATATTTTAACATAAACAAGGAATGTAAACATAAACATTGAATGTAAACATAAACAAAGAACGTAAACATAAACAAAGGAATGTAAACATAAACATTGAATGTAAACATAAACAAAGAATGTAAACATAAACAAAGAATGTAAACATAAACAATGAATGTAAACATAAACATTGAATGTAAACATAAACAAAGGAATGTAAACATAAACAATGAAATTAAAATTCTAAATTTATATTTTAACATAAACAAGGAATGTAAACATAAACAAAGGAATGTAAACATAAACATTGAATGTAAACATAAACAATGAATGTAAACATAAACAAAGGAATGTAAACATAAACATTGAATGTAAACATAAACAATGAATGTAAACATAAACATTGAATGTAAACATAAACAAAGGAATGTAAACATAAACATTGAATGTAAACATAAACAATGAATGTAAACATAAACAATGAAATTATAACTCTAAATTTAAATTTTAACATAAACAATGAATGTAAACATAAACAATGAATGTAAACATAAACAAAGAATGTAAACATAAACAATGAATGTAAACATAAACAAAGGAATGTGAACATAAACAATGAAATTAAAATTCTAAATTTATATTTTAACATAAACAAGGAATGTAAACATAAACATTGAATGTAAACATAAACAAAGAACGTAAACATAAACAAAGGAATGTAAACATAAACATTGAATGTAAACATAAACAAAGAATGTAAACATAAACAAAGAATGTAAATATAAACAATGAATGTAAACATAAACATTGAATGTAAACATAAACAAAGGAATGTAAACATAAACAATGAAATTAAAATTCTAAATTCATATTTTAACATAAACAAGGAATGTAAACATAAACAAAGGAATGTAAACATAAACATTGAATGTAAACATAAACAATGAATGTAAACATAAACAAAGGAATGTAAACATAAACATTGAATGTAAACATAAACAATGAATGTAAACATAAACATTGAATGTAAACATAAACAAAGGAATGTAAACATAAACATTGAATGTAAACATAAACAATGAATGTAAACATAAACATTGAATGTAAACATAAACAAAGGAATGTAAACATAAACATTGAATGTAAACATAAACAATGAATGTAAACATAAACAATGAAATTATAACTCTAAATTTAAATTTTAACATAAACAATGAATGTAAAAATAAACAAAGAATGTAAACATAAACATTGAATGTAAACATAAACATTGAATGTCAACATAAACATTGAATATAAACATAAACAAAGGAATGTAAACATAAACATTGAATGTAAACATAAACAATGAATGTAAACATAAACATTGAATGTAAACATAAACATTGAATATAAACATAAACAAAGGAATGTAAACATAAATAAAGGAATGTAAACATAAACAATGAAATTAAAATTCTAAATTTATATTTTAACATAAACAAGGAATGTAAACATAAACATTGAATGTAAACATAAACAAAGAACGTAAACATAAACAAAGGAATGTAAACATAAACATTGAATGTAAACATAAACAAAGAATGTAAACATAAACAAAGAATGTAAATATAAACAATGAATGTAAACATAAACATTGAATGTAAACATAAACAAAGGAATGTAAACATAAACAATGAAATTAAAATTCTAAATTCATATTTTAACATAAACAAGGAATGTAAACATAAACAAAGGAATGTAAACATAAACATTGAATGTAAACATAAACAATGAATGTAAACATAAACAAAGGAATGTAAACATAAACATTGAATGTAAACATAAACAATGAATGTAAACATAAACATTGAATGTAAACATAAACAAAGGAATGTAAACATAAACATTGAATGTAAACATAAACAATGAATGTAAACATAAACATTGAATGTAAACATAAACAAAGGAATGTAAACATAAACATTGAATGTAAACATAAACAATGAATGTAAACATAAACAATGAAATTATAACTCTAAATTTAAATTTTAACATAAACAATGAATGTAAAAATAAACAAAGAATGTAAACATAAACATTGAATGTAAACATAAACATTGAATGTCAACATAAACATTGAATATAAACATAAACAAAGGAATGTAAACATAAACATTGAATGTAAACATAAACAATGAATGTAAACATAAACATTGAATGTAAACATAAACATTGAATATAAACATAAACAAAGGAATGTAAACATAAATAAAGGAATGTAAACATAAACAATGAAATTAAAATTCTAAATTTATATTTTAACATAAACAAGGAATGTAAACATAAACATTGAATGTAAACATAAACAAAGAATGTAAACATAAACATTGAATGTAAACATAAACAATGAAATTAGAACTCTAAATTTAAATTTTAATATAAACAATGAATGTAAACATAAACATTGAATATAAACATAAACAAAGGAATGTAAACATAAACAATGAAATTAGAACTTTAAATTTAAATTTTAATATAAACAAAGAATGTAAACATAAACAAAGAATGTAAACATAAACATTGAATGTAAACATAAACCAAGGAATGTAAACATAAACATGGAACATAAACATGCACTCAGGACACACACATAAACACAGACAGAGACATGAACATTGAACACACACACCAAAGATAAAAAACTATTAATACAAAATGCGAATTATGAATTGTAAATTGCACATTACAAATTGTGGAATAATATAATAACTGTGTAATAATTTTATTTTAATAAATCTTACAAACGCGACAATTCCCCATTATTTTATTCGAAAAATAATTAAACACGCTACACCGATAATTTTTACCGCATAATTTTTAATTTTTCATTAAATAAGTAAATGATGAATTGAAAGTTATAATTAAGGGATAAACGACTGCAACCTGTTCATTATAAAATATGCATAGACTGATAAATTAAAAACAGCGAACAATACAGAATCATGATCCTCTTTCATGCTGTCCTTTATACAAAGAAGATTCGCAACACAGGGAATTAATTTACGTTAATTGAATCACCGGGATCACAAAGTGCAACGAACAAAGTACTCAATTACGCGTCATGGCACATGTTAAGCGCGGAAATACGAAGAAATAAGTTATAGGTGTTCGTTAGAAGAACGCGGTGTCACTTGTAAACTTCATTAGCCGAGAAAAATGCGTCACCGCAATAAAGTATTATATATTATGTTACACCACTACATTTCCTGTTCCGTCGTTAATCACTGACTTCTATAACGGTTATCTTGCGACGAGATTTATGACTGTAGCCAGAGCACGTGATATGCTCGTCCACCATCTTGCAACTTGGAATTTTATCGTGGAACATGCAAATCATCGGTGATGGATAAAGTTATTAATATTTAGATTAGTTAATGATGTTCGGAGGTTTTGTATCATGGAAAATTAAGAATAAAGGAGGGAATGAATGTTGCTTGGAGATAAATAAAAATTTATGAATAAAATACTTGCTAAAATACAGTAAAAAATACAAAATGAAGGATCGAGGAAGGAGTCAAGTAATGTTGCCTGAAGATAAATAAAAATTTGTGAATAAAATTCTTGATAAAATACAGTACAAAATACAAAATGAAGGATCGAGGAAGGAGTCAAGTAATGTTGCCTGAAGATAAATAAAAATTTGTGAATAAAATTCTTGATAAAATACAGTACAAAATACAAAATGAAGGATCGAGGAAGGAGTCAAGTAATGTTATTTAAAGATAAATAAAAATTTGTGAATAAAATACTTGACGACAAGATGCAGTATAAAATACAAAATGAAGGATCGAGGAAGGAGTCAAGTAATATTTAAAGATAAATAAAAATTTGTGAATAAAATACTTGACGACAAGATGCAGTATAAAATACAAGATGAAGGATCGAGGAGGAAATAAAGTAATATTACTTAAAGATAAACAAAAATTTGTAAATAAAATAGTTGCAAATAAAATACAGTAATGTTTGTTAGCTAAGGATGAAACTTGAGATGATTGCATTTAATTATTACGTTCTAATTATATCTAGTTATATTGTATTTATAATTTTTACATATTTAATTATTAATTTCTAGTTTTACAGACTAATTGTCCACTAACTATTTTATTTTGAAAATATCGGTGAAATTTCTATGTAGTCATTTTCGTTAGACATGGACCTTTAAAATGACATATCACAAGTGCCATTTGCTGACACTTTTCTGTCATGAAATTGACCCACCCTCTCTACATTCCAAAATCAGTTATTATCTAACCTAATTGACAACCCACCATTTCAAATTAAAAATATCGACGAATTTCCTACGTAGTCATTTTTGTTAGACCTTGACCTTTAAATTGATATGTCACAAGTGCCATTTGCTGACACTTTTCTGTCATGAAGTTGAATCACCCTCTCTACATTCCAAAATCACTTATTATCTGACCTAATTGAAAACCAACTATTTCAAATTAAAAATATCGACGAATTTCCTACGTAGTCATTTTCTTTAGACCTCGACCTTTAAATTGACATATCACAAGTGCCATTTGCTGACACTTTTCTGTCATGAAATTGAATCACCCTCTCTACATTCCAAAATCACTTATTATCTGACCTAATTGACAACCAACCATTCCAAATTAAAAATATCGATGAATTTCCTACGTAGTCAATTTTGTTAGACCTTGACCTTTAAATTGATATGTCACAAGTGCCATTTCTTGACACTTTTCTGTCATGAAATTGAATCACCCTCTCTACATTCCAAAATCACTTATCATCTGACCTAATTGACAATCAACAATTTCAAATTAAAAATATCGACGTATTTCCTACGTAGTCATTTTTGTTAGACCTTGACCTTTAAATTGACATATCACAAGTGCCATTTCTTGACACTTTTCTGTCATGAAATTGAATCACCCTCTCTACATACCAAAATCACTTATTATCTTACCTAATTGACAACCAACCATTTCAAATTAAAAATATCGATGAATTTCCTACGTAGTCATTTTTGTTAGACCTTGACCTTTAAATTGACATATCACAAGTGCCATTTCTTGACACTTTTCTGTCATGAAATTAAATCACACTGTCTACATTTCAAAATCCCTTACTATCTGACCTAATTGACAACTAACTACTTTATATTAATAATATCGAATGGAATCGAAGAAATTCCTACGTAGTCATTTTCTTTAGACCTTGACCTTTAAATTGATATGTCACAAGTGCCATTTGCTGACACTTTTCTGTCATGAAATTAAATCACACTGTCTACATTTCAAAATCACTTATTATCTGACCTAATCGACAACCCACCATTTCAAATTAAAAATATCGATGAATTTCTTACGTAGTCATTTTCTTTAGACCTTGACCTTTAAATTGACATATCACAAGTGCCATTTGCTGACACTTTTCTGTCATGAAATTAAATCACCCTCTCTGCATACCAAAATCACTCATTGCCCAAATTCCCAACCAACTTCATAAGAACATCGATAAAACCTCTACACGCTCCTTTTCCTTAGACCTCAACCTTTAAACTGATCACAAGCCTAATTCCTCAAAACTTTTATACGATGAAGTTACTCAGTTTCAAAATCCAGACTTCCAGTGATCAATAATTGATCAGTTCTGTCCGCATTTGAGTCACGTTTTTAATAGAACCGCGTCGTAACCTTATTCTCATTTTCATCGCGTTTTTCGCGTGAAAATTTTCCGCCCGAAAGCGTCCGATATGGTCCTCTAAGGCGAGTGATACCATCTGAGAGGGGGTTGCACGAGAAGAAAACGGTCGACACGAACCATGCGGGACATGATAAATCTTTCGAATATCTCTTTTCTCCGATTGCCCGTGTAACATCGCCATCGAGCAAGCACGAAGTGCTACCATATTACTTCGTTTCGCTCGACACGCTCCTTTCCTTGGTGCGTTTTAAAAGAAACACAGTCGTTACCTCCGCGAGAGATCTTTTTACACTCGGAAGAGTTATCGCGTGTCAGCGAAATAGATATTACATTTTTAACATTCTATTTACGCGCGAATTGCTCACGATCGATCACTCGAGAGGGTTTAACAGGAATTACGACTACCGTTCAAATGATCAGCCTTCTAATAAAATTTAATATACACCCTTACGTTATGTGACGGCTATTAAAGCGGGGAAATAAAATGCTGCAGAAATTGCCGGAGTATTGCCAGTGTTGTGCTAGAAATTCTTTGTAAACTTGAAACTAAATTTTGTAATCAGTTTTGTAAATTTTAGAATTCGTTAACTTGTGAATTTATGGAAATCAACTCGGTGAGTTTAATTTCTAAATTTTTATGCTGGAAAATTTATTAAGTTCTAAACATTCCAATGTGGGAGACCAAATTCATTTTAAACATTTGTAATCATTTTTGTAAATTTTAGAATTCATTAACTTGTGAATTTATGGAATTCATAAACTCAGTGAGTTTAATTTCTAAATTTCTATGCTGGAAAATTTGTAAATTCTAAACATTCCAATGTGGGAGACCAAATTCATTTGAAACATTTCTAATCATTTTTGTAAATTTTAGAATTCATTAACTTGTGAATTTATGGAATTCATAAACTCAGTGAGTTTAATTTCTAATTTTTTATGCTGGAAAATTTATTAAGTTCTAAACATTCCAATGTGGGAGACCAAATTCATTTTAAACATTTGTAATAATTTTTGTAAATTTTAGAATTCATGAACTTAGTGAGTTTAATTATAAATTTTCAAGTTTGAAAGTTCATTAAATTCTAAACATCTGAAAGTTTAATTCCTAAATTTCCCAAATTGAAAATTTGAAAATTTCACCAACAAAAAATTTCAAAATTTATCGATGATTTGAAAATTAAAGTAAAAAGATCGAAGTAACAAAAGAACCTGTGGACTGACATTACTATCAAACACACTCTCTCATTGAATTGGTCAGTTACAACCCTCGGAACAGCCAGCAATTTGGTCCAGGATTTCAAGGGTGGCACACCCTAATACTTGCAGAGTATCCACCCTCGGGTGGTCAACTTGAGAATAAACCGTAGCATTCGTGGTGGTAGTGGTTTTAGGGGCAATGATGGGTAAATAAACACGCTGCTAAGTTCTATGGGGAATCGATGTGCTTGTAACAACAGTCTGTGTCAGACTGAGTGTCTAATTAAATCTCTAATTTGATCTAACGTGTTCGTAACGAACCGTCACCTGATATAAATACCATTGCTACTTTAATGCAAACACAATTTACATTGTTTCTCATTTACTTTTACACACAATTTAGTTACAATATTTTTGCTGCAAACACAATTTACGTTTCTCATTTACTTTAATGTAAACACAATTTACACTCTCAACACGAATTGCTGTGTAAATGTAGTTTGTAATTATTGTGTGCATTCCAGATACGTTTGCAATAATAAATATAATATTTTATAACGTTTACAATTGAAATATTTCTTTAGAAGTGTAATATATATGAGATAACGTAATTTACATTTCAAATTTGGCGCCAAAGGGGTGACGGTAAGTATCAGAGTACACGAATTGCAGTATTCATTTATTTTAATGTAAATGTAATTATAGTGTGTGTTCCAGATATGTTTGCAACAATAAATATAATATTTTATAACGTTTACAATTGAAATATTTCATCAGAAGTGTGAAATATATGAGATAACGTAATTTACATTTCAAATTTGGCGCCAGAGGGGTGACGGTAAGTATCAGAGTACACGAATTGCAGTATTCATTTATTTTAATGTAAATGTAATTATAGTGTGTGTTCCAGATATGTTTGCAACAATAAATATAATATTTTGTAACGTTTACAATTGAAATATTTCTTCAATAGTGTGAAATATATGAGATAACGTAATTTACATTTCAAATTTGGCGCCAAAGGGGTGACGGTAAGTATCAGAGTACACGAATTGCAGTATTCATTTATTTTAATGTAAATGTAATTATAGTGTGTGTTCCAGATATGTTTGCAACAATAAATATAATATTTTGTAACGTTTACAATTGAAATATTTCTTTAGAAGTGTGTAATATATGAGGTAACGTAATTTACATTTCAAATTTGGCGCCAAAAGGGTGACGGTAAGTATCAGAGTACACGAATTGCAGTATTCATTTATTTTAATGTAAATGTAATTATAGTGTGTATTCTAGATACGTTTGCAACAATAAATATAATATTTTGTAACGTTTACAATTGAAATATTTCTTCAGAAGTGTGTAATATATGAGGTAGCGTAACCTACATTTCAAATTTGGCGCCAAACGGGTGCATCAAGTATCAGAGCTCTTTTATACATGACATAATAATTTTTAATTACTGTAATATTATGTATGAAATGTGTGTGAATATTTCAGCAGTATTTCTAACCTAGCATTAATTACAAATGAAAGTCAACAGTACATAAATTATTTATATAATATTATACAATTATATACAGTATTATATAATGTATATAAAATTTATAAACGATGAATAATCCGAGCGTTCTAATACCAAACCAATTCCACTCGGACAATATCGTTTTTGTAAATGAAAGAAATCGTAGGCATTGTCGCAACGACACAATTCATTTACCGCCATAAATTTCAGTGAACGCTGATAAATCATCGAACTTTCAATCCGGCGATTAAAGTTTTCACGCGAAAATGATCCGTTATTAATGTCCTCTTCGTGAAGTTTTTGCGCAATCCGCCGGAGTCATCCATTTTAGTTCATTCGTCATCCAACACCGACGGAACACTGTTTCGTTGCTTTGTGTACACGTTTTGTTACCAGCACAACGTTGCTTCTTGGCGACGACTTTTTCTGATAAATGTTCGCGACGAATGGTAAAGAACACGTCTCTCCTTCATTCTTCAGCTTCTCTACTTACTACGGTACCTACCTGCACCTCGAGAAGATAAAAATTCGCCTGTTAGGACGTTCTCGTGACACTCTGCTCAATGTAGAATGCAATTTTCTTCCTTTCTTCGTTGCGATAAACGTAACCTACATTCCGTGATTATCAGATGGATTTATTATAACGCGGAACCTTCAGCGGACGAGTTAATAGGCATCGTTTCGATAACATTTTATAAATGGAAGTATTTTCATTCGACTTGTGACGTTATTTTTATAATATTAATATTTAGTTTATAACTTTCACAAGAATATCTTTCTTCAATGTAATATTTTGTTGGTAGTTCGTTCATTTTATGACTTTGACGTATACAATATTTTTATTGTTACATTAATATTTATTTTATGTTTCACAAGAATAATTTTGTCTATTGTAATATTTTATTGGTAGTTCATTCATTTTATGACTTTGACGTATACAATATTTTTATTGTTAGATTAATATTTATTTTATGTTTCACAAGAATAATTTTGTCTATTGTAATATTTTATTGGTAGTTCAGTCACTTTATGAGTTTTATGTGCGCAATACTTTTTATTGTTACATTAATATTTATTTTATGTTTCACAAGAATAATTTAGTTTATTGTAATATTTTATTGGTAGCTCACTAATGTACTCAATAGTTTTTATTGTTGCAGTAATATTTATTTTATAAGTTGCACCAGAATAATTTAGTTTATTGTGGTATTTTGTTGATAGTTCATTAATTTCATGAGTTTGACGTACACAAAATTTCACTGTTATATTAATATGTATATAAGTTTGACAAAAATATTAATTTCATTTGATATTTGGTTTATCAATACATTAATATATGTATATTTTACAAGCTTGTCAAAAAGAATTTTATTTACTGCAATAAATAATTTTATGTGATATTAAGTCTGTCAAAAACAACACATTCTTTAATTTTGATATTAATACTCATTTCATAAGTTTAATAAAAATAATGTTTTCACATATCACAAGTGTCTTAATTCATCACTTTAATTGCACGAATATTTACAATTAACTAACTTCAAATTATAATTGAATATATATAATTAATAATAAATCCCCGAATATTGAAATTCATTTTTCCCTCAAATAATAAAATGTAAATAATGTGTGTGAACCTTTATAAATATTTCAAGCATAGCAGACGTTTGTCCATCGCTATCAGGGATCATAACATACTCGAAGATATAGGAAATCAATATTTGAGGTGGAAAAATCTTTTAAAAATCCATCATGGGAGAAAAATATAGTCACACACGTGATCTTTAAAGGCGGCCAAGACAAGGCCGTGATAACGCACGATTTTGATTTATGGTCGCTGAGTTATAGAACTCTTACCAGATAACGATCCACTTTTTCATTCAGTGCCGTGAAAAACGTTCGTATGAATATTCGATTGCGTAGAATGTCGTAAAAGAGATTCTTGAAATCGCACCGCTTTAAATTCAAAGTCGTGCTTCGTTGAAATTTACACGGCTATATATTGTTTTAAATTTCATTTTATACTGGATACCAGATTTACATTTACATCGAACCGAAACGGAAATGAATATATGGCATCCGTGTAGCTTGACTATTTTGTAACTGAAAAAGTTTGGTTCAAGGTCGGATATCAATTTGGGAATGTTTTATTAATTTATTGCAAATTATTTAGTAATTATTTTACGTTTGTAACATTATTTGTTCATTTCTGTTTGTAAAATTATTATTGCATGTTTGCAAAATTATTTAGCAGTTCATTGTTTGTAAAATTATTTATTAATTTATAATGATGTAATTAGTGGTATTTTGATTAAGATCATAATCACTGACACGTATAATTAATTTGTATAAAATAATCAATGTAATTGTCAATATAAAATAATGAATATAACTGTAAATATAGAATAATTAATCTAACTGTAAATATAAAATAATCAATGTGACTGTAATATAACATATCACATATGTTATTAACAATGTAATTGTAAATATAAAATAATTAATTTAACTGTAAATATAGTATAATCAATGTGACTGTAATATAACATATCACATATGTTATTGTCAATGTAATTGTAAATATAAAATGATCAATGTAACTGTAATATAACATATCACATATGTTATTAACAATATAATTGTAAATATAAAATAATTAATCTAACTGTAAATATAGTATAATCAATGTGACTGCAATATAACATATCACATATGTTACTGTCAATGTAATTGTAAATATAAAATGATCAATGTAACTGCAATATAACATATCACATATGTTATTGTCAATGTAATTGTAAATATAAAATGATCAATGTAACTGTAATATAACATATCACATATGTTATTATGAATGTAATTGTAAATATAAAATAATTAATCTAACTGTAAATATAAAATCATCAATGTGACTGTAACATAACTGTAATGTAACCATAGTATACCATATCACATATGTTACTATCACATATTATCTGTAATTATAATATTACGTACATATGTATAATTGTATCATATTACATACTAATGTATTTATACATTAAATGCAGAAAATTATCAGGAAACATGGCAGCAAAGAACACTACCCAAATACCATCATATAACACAATAATTAACAATAAGGTAATAATTAACATCGAATAAATTTGATGAAGTAAAGATTGGAGAGTTAGCAAAGAACCGCAAAAAGCCGCGAAACTCGGTTACCCGTGGTTAAAGCGAGTGGCCAAGAAACTGTAAGAAAACAAGTAGAGTTTCTTCGGTCAAATCTTGCGAGGAGATTAATCGAAAATTTTCTCTTCGAGTTTCGCCTAGATAGCGAAGGTCGCCGGCAATCTGGTCGATGAAGAAAACGTCTTCCACGATTTAACATCGGCGAAGGAGTATCACCGAAGAAGCGGCAAAGCCTTTTAGGGCTGTCAAATTATGGAGACCCGACCTGAATTCGCGATGCAACACGTTTTTTGGCGACTGCCACGTAAAATAAAAGGCCCTCGCTATATAACGTTCACTTTTAAGTGTCACGTCCTGCCCGTGACACTCGACCGGCAAGTTGAAAGGCAAAGCGGAGAACTTAGCTGTCGAACTTCATCGATGACCTGGTTCAGAGTGTTTTTAATGAAAGTGCACCGGTGATTGAAAGTTCCTTTTGATTTATAGTGAACCATGGAGACGCTTGTTTACCGAACGTACGGATCGCTGGGTCTTCTGAGAAATCATGGCTTTTTCCTAGTTTTCGACGAATTGATGCTCAGTGAAAATCGACGGTGCTATCAGAAATATTTGCTTAGAGATGTTTGAAGCGTTGTACCGTGCAGGTATTTGTAATTGACATTTTTTTTATTATTTGTTCATATATTTGTAAATGGGAGATTAATTATAGAGACTTTGAAGGATTTGGTTTTGGAGGCACAAAATTTTTGTATTACAAAATTTGGGATACCAGAGTTCCAAATTTCTACGATTTCAAGTTTCCAATTTCCCACTTTTCCAATCTTCCAAATTTCCATTAACCAATTTTTTAATTTTTCAATTTTTCAATTTTCCAAATTCCCAATTCCCCAAATTTCCAATCCCTCAATTTCCCCAATTCCCTATTCCCCAATTCCCTATTCCCCAATTTCCTATTCCCCAATTCCCTATTCCCCAATTCCCTATTCCCCAAATTCCCAATTCACCAAATTCCCAATTTCCCAATTTCCCAATTTCCCAATTTCCCAATTTCCCAATTTCCCAATTTCCCAAATTCCATAATTCCCAAATTCCCAAATTCCCAATTCCCTAAATCCCCAATTCTCCAAATTGCAAATTCCTTATTCCCCAAATTGGCTATTCCCAAAATTCCCTATTCCCCAAATTCCCTATTCCCCGATTCCCTATTCCCCGATTCCTTATTACCCGATTCCCTATTCCCCGATTCCCTATTCCCCGATTCCCTATTCCCCGATTCCCTATTCCCCGATTTCCCAAATTCCCAATTTCCCAAATTCCCAAATTCCCAAATTCCCAATTCCCTAAATCCCCAATTCCCCAAATTGCAAATTCCTTATTCCCCAAATTTCCTATTCCCCAAAGTCCCTATTCCCCAAATTCCCTATTCCCCAAATTTCCTATTCCCCAATTCCTTATTCCCCAATTCCCTATTCCCCAATTCTCTATTACCCAATTCCCTATTCCCCAAATTCCCTACTCCCCAAATTTCCTGTTCTCCAAATTCCCTATTCCCCAAATTCCAAATTCCCTAATTTTCCATTTTTCCATTTTCGTATTTTCCCATTTTCACATTTTCCCAATTTCCCAATTTCCCAATTTCCCAATTTTCCTAATTTCCAAACACCCATATTACCACAATTAAAAATTTCAAATAATAAAATAAAAAATTAAAGCTTATAATCTTAAACTATGCAAGTCCGCATTTTCACCAATTAAAAATTTCGAAAATTTATCTTCACTGTGACATTAAACGCGCTAACTAGACCGTAACTTCCACGAAAGAAAGCTGAATGAAAATTCTTTGGAAGAAGATTGGAAGTTATGTGATGTTATCCGCTTGTAACAGGAGAACTTCAAAAATGAAAAGTTCTCAGTTTCACAGGTGATGTAACACTGCACTTGTTACATTCTTATCTTGCGAAATCTGCAACTTAGCGAAGAACCGTCTTTTACAACCTTTCAAAGGAAAACTGCGAGTTACGTAAGATATCTTACAGATAGTTATTGACATTTTCGAATTTGCTGATCGTTATAATGAAATTGTATCGTAACATGCAAATCATAATCGCGATCTTTGAAAACTGATGTGAATCTAACATTTTCATTACGTGTTTGCAATATCTGATTGGTTTGCAGTTTTCGATTGGATGTAATCTGATCAATTTTATCATCGAGAAATATGACATGTAAAAGTACACGTGGGATATTATTATATTTGATATAACTCTTCGTGGTACGTTTTTCGAAGTATTAAATTTTGATAATGGACGGCAAAATGTGGAATACGCATTTTATATATAAAATTGTAGGAGAAATTGAAAACCTTTCTGTCGATGCATGTAGTTCATAACTGGGGTGCAAGATGTCGCAGAAATGCAGTAGTTTATCCAATAATCTCGTTTATATACATTTAATAATATTACTGAAAGGTTATTGTAGACCATTTTATACAAAATAACTGTGCAACTATATATAAAATGGTCTACAATAAAAGTTACATAAAATGTGTTCGATAAAATAAAACAGAAGAGAAATTGACAAATAAAAAGCAAATATGGAAAATAAATTGCTGAAAATAATAGAAATGTTCAATTTCAATGTATTTATCAATACACATGTGGAGTAGTTTATTAATAAATGTCAATTAAAAATGAAACTGTATAAACTAGTACAAACTTAAATAAACAAAATATAAATTAAAGAAGAATAAAAATTTTTGTATCGAGACATGGGCTCCAAAATTTAATTTTGTAATGAAACCATCTAAATTATCTAACTTCCATACTTCAGTATTAGGCTGGCTTTAAATTTGAAACTTATATTTATTTGAAAAAATATTTACTACTATTATGCTACAAGTACAAGTAACAAAATAAATTTGAAATAAAGTTTTTGTAAAATGTAAAAATTCTTCGAAGAGACATTCTCGAGTCAAGTACATAGCAAAATAAAAGTACGTATCAAGTTCCAAGCATTAGGTTTCAGGTATCAAGTGTCAGGTTTCAGATATCAAGTTTCAAGTTCCAAGTATCAGGTTTCAGGTATGAAGTATCAAGTTACAAGTTACATGTATCAGGTTTCAGGCACCAAGTGTCAGGTTTCAGATATCAAGTTTCAAGTTCCAAGTATCAGGTTTCAGGTATCAAGTGTCAAGTTTCAGATATCAAGTTTCAAGTTCCAAGTATCAGGTTTCAGGTATCAAGTGTCAAGTTTCAGATATCAAGTTTCAAGTTCCAAGTATCAGGTTTCAGGTATCAAGTGTCAAGTTTCAGATATCAAGTTTCAAGTATCAGGTTTCAGGTATCAAGTATCAAGTATCAAGTATCAAGTAACAAGTCTGGTCATTTGAAGTGAAATTCATTTCTGAGATACAGTCCACTCGATAATCCTAATTCGCGTCGTTTAACACTACTACTGCTGTCAGAGCGAATACTGTCATTTTGTGGCTAGCGATTTGAACAAAATGTAACGTAATAAATTGATATTGAGGAATAATTAATTAACAAAATACAGGAGCATGATTACAGTTAACGTCTTAGATCATAGATTAGCCTATGGCAATTCGTGTTCGGCAGTCTCCATCCCTGACACCCCCATTCCCTGCCAGCATTCAGGTTAATTAGCGTTCTGTTGTGGTGCTGTTACGACGCCTCTCTAACGTCTCAAGCATGGAGACGCTGGTAATATTGGCTAATCGATAATATCGAGAATATTCAGGTAATAATCGTCGATAGTAAACGGCTCCGTCGGAAGAAACAAACATTTGTTCATCAGCGATAAGCCGTGGTCTGGCATGAAGAATCGCTGAAACAACGATATTCGATTCGACGAAAAAATTGCTTTGAAAATATTCCCTTTACCGCGGCTCAAATTCATTTTAACTTCATCTCCTCTGTTTTATAGAATTTTTATTACGATACTCGTATATGAATTTTATGTTTCGTATTAAGCGAAATAAAAATGTTATCACTTTTTAATGTAACTTGAAATATTTTGTTATGAAGGATCAAAGTCTATCTTAATTAGAGATGATGTAAAATTTGTATTCGTGTATTCGTGATATAATTAGAGGGTTCTCACATTATGGGTGAGGATACACTTTTAAGTATAATTTTTTGGAAGCTTTGAACTTTCAAAATTCTATAATTTCAAGTTCTGCAAGCTCGAGGTTCTAAAATTACAAAATTGTTAAAAATTTCAATTCTAAGATTCCAAAAACTCAGTTTGAAACTCCAGAATTGTAAAGTGCTATGATTCTAAAGCTATTAAGCTTCAAATTCTCAACGCTTAAAAATTAAAAAATATGAAGGTTCTACAATTAAAAAATTCCATAATGTCAAACACCTACAATTTAAAAATTCTGAAGTCCCAAAAATCCAAAATCCCAAAGATTCAAAATCCCAAAAATCCAAGATTCCAAGATTTCAAAAATCCCATAACGTAAATTTCTCAATATCCCAAAATCGCAAAGTCCTACAAAATTCGTCCTCTTCCGATTGTAAAATAAGGCTCAAAAAAATGGCGTGCACATGTGCGTACATATGACAGCCATCAATATTTCGCGTAAGCTTCAAAATCAACGTAAAATATGTATTGACGCAACGTCTAAACGTCAGCAAACAATGAGGGCTCAAGCCGTGCATTAAAACAAAACAAAACCATCTCTTTCCATGGTTCTCATTGGTAGGTAAAGAGGACAAAATTTTATCGTAACAATAAACGGAAAGTTTTTTTTTTTTGTTATCGGAATGGTCGACTTTTTTATCGGGACGCGGTTTGTTCCCTACGATTTACAGACGGTAGGCAGAATTAAATTATCTGGAAGGTAAATGGCGAATTTTTGAAAAATGTCAGATACTGAATCTGGATAAATCAATGTTATTTATGTATTGATCGCAATAAAGTTGTTCAATAATTTATTTTATACAGGGTTACTGTATTGATTCTATTCAGGGTGTTCAGTCAGCATTTTTTATAAATAGTAAATAATAGAAAAAATGAAAGAGGGAAAAGTAATACTCTTTTTTATACACGTAACAAAATGACATATACATTTTTGTTGTATTCACATTATTTTTATATAAATGATGACATTCAATTTTTTAAATGGAATGATATGTATTTTTTCATGTTATATGAAAGGGTCAAGAATTCATCTGTATACTACACAATGACATTCAAGCTCATGCAAAGTCTGAAATGAAAGAAAAAATGATTTTGAATTTACACATGAAGAATTGTAATATTAGAATCTCCAACTATATTAAAATATATGTACATATATTATGTACTGCTGTATATAAAATATTGTTTAGCTACATAAGTTGTATGTACAATATGATATACAGATGTCAAGCCACGAGTTGGCGCGTGAGTTATGTATGACGCACTCGTGACGCACACTTGACACACTCATGACGCATTCGAAGTTCAATTATTGTAAAATTTTCTTATATTCTTGGAACGCGTGAATTTTCAATTTGGGTGTAATAATTTACAGATGTCCCACGAGTTGGCGCGTGAGCTATGTATGACGCACTCGTGACGCACACTTGACGCACTCGTGACGCACTCGCAGTTCAATTATTGTAAAATTTTCTTATATTTTTGGAACGCGTGAATTTTCAATTTGGGTGTAATAATTTACAGATGTCCTACGAGTTGGCGCGTGAGCTATGTATGACGCACTCGCGACGCACACTTGACGCACTCGCAGTTCAATTATTCTAAAATTTTCTTATATCTTTGGAACGCGTGAATTTTCAATTTGGGTGTAATAATTTACAGATGTCCCACGAGTTGGCGCGTCAGCAATGACGCACTCGTGACGCACTCGCAGTTCAAATATTGTTAATTTTTCTCGTATTTTTGGTACGCGCGAATTTTCAGTTTAGGCGTAATAATTTACGTACGGATGTCCCACGAGTTGGCGCGTGAGCTATGACGCACTCGTGACGCACTCGCAGTTCAAATATTGCAAATTTTTCTCGTATTTTTGGTACGCGCGAATTTTCAATTTAGGCGTAATAATTTACGTACGGATGTCAATCCACGAGTTGGCGCGTGACCCAAAGTAAAAGAAGCTCTATCCACCGTGAACACTTCCGTTACATACAGGCGCATAAGAATGATAATGACAATAACAACTGCTGAACGCGATTCGCGCTGTCTCGCTCGCTTGAGAGACGTTTGCCGACTGTCATTGTTTTTCGCCTAATTGGTGCGCGTGACCGCGAGAGCCAATTGTTCCGAAAATACGTGTGAGGCGTCCATTTTTCTATTCCGACCAATCGGACGCTCTTCTAAACACTACTCTTCACGCAGGTCATGGGTTGACATCGGTATAGTTGTATCTATATAAAAAATTATCGAATAACTTTATTGCGATCAATACGTAATGTTCGTTAGATGTATGTCCAGCATATTTAAACTCCCGTTGCCCCCGAGGTCGTCGGCGGGCAGCCACTCTGCCCGTCACTGTCTGAAAGCACGCGATCGACAGCAGACAGAGAATATTTCGTGAAAACGTGATCGAACCGAGTCTAATTGATGCTCGATTTCCCACGTAACCGCATTCATCGAAACGGCTGTCCCTGTTTTTCGAGAACAGGTCACAGACTCACGTATCCGCACTCGTGTACGAATCGTGGAACGAAGTAGAAAGATCGTCACGGGAAAAGAACAAAAGGGTAGTTTGAGCAGCGTAGCGTTAAGGAGTATCGGCAAGTGCTAAGCACGCCACTCGGAAGCTGTTAACGACAAAGCGGTTCTGAAATCGTTGATTCTTTCGAGGCAGACTCCCGAGCGCATCGGTAATGGGAACAATGGAATCAAGTATGCCGGTCTGCAATTCGCGACTTGTAAATTGTTATGAAAAATCGATTTCGATCGGGACTCATATTCACTTCAAACAAATTCCTACGCAACTCATTTATTGTCCCTTTCGAATATTAACCCTTAAATGACCATCAGAAAAATATTTTGAGTGTAGTAATTAAATTTGAAATTTTTAGTATCTTCGTAACTGACAGTTCTCTTATTTCCTGAAGAGGGAGTAATCGAACTCTATAACTAAATATGAAAACAATTTAGGATATCTGTCTCCATGTTTTCATACTAAAACTTGTTAAACAGTGCTCCATTTGAATTTTCCTGTAAAAGCAAGTTTGATGTATATTTTGAATATCGTTTAAAATATCCGATGTAAAAGTAGAAACCAGTAAATGTAGCTCACAACGATGAAAATTAAAATAATTATGATACTAGAATAAAGAAGAAGGTCGTGAATGAGGTATTCATGAAATAAATTGAAAGTTAATGAACAAAATATGGAGGACATTGATAAAAAGCATGAAAGTGGCGCAGCGTTAAAGGTAATAATACGAGCCACTTTTCGAAAAGTTTTAATTTGAATTGCAAAAGAAAGTCGGAAGTAACGTAATGAAATTACAACGTAATTTCTCGTGTTAAATGTCCCGAACAGCCCCGGTTAAATGTGCGTTGCCCGAGTTTAAGTATTGCGGGCAGCCGGAATAATATGGAACACTTCGATATAGGAAGAATAAAATATGAAAGTCTGTAGGAGAACGGCTTGAAACCGAATTGGAGCACCGAAAAGCTTTAAAAATTAATAACAAAAATGCCGCAATTTGCCGCACAGATACCGCACTCCCTGATATCCCTCGAACCTTTTGAAGATGAATCTCAGTAGGTTTCAAGAATATCGTGCATCTGTATAATTGAAAAGCAAGAATTGCTTTTTTTCTGCTCTTTACGGTCAGAAGTACGCAATTCGATCGATAATGATATTATAAATAATCGGTTGCAATTTTGGGGGTGGGTTTTGGGTTCAATTTTCGGGCTGAAAATTGTGAGTGGGATTATGGTGGTATAAAAGCTGGAGGCGATTTTTGAAAGACAAAATAAATAACGTGATGTAAAAATAATGAACGTTGACCTCATTAGGGGTGGTTTATATTAAGACGGTAGAAATATTCAAATCCTAGATATTCAAAAATTTTGAGGTTCAAATTTCAAGCCGAAATATCGAATGTTCGAATTTCAAGTCATTGAAACACAAATATTTGAATTTGAAATATTCTAGTACTCAAATATTCAAATTTCTAATTTTACGATACTTGACTACTGCAATTATAAATTATTGAATACCTAAAGTTGAATCTCAAATCTTGTAACACTCGATGCTCAAATTTCAAATTTTTGAACGCTTAAACAGTACACTCGAAGTTTGAATGATAAATACTAATAACAAGGTATGAACCATGATCACTAATAAGTAATTCATAGGATCATAAACATAAATAATAATTATGATAAAAACAGTCATTCAAAAAATAATTTATGAACAAGCTCTGACAGCTAAAATCCAGCAGTTTAATAACCAACGCAAGTTCAAAAATGCCTACATAACGAAATAAACATCGCAAAAAATGATCTCGTCAAAGCGAAACCGCAAATAACAAATAATGAATAATAACGCATAAAGACTCCACACCAAACCCGAATAATTGGAATACCAAATATCTCGGACAACAGCTAAAAAAAAAATGCACAATCAATCGTATTCATTATTTCCATAGAACACTGTATATAAAAAAAAAAGATCAGCGTATCGAGTAAAATCGTTGAAACGTCGTTCACAAAAAAGCCTAAAACTTCGTTGAAAAAGGATCCGGAAGAGTGTCGAGATCAAAATCGATCTGACAGCGGTATCTGTGTCCCGTAGGAATGATTTGTGGGTCTGTCTGTTGCTCTTTCGGTGACGACCGGGTCACGGTGGTTCGCGTACGAAGAAAGGATTCGAAATGGAGCCGGGCACAAAGGCGAATCGGAGCATCGAGGTGTTAAGAGGACTCAGGGAAGACGATATCCTCCCGCATACGGTTCTCTGTTGACTGAAGCGACTTAAGTCAACGCGGCGCTCACCTACGCTCCGGCACACCGCCTTCTCCTCCTCGGAGGATGAAAAGCGACGAGGGGAAAACCGTGAAGTTGAAGCGAGAGAGTCCGACAGAGCGAGAGGGTCTCCCAAGCCGGAGGAAGAGGAGGCGAGCAGAGGAAGCGAGAGGAGTCGCGAAGGGTTCAAGTATAAGGATACCGAGGCATGCGCCGTCCTATCATATTGATCTCGCCATAGTAACGATTCTCTCTTCTCCGGCGATGTTGGCATGCACTATAGCAGAGGGGGACGAAGAGGGCAAAGCTGACGAGCACGGCGGAAGGGGGTTGTACCGCATGGTATACCATGCCACCCCACGATGCGCGGATGTGGGCCGTTCAGGGGTGAACGAGAACGACGGACAGAGAGCGGCGAAAGAACGAGAGAGGCAGTACGTGGACCGAACAAGGATGAAAGAAGGGACAGAGTGGGTCCAGGTTGGTTGAACAGAGAGGATAGAGGCCGTGGCGGTAGGCCACACAGGGCGCTAGCGCCAAAGAGAGCCGAGGCGGCGATACCGCGCGGCGCTGCAGCCAAATGAAAATCAGTCCAGCGTTGGTCGCCGGCGAGGGCGCATCTGACAACAGACACGGCAGGAACTCGAGGACACTCTGGCCAGAGATCCGTGCACTCGCGGTCGGTCGATCAATCTCGAGGAGGATCGGGTTTTACGATGTTAACCGTGCTCCGGGAGTCACGGTGCTGACGGTCAGACGCGCTCTGGGAATCGGCGGGGAACGGGCGGCGCGGAAAAACTGATCGGGTCTCGGTCGAACGAGCTCTTCGGGGACGCGTAGCCGTGTGCCACGGCCGGAGGAGATCGTCGTTGTGTAGCTGGGTTTAACCAAACACCGGGGGAGGACGTCCGGCCGGGTACCAAGTCAGCTGCGGACCTACGGAGACGAAGAGATGTCCTCGGTGCCCGACGATGCCGCAGCAGGGCACAACGTTGCTGAAGCTTAGTGCGTGCATGGTGTACGCGCAGGGACACGCTGCAGGTCCTCGAAGGCTGTCACGTGCCCCTGGTAGAGCGGAAACGATGCGATTCGCGTGGCCCAGCCACGTACGTCTAGGTGGACCCTGAACATCTCCGGTTGATCGTTCTCCTTCGGAGGGATATCGTGTGGCTGCGGTCATTTCTCGGCTGATACCTGCTGCTCGACGTGTTCGCGGCCACGTGCGAGGACAACCGAACAGTGAAGAGGTGGAGGAGGCGGAGAAGAAGCCGGTGGTGGTGGAGGTGGTGGTGATCGAGGAAGGAGCGAGTTGCTCCGATTCCTCAATCGTGCAAACATGAGACGTTGGACTCTCATGGCGGCTATAGCCCTGGCTGCATCCGGTGAGTCCGGCTCTTCGTTTCTTTCTTTATTCGGATGCTCAGCGCGAGTTTCGGCTACCTCGTCCTGTCGACCACACACGTGGATCGTTGTTTTCCTTTTCTTTTCGCGTACGACGTTTCAACCTCTCTTATTGACTCCGTCTGCCTTTGCGGCGATGTGCCGTTTGAACCGTCGTGGTTTTTGTTTCCTCTTTTTTGTTTCTGCAGTGTGACAGTAATGTGACGCGAACGCACGAGACGGGGCTCTGTGTAGTAGGTCGAGCCGTAGGGATTTGCATACGAGAACGGTTTTGTTCGGCATCGAGGACAACCTTTAACGCTTTAAGTCGCGACAATACCGAGAGCACCGGGACCGATGAATCTTCGCTCTTGAATAATGATGTCTGCCAAGGTGATCTTAAACGTCCAACTGTTACGCGCGATAGTGGACAGAGGATTTATACCTCTGATTGTCAAAAGGATTTTTTCAAATGTATCTTTGGGTCAATGGAACTTGATCATTTGTTTCTATGTTTTATACAAGGTTTTATCAATGAATTAATCTCACAAGTTTTATAGAATATTTTACTTTGTTTATATGTTTCATGCAGAAATGTTCAATTAGGTAACTGTCAAAGTATTTCATTTTATGAATTAATAACGTTAGCACTTTTTCAAAATATTGTCATTTGTTTATGTTTTTAATAGATGGTAAACTGTTGAAATATTCAAATATTCAGATTGAGAGTGTATTTCCTGAACTATACATTATCATAATTGTTAATATTGTCACTGATTTGTATTAGTCTCACAGCTATGAATTTATAACCTAAAATACATGTACAATTAACAAACATAAGTATCCACTAAAATTAAATAAAACAGTTATAAATCTTAAATTCTAGTATAACAAAATTACCTGAAAATTAGGTAATAAATAAATTTCAGTTTCTGAGTATTCGCGAAATAGTAAATAATTAAAGATGGCGCGTACACCTTCGACGCAAGTTCAAAGTTCGTTTACCCAAGCAGGTGTTGA
This sequence comes from Megachile willughbiella, assembly GCA_945859595.2. Classification (NCBI taxonomy): domain Eukaryota; kingdom Metazoa; phylum Arthropoda; class Insecta; order Hymenoptera; family Megachilidae; genus Megachile; species Megachile willughbiella. The sequence continues at coordinate 7,564,671 of OX243805.1, read as the reverse complement.
AGACCCGCGCTGATTTTCGCACGAAAGTGTATCCTCGTTATATAAACGTATTCGAAATTGACGTAATCAGCGACGTTTTCTGCGTGACTCGCAGCGTCTCGTTAACACGCTGATTTCTGCTCGCAGACTGAACGTACACACTCGTCACGAAATCACCGCAGTCTAAATATTTGCACACTCATCTGACGGGGTATTTTTGTTAAATTTCGTCGCGACACGCTTCAAGCGAGTTTTCTTTTCCCGCGGTAACCTGTTTGGTAAACCCCGCCGGAAGTACTTGTCAACAAAACATAGAGGAAACGCGATCATTCTTAGACTTCTCCGAACAATCCGCTTTCGGTACTAAGATTTTAATCTTATCAACCTTTCGCTACTTGAGAAAATCAAACTTTGAAATTTACTATTATCGTGAAATTTAATGTTAAAATCGTTGACTGAAGAAACATCTAAAAACGAGGTATTTATGGACACATCTCATGAGGACCCTCAGAATAACTCATAAATAGGTGACTCACTCGTTATGCGTCTGATCATATCTTATGAATTATCTTACAAGAATAGGTTAGGTTCATATGTTGCTTGTCCAAAAATTACACACGCTCAGAGCACCATACATTATTTATTATTCCTACGTTACACTAAAATTAATTAAGAGAAGTAAATAAAGCTCCTCCAGCAAAATTGTAAGTACACGTAAAAAGTAAAAGAGCTTTCATCTTAGGTACACCTTGAAGTCAGCTCAAAGGACATCAAAAGACTTGACTCGTTACTCGAATTCGAGTAATTTGACTAATTTGAGCGAGGCTTACGGGTGTACGGAGTTGAAAAGGTTAATTGACACGATGTCGAAGACCGTGACCGTTAGGGGTCTGTTTATTCTGTTTCGCGTAACATGTTTGATTAATTGAGACATCGTCGCCTTGATCTTCGACCTCTGTTACATACAAATACAACAATCGACGACAAACGTGGGCGTGAGAAAAGGTTCCCGAGAAATCGACGTTCGCCCACGCAATTTTCTGCTGTATTTTACGAAACGAAGGAAAAAGTTAGGTAGGTGAAATGTTGCGTGTGTTGGGAACGTTGACATCGGAGTATTTGAAAAATCGAAACTCAATTTGGAGGAATAACTGCGGAAACTTTTTTGGTTATGGAGGCTTTTGTGTCGTATTCTTTCGAATCAGTTTTGGATGTTTTATGTAAGGGTTCTGTTGTGGAAGGTTGAACGGTGCAAATGGGGCGTGTGATTTAATATACGATTCAGTTTGATTTCTGAATTTTTCAACTCTGCATTTTATAGTTACGGAATTGTTTCTGAATTATAAACTGTTGCATTTCTGGTCTTGGATAGGTGTAAAATTCTGTGTTATGAAATTATCGATTAAATGATGGTCTAAATTTCTAATTTAACGGATTGGGAGAACCTCTATTGCCAAGGATTTAAAATATCGAGTTTCTGAATTTTCAAATTTTTTAATGACTGAATTTCTACATTTTCGAATATCTGAATAATCAAATTTCCAACCCTTAAATTTCCAAATGATCAAATTCCTAAATTTCAAAATATCTAAACTACCAAGTTTCTAAATTTCCAAATTTCTAAATTCTCAAATACCTAAATAATCGAATTTCCAACCCCCAAATTTCCAAATGATCAAATTCCTAAATTTCCAAATACTAAACTACCAAGTTCCTAAATTTCCAAATTTCTAAATTGCCCAATTTGCAAATGACCAAATTTCTCAATTCTCAAATACCTAAATAATCGAATTTCCAACCTCCAAATTTCCAACCTCCAAATTTCCAAATCTCCAAATACTGAAACCACCGACTCCCTAAATCTTCAAATAACCCAATATCAAAACACCCAAATTTCCAAATAACTAAACATGAAAATTTCCAAATAACAATACCCCCAACTTTGTAAATAAAAAAATGTAGGGCACAATAAATTTATTTTGGGCTTAGATTTACTAATGCATTGATTAATTCCGATATCTGTATACATCTATGAATTTCCTAACAAGATTTCAAGTACATATGTACAATATACAATGCACATACAGTTTGTACACATATGTACACGCATGAGACACCGACTGCGTGTGAAACATGAGCTGACCAACAGAATGCTAAGCATACCAATTTCAGGATATGCTGAACCTTCGGATGAAAATGATTATCATTAACGAAGAATACAAAGATTATTCAACCACGTTCCTCTTGTGACGAAATATAATAACAAAATTATTCTTTCGTACGATTGAGAAGGAGTACAACAGAAAATTCATTGATGAGGTCCTTATCAGTTCAGGAATATTATATTGTAAACTTGTATGACATCAATTTTGAGAATTTCAATGTCATAAATAAAGAAGTATAGCATTATAAATTTTGATACTTCCAACGTAAAAAATAACGAAGTGTAATATTATAAATTTGGAAAATTTCTATATAAAAAATAAAGAAGTGTAACCTAATAAATTTTTAGAATTTCAATGTGGCAAGTAAAGAAGTGTAAAATTATAAATTTTGAGAATTTCAAAGTGAAAAATAAAGAAGTCAGATAATTTCAAATTAAACATATAAATAATACAAATTTGCGAAATGATTGTATTACTACTAATTGCAGTGAAATTGTATGAACTAAAAATATGTAACTACTTGCAGCTATTAAATTTTGCATATCACGTGTCTAGTAAGTTGGCAGCTCAAAGTAACGTGTGTCCTATTGATTGACAGGCCAACTTATCAGACATGTCACATAACGTGTATTGTAATACAATCACTGTACAATTGACTGAAGTTAAAATCAACCAACTTATTGAATTGTTATAAACAAATCGACTGTTATAAAAATTTAAGTGCAAGCTCCCAAATTCAATTGTTATTTTACAATAAAATTCCAGCAAAATAAAATATCGTTCGTTTACGATATTTCGTGGATTACTTCCGCTATTCTCTTTCGTATTTCTCCGTCACCTCTCGTAAATATCCAGCTGCAGGACGAAGACATGATCTTTTACAATCCATGTAAAACGTCGTAAAACCCGGAGCCCTTATCTCCCGTTCGCGGCTACCAGAACAAACATAAACTTAATAAGAAATCACCTGCCAGTTTTCCTCTCTCGTCTTATCGTCATAAAAAACAAATGTAGTCACTTTATACGAAAAAATATCGACAATGTTGAAATATAACTTTCGGATTGGTTTATCGCGTAAACAAATGCAGAATGTAGACAAAATATTTAATAATTTGTATACTGTATATTATACCTTGAAAAATTAGTGGATACATAATTTAATTAACAATTTATTTGTTAGTATATAACCATAATCTGAATTTGTCGGACTAAACTCGATACGTTTCACTGTGGCAGTCGCCGAGTTAAGTAGAAATGATGTGCATATGTCAGACACCGTATAAAATGGAGGTGCACAAATAAAAAGAATATATAAAAAGAACTTATATATTTCTTATTTGTTATTCTACAACTATTTATATTAAATTGTAGTCTTTTTACCATAATTTGTTCAATGCATTTTTTCATTTAATTTGTTTACTTTAGATAAGAGCAATGCAACGTAAAATTAATCGAAATTTCAGTTAAACAGTAATTTCATTTGCAATAAACCTGACACGCGTGTATAATTTTCCTGATATTTATTTCAATTAACCATAACTCGTAATTACATAAGCAGCATTGGTTTCCATTAACTGCCATTGTAAATTAATCGAAATTCCCACTAAACAATGACTTCATTTCCGATGAATTTAAATGCGCGCGTGATTTTCATGATGTTTGTTTACCATTAAACACGCTTTCAATTATTCGATCAATTTGTACGATAGAATATTTCATTCTTTTGAGATGTTTAACCGAATAATTCATTTCGATTTTTATTATTTTATTAGTAACTTCAAAGTTTCATTACTTCGTCAAATATAAAATTATAGAATTTAATTAAAAAATTACACAACTGTGCAAAATTACACAGTTATACAAATGTAAATAATTATGCTTAATACATTCTTAATTATTCAATTTTATTTCCTTTATTATATTTTTATTGTGATTATCGATTTTAATCGTTGACTGAAATTAAGACCATAATTAAGATGATCAATTAAATACAAATTACATTTGTAGGGAGGATTAAAAATAACCTTGAGATGACCTCGACAGTGACCTTGACTGAAGCAATGCGTAGACGATTTTTACAAATAATAAATATAAGTAACCTTATGTTCACACTTTCATGGCAGGGTATACAATATATACATAAACAATATAAATAAATAAATGTATACAGTCTTCCTTAAGTAAAAATCTTCTACTAAAAAATTTAATTCCCTAATTCAAAATATTTTAAGAATTGTGAAGGTTTCATATCCTTATGTTAATTCAAAATATTCTAAAAAATCTACATAAAAAGAATAAGGTTTCATTTCTAAAAAATATGACCTTGAAGAAAACACTTAGATGCTTATGTATTGATGTATTTTTTAAACTAGTAGTATAGTGAAACTAATAGTGTAATAATTTTTACAAAAATAAACAATATAGACATTTAACCATCCTTCAACAGACACCGTCAATACATCATTCTAAATCACCACAATTTTTGTATTCCAATTTGTAACAATACGAATAGAAAGTTAAAAATTATAATACGAGTTGTTAATAGAAACGAGAAGTTTTTTCATAGAAACCTCTGCAAGTAGAATGCATTGTATGATGAAATGCGGTCATTAATCGACACATTAGGACATAATCAGTCATCATTGAGTAATCCATAACGTCGGATACTCTTCGAGCCATCAATTTGAAACACGCGAACGCGGCTGACCAGTTCGATTCACCAGATCTGACGAGGAGCAATGGCTTTTCTGTTCGCTAGGGCTCTCAGCGAGCAGTGTTCGAGCATCGCATCAGCCCGTTGGCAACACGTCGCGTCGCGACATTGCGAACGACCCTTTACACGCGTCGATGAGTAGAATGGCGGGCTCGTGATCAGGGCTGTTGCGAGTTCGCTGGAACGTGTGCGATATTGCGTATCCGAGACTGTATTCTGCGGGCAATTTTGTACCGAGAGTTCTGCGAGATGTTCCAGTACCGTTTGTTCGAAAATTCACCAATTTTCTGGTATTTTCAAGTTTTCAAGATTGTGGGTTTTGGAGCTTGCTAGTTTTTAAGTTTTCAAGATTTTAATAAGATTGCAAGTTTTTAAGTTTGCGGATCTTCAGATTTTCGGATTTTCAAGTATTCAAGTAATTGAGTATTTCAAGTTTTTCAAATATTTCAATTATTTCAAGTACCTTAAGTACTTAAAGTATTTCAAGTATTTCGAGTGCATCAAGTACTTCAACTATTCTAAGTATTTCAAGAATTTCAAGAATTTCAAGTACCTCAAGTACTTCAAGTATTTCAAATACTTGAAGTATTTCAAGTACCACAAGTACTTGAAGTACTTGAAGTACTTAAAGTATTTCAAGTATTTCGACTGCATCAAGTACTTCAACTATTCTAAGTATTTCAAGTATTTCAAGAATTTCAAGTACCTCAAGCACTTCAAGTATTTCAAATACTTGAAGTATTTCAAGTATTTCAAGTATTTCAAGTACCACAAGTATTTCAAGTATTTCAAGTACTTCAAGTACTTAAAGTATTCAAAGTACTTCAAGTATTTCAAGTATTTCAAGTATTTCAAGTACTTCAAGTACTTAAAATATTCCAAGTATGTCAAGTATGTCAAGTATTTCAAGTACTTAAAGTATTCCAAGTATTTCAAATTTTCAAACTATTAAATTCTTCAAGTTTTTTAAGTTTTCAAATTCTTAAGTTATTCAGTTCTTAAGCTTTCACATTTTCAAATTTTAAAGTTTATACGTTCTCAAGTTTCAAAATTATTAAATTCCCAAATCACAAAATTTTCAAATTTTGAAATTCTAATTATTCAAACTCATAAATTTCTAATTAAAAATTTGGAAAATCTGCGAATTGCCATGTTCGATTAGTAGAAAATCCAGAAATTTTCAACCTGAAAAACTTGAAAATTCCAGAATTTCCAGATTTTCAAAAATTCGATGATCTCAAAATCTCCAACTTTAAAAGCACGAGAGTTCCAAAATTCCAGGTGGAAAATCTCGAAAATTCTCATATTTCCAAATTTCAAAATGTTAATTTCCAAAAACATGCAAATCCATAAGAATCACCCTATCTACAAATCCCCAAACTCTCAAGTTCCGAAACCTACAAACGTTCAACCCCAAATCACCAAATTCCCAAATCTGCAAATTCCAAAATCTCCACTTCCCTAAATATGCAATCCATCAAAATCACCCTATCTCCTAATTTTCAAACTTCCAACTACTGAAACCCTCAAATGTTGAACGCCAAATCTCCAAATTCCTAAATCTGCAAATTCCAAAATCTCCATTTCTCTAAACATGCAAATCCATAAAATTCACCCTATCTACAAATCCTCAATCTCTCAAATCTCGAAACCCTCAAACGTCCAACCCCAATTCGCCAAATTCCCAAATCTGCAAATTCCAAAATCTCCATCTTCCCTAAACATGCAAATCCATAAAAATCACCCAATCCCCAAATCCTCAATCTCTCAAATCCAAAATCCTCAAATGTTCAACTCCAAATTCCCAAATCCGCCAATTCCAAAATCTCCACCCCCTCACCCACGCAAATCCATAAGAATCACCCTATTCCCAAATCTCCAAACCCCCAAATCTCGAAACCCTCAAACGTCCAACCCCCATTCCCCAAATTCCCAAATCTGCAAATTCCGAAATCTCCACTTCCCTAGACATGCAAATCCATAAAAATCACCCAATCTACAAATCCTCAATCTCTCAAATCCAAAATCCTCAAATGTTCAACTCCAAATTCCCAAATCCGCCAATTCCAAAATCTCCACCCCCTCACCCACGCAAATCCATAAGAATCACCCTATTCCCAAATCTCCAAACCCCCAAATCTCGAAACCCTCAAACGTCCAACCCCAATTCCCCAAATTCCCAAATCTGCAAATTCCAAAATCTCCACTTCCCTAAACATGCAAATCCATAAGAATCACCCAATCCCCAAATCTTCGAACTCCTAAATCCGAAACCCTCAAATTGTCAACTCTAAATTTCCAAATCCGCCAATTCCAAAATCTCCACCCCCTCACCCACGCAAATCCATAAGAATCCCCCTATTCCCAAATCTCCAAACCCCAAATCTCGAAACCCTCGAACGTCCACCCCCACCTCCCCAAATTCCCAAATCTGCAAATTCCAAAATCTCCATCTTCCCTAGACATGCAAATCCATAAAAATCACCCAATCCCCAAATCCTCAATCTCTCAAATCCAAAATCCTCAAATGTTCAACTCCAAATTCCCAAGTCCGCCAATTCCAAAATCTCCACCCCCTCACCCACGCAAATCCATAAGAATCCCCCTATTCCCAAATCTCCAAACCCCAAATCTCGAAACCCTCGAACGTCCACCCCCACCTCCCGAAATCCAAAAATCCCAAAATCGTTACACCGTAAAAAGATTTGCCGCGTGTACTGGTTCAGCGGACGCGTCGTCGCGTTTTCGTTGGCCTGGACTTGATTCCGCAGCGCAACGTTTCGGTTTGCACGCGTGTGGGTCGCTCTTGCCCTCTGCGTGCGTAACGTCGGCCGCACGCGTGTGGGTGGTCGTGGGCGTGCGTGTGTGGGTGTACGCGAGCGGAGTATCGAACGCGCGCGGCTGCCCGCTTGAAAAGCGGAGGACAGTGTACCAGAGCCACCCTCGCGATGCTTGCAAGCTTGCGCGCGCGATCGTGCTCGCACACACGCGTGATTCCTCACCGTCACGTATATAGCCGTCTTTCATGTACTCTCTCTTTCTGTGCCGCTTCGCGCGGCGTGCTGCGCGGGCGCCGCTCTTTCGACGGACGCGATCATGCACGTCAAGAGTGAAAACTGTGCCAAACGCTGGCGAGAGATGCTAGGGGAAAACAAGCTTCCAGCTGCTGGCCGCTTTTCATACCGCGGTTGTAACCCTTTCGTTGCACGGATCGCTTCGATGCGTGCTAGGGTAATTTGTTGCCATTGCGAACGCTCGATTTCGGTGATCGCATGATTGTGTTCGATTTTGAGAACGAAGATGGATTTTGTTTATTATCGAATTGTTGGTTAATTTTATTTATGAACTGGTCGATCGATGAGGAATTGAGGCTTTTTGTGGATGTTGTATATTTTTGGCGAGGATGGAGAGGCTTCGTACTTGTTGATTTTTAGGGGCTTCTGGGCTTAGGGAATTTGGAAAATTTGTGGAGTTTGAGAAGCTGGAAAATCGCGAGAGATTCGAAAGGGTCGAAATTTTGAGGAATTTAACATGGTGAAGAATTTTGAAAAACTTTAAAGTTTTGAGAAATTTGAGATATTTGAAAAGATGTAGAATTTGAGAAACTTGGGAAATTTGGAAACTTTAAGAAGTTTGAGAAGATTGAGAATTGTGAGAAATTCGCAAGGGTCACGAATTTTGAGAAATTTGAGAAGATGAAGAAATCTGAGAAATTTGGGAAATTGGGGAAGATTGAAAATCATGAGAAATTCGAAAAGATCAAGAATTTTGAGAAGTTGAGACGATAAAGAATTTTGAGAAATTTGAAAAGATGAAGAAATCTGAGAAATTTGAGAAATTTGGGAAATTTAAGAAGTTTGGGAAGATTGAGAATTGTGAGAAATTCGAATAGGTCCAGAATTTTGAGAAATTTGAGACGATGAAGAATTTGGAGAAATTTGAAAAGATGAATTTCGAAAAATTTATGAAATTTGAGAAATTTCATAAGTTTAAGAAATTTGTGAATTGGAAATTTGGAAGATAGGGAATTTTCAAATGTAGAAGTTTAATAATCTAGGAATTTGAAGATATGGAAAATTAGAAGTTAGGGAATTTGGGGATATAGAGAATTAAAAATTAGGAAAGAAAAATTGATGAATTTGAAGACATACAGAATTTGAAGCTAGTGAATTTGGAGACTAAAAATTTCAAGATAAGTTAAATCAGAAGTTAGAGAATTTATGTACGAAATTAGAAGTAAATAGAATTTTTGAATTCCATAATTTAGGGATATAAAAAATGATACGTTAGTAAATTAGAAGTTGTGGAATTTAAAAAATTCCCTAGCCCAGGAATACGAATCAGAAGTAACAAAATTAAGTCATAGTAATTAATTAAATGTTACGGAAATAATTTTGTAATCCACGATATAAAAAATTCGAAGTCAGCAAATTAAAAGTCACAGAAAATAAAAATTTAGTGAATGTAAAAAGCAGCGGAGCTGCAAACTTAAATACAGAACGCAAAGGAAATTTAAGAACTTTGAAACAGCAGAAACTGCAAAGTCCACAAATTTTAAAGCAATAATGAAAACGAGTGCTCCTCACTGAACCGGATAAATGTTAAAAGAAGTTCCTTATATCGTTCCAAAACAACCGTGTAAAATTTTTCAATTAAAATTAGGGCCAATATTTTTAGAGGTAACGTTATTAATAACTTCTAGGCAAAGGAATACGGTTATTCCTTCCATAATAAGAAATTTTTTTCATTATTCTTCTTCGTCTTGCTCATTCCATGTGTAAGTAGCTGACCTGGAATCGAGCTTTTATAATGGAAATGTTATTGCACCGGGAACGTTAGGATAGAATGACAAAATGTCAACGTTCCTTCACCCTTACACTGATATAACAGTGTTATTATTACGTTATTATTAAAGTTTTACTCTTATGATAACGAAATTGCTTTATGTTCTCATTTTTAGCCAAACGTGTAAACCAGGTGGTATTTATTTGAAAATTTTAATCTCATTCAGAATTATAAATATTGGGTGGATGGAAAATATTTTATTTTAAATAAGTGACAAACTATCAAGAATAGGGGGTTCATTACCTTAACATACAATTTTTTGCACAGTTGCAAATTTGAGAATTGGAAATCTGAGAGTTTGCAAATTTGAGATTTGGGGGTTTGAGAATTCGCAAATTTGAGATTTGGGGGTTTGAGAATTCGCAAATTTGAGATTTGGGGTTTGAGAATTTGCAAATCTGAAATTTGGGCTTTTGAGAATTTGCAACTCTGAGAATTTGCAAATTTGAGTTTTGGGATTTAAGAATGTGCAACTTTGAGATTTGGAAATTTGAGAATTTGCAAATCTGAAATTTGGGCTTTGGAGAATTTGCAACTCTGAGAATTTGCAAATTTGAGTTTTGGGATTTAAGAATGTGCAACTTTGAGATTTGGAAATTTGAGAATTTGCAAATCTGAAATTTGAACTTTGGAGAATTTGCAAATTTGAAATTTGGGCTTTTGAGAATTTGCAACTCTGAGAATTTGCAAACTTGAGATTTGGAGTTAGCTGAAGAATATTAAAATGTTAGATACATTATACATTCATCCTCCATTAAGCAGATTACAATCAGAATTAATCCAAAAATCAATTCTAGCGAAAATACGAATGTATCACATTGGAATAGCATCACGTGTGCGGCACGTGACAAGTGGCTAAAAACCAAATTTCAAAGAAATTTGAATTTCGTATAAATATCTGTAAACAAATCATGAGTGAAGATTTTAAACTAATTTAAAACCTCTACACGAATTTGAAGTTGAAGATTTGATGCAACTCTAACAAGTCTCGGAAGTCCGGAAGAATTTCGAAGTTCATCGAATGAAACGTTCCATGAAATTGTCTACGATAGAAGATTTCCCCATGGTGACTTTTGAACATCTAATTATGAAAAAATGGCGGAGCAGCTAAACGTATAGCATCGGTTAAATCCCTTGGAAACTCATCGCGTTGTAACAGGAAACGAGTTCTGACTACAAGATTTCTTCCTGGGCTGCTTCTTCCTCGTTCGGGGTCTTTAAAATTTCAAACGTTACGCGGGTGTTTCAATTAAACGTAGGTGGTGCATACTCTTGCTCTATTTTCCCTGGCAATTCTCTTCCGCGTCGTGTCTGGTCAACTGTGGAATTCTTCAGTTCGTTTTCCCTCTCTGTCCCCTTTTAATTCGTCCATTTTCTTCGATTCTTTTATCTTTACTTCTCGTTAAAACTTCGCCGTTACGGCGCTCTCTTTTACTTCACGAATTGTAAATTGCAAAAAGCTGTTTCATTTAGCAGAATTAATTGCCCTTTTCGGATTATGGGCACCATTGGGTCTCTTCTTTTTTGGACACGGTAATTTCTAAATTTTTTTAAATAAGTTGTGTAAAATATGTAGTTGTAAATTTTTAAGAATATGTGACCTAAAATTTTCTATTTGGGAAATTGTACAGTTGTTCAATTCGAACAGTTCTGAATTTTTTAAAATCAGTTAAGTTATATAAACATTCCTAAATTGTTAAAAATATGAGACCCTAAAATTCCTACATTTCAAATTGTCCAATTCTTCAACTTGAAATTTTCAAAATTTCTAAATACCTTAATTTACAACTTTCAAATTTCTAACCCTAAAAACTCAATTTAACAATGTAAATTCTCAAAATATACTGTTCTGAAATGTACAAATTTTTCTTTCTTCCCAAATTTGAATTTTCTTAAAAAGAAGTTAATAATTATTAACCTGTACACTGGTACAAATAGTATTAACTACATTAGCATAGAATTTGATAAAATGTCTCGGTAACCAGTGAGACTTGGAAGTAGAACAAGTAACAAGTTGATGGTTCGCGAACCCCGTTGAAAGGGACAGAGGTAGCATTTTCAATCCCACCCTGAATACTCGATTACTTGGATAAAATTTGAATTGCAGAGTTGTTTCGCGAGAAACTTAAAATTAATGGTCGAGAGGGTTGGTTTCGTTACGAGATACCGCTGTAATTGACACGACTTGTTGCAACGTATCGGGGTGGCATTGTTTCCCCGACAGAGAGAGCGAAATTAACCAGGAAACGGGGATCTTTTTTCTCGATATTTTCACCATTTCCGTCGGTAAGATTTTTTTGGCACGTACGAACCAACGTTTTCGGCTGTTTTTGCATCCGCAAACAGTCACAATGGGTTGGGAAACAAGCTCGCGATATTTGAGCAACAAGGAACAAAGGGTAGTTAGTTTGATTTACTGTTCTGTCAAAAATTGTTCGAAATGTACAGGGTGTTCGAAACAATTTCTATTGAACAGGCTGTGCCAATTATGAAAAATGTTTTAATAAACTCGAATTTTACATTCTTCGGCAATGTTCAGGTTTTTAACGACAGTGACTGATTCCATTTAATATCATCAAACTAAATAATTCATTCGGTAAGAATGTACGAATCAAAAATTTCAACCCTTGACATTACCCTAACCTCACAATTTATTATAAATCAGAAAACCTCGATGCTTTGATCCTTTCATAGAAACAGCTTACATTTTTCAAATCGTGCAGCAGTTGAAAAGATTTCAAGAATTTACGAACTTGTTTTCAGAAAACGGTTTCTGAAATTTTCACAGACGTCTGTGCCACAAGAATGTGGATATGTGTATACACTACCGCTCAAAAGTATCCGGACACTTGCTTTTGTTCAATAAAACATAGTTTAACTTTGTACGAAAGTTATTTAGGGCTATTATATCAATTGTAATTATTATTATTATCTTTCTTGAGGTAGCATAACATAATAGAATTAATTTTTAAGTACAAATTATACAATGAGTGTGCGTAAGTCAAATTCCTGCCCAAAAATACGGAATCTAATGGAACGGTTTCGATGCTTAAAAGAGTCTTAATTTCTTTTTGTTTCATTTCTATGGTACAGAACAAATTCAGAGAGTTCTTCGATATGTATCAAGTGTCTGTAAACTGTTGATGAGATGTTTATGTTCTCTCAATGGAGATACGAATGGAGGTAACGCTATGCACTCGACAGCTTCGGTTTAGTTTGTCTGTAGCTTCTTTTCCATCGAGACATGAGTTCCAAACGAGAATTATCAATAGAAAAACGTTCCAGTATTCTGATTCTTGCAGAAGAAGGATATGCAGTTAGGGAAATTGAAAAAATTCCGAAATCAACAGTGCATGACACTATTAAAAAGTATGCAACTAGCAGTGGTTGCTTATAAAAAAAGGACAGGACGACCAGTGAAGACAACTAAATCCGAAGACCGATGTATTGAAACACTAAGCAAACGTAACAGACATCTTAGAGAACCACACAGAAACAATCAGAAAATTTGTAGAAAGATTGCTGAGATTAGTACAAGCGGTAATATCTAACCGCGGTGGATACATTGATGAATCTCGTATTTAATTGTAGTGTAATATTGGTAAGTTCCACATACATAATTTCTAATTTCAAACGTTAAATATTTCATAAGCAACAAATAACAATCGATTGTAGTCACTGTTGTAGATACTTAAATAACTTTTATGCAGCGCGAATACATATTTCGCAGGTGTCCGGATACTTTTGAGCGGTAGTGATCTGTATTGGGTATTAAATTTCATAGATGCGTCCACGGTTTTGTGGAACAGATTGTACACAGCTTGTATCTATAACGCGAATGTTTTAACGAAAGCTCCTCTTTTCAATCATCGTCGAAAACGGTCTATATCTAATCTTGGAAACTCGAGAAAACTTTTATTGCCATCCCACATAACTCCGCAACTGGGACGTTGATAAAATGGTAGTCTGTTCTTTTACACCTGGGAGTAGCAGAAACAAAGTTGAAAGATTCATAAACGAGCGAGCAGAATGAAGTCGTTGAAAATAATTTTTCATTGACTCGAAAGGGGTGAAACTTGTCTGGAAGTACTCCCAAAACTCTCGTTTGCTCGATCCCTGTGTTCTGATTCGTTCGGTGCGACCATATTTAACCACATTTTGCATATTTAACGCGACGTCTGTGGTTTGTCGCGATTAGAACTCCTGATGGGATGAAAATGAACCGCGAACTTTCAAGAAATTATTTCCTCTCTCGAAAACGAAAGGGGGGATCGTTCATTGACGGTGCTGGTTTTTGGTGAGATCTTTTTATGTTTTTGGGAGGAGAAACGGGGGAGTCGAAATTTGGGGGTTTGGGTATTTGAGAGGTGGGTGTTTGGGGATTTGAGAATTTTAATATTTGAAATTTGGGGATTTGAGAATTTTAATATTTGAGATTTGGGGATTTGAGAATTTTAATATTTGAAATTTGGGAATTTGAGAATTTTAATATTTGAAATTTGGGGATTTGAGAATTTCAATATTTGAAATTTGGGGATTTGAGAATTTTAATATTTGAAATTTGGGGATTTGAGAATTTTAATATTTGAAATTTGGGAATTTGAGAATTTTAATATTTGAAATTTGGGGATTTGAGAATTTGTGCTTTGAGAATTTGGGGAATTAAGAATTTGGGGTTTGAGAATTTGGAGATTTGAGAATTTGGGGAATTAAGAATTTGGGGGTTTGAAAATTTGGGGAATTATGAATTTGGGGAATTAAGAATTTGGGGTTTGAGAATTTTGGGGATTTGAGAATTTGTGCTTTGAGAATTTGGGGAATTAAGAATTTGGGCATTTGAAGATTTGGGGAATTAAAATTTTGGGGTTTGAGAACTTGAGAATTTGAGAATTTGGGAATTTGGAGATTTGGGGAATTAAAAATATGGGGATTTGTGATTTGGGGATTTGTGATTTAGGGATTTGAGATTTAGACATTTGTGATTTGGGGATTTGTATATTTGGGGATTTGAGAATTAAAAAATTTAAGAATTGGAAATTTATGATTTGGGGATTTGCATATTTGGGGATTTAAGAATTTTCAAATTTGAGATTTGTAAATCTGAGAATTTGAGGGTTTGAGAATTTGTAAACTTGAGATTTGGAAATTTGAGAACTGGGGAATTTTGATATTTTGAGTATTCGATAATTTGCTAATTCTGTAACGAGAAAGTTTGAGTATTTGAAAACTTCGAAGAATTTGTTAACATAGAAATTTTCTACAATTTGTGAAATATTCAAAATTATACCGTTTACTGATCCCATAACGTGTCTAAAAGATGATAAATGGTTAAGAAAGTAGAAATGAAGATTAATTATTAAATCAACTACAACAGTCATTTGTCACAAAAAATTGTTATAAAGCTGTAAAAGACGAGAAACAAGATTTCCGCTACACGAAGATAATTATTTGTGACACTTCATAATGGAATCTTCCGGTTCAAAGATTATCGCTTCGGGATATTTTCCCGTGGGATATTCAGAAAATGATTTCACTTCCCGCAAGAAAATTCTTTCTTGATGAGAAAGAAGTACACAGCATTCAGAAGTTACAAATTGCAGTAAACTGCCGCTGCAAGTAAAAAGCTTTAATTAAAGTTCAGTTTTTTGCACCCGATGGACACGAAACTGGAGACGGAATAAAAATTATAAAACATTTTCAAATGGAACGTAAATGTAATAAAATACACGCGATGCGTTTATTCTATTAACTGTAGGTCCGCGAATATTTGGTCACGTGGCATTTCATAGAAATATTGTTTATTGTGTTCATGAAATATGCAATACGCGTTGATGCAAACTGATGAAATTGCAATAAAAATATCTATAAAAGTCGTCCGAACATGTACGAATAAATCAAACAGCGTCGATTGCAAATTAAACAATTTCTGACGTAAAGTATACTCGAATGAAATTTTGTCGAACGTTTTGTTTATCAAATACTTAATTCCACCAATTGTATTATGATAAACAGGAGAGATGAAATGTGCACTCCTTTGAGAAAAAGCATTTCTAAAATTGCAAAATTTTATCAAATTTGAAATCTTGCGAAATTGGATGCTGAAAAGCAAGAGGAATTCCGTCAGTTTCTTGTGAACTTCATACATTTTCGTAAAGTGTGTTCGTTTTATTCACGTAGTTCTCTGCAGATCGTTCAGAAATGTTTAATATATGACATGCAATATTTAGTTGTTTATTTATGGGAGAGTATAGTGTAGGTTTTTTTATTTGATTTATATTATTGTTTACTGTTAAATTTTAGTGTAATATGCATACTAGTCATTGGAATTTTGCTTTCAGATTTAGTAATTTAGGTTAATTTTAGAAATGGTGTAATATAGCATGAATGATTTATATGATCTACATAATTTTTGTGATTTTTGTAAATTTTGTGATTTATGTGATTTTTGCGATTTTTGTGAATTTTGTGATTTATGTGATTTTTGCAATTTATGTGATTCATATGATTTATATGATTTATATAATTTATATGATTTATGTGATTTGTATGATTTGTATGATTTGTATGATTTGTATAATTTATATAATTTATATGATTTACTTGATGTATATGATTTATACGATTCATGTGATTCATATGATTTATGACTTATATGATGTATATGACATATGTGGTTATGTGATTTAATATGTTTTATACAATTTATATTACAAATTACATGATTTACATAACATATAATTTAAAATCAACATACACTTTATCACCTATATAACATTTATATCAAAATACAAATATTATTCCTAAAATTCACCTAAATCAAAACTAACACTAGAACTGAAACTAAATGACAACAAATATGTTAACAATTTAATAAATAATATATATAAAACTTCGAACAGAAAAGAAGTAAAATTTTTATATATATTCTTAATGAAATAGCGAAATGTAACTAAAGATATCTTATCTAAACGACACACAGAATACACGTATCTAGAAGAGTAGTAAAAGAAGGAACAGGAAAGTGCACTCTGTCTTCATTTTCCGCCGAACAGCTTCCCCCATGCATTTTCATCTCACCTGAAAGCACCTCGGCTATATCGCGCGGAAATTTTGATTATCGAAAAAGGAAAATCCTTTCCGGTGTATGCATTTAATGCGGGAACAAAATCGTGACGAATATGTGGAATTCAAACGACCCGTAAGAAAGTTGTGGATTTTCTCGAAATCCAACAGTTTGAAAAAACTGCGGTTTCACAAACATCGTGGAGAAATTTTAAAATATGCGAGAAATAAGTGGGTCACATGTGGAATATTTTTATATTTCTATACACGCGAGTTTTTGCCTCGATCTTTTAACTCGTGTTTTTCAGTGGAGAAATACAAATATTTTCTACTCTTAAATGGAACAAAAATTATTCGTCAAGCGAATTTATCTGTTTTGTTATTAATTATTAAATATCTTCTTGCAATCTCAGTTTTTTAAACTTTATACAAATTTTAATTTTCGTTTGTAATTTGTATTAGAATTTTCCCCAATTTCATTTTATTTTTTATTTTGTGCAACATTTCTCGAAATGCTTACATATTGAATTTTGCAATATATTAATCGACGAACAATAGATTGAATTTATTTTCATCGAATTTTGAAAAGTTGGTGTCTCAATTAATTTTGAAAAATGTTGAACAGGGGATACATTGAATTCGCTGAAATCAGTAGGATTGAGTTATTGGATCACGTTAAATGCTAATATTACCTTATCGACATCGTTTATGCCGTGTACACAGTTTTTTTACCCCTTAGAACGAGCCGAGATCCCTGTAACTTTATCGACAGTTACGGCGTCACTGGGTTGAAATAGGCTAAGGAAATCTCGCTTCATTCTGTCGAGATTATTACCGTTGGAAAAACATTATTTTCTCCGTAAAAAAATACTTGAAACTCCATGAAAGCATCTTTTATATGCACTTCAGTAGTTTCGTGAATATTTCTTCTTTATTCTAGAGTCTTTAGCGGGCTATTTATGTTACAATTTAACTATGTTGTTTTTGGTAATAGTTTGATAAGGGTAGATTTTAGATGATTTTTGAGATTGTAAATTTTTTAATTTGAGGACTTTGGGGATTGAAGTTTGCAGGTTTGGAGATTTTTAATTTTTATTTTTGGAAATTTGCGGATTTCAAATTTTTATGTTTGGGAATTTGGAGATTTCAAATTTTTATATTTGGTGTTTCAGAAATCCAAATTTTCAAGTTTAGAAATTTGGATATTTGAAATTTTTATATTTGGGGTTTCAGAAATTCAAATTTGCAAGTTTAGAAATTTGGAAATTTCGAATTTTTATATTTAGAGTTTCGGAGATCCAAATTTGCAAGTTTAGGAATTTGGAGATTTCAAATTTCTATGTTTTGATATTTGGATATTTCAAATTTTTATATTTGGGGTTTCAGAGATTCAAATTTTCAAGTTTAGAAATTTGGAAATTTCAAATTTTTATATTTGGTATTTGGAGACTTCAAATTTCTATATTTTGGAATTTGGAGATTTCAAATTTTTGAAATAGGGAATTTGGAGATTTCAAATTTTTATACTTGGTGTTTCAGAGATTCAAATTTGCAAGTTTAGAAATTGGAAGATTTCAAATTTCTACATTTTGGAATTTGGAAGTTTAACATTTTTATATTTGAGAATTTGGGGATTCAAATTTTCAAATTAATGAATTTGGGATTTAAAAAATTTGAAATTCCCAAGTTCAGACATGTGGAGATTCGAAATTTTTATATTTAGAAAATTAGTCTCATATTTTTAAATTTGCAAATTTATAAATTTAGCAATTTCAGATAGATAAATTTATCAATTTTAATTAAAAATTTTAATTAAAAATTCGAAAATGTTAATGTAAAATTTAAATAAAAAATTCTAAAATTTTAATTTAAAATTATTCCACCTACCCCAACTACATTTTAGTTAATTTGTAACCTAAAATATTGTAAAATATGTAATTTCTATTTGTTATCAATAAATTCGATCAATGACTCCATTGGTCATCAAAATGTAACAAAAATATTTGTCAATAATTCTTTCTTTGTCACAAAAAATACTATCCAAAATAATAAATAACACAGAAGCAATTAAATTGCAAAATATATAAAAGCCAGCACTAATTAACATACCACTAAATTAAATGTAATTAACTCCCGGGAGATAGCAAGAAATTAATAGCAGTAATAACAGTGAAAGGCAACAATGCATACAGAACGAGATTCAGTAGTGGAAACATACCCTATTATTAAATCTGACCTTGATTAGATCAACAAAGGTGTTGAACCAGTCAGGATATGGAATAATTTATTCCCATAGCTTTCCTTCAAACAACTGTTTCTTAAAATAATACAAAATTTAATTCTTCTTTGCCCAATAAATGACCATTTCTATTCAAATTTTTGAATCTTTAATTTAATTCACTTAAAACAATAATATTATTGTTAATAATTTTATAAATATCCAATGGAGCTAAATTTGTGAAATTCACATTTTTCAAACTGTATATTATTTATTATATAAATCTAGAATATATTTTATATTCATTTTCATAATATTAAAAAATCATATGTTTATAAAACAAATAGTAAGGAACAAAGTTTTTATACTATAAAATATTTGAATATATTATATAAATATATGAAATAATATATTAACAGAATATACTTAAAACAACAAAATTTTATTATATAAATCACCAATATGTTAAATTCATTTCACCGTATTATAAACTACTCCAAATTGCATAACAAATATAAAATTAATTATATATGCCATATAAAAATTAAATACGTATATTGAAATAACACTGTCAATCAATACATCAGAAATTCGAAAGAAATCGCAGCGAGTCAATTAAAGCCACCGATAAGAAGTCGATTGATAAACGTACATATGAGTTTGCCGGTGATAAAAGAGGCCTTTCAACGTCATCCTCTGTCGGATATTAATATGAAGGATTTGCTGGTTGGAGGGGTATCAGTGTTGCCGGGCGAGGTAAGTGTGTAACGGAAGAAAAAAATCGAATGACTTCGATAAATCGGTAAGAAGCGATGGAAAATGATCTTTCTCCGGATCAGTCTCGTTCTCACCGGTTCAGGGAAGCGAAACGGTTTTCACTCGGAATCCGTCTTGGTGGATCAATAATACCTTTCTTGAAAGCCAGCTATGAGTGGTAAATGGGACGATCTTCCGACCCTTCGAACCACCTACCCCTCGGAGCCACCGAAGCTTTATAATACATCACTGAGCTTACAGTTCGGTGCCCTTTAACACGAAACAGACGTGTTACTAAACGCGGAGAAATCCTTGTTTCTCTGCCGTGGTTGAATGTTCTCAAACACCTTTAAATCGTTCGTTTCAATCGTTTCTGACGCGGTATCCTTGCGATACCAAAACACTGTATACCTCACTGTATGTGTACCCCACTGGAGGGTTAACAATTTATTTGTATACGATATTGGCTGGTATTTTGGGGTAGAGGTGAATGCAGAAAATTTTGGTATGTGAAATTTTGGTTGGTTAGGGTGGTTTCAGGTTGGTTATTAGCATTGTATACGATATTGGGTGATATTTTGGGGTGGAGATGCAGAAAATTTTTGTATTGAAATGTGTACGTGCGGGTGGTTAGGGGTTGGTTAGTTGGGGGGTTGTTAAGTTTCTGGGTTAGAATTTTGGGAATTTGAGATTTGGGGATTTTGGGATTTAGGGACTTGGGAATTTGAAATTGTGGGAAATTGGAAATTTTGGATTTGGGGAACTGACAACTGGATATTGATAGTTTCGGAATTTTGGGGATTAAAAATTTAAGAATTTGGGGAATTTAAAATTTTGGGGCTTGGAAACTTGAAATTGTAGGAAATTGCAAATTTGGGGATTTCGAGAATTGACAATTTGCAATCGATAATTTCGGAATTTAGAGAATTTGAGGAACTAACAATTGGATATTGAAAATTTCGAAATTTAGGGAATTAAAAATTTGAGAATTTGGGGAATTTAAAATTTTGGGGCTTGCAAAGTTGGAATTATAAAAAATTGGAAATCTAGGGATTTAGGGAACTGAAAATTGAAAATTTTGAAATTTGGGGAATTTAAAATTTTGGGGGTTTGGAAAGTTGAAATTAGGGAAAATTGGAAATCTAGGGATTTGGGGAACTGAAAATTGAAAATTTCGGAATTTGGGGAAATAAAAATTTTAGAAACTAGGGAATTGAAAAATTGGAAGTATGAGAATTTAGGAAATTTGAAATTTGAGAATTTGTCGAATTGTGGAACTAGAAATTTAGGGATTGGAAAAATTGTGGAACTAGGAACCTAGAACCTTGTAGAATTAAGGAACTAGAAATTTAGAAATTTGTGGAATTGTGGAACTAGAAATATAGGATTCTGTAAAATTGTGGAATTATAAATTTAGGAATTTGTAAAATTGTGAAACTAGAAATTTAGGAATTTGAAAACGTAGAAAATTGTAAATTTTTGAATTTAAAATATTGAAAACTGAAACCATAGAAATCTAGTTAATTAAAAATTGGAGAGATAGGGAAATTAAAAGTTTGAAAATTTCGTGATAAAAAATTTGCGAACATAACTGAAAATTCAATCATAACTCAAAGAATAAAAACTCCGACAATTTATGGTAAAATTGTATTTGTAAAATTACAAACTGAAATATTCATAAGTTTAAATACCCCAATGATTGAAAAATCTGAAACAGAAAATTCCAAAATTTATGAACGCGTAATTGCAGTAATCTGTTCGAAAATTTCCGAGTCGTTCAAAAACATTCGGCACAGTTGTTCCCTCCCCCCCAAAAAAACGAATATACGAAGCGTTAATTGCATAATAATTCATCCGGTAACGTTCGCACCGTTTTAAGATATTCGGCCGCCCACTGATTTATCGTCAGGAGGTAAAAACCCGCGTTTAATAGCAGCTGAATTTATGAATACTGATCGCGAAATTAAGCGTTGCCCAGCTCGTTTCGCATCAGATATCGCTGTTAAGGAAAATTTAATTAACGCTGGTTCTCGATTGTCTCCATCGAAGTCGCTCAAGATGATACACTCGAAAATTGCAAAACAATAATCGCAAAACGACGGAGAGACAAGTAACGTGACTTGCAACCAAGAGAATTTACAATGAACGTTTAATTACCATTTTCCTGTGATTGGATTGTTTCTCAACTCGTGATTGAATTCATGGATCAAATGTGACTTTGTTGCATACAGAATTATTACTACTGTTACTTACTAGCAATATTACTATTATTTATTATTGTCATATTTTGTTGAATTAAAATGTTCAGTTTGACACATAAGAAAATTGGTAATTCATGACTTGAAATATTCAGAAAATTTTTGATTGCTAAATAGAGAAAAATTCCTAAATTTGATAGTTGGAAAGCGAAATGAAAAAATACCGAGGTAAACTGACTATGCCGCGTCGCAGTACGCGTCAAAGTTTGATGCAGAGTCGGAGGAACAGGAGCTTGTATTTTATTTATCAAATCGCTTCAACAGCGTTCCAGTAGTCTGTTTTGTCTGAACGTTGGTCTAAAAAGGGGGTAAAGCTTCAGCCTGGCCGACAGACAGATAAATATTTACTCGAATTCTGTCTCGACAATCTGACACACAGGGTGTAATAACTGGGAGCGAAAAAAGGTGTCAGACGATTCGATCGGCTCGAAGTGATAGGGTATAAATAATCCAGAGACCGGCGGTGTTCAATCCGCAACTAACCGTGGATCGCGAACGAGTTTCAACCGCGAAGGCAATCGCCGTTAATAATGAAACGCGTGTTTCCCAATGAAATATTTCGACCCCTTCAAGATAACGTGAAACGTGTCCTACTTCTTGTTAGAATAGAATACTTTACAATTTCATGTTCGACCTTGCATACCGTTACTTTTCTATTAAACCACACGCACGTGTTCAGTCGTATATTTGCTAAATATAGCATGTGTGCAATTTTTTTTATATGATATCGATATTTATTTGGAATATTGGTACGTAATTAGGTACACAATTATGCATTGTAATAATACTTATGTGGTACTGATAGGGTATATCATACTGATATGACAGTGATATGATAGTGGTATAGTACTGATAAGATACTGATATGATATTAATATGATATCTATATGATATCGATAATGTATTGATATGTTACTGATATGAAAGTGATGTGATACTGATGTAATATTGATATGATAATTATATGATAGCGATATGATGGTGATATGGTAATGATATGATAGTGATATAATGGTGATATGATACTGACATGCTACTAATAATATACTGATATGTTACTGACATGACACTGATATGACATTTATATGACAGAAATATGATACAGATATGATACTGACAATGATAACGACATTGTACGGACATAACACTGATAATTATATTGACATACTGATATGACAGTGATATGATAGTGATATAATACTGATACTGTCATGCTACTAATATTATACTGATTTGATACTAACATGATACTGATATGATACTGATAATGATACTGATATAATATGATATGATACCAATTTAAAATACTAATATAAAATTACATAACTGTGTTATATATATTATATGTTATCGATATTAATTTATAATCGACATTATACATATATGACTACATATACTCACTATAATGATATATGAATGTAAATAAAATATTTATATAATTATTTGCATCAAATATTAAAATATAACTTGACTTACAAAGTAGGCTAAAACTTGTTAATATACAATTTGAACAGATTTGTTTGTACACCTTCATGTAGCTTCAATTTATTAATTATGTTATGAGGTTGAATATTAGAGACAATTTTTAATTCAAGGACTATTAAGTCGACGGTAAAATTGAAGCAATAGGCGACACCATAAAGTATCCAATAAAGAGACAATGAGCTGGGAAAATATGCAAGATAAGGGAATACAGCACGTGCTTCATAACTTTGCGAACTGTCTGCATGTTCCAGCTGGGGAGAAAGTGGTTCAAAACCACGCGAAATTGCAATTCTTGATACCTAATAGCTTCGTATCGATAAATTTGGAAATATTGTGGTGTAAATTAATCTTTGAGAGCAGATACATAATCAACTTTCAATGGGTTTTCAAATTTTTCTCTGTTAACATTGAAATTTTCAAATTTTTAATTTAATCAACGCGTAGCAAATAAATGCTTGATAAATCAACACGTGGTAAATCAACGCGTGATAAATCAGCGCTTGATAATTTAACGCATGGTAAATCAATGCGTGACAAATCCACGCGTGGTAAATCAACGCTTGGTAACTCTATGCTTGATAACTCAACGCGTGGTAAATCAACGCTTGATAATTCAACGCCTGGTAAATCAACGCGTGACAAATCCACGCGTGGTAAATCAACGCTTGGTAAATCTACGCTTGATAAATCAACGCTTGATAATTTAACGCGTGACAAATCCACGCGTGGTAAATCAACGCTTGGTAAATCTACGCTTGATAACTCAACGCTTGATAATTCAACGCCTGGTAAATCAACGCGTGACAAATCCACGCGTGGTAAATCAACGCTTGGTAAATCTACGCTTGATAACTCAACGCGTGGTAAATTAACGCTTGGTAAATCAACACGTGATAAATCAACGCGTGGTAAATCAACGCTTGGTAAATCAACGCTTGATAACTCAACGCGTAACAAATCCACGCGTGGTAAATCAACGCTTGGTAAATCTACGCTTGATAACTCAACGCGTAGTAAATTAACGCTTGGTAACTCAACACGTGATAAATCAACGCGTGGTACTTCAACGCTTAATAACTCCACGCGTGACAAATCCACGCATGGTAAATAAATGCTTGATAACTCAACGCGTCGTAAATCGACGCGTGGTAAATCAACGCTTGATAAATCAACGCTTGGTAAATCGACACGTGATACCTCAACGCGTGGTAAATTAACGCTTGGTAACTCAACACGTGATAAATCAACGCGTGGTACTTCAACTCATGATAACTCCACGCGTGACAAATCCCCGCATGGTAAATAAATGCTCGATAACTCAACGCGTCGTAAATCGACGCGTGGTAAATCGACACTTGATAAATGAACGCGTGGTACTTTAACGCTTCATAACTTACCGAGTAGTAAACTATCAAGTTTCACAAGATTCTTATAATAACATTTTGTTAAAGTACATTCCTCCAAATCCGTATTGACTTTCAAGATAAAGAATAAATGTACTAATTTATGTTTATTTATTTTTCCACTTCATTTTTAATTTCAAACCAAGTACGTATTACATAGGTTTAGTGTTAAACTCGAGCAAAAAATAAATCTCCGGCGAGACATAAATCGGCTATCAAGTTCCGATAGCAAAACAAACCGCATAATACCTGAGAAACGTTCCTATCAGCCCAACGTCTCGCCATTAACAGTTCCCCATGAACGCGTACAAGCTCAACCATGCTTCCTGCTGCTTCACGGACGCTTGTTCAAGTTTCGTACAGCCCAGTAATGGGAGGCAATATGAGCAAATAGTTAGTTTCCAAGCGAGTTTCGGTCCGAAGCTTTATCACTGGCACGGGCGCAACAGCTTACAATCTGATATTTGGTTACATGTTGACGAAGGATCTCGTGCATACATCACAGTTTCGAACACACCCAGTCTTTTACTTGGACACCCACACGCGAAATCTGGCACCCGCCAACACACGCAAAAATCCTGTTCTGCGGTTTACCCACCATCGACTGTCGCACATTCTGTCATTTCGTCCATCGTTTTCCATCCGTTTTTCCCTTCTTTTTTTTCGACCCCTTTCTCCCATCGCTTTATCAACAGTCACACCATGCTTTCGCACGTTTTGCGTCCTTTGTTTTCGGTAATTGTTATCGATAAAATGGCACGGTGCCGGACCAACTGGGTCGCTTCCAATTGGCCATCGATTTTGCTGCGCGGTTAAAATAATATCGAGATTTTAGATCGGCAATTTTGATGCTCGTTTCAGATTACACATTAATTGGTTGGACGCTTGTTTTGGAAGATACGGAAGAATATTTCTCCTTTATTGCCTTCTTTTTTACTTTGGTACCCTTTATGGATAAGTTCATTTATTCTTCATTTATTTTTAATTCATATTTGTACACAAGTATTTATAAAATTTGTATCGTCTCGAAATTATATTTTTTCTGACCCCATTTTGAAGTTATCGAGACAAGGAATTATAGACAGCTATTTTTGAAGACTTGATCAGTTAAGTCAGTGATCTGTCAATATTTACTATTTTCTGTTTTCCAATCGTCTGAATTTATTTTTCAGTTTCATACAGGTTTTAGTGCAAAATATTTATCCGTCATAGATTCTTGTAAATATTTTTGGGAGGAATATTTATTTTTATCAAACAGTTTAGGTATTTTATTAAATAATATTTTTGGTGGGTACGTAGTGAAAGAGTACAGTTGCATAACGTTGAAATCAATTATTAAATATATTTTATATGACGCAAAGTGTTACATTATTTTTTAATAAACTGGAATAATTGGAAATAAAGATAATTATATGTTATGATAAAGTATCAAAATAAAATAAACCTTTATTTAAACGAAACAGACTAAATAGACTTTTATTTAAATATTCTATATATCTAATTATATGAAATACAAGATTATGGTTTATAATCCTATTAGAAAAGTGAACTAAAAAAAAGAAACATTTATTTTTAAAGACACATTCAATAATTAACACAGATTATTCTCTACCACATCCTTCATTTTTTAATTTCACGCAAATTCCGTCCCCAAACATCAATTTTTCATAGCCTTCCTCATATTTCCGCGACAAAATCCGCGCACTCAATTTAACCAATTTGTATTTAATTCACGAAATCAACATTTAATAAAAAAAAGCTACTAAAATCGATATCAGAAATGACGTTCCATGCAAGTTCTATAAATAAAACAGAATCGGGTACAGGTGTACCGACGATAAAAAAATAACTGACCGAATGAATAAATGAATAGATTATTTTTCCAGATACATCGGAATACGCTTTTATTTCTTCCGAAACGTTAAAGGAATTTAAAAGCTCGTTTCTCGTACCCTCGTAAAAATTCATTCTGGCCCACCGTACGTTATGAGAACACTAGCCTGGTCATTCACACGAGAATTTAATTGTCAGCCATGCGAAACAGAGCGAGATAGACGTTTATCGATTCCACGTCAATGTCTCTTTTCCAGCGACGCCAACCACCGTGATTCGTGTATCAGTTCTTCGTTTCTTTCTCGCGGTTTATACGCTTGCTTTTTTCCCGCTCTTGATGACAGCAAGATATACGACCTTTTCAAAACGTCACCAAGACGTAAACGTTATAACGCTGACAATATTGTCATACGGTATCCGTATCAAATGCTCCGATAAAAACCACCGTAATTGCATTTTTTCCTACGTACGAACATTATGATACGTGTCATCAAGTTTTACATTTTATTCGAAACTCTCTGTCGTGTATTTTCCTCCCTCGATACCGCGTTTTGTCGTAATTGTTGAGCAACCGGTGATATTGTAGGTTATCTAGGGATTTTTATGATTTCCAGTGAAAAATTACGTCCTGTAATTTTTACGATTTTACGGAATAAATTAGATTTTGAAACGGTTATGATTTTACGGGAACCGTTACATCTTGGGATTTTTATTATTTTACGGGAAAAATTACATTTTGAGATTTTTATGATTCTACGCGAAAAATTATACCGTGCAGTCTTTGTGATTCCACGTGGAAAATTAAACGCAAGAATATACAACGTGTGATAATTTAAAATGGGGTAATGCAACACGTGGTAAATGAACGCGTGGTACTTCCATGCGTGGGGATTTAACATGTGGTAGTTTAATACATAATAGTTTAAAGCAAAAAAGTTGAACGCATAGTACTCTAATACGCGGTAACTCAACGCGTGATAAATCAACGCTTGATAATTCAACGCGCCGTAAATCCACGCGTGATTAATTTACGTTAGGTAATTGAACGCCTGGTAAATCAACACGTGGTAGATCAGCGCGTAAAAAATCCACACGTGGTACTCTAACGCTTGATAACTCAGCGAATAGTAAAGTAGCGCGTAATAAATCAACGTTTGATAATTCAACGCGGGGTAATTGAACGCTGGGTAAATGAACGCGTAACAAATCAACGTGTGGTAAACCATCGCGTAAGAAGTCAATGCGTGGTATTCAACGATTGAGAAATCAAGGCTTGATAACTGAACGCTTGATAACTGAACGCTTGATAACTGAACGCTTGATAACTGAACGCTTAATAACTGAACGCTTGATAACTCAACACATTACAAATGCGTGAAATATCCATGAAAAGTGGCAAATTCCTCGCGTAAAAAATTTTTTATCCTTAAATTGTATCTCGTACAAAATAATCCAATGATTGATCAAGTTTTTAGCTCACTTACAAGCACTCTAATCTATCACAGTACCATTCTCCGTGAGATTCGCACTGATTCTACGGCAAATATAATAATTCACTTAAGTACCCCGCTTTCATCCTATGATAACAAAAATGATGTTAGGAATACGTCAACGATAAATCACTGGCGATTCGCGAAGAGCTCTGTACTTGCAAAGGACATTACAATTAATTGCAATATTTTGTTCCGCTGCAAACACTATAAATTTTCGAGTAATTAAATACTGTGCTATTCCGAGTGCCTCTGCCATCATTCATGTCAGATTATTGTAAATATTCCAGTTTTTTAGTATTATATTGTACAGCAAACAAGAGTGAATTTCGCGCATCTTGCATAATGGTGATAACCATGAAAAATCACCACGACAACGGGTTAGCTATACGTTCTCATGTTTTTACAATTTTTGAAGCAATTATATTTTGAATTTTTTTCAAATGACCTTGAATATGAAATAGTCAACTTAGCATACTTTATTTTACCATGTTTATTATATGAATTTTATTGTGGATATATATTGTTTATAAGTTACAACGCACATATTTAATATTCAAGGTCACTCGAGGTCATCAACAAATCATTTGCAGTAATCGAATGTTAACAACGTACTCGTGTCCTTGTACATTAATAAAATCTTTGAAGGAGTTATATTTCACGATATGTTCCAAACTCACTTTTACAACTAGAATTATCTCTAACCTAGACAACCTAGTTTTTCCAACTAAAAGTCACTAGTTGAGTCGCCATAAATTGTACGGCAGCGAATATTTGAACCAAAGACAATCAACTAATGACAATAATCGTTCAATCGGAAGCTGGCAAGAAGATTAAGGGTCCTTTATTCCGGTTGACGAAACGGCAGCAAGCACAGTGTCTTTCATCATGCCAGGCTACATTTATTTTCCATTTTTTTCCCCCAGCGAAATTTCTCCTTTGGCATGGAAGTACGTATTTCTTCTCTGACAAAAAGTAAGCCTCCTACCAGTACCTATCCTCCTTTAACAATCGATATTCCCTCTGCTAGTTCTCTTTCCGGAACTTTACGAGTCTCTTCATGTACTCGAATTTTCCCTCGCTGTCCGTCGCTCGTTATTATCCGAGTGCACGCTGTTACGTATCCAAGAGACCTTTGACCTCGATGGACATAGTCAACTGTCCTACACATTGCGCGTTATGACCTGTGCTCGACGTCCATTTTGAATTAATGCGATTCTTTCACGCTAACATAGCATAATGTTGGTGCTTCGCTCGAACAATTTCACGTGGCTTTAGTATAAACACACTTTATTATGAAACTATTTCAGTTAGTGTGATGAAGTCCTCGACGTTTTGAATTAATTCGATTTTGGGATAGATACTTTATTATGAAACTGTTGGGACATTTAGTATGTGGAACATCTCTCCTGGACGTATTTTCAACTAATACAATTTTTTGACGTTTATGTAATATTTGTGTGCAATTTTGCGTTAACAATTGGTGCCACTATCTGACGTGGTATTAGTATAAATACACTTTACTATGAAACGATTTGAAAATTAAGTATGCAGAGCATGGCCAGTCCTCGACGTCCATTTTGTACTAATACGACTTTTTGATAAATATTATTTTATTATGAAACTGTTAGAGAATTTAGTATGTGAGGATTATTATGAGAGCTGGACGTCCATTTTGGACCAACCTGATTTTTTGACGTTCATACACTATGTACAACGTTATGACAGTACTTGGTAGCTAAATGTCATGTGGTTTCGGTATAAATACGCTTTATTATGAAACTATTTGAAAATTTAGTAGGTGAGGAACATGATGACCAGATCTCGACGTCCATTTTGAATTAATGCGATCTTTTGACGTTTATATAGCGTGTACAATATTGTGTACTTCGTGTCACAATTTGAAGTAGTTTTAGTATAAATTAAAGTAAATGTTCTGAAGACCCTGAACTCAATTTCTGAAAGTTTCGAACCAATTTCCAAATCTAAAAATATCATCTCTAAATCGGAATCTTCCAAAGATCCGAAAATTCTGAAACTGCATCATAAACTTGCAAGATCCACAAAATCCCCAGATTCACAACACCTCAGCAGCATTTTTATCCGCGTAAACACGTTCGCAGCACTCGCAAGATTAAAGCAAGCGGACGAGATACCGTGAAATATTAGCAACAAACATCGAGCACGTCGCCATAAATTCAGCAATTACTTGCAGAATGAAAACGGTTACTCCGAGCGACGAGAAATAAAGAAATATTCAGACGTTTGATATTTCTTTTAGCGCGCAACGACAACTCGCGATGGCACAATGCACTTCTCTTTCTTAATTCATCGTATGCAAGCGTGCATCCGATCGTTTTCAAGCAGATTGCTTCCATTACAAGCTGGGAGGGTATATGCCGCCTATACGATACGGAAGATGGAAAATGCAAGATTATGCGATACCTCTAACATCGTCGCCAGACACCGTCGTTTCCCGTAATATCGAGACGGCTATCGATTACTGAGATCTTACAGGAAACATTTATGCACGTCCAACCACCTAACTAGGTTCACTCACAAAAGGACATGTTAGTGTTTCTTCGCAAATTACACATTTTTTTTCATTTTTAAATGATAGATATAATCACGTAATATGATAAATCAACGCTTGATAACTCAACACGTGATAAATCAACGTGTGGTAAATCAACGCGTGATAATTCAACGCGTGATAAGTCAGCGCGTGGTAAATTAACGCTTGATAATTCAACAAGTGGTAAATCAACGCTTGATAACTCAATGCGTGGCAGATTAACGCTTGATAACTCAACACGTGATAAATCAACGCGTGGTAAATCAACGCGTGATAATTCAACGCGCGGTAAATCAATGTGTGATAATTCAACGCATGATAACTCAGCGCGTGGTAAATTAACGCTTGATAACTCAACAAGTGGTAAATCAACGCTTGATAACTCAACGCGTGGTAGATTAACGCTTGATAACTCAACACGTGATAAATCAATGCGTAGTAAATCAACGCGTGATAATTCAACGCGTGATAACTCAGCGCGTGGTAAATTAACGCTTGATATCTCAACAAATGGTAAATCAACGCTTGATAACTCAACGCGTGGTAGATTAACGCTTGATAACTCAACACGTGATAAATCAGTGCGCGATAATTCAACGCGCGGTAAATCAATGCGTGATAATTCAACGCGTGATATTTCAGCGCGTGGTAAATTAACGCTTCATAACTCAACACGTGGAAAATCAACGCTTGATAACTCAACGCGTGGTAGATTAACGCTTGATAACTCAACACGTGATAAATCAATGCGTGGTAAATCAACGCGTGATAATTCAATGCGTGGTAAATCAGTGCGCGATAATTCAACGCGTTGTAAATCAACGCTTGATAACTCAGCGTGTGGTAAATCAATGCGCGATAAATCAACGCGTGGTAAATCAGCGCTTGATAACTCAACACTTGATAACTCAACGCGTGGCACTTCGACACTTGATAACTTAACACATAGTGAATCAGCGCGTGATAAATCAGCGCGTAATAATACATACGTTTGATAAATGAACTCTTGATAAATAAACGTTTGATAAATGAACGCTTGATAAATGAACACTTGATAAATGAACACTTGATAAATGAACTCCTGATAAATGAACTCCTGATAAATGAACGCTTGATAACTCAGCGCTTGATAAATGAACTCTTGATAAATGAACGCTTGATAACTCAGCGCTTGATAAATGAACACTTGATAAATGAACTCCTGATAAATGAACTCCTGATAAATGAACTCCTGATAAATGAACGCTTGATAATTGAACGTACAGTAAATCAGCGGATAATAAATCGATAAATCTACCCCGTAGGTTAAAGGTTTAAATTAACAACACGCATGTAAACTATAATAAAGTATCCTATTTATTTAAATATCTTAATAATTGCTTCTTCTTGCCTTGATACACGATACGCGTTTGATCGAAATAAAAATTTGAAACGCGAAGCGTGTAAAGTAAATTGGACGCGTCGTCGGCAGAATTTCCAGTGTAAAACAACGTTAATAAGAAAAGTCAGCGCAGGATAGCCGCAGCTCTGGTTCCTGAAGATTTTATCGAAAGTTTCCCGAGGGACAGCACTTGTTACGGAAGTTCCACTCTATCGAGACAAAACAAAAGACTCAAGTTTCCCCTTCATTTCTGGGGAATTGGATCTACACACGCGACCGATGCATATTCGAACTGACTTCGAGAATTGCATTCGACGCGAACTGCAGTCGGATACAGGGAGAGAGAAAAAAAAAGGACACGTCGAATGTGTTACAGTCAGTTTCCTCCATTTACAATTTATACAGGGTTGCTTTCTTTCTATACTTGTATCGGACATACTAAAATGTACACTTCGTTCGTGGAATTTATTCAGAGCGTTGAATAAATGAGTCTCGTATGAAGGGGCTTGAGGGATGAAAATTTAAGGTGCTTTCGAAAATTCTCTTTTTGTAAATATGTGCAATTTGGGGAAATTTTAGGGAAAGTATAAATATGCATACAAATGTGTATATTTGTAGGTAATATAAAATTGTATTGATAGACAGTATCAACGGATTTATAAATATTAACAAATTTCCAAAAGGGTTTCGTTAAAATTTATTTATAAATAAAGAGAATATATTGTTTAATAATATAAGGAAGCATATGTACACCCGATATAAAGAGAAAGTATTTATAAATAATATTAAAATATTTGTACATTAAATTTGTTATATTTTCTTTTTTTAGAGCATGAAATTAATGCCTCAAAAAATGTTTTTCCTATTAATGCGCCAAAAACGATTTTTCCCAAAAAATCTTATAAATTCAATTTCTTAACAAAGTTCAATGACCTCTCTTTTCGTCGGTTTTCTGTCGATTTTAAAAAATCTGTTTTCATCGTTTACAACAAAGAACATAAAAATAGAAAATATTTGTATCGTGAGTTCTGACGAATAATTCGCGCGTTGAAATCGAAATTCTTTTCGAACACGTACGTTTCACGCGTTGAATGGTTAAGGAGATTCCATACGCAACAATGGCCGAACGTGTGCTGGTTTCTGTTGCAAAGCAACGGAAGAATAAAAAAGTAGAATAGTAGAAACCGGGTCAGCGAGTAATTCAAAAAGCTTACTACATCGTCTCGATATGCCATTAGCATTTTGTGTAAGCCATTTACTGCGTGGATCACGAGTCATTCTATAATCGCGTTATCCTTTTGTGGAATGCTATATAAAAATCAAATACACGTATACGTCATTAAATCTCATTAAAAATTTGCGGTAGTAACTTTTGCAATTTTATGAAACATTTGAACCAGTTTAACGTGATTTTACGAGTTGGAGCAGGTAAATGTGCTCGTTAGTTCAATTTAATAACGTGCGTTTCGAAATTAGTGCAGCTACTGAAATGCGAATTGTAATTTTTATGAGATTTGGAAAATTGCAGGTTTTGGTGCGAACAAAATTGTGGAATATTTAAAATTTTTGGTATTTATAGATTTCTGTGTTAGATTCATATGTCCCAAGATTTCTACCTCCCTAATTTTCTTGTTTATATCCCTATTTTTTCCATCTTTCTTACATTTCTATATTTCTACATCTGATGTTCCTACTCTACATCCACCTGTAGCTTACTATACTTCATTTTCTGTACTTCCCATACTCCTAAATCTTCTATAATTCTAAAACACCCGTATCCTCAATTTCCTGTACACTTCACCAAGATTATAAAATTCAAAGCACCCTTAGGTTTGCGGAAGCAGCTCTGCAGTATCATCTAGATCGGTAAAAGAACGATCAATTATAAACTTTCATAAAGCTAATAGCATTAGTTCCTGAATCGAATGAAAGAGAAACCAGCGAATCAACAAGTAAGGTGCTTTTAAAACTACCTCCTCTACAAATGGGACTCCTAACTTTACAGCGAAGTACTTTAAAATATGAGGGAAAACGTTTGTCACTTGAACTCTGGCAACTTTCGGGCTAACTTTACGCGACATTTATAATTAATCTAATTCCTCGAACCTTTGACCATCGCTGAATAAAAAATGTAACGGAAAAATAATTCACCGAATCGTGCTGTAACTCCGAAGAGCAGCGAACAATTATCGGCGCGAAATAAATTGGATCCAAGTTGGCCACCGCGGAGATTCAATTACCCGCAACGAATTTCCCCGGGAATATTCGCGAGTTTCGCAACGCGGGGTAATTAAAAATCCGCAAACCAACGGGGGTTTTCGGGGTTCGCTCGAAAAAGGATTTACGGCCCGTTGAACGATCGCTCGGTGACCCAAAATTAGTGCGTGCGACCGGAAGCAAGGGTAAAGTCGTCCTCTACCCAAAGGCATTCAAGGGGTCGATAATGCACGGCCTTCGGTGGAGCAGCCATGTGACGCCGGCAATGTGAAAAGGAAAAGCCGGTGAGCGCATAAAACTTGCAGACACTCCTGTCTCCAGGAGTGTCAAGGGTCGCTGACTCCCGGTTCTTTATGCCTACCTTTAAAGAAACCTAACTTTACGTTCGTCGAGGTCAAATTTATCATTTTTCCATTCTATGATTCTTCGATGTTTATCAATAGCTACATTTAGCAACCATTTTGTATTAAGGACATTAATGATAGGGTGCACTTATGTCACAATTTTCAGTAGATTCTAAGGAAGAAATTGATGTATCACACGTGCCATTTTGCGATACTTTTATGTCATGAAATTACGTCAGTCTCTTAACAGTACAATTTAACAATTCATATATACATTACGCTTCGATGTCTACCATCAGCTACATTTGGCAACCATTTTGTATTAAGGACTTTAATGATAGGGTGCACCCATATCACTATTTTCAGTGGACTCTAAGGAAGAAATTGATGTATCACAAGTGTCATTTTGCGATACTTTTATGTCATGAAATTACGTCAGTCTCTTAACAGTACAATTTAACAATTCATATATACATTACGCTTCGATGTCTACCATCAGCTACATTTGGCAACCATTTTGTATTGAGGACTTTAATGATAGGGTGCACCTATGTCACTATTTTCAGTAGACTCTAAGGAAGAAATTGATGTATCACAAGTGGTATTTTGCAATACTTTTATGTCATGAAATTACGTTAGACTCTTAACAGTACAACTTAATAATTCATCAAAAATCGTTGCACTTCGATGTTTATCATTAGCTACATTTGGCAACCATTTTGTATTAAGGACTTTAATGATAGGGTGCACCTATGCCATTATTTTCCTTGAACCTTAAGCAAGAAATTGATGTATCACAAGTGGTATTTTGCGATACTTTTATGTCATGAAATTACGTCAGAATCTTAACAGTACAACTTAACAATTCATAAAACATCATTACGCTTCGATGTCTACCATCAGCTACATTCGTCAACCATTTTGTACCAAGACCATTAACGATAGGGTGCACCTAAACCACTATTTTCCCTAGACTCTAACCAACAAACCAACGTATCGCAAGTGTCATTTAGCGGTACTTTTCTGTCATGAAACGATGTCAGACCGTTAACTCAATATTCAGCAGCCCGAAGTTAGCCTCCAGGTAGCAGTTCTACGCTCGTCAACTTTTGAGCCTCGCAGAAACCACTGTGGGGTCGTAGCTGGCAATCAAAGTGTTAATTAGCCCCGATGGTACAAATTGTCTTCAATCAGCATCAAACTGAATGTCGGTTACGTTGACGACGACATCTTCGTTCGTCTCAGACTTGAAGTCGACCAACCGTGGCTGCTGGTGTTTCCGCTTCGCGGTGTTCACGGTACATGACCGAATCGATCCGCGCCGACGAGCCGAGCCTAGCTTTCTTTCAAGGGAACTAGAAAGAACGACCGTCTGGAAGTCACCGACCCTTGATGCTCCTTCGGGACTTTTGGACTATTGGGTCGTTTGGAATTCTGGCGGCATTATTGAATTCTTGGGAATTTTCGGGATTTTGCATGTTTCAGATTCTTGTGACATTCGGGACTTTTGGGACATTTGGAGCTCTTGAGATTACTTTGGTTTTTGAAATTTTTTAGATATTTGGGGCTTTTGACACACTTGGGACTTTTGGGACGTTTGGGGCACTAGAAACATTTGGGACATTTGGGACATTTGGAGCTTTTGAGACTATTAAGGTATTTGGAACACTTGGAACATTTGAGACATTTGAGACACTTAAGACTTTTTGGACATTTGTGTCACATGGAACATTTGGGACATTTGGAGCTTTTGAGACTACTGAGCTATTTGGAATCTTTAGGACAACTTGAGACATTTGACATTCGAGACAAACTTGAGGCACTTGGAACACTTGCGACATTCGGGACATTTGGGACATTTGAGACATTTATAACTTTTGGTACTTTTAGGACTATTCAAATATTTGGGATATCTTGTCCACAAATTAAAAAAATTCCAAAGTTGTTAAATACTTTGATGCAATAAACAATGAATCAACCAATTTACAGCTCGGTACTCTACATCGCCGAATATTCAGTTCTCAATACTTAATTTCGCTGATGCATGGTACAAAGCAGATAATGACGAAACACATTAATAAGCCAGGTTTCATTGACGTCAAGCTTTCGGGCTACACATGCATTTTTATAATTACTCCATTAAATCCTGGGCCGATTACGCATTTTGGAATTCTTTAAGCTTGCAATAACGGATTTTGCAATTAATTAAAAGCGTTCGAATGTTCGTACAGATCTTTATACAGCTAAATTCATACATTTTTAAATTCCTGTGCTCCTTCATCACTATGTCTCTGGATCACTATATCTTTAGATTCCTGTGTTCTTAGATTACTATATGTTCAGATTATCATCCCCAAATCACATCCCCGAATTTCTACGTCCCTAGAATACTATGTGTCCAGATCACCATGCTTAGATCACTACATGCCCAGATTCCTATGTTCCTAGATTACTACATGTTTAGATCACTATGTGACCAAATCTGTAGATGCCCAAATTTCTTCTATGTCCTTATATCTCTATATTCCTGCATCCTTAGATGTCTACATCCACAAATACATATCCCCATATCCTTAGATTCCTCTATCTACAGAGTCCCAGATTTCCACACACGTTTCCACATCCCCAAATC
This sequence comes from Megachile willughbiella, assembly GCA_945859595.2. Lineage (NCBI taxonomy): Eukaryota > Metazoa > Arthropoda > Insecta > Hymenoptera > Megachilidae > Megachile > Megachile willughbiella. The sequence goes on along the minus strand of OX243805.1, from coordinate 7,527,315 downwards.
CTAATACACCAAAGTCATGAATATTTATGAATCTCTCTAGTCTATCATATTACAGAGAAATAACAAAAATTGACGATCAATATCACAATTACACTCAGTTCCACTCTCCTCGTTAATTTCGTAGCTCTTTCGCCATCTATCCCATCGGATCATGGTGACCGATTGAATCCCACAATGCACCCTGCAGCGGGGAACAAGAATCCTTTCATCCTTGGAAAAAGGATAGCCTCGATGGGGAAACCCAGAGGACAGATTTTTCATTTGTTACGCCAGCTTCCAATGGATGGAAATAAATTCTCCGGATCAAAGCAGCCATCCTACTTGTCATGGAGAACATACCGATGTCAACCCGCGAGTTGTCGCGTGAATAGGCTGACGCGTTTACAAGCGCCACGGCTCGAATTGGTCAGAATAGAAAAATGGACGTCTCGCGCGTATTTTCGGAACAATTGGCTCTCGCGGTCACGCGCACCGATTAGGCGAAAAACAATGACAGTCGGCAAACGTCTCTCGAGCGAGCGAGATAGCGCGAATCGCGTTCAGCAGTTGTTATTGTCATTATTATTCTTATGCGCCTGTATGTAACGGAAGTGTTCACGGTGGATAGAGCTTCTTTTACTTTGGGTCACGCGCCAACTCGTGGATTGACATCCGTACGTAAATTATTACGTCTAAATTGAAAATTCGCGCGTACCAAAAATACGAGAAAAATTTACAATATTTGAACTGCGAGTGCGTCACGAGTGCGTCATAGCTCACGCGCCAACTCGTGGGACATCCGTACGTAAATTATTACGCCTAAATTGAAAATTCGCGCGTACCAAAAATACGAGAAAAATTTACAATATTTGAACTGCGAGTGCGTCACGAGTGCGTCATAGCTCACGCGCCAAGTCGTGGGACATCCGCACGTAAATTATTACGCCTAAATTGAAAATTCACGCGTACCATAAATACGAGAAAAATTTACAATATTTGAACCGCGAGTGCGTCACGAGTGCGTCACGAGTGTGTCTCGAGTGCGTCACGATTGTGTCACGAGTGCGTTATTAGTGCGTTACGGGTGTGTCTCGAGTGCGTCACGATTGTGTCACGAGTGCGTTATTAGTGCGTCACGAGTGTGTCTCGAGTGCGTCATCATTGTGTCACGAGTGCGTTATTAGTGCGTCACGGGTGTGTTTCGAGTGCGTCACGATTGTGTCACGAGTGCCTCACGATCGTGTCACGAGTGCGTCACTATTGTGCCACGAGTGCGTCATTAATGCGTCACGATTGTGTCACGAGTGCGTCATTAGTGCGTCACGAGTGTGTTTCGAATGCGTCACGATTGTGTCAGGAGTGCGTCATTAGTGCGTCACGATTGTGTCACGAGTGCGTCACGTGTGTGTCAGAAGTGTGTCATGAGTGCGTCACGAGTGCGTCATAACTCACGCGCGAACTCCAACTGCGGATGTAAGAGCAAAGGAGGGAGTTTGGCAACGAGACCAGATACGTCTTTCCCTGTTTCTGCGTTCGTTCCAAACAGCATCGTTCACGTTCGATTAAAGCGCAGCGAAATAACGAACAGGCGAAGCGTTTCACGGTATTTCTTGGTTACGGAACACCGCAAAACTATCCGACGAAAATTTTCCATCCTGGCTGATTTATCATGTAAATGCTCCCGGTACTCTACTTTCGCGAATAAGACGTTTCTGGTAAATTAAATTCCCCGGCTGTAAATAACGGCCATTCGAAACGCAGCTATGCTATCTCTGTAAATATCGCTGATTATTCCTGCTCTTTGCTTCCTTGAATTAAAGAAGGAACAGAATGGTGTTTATCTGTGCACCGTCGTTTACGCAATCGTCTTTATTTGCGATCTTACATTGTACCTTGGGGCGTAGGATTATAATCTGATACTTTTGTTAAATATCTAGGTCTCTGTTTGTGTATCGTTGCAAGTAGCTGCTGGAATATTTGTGATATATTGCATTTTCGAGTATGTTTGATTTTATGAAGGGGGAGATCAGAAATTAATACTATTTTAGGTTCAGAATTATGGAAGAGTGGAATTTGGGGATCTAGGAATTTGGAGGAGGAATTTGAAACTTTAGAAATTTGGGAATTTGGGATTAATAAGGATTTGGAAATTTAGGAATGGTAGAATTTGAGAATTTGAGGATTTCAAAATTATGGAATGTAAAAATTCAAAAATTTGCAAACTGGCAAGCGTTTTGAAAATTAAGAAATTCGGGGACATAGAATATAAAAATTCAAAAACCTGTAAATTTTCAGACTTGAACCCCGAATCTTCCACAAATCGCAGCTAAATTCCCAAATATAGAAAAACAGAAATTCAGATATTAAAATATTAATACAAATCTCAAATATCAGTGGAGTACATCGACCACCTAAATTTAATCCAGCTATTAATACCAGTAAAACGAATCGCCATTTTCTTTTCACACGTGAACAAAAGGGTCCTGAAATAGCGTCATATTGATTTCTTCATTAACACAAAATGGAGTTGCACAGAAACGTTCACCTCTCAATTTTTCGTATTCGCTCTTTTGAAGAACGATCCAGTGTCGTTGCACGGTTAACACGATTCATCATTCCTTTCAAACAACGTCATTTCGTCGACCTCGAATATCCTACTTCTCTGTTGTGAATAATCCCTGTCTCCAGTGGCTGCCAGAAATGTGGTTGCAATTTATTCCCACACGTCACGGGAAACTAGGCTGAAGAAATCAGCGGGAAATGAATTTTCCTGGTGTTAAAGTGGAAAGAACACCTGACTATGTGACGGCGTCATCGATCATAAAAACCGAGTTTGGGAAATGCTGATGTCAATCGAGGAAGATGAAACGTTCGTTGCTTGCATGCAATTTCATTTATTGCCTCATAAATACGTCTCCTGAAAACTGTTCGTGCTCGAAAATACTCAAAACGTCTACTTTTATCCTCATGTTTCATTTTGTATCTTCATGTTTCTAAATGGTTTCTGGATGAGAAGGGAACAGTTACGGAGGGTGGTCGACCATTTTTTCTTCTACCGTTCCTCTTAACTGCAGCTAACGATCTTTCCAGTCCCATTTAGAATTAATCTTTAATTAAATAGCTCCAAGTTTCAGCAAGCTTCTTTACCTTACTCGAGATGAAGGTAACTTTACCAATGGAACTAAATGATTGATTTTAATTAAAGATTTGAATGTTTACGAAATGTCTACATTGTACGAATGCATATCAAGATTATGTCGATATTAAAAAAATTTGTAAACAATACGAAGGTGCATAATAAAGGAAATGTATTGAATGACAGAGACTAAGTGAAAGCAGTCGTAAAATACAGTCTGTAGGAACGATCGAAACGTGAGGTGATTTTTCAAGAAGGCGTGCATGCTGCCGAAGATGCCAACTCATGCCGGAGTGCATCATTTTTCCGACAGGAAGTTTCTTTCAAGCAGTTCCTCGGACTTTACGACGAGCCATCATTAGATTCACGTTTCCACAACGTGCCGGCCACTGTCGGCAAGGAGATGGGTTGGGGCTTTGATCTGTTGGGAACTTATGGTTATCCGATAAGCGGCACGAGGTGAAGTATAAACCTAGGTGAAGAGGGTTCTCGGTCTTTGCATCACGCTCGATCGCTTCTCTTCAAGGATGAGAGACTCTTTTGTCCTCGAGCATTTGCCAGATCGAACGAAATTTACGGACGAAATTGTGCCCGTGTGTATCGTAAACATCGGTTGCTATCATCTTCACGGAAGTGAAATTTCGTTTCCAAATTTTTGCGTTCCTTCAATTAATAAGATTCGTTTGAACAATTGTACGAAACTAGTTACACGATTTGTAGTACTAAACTAGAACTTGTACTACTTGATAAATTAGAATATGGTTGATAATTATTAGTTATAGAATATACAGTATGTAGAAATAAACTAATACTAATTTTCAGTTTAATCATCACACTGCAAATGACAGAATTTGTAAATGATCAGTTGTAGCATTCAAATTACGCGCCACGATGTCACGTGACTGATGGCCGACTCGAGAATAATCTCAAGCTCTCCTAATAACCCATTAATTTCAACATTCAGAGACATCTAATAACTGTTTTCAAGTACTGTAAATTTTCATTGGACCTTTCTGTTACTTTACACAAATTTATATTAAGAACTTATCGTTAAATACTTTGAATTACGTAAATGAAAGTTCGACTACTGATCTCTCATGAGACTAAATATGCAAAAGTTATCTTGCTTTTTGAATATAGGAAATAGGAATAGTAGATTTAATGTAGTAAATATTTTCTAGATAAATTGCAATTTTTTTCGTGTCAATAAACTGTAATTAAGTGAAATATGTTATAAATTCTAAAATTATATGTCATGTGTGTATATTACTGCAAATATGTGTTAATTATGAATTATTATTGTTCATATATTTTATACTTTAACTGCGTTATATTGATTTAGTACACACACAATCATAGCCATTTGGCAAAATAAAAATTAGCAAGGTAAACGACCGTTACCAAAGACTGACGAAAGAATTAGGGCAAATGATTGAATTTGTGTTGGTTCCATTTTCAATGCTCGTTTATTATTATACGCTGGCAGGGAAAAAAGAGAAAAGGGGTGAGTAACGGCGAAGTCGTGGAAAGAATATATTTACACGTGGTGCCATTAAAAATATATTCAAATGCTGTACAGGTTCTGTTTCTTGTGTTTTGGCCGGACGCAAGGTAAAGATTTTATTCTTTCCACGATGTTTTAAATCTCGAAGGATTTGTTGCGGGAAAACGAGGCGGTAAATTGATACTGGCACTTGTGTTACTATTACACTTTTTATATTTTCACATTGCAAAATCATAAATTTATAAATTCTTTCTTAAACTTTATACTTGTGGAAGTTTTTCATTTCTTGCATTTCTTAGTTCTTACAGTTTTAAATACTCAAATTATTTTTGAATTCTTTATTACCTAAAAATTTAATAAATAAAAAACAACTAGTATACTGTAATTTGATTTACAACTCTAATAATTCGGTATATTTAAATTTCATGAAGTTTAAATTACTATAATGTAGTAATATTCTCGAATTTTTAATGGTAATCTAGTAATAATATTTTCTAGTTTTTAATAATAATTTAATATTAATATTTTCCAATAATTTAATCATAATATCTTTTAATTTCTAACACTAGTAACATTCTGAAATTTTCGAACTTCTAATAATAATTTTGATAATATTTTCAAATTTCCCGCATTGTTGTTGCACAAAGAGTGGGTCAGAGTGGCTCGTGAAAAAATCCAATCTCGTTGAGCCCCGTGGGCTTCAACGGTGGCGAAATAAAGGAAGAAAGCAAATATATGGATCTCCTTCGGTGGAAGGTCTGTTCTTGAACGGTACTTTGCGGTACGTCGCTCCTTACCCTGGATTGTCTTGTTTTCGTGTGTGTTTACGAACGATATCATTGCTCTTTCGACAACAACCCTACGATGGTCGGATCTGATTCCTCAATTCCGAAAGGAAGTCGACCGTTTTTCCTGGACCTTCCCACCGATCCTTGGGATCTCTTTCAGCTGTCAACTTCCGTTAAGAAAATCTGTGCCACCGTTAATGCAAATTCACTTGTCCGATGATTTTTCTCGGAACAAAAGGCTTTTAAAAATCTCGTAGATGTTGGCATTGCTGTCGGAGATGAGGATTCCTCCTCGGAGATATGTCGAACCGAGTAGTAAGAGAAAATGGGTGCATCAGACTTTTCTGCTTTTTATTTTTCGTTGCTGGATTTTTCTTCGAATGTCCAACATTCTTTCGTTTATTTTTGTTTCGTAGTGTAAACACTTACTATTATGAAGATTTATATTGACATTGATACGATTTACACATATGTCATATTCATATGTGCACTTATATGAATATTGACAAGAATGATTATGTGAACATTCATATGAATCTTATGTTTATATCAATATTTACGTAAATATTCATATCGTATTTATACAAATATTTGTATGAACATTGATATGAGTATTTACACATATGTCATATTCGTATGGACACTTATGTGAATTTCATGGTGACAAGAATAATTATGTGAACATTCACATGAATCTTATGTTTATATCAATATTTTATGTAAATATTTATATAGTATTTGTACAAATATTTGTGCGAACATTGATATGAGTATTTACACATATGTCATATTCGTATGGACACTTATGTGAATTTCATAGTGACAAGAATAATTATGTGAACATTCATATGAATCTTATGTTTGTATCAAAATTTTACATAAATATTCGTATGAACACTCATATGAGTATTTACACATATGTCATTTTCATATGAACATTTACATGAATCTCATATGATCATATGACCTCATATGATCTTATACATGAAAATTCACATAAATATTCATATGATTGTCTGTATGAATGCTGTATTTATGTCCCTCACATTTACATAAATATTTATATGAATATTACATGAATCTCACATGTATATCAACGTTCATATGTATAAATCATTATATCAATCTCATATGAGTATTAATATTCATATGAATGTCATTTTATATGAACATTTAATTGCATAACATTTTTATACCACTATTACACGAGAAAAATAAATAATGTGTTTAATTTTCAATAAATTTTAATTTCATCTACTATAAAACTTTCATGAAAAAGTTATGTTACAAACTTCAACCTTAATCGATATTTAATTACACGTGCACATTGCAAGCTATTGATGTGTCACATAAGTTCATTTTTAATCATAAAACTTTGTTTACATGCAAAATAAACTAAAAATATTTTTTATATAAAATGTAATCACCCATATTTTATTCTTTGAAGTTGATTACATTTTACTGCAGTCAAATTTTCAAGTCAAAATAAAAATAAATTGTATACATAATATTTTCACTGTTAAAGAAGTAGTTTACTGCAATTTTTTAAAGTGAGAATAAAAATAAATTGTATACGTATTTTTTAAAGAAGTTGTCTATATTTTACTGCAAATTTTAAAGTGAAAGTAAAAATAACTAGAATATACATAATATTCTAATTCCAAGAAAATATAAAGTTGTTTATATTTGACTACAATCAAAAAATAAAACTAACTAGTAAACGTAAAATTTTCATTCCAAGAAAATATAAAGAAGTTGTTTATATTTCACAGCAATCAAATTTTCAAGTGAAAATAAAAATAACTTACGCAATAGAATTCGATGAAACTGAACGAGTTTTATTTACCCAGCAGTCGCGAACGACAACGAAGCACTGAACTGGAAGACTGTCAACACAAGGATCGAAGAAGACGGAGGAATAAATCTACGAGTCGTTGAAAGTTTCTCCTTTCGACTATTTAATAAACACCATTTGTTCCTTCGATACTTTCGTGTTTACCTCCGTGCTACATCGCCGTACACCTGGCATCTCTTTTGTAGCCAATCAAAACAGACCGTGAATCCCTTAACGAACAATCTTCTTCTTTTTCGTTCGCGGAGTTTGAATTTATCGATGACCCAGGATCAAAGGTCTTCAAGGTATTCGTTGCATCTCGACGATGCGATGGTAAAACAGAATGCTTGATGAGGGTTCGTTAAGATCTGAATAAAGAAACAGGAAAGTGTCTATAAATAGACTTTTCTATTACTTGTTCTTCGTTGTTCATGGCATTCAATTATTTTTCCAATTAAGGCGAGGTTCGATAGTCGTTCGGGGATGATTGTGTGCGTTGGGATAATTTTTAAGGGTAGATTAATTTTATATAATTTGTTTGGGAATTTGGGGATTTTGGGGATTTAGAAGGTTTGGAGTTGGAGGAATTTGAGAATTTTTTTATGCGAGACTTGGGGATTTTAGGGATTTGGAGATTTGGGGATTTTGGAATTAGGGAATTTTTTAGTGAGAGAATTGGGGACTTTAGGAACTTGGAAATTTGGGGATTTTGGAATGCGACAATTTGGGGATTTGGGAATTTTTTAATGTGAGATTTGGGGATTTTAGGAATTTGGGAATTTGGGGATTTTGGAATGTGACAATTTGGGATTTGGGAATTTTTTACTATGAGATTTAGGGATTTTAGGAATTTGGGGATTTGGGGATTTTTGAATTAGGGAATTTTTTAGTGAGAGAATTGGGGACTTTAGGAACTTGGAAATTTGGGGATTTTGGAATGCGACAATTTGGGGATTTGGGAATTTTTTAATGTGAGATTTGGGGATTTTAGGAATTTGGGAATTTGGGGATTTTGGAATGTGACAATTTGGGATTTGGGAATTTTTTACTATGAGATTTAGGGATTTTAGGAATTTGGGGATTTGGAAATTTTGGAATGTGACAATTTTGGGATTTGGGAATTTTTTAATGTGAGATTTGGGGATTTTAGGAATTTAGGAATTTGGGGATTTTGGAATGTGACAATTTTGGGATTTGGGAATTTTTTAATGTGAGATTTGGGGACTTTAGGAATTTGGGGATTTGGAAATTTTGAAATGTGAGCATTTGGGGATTTGGGAATTTTTTAATGTGAGATTTGGGGACTAGGAATTTGGGGATTTGGAAATTTTGAAGTGTAAGAATTTGGGGGTTTGGGAATTTTTTAATGTGAGATTTGGGGACTTTAGGAATTTGGGGATTTGGGAATTTTTAAATGTAAGAACTGGGGATTTTAGGAATTGGGGGATTTGGAAATTTTGGAATGTGAGAATTTGGAAATTTGGAAATTTTGTTAAGTGAGAATTTGGGGATTTGGGAATTTTCGAATGTGAGAATTAGTAACTTTAGGAATATGGGGATTTTGTAACTTTTAAATGTGAGAATTGGGGATTTGGAAAATTTGGAATGTGAGAATTGGAGATTTGGGAATTTTTGAATATGAGAATTTGAGAACTCAGGAATTTGGGGCTTTGGAAATTTTTTAATGTGAAAATTTGTGGATTTTGGAATGCACTCGCAATGGAATTTAGAGATCTTCAAATTTGTAAATTTGTAAATTTGAAAACAGAAATTTAGAAGTTCACAAATGTAAATATAGAAATTTAGAAACTTAGAAATTCACAAATGTGAAAATAGAAATTTAGAAATAAAAAAATTCACAAATATGAAAATAGAAATTCAAAAATTGGAAAAGTTAAGAATATGTTCTAAAAATGATCGAATCACGTTATCTACGTGTAGATTAATATACAACTTGTCGGTCCATTATCCACAAGAGCCATAACTAAATATCATTATAACAAGCTACTATTTCATTTAATCGTAAATTACCACACCTATCACACTGATCCATAATTGACCCTTTATCTACCCATTAGCAACAATTAATAGTTCTGTCAATAGTTCATTATCTACTAATTCTATTACTAATCATTACTAACATCCGACATGTATATCCACATCACACCATAACAGACCATCAAATCACTAGCTACCCTCACCAGTTTCCAAACAAGTACAAAAACGTGGCAAGAGTTGTTACAACCCTATACCGAACGAAAACAGCCCTAACATCGTGGACATCAGGATATTCAGTTTCGAAATCAAGCGGCGTTTTCTCTTGCCAAAACCTTCACGGCGAATCGATAGTCCAGTAGGTCACGTCAGCATGGAAAACTGTGCCAAAGCCTTTTCTTTTTTCTGTCCGGCTTGTATCTTTGTCAGTATGTCTCCCTGACCACCCTTCTCCTCTCTTTGTCTCCTCCCTTTTCTCTTTCATTCTCTGTGCACGCCGTTTATCGTGTCTTTTCACCTTGTTGTTCTTCTTTCCTTTGTTTCGATTCTCCCTATCCTTGCTGATGAAATTCGCGTTTCGCTCGTTATTGATATTTGGGGATCGATGGGGTGAACGATCCATCAAGGTGATTTGGATGAAAGTAGCTAATAGGATGATTCATTGAAGGTGTTATGCTGATTCAGTTCAGTTTTGTGTTAGGTTTGGGTTGCGTTGGGAGTTTGGGAAATTTTAGAAATTGGGGACTCGAGGTCGAGGATTTGGAGATTTGAGGATTTGGGGATTTGAAGGTTTGAGGATTTGAAGATTTGGGAATTTGAAGGTTTGAGGATTTGAGAATTTGGGGATTTGGAGATTTGGAGGTTTGAGGAGTTGAGGATTTGGGGATTTGAAGGTTTGAGGATTTGAGGATTAAAAAGTTAGAGGATTTGAAGATTTGGAGATTTGGAGACTTGGAGGTTTGAGGAGTTGAGGATTTGGGGATTTGAAGGTTTGAGGATTTGAAGGTCAGAGGATTTGAAGATTTGGGAATTTGAAGGTTTGTGGATTTGGAGATTTGAAGGTTTGAGGATTTGAGAATTTGGGGAATTGGGGATTTCAAGGCTTGAGGAGTTGAGGATTTGGGGATTTGAAGGTTTGAGGATTTGGGGATTTGAAGGTTTGAGGATTTGAGGATTAGAAGGTTAGAGGATTTGAAGGTTTGTGGATTTGGAGATTTAAAGGTTTGCACATTTGGAGATTTGAAGATTTGAGAATTTGGGGATTTCAAGGTTTGAGGATTTGAAAATTTGGGGATTTGGGGATTTCAAGGCTTGAGGATTTGAAGGTCAGAGGATTTGAAGATTTGAAGATTTTAAGGTTTGTGGATTTGGAGATTTGAGGGTTGAGGATTTGGAGATTTAAAGGTTTGAGAAGTTGAGGATTTGGGGATTTGAAGGTTTGAGGATTTGAAGATTTGGAGATTTGGAGGTTTGAGGAGTTGAGGATTTGGGGATTTGAAGGTTTGAGGATTTGAAGGTCAGAGGATTTGAAGGTCAGAGGATTTGAAGATTTGGGAACTTGAAGGTTTGTGGATTTGGAGATTTAAAGGTTTGCACATTTGGAGATTTGAAGATTTCAGAATTTTGGGATTTCAAGGTTTGAGGATTTGAGAATTTGGGAATTTGGGGATTTTAAGGCTTAAGGATTTGAAGGTCAGAGGATTTGAAGATTTGGAGATTTGAAGGTATGTGGATTTGGAGATTTTAGGGTTTGAGGATTTGAAGATTTGAAGGTTTGACGATTTGTGGATTTCAGGATTTTAAAGTTTGAGGATTTGAAGGTTTGAGCACCTGAATGTTTGAGCATCTCAAAGTTTGAGCATCTGAAGGCTTGAGCATCTGAAGGTTTGAGCATCTGAAGATTAGAGCATTTGACAATTTGAAGGTTTGAGCATGTGAAGATTAGAGCATTTGACAATTTGAAGGTTTGAGCATCTGAAGGCTTGAGCATCTGAAGGCTTGAGCATCTGAAGGTTTGAGCATCTGAAGGTTAGAGCATTTGACAATTTGAAGGTTTGAGCATCTGAAGATTAAAGCATTTGACAATTTGAAGGTTTGAGGATTTTAAGGTTTGAGCATCTGAAGGTTTCAGCATCTGAAGGCTTGAGCATCTGAAGGTTTGAGCATCTGAAGATTACAGCATTTGACAATTTGAAGGTTTGAGCATCTGAAGGTTTAAGCATTTGAAGGTTTGTACATCTAAAGGTTTGTGCATCTGAAGATTTGAGCATCTGAAGGTTTGAGGATTTGACAATTAGTTTGAGGTAACCTGGGAATGTGGACATTTAGGAACTTAGAAAAGGTATTAATATCTTGGCTAGGTTTATGAAAAGTTTATGTACTTTTCAAGATTTGGGGATGCAGAGAATTGGAGATTTAGAGAACCTTTGGAATATTGGATATTTAAGGACTTCATAATAAAAGACTAAAAACCTAACAGTGAAACTTGAGGATTGTAAGAATTTAAAGATTCAAGAATTGAACAGACTGGTGTATAATAAGAAAATTGAAAAGTTCGAATGTAGCCAATCTGTGAAACTGTAATTTGGAAGAATTATACCATACATTCCACTTATTTTGATATAATCCCTTGTACCAGTCGGGACACCATTCACCTTCTCCATCTCTCTTCGTCTATCGCGGACTATGTTTCGCGTTTATTTCCTCCAACCGTGTCTCCCCTCTTTTTTCCTCTTTTCTGTTTGACTGTGAGGTCCCTTCCACGGCGTTGCTCGAGGCTTGGGCATTGTTTCGTGCTATCCGCGTATTCCACGTCCCCTGGCTAGGCGAAACAAAGAGCCAACAATGGGCCCGGACGAGATCTCAACCGTATCTTCTTCTGTGTTACAGTTTTTTCCTCGCTTTTCTCCTTCCTTTTTCTTCCCTTTTTTCCCCCTCCTTTTGATCCCACGACTGGCCAAGGTGGAACGTTCTGACGGGATTTTAGGGAGGGGGAGAAAGTCGATGCACTCTGAGGACAGCCAGAGAGGGCTGGTCTCCACGAGATGGATCGAAACGAGCGTGTTTACATGGATTCAACGAGCTCCTGAAGAATCGGAGATTTGTATCGGGTATATTCTCCCTGTCGAGATACGAAAATTCACGTATCTCGGGCTTTGGCTAGCGTGATACGGAAGTAACTAGGTACATTGATGTTATGGTTATATCGCTGTGTATCAAATAACGGGGTTTGGATGGATAGTCTGACACGATTTGATGACATAAAAGTGCTGCCAAATTGCACTCATGATAGATCAATTTCAAGCTTAAAGTACGGGGAAAATGACCGTATATGTGCGCCCGTCAGTGCTCTTAATACAAAATAGCTGACCATTGGATGTAATGAATTTGAACGTTGAACCAAGGGCTATAGCATGTGTGCATTGTGACATGAACGGTCTGGGACAATTTCATGACATAAAAGTATTGTCAAATTTTACTTATGATACATCAAATTAAAGCTTAAAGTATGAAGAAATTAACCACGTATGAGCACCCTTCGTTAATGTTCTAATTACAAAATGGCTGACTGTCAAATGGAGCAAATAATGAATGAAAGAGTAGGGACTATTAGTTATTATGCATTGTGACGTAATCAGAGACAATTTCATGACATAAAAGTATTACCAAATTGTACTTATGATACATCAAATTAAAGCTTAAAGTATGAGAAAAATGACCATGTATGTGCACCCTTCGTTAATGTTCTAAATACAAAATGGCTGACCGTCGAATGTTACCAATAATGAGTGTTAAAGCAGAGACTGTTATTATGCATTGTGATGTAAACAATCAGAGACAAATTCATGACATAAAAGTATTACCAAATTGTACTTATAATACATCATTTTCAAGCTTAAAGTATGAGGAAATTAACCATGTATGAGCACCCTTCGTCAATTCTCTTAATACAAAATGGTTGATGGTCAAATGGAGCAAATAATGAATATTACAGTAGAGACTATTAGTTATTATGCATTGTGACCTAAACAATCAGAGACAAATTCATGACATAAAAGTATTACCAAATTGTACTTGTAATACATCATTTTCAAGCTTAAAGTATGAGGAAATTAACCATGTATGAGCACCCTTCGTCCATTCTCTTAATACAAAATGGTTGATGGTCAAATGGAGCAAATAATGAATATTACAGTAGAGACTATTAGTTATTATGCATTGTGACGTAAACAATCAGAAACAAATTCATGACATAAAAGTATTACCAAATTGTACTTATAATACATCATTTTCAAGCTTAAAGTATGAGGAAAAGAACTGTGTATGAGCACCCTTCGTCACATCTTTTAATACAAAATGGTTGATGATCAAATGCAGTATATGATAGAGAGGGAAGAAATGGTTTATAATACACTGTGTTGTGACATGCATTCTGATGCAGTTTCATGACATAAAAGTATTAGAAAGTGGCACTTATGATACACCAAATTAAAGCTTAAAGTCTAATAAAAATGACCATATAAGTGCCCCATTGATCTTAGTAACAGGGTTGATAGCAAATTATATCAACTGATTGCTTTGTAAGGACCTTAAAAATTGAGTCCAATTCATGTCATCACAATTTAATAACAAAAGTATTACAAAATTACACTATGTATATCAAACTAAAGCTTGAATAAAAATGACTATATAAATACAATAAATGATTGCATGAAAAAGCTGAAGAATTGACAATCCACCGAAGCTTATAACAGAAATCGTGAAGTATGACAAAATATTCTGAAAACTCTCGGGAATACACTGTCTGATATACGACAATTTTCCACAACGAGTCTAATGCGACGGTGCTCAAATTACGAATAAATATTCAGGATTCCCGTGATAGAACGGAAAGTACGAATTCGATTTCCCGGCCGGGCGAACACGAGTCACATTCCCGAAAATTTCTGAAGGGGAAACGTGCTTTATATAAGTATGGTCTCTCGCTAAATTCCGATGCTAGAAACGTTGGCAACGAACGTTGAAGAGGAGAATGATTCGACCGTGTCCAATGACACGGAAGACGCAATGACGTGAGATATATTGGTTCCACGGAACTTGGAATTACTAGACGATGTAAGAAAATGAAATAACTTCAATTTCCGTTAGCTCGTCTTCTGTTGCGTTCTGCAGATCACAATAGTCTCTGGACGATGTAAGAGAATGAAACATCAATTTCCGTTGAACTTCTTTTCAGCTATGTGCCGTTTTATAGCTGACTATGATTTTTCAATTCCTCCAGATTAAGGTTTCCTTTACTTCATTTTATAGTAGTAATGGTTTCGATGTGTGAGAAATTAAATAACTGTATCGATAATTTAAATCAACAGAAATCTAGGACATTAACATTACGACAAATGTTACAAAAAAAAATTGAAATGTATAAAAGTGCATAGATAAATTATTTAATAATGTTTAATTGTAAATATTCTGCAGGAACAAAATTTTAAAATGACTCAAAACGGAGTTCAAAATGTTTTCATCTTTAATAATTTTTAATCGTATCACTGCAATATGTTCAACCGTTTTTTAATTAACCATCAAGAATAACAGCAGACAATAAAAATGATCGAATCAGTATCCAACTAGCTGTTTTCTGCAGTGAGATTCGTGAAACCGTGACAAGGGAAAGATTTCTGTTTGCACAGAAGAACTGCGGGTCACAAAGAGCTCTCAGATGTAATTTTTAAAAGTAATTTCTCAAGGGAGTCATGGAGGCTCGAGTTGAATTCTACAAGCTTGTATCACGAATGTCGTTTTCGTCGGAGAAATTACATCCTATCAATTCAATAATGTTTTCGTATCGAATTCTCTTCGAGCTTTTATTGCAATTTCACAGCGGAAATACAAATACATATTTTATAAATACAAATTTTATGTATGGAAATAGTCAATTAACGAAAATTACAATTTAATGCGTGAAAGTGCAAGTTATGAAAGTTTAGTGTATAGGTAATTAACATGTGTGCATTTAATGAACAGGGAATTTACGCGTGAGGATTAAACGTGTAGGGATTTAAGTAGGAGTTTGACGCGCAGGAATTTAACGAGAGAGAATTCTACGCACAGAAATGTAACGCGTTAGAATTTAACGCGCAGAGATCTAACACATAGGAATTTAACGCGTAGGTATTTAACGCGTAAGAATTCAACGCATAGAAATACGAAGTGTAAGAATTTAACGCGTGGAAATCAAACGCATCAAAATCTAACGCATGAGAATTTAACGCGTAGAGATTGAACCCATAGGAATTTAACGCGTAGGAATTTAACGCGTAAGTATTTAACGCGTAGGAATTCAACGCATAGAAATACGATGCGTAAAAATTTAACGCGTGGAAATCAAACGCATCAAAATTTAACGCGTGAGAATTTAACGCGTGCAGATTGAACCCATAGGAATTTAACGCGTAGGAATTTAACGTGTAGGTATTTAACGCGTAGAAATTCAACGCATGGAAATACGACGCGTAAAAATTTAACGCGTGGAAATCAAACGCATCAAAATCTAACGCGTGAAAATTTAACGCGTGCAGATTGAACCCATAGGAATTTAACGCGTAAGTATTTAACGCGTAGGAATTCAACGCACAGAAATACGACGCGTAAAAATCTAACGCGTAGAAATGTAACGCGTGGAAATCAAACGCATCAAAATCTAACGCGTGGATATTGAACCCATAGGAATTTAACGCATAGGTATTTAACGCGTAGGAATTCAACGGACAGAAATACAACGCGTAAAGATTTAACGCGTGGAAATCAAACGCATAAAAATCTAACATATGAGAATTTAACGCGTAGAGATCTATCACATAGGAATTTAACGCACAGGAATTTATCGCAAGAACAGTTTCGTCTACCCTAATCTAAATGAACATTTTCTTGTTTAATCAACTTAGAAATCAATTAGAATTCCAGTGTCGCGATACAAAGTTCGAAAACAGTATTGTAGCTGGTTGGCATTATAAAAACGAACACATCGTGAAATTCACGAGTGAGCCAACACGAAGCACACCTGCTTCTTCAAACAAGAACTACATCATATAAATTGCTGGAAAACACATGTTGTACCTTGAATGGAGCAGCTCTTGGTTGGAAGTAATGCACTCTGGGAATTTGCCTGCCTGAACAGTGTGTTTGGTATTCTTTTGATACTTCTTCAACTCACATTTGCTTTATGTGTTTGAGGTAAGAACGTTACACCTGGCGCACAACGTCAAACTCTGTACGCGTATGGAATTTTTATCAGAATTTATGGCAATTGTTGATTATAAACTTGCGCAATTCGAGAATGATGTATCGTGCGCGGTTTTCGGGCTGTTTGTAGTCGAGGTGGATGAAGGGTGTATAAAATTTTCATTTCGATATTGACTTTTTATTGGGATGGTTATGTAAATTCATACTTCTATAGGAATTGGATGAAAATAGGAGTTAGTAAATTATAGTTTTCAGGTCTTTAAGTTTATAATCGTGGGTTGACATCTATACGTACATATTACACATACGAGCGTATGTGATGCTACACAATATGTTATATACAATACTACATATATTTTAAAATACAGCTTAAGAATCTAATATAATTCTCCACTCTAACATTCTAACGAAAATAACAAACAATTAAAATATAAATTTCAATTAATCGAAAAGCACTACAGTTAATACACGTCCATTATACAAGTACGAGAAACGGCAGGGAATTAAAAGTTCCTTGCACCGAATTTCGCACGGTTGCCTGAAAATTCGCGGAGGCATATCGCGACGTCGAGAAAAAAAAGAAGATGCGGCTGCAACGAACGAGTTAGGGAAAAAAGACGGGCCAGCAAACGAGCCGAAAAAAAAGCATCGCGTCGAGGTCTAATTAACAAATGTACAAAAAACCTTGTCAAGTCGGACGAAAGCGTTCGTCCTCCATCCACGTCCCCGTTCGCTGTTATCGCAACAATCCAGATTTCGTGATTCCCTTCCACCTCTCGGCATCCGAAACTATCCCCGGTCGTGCTCCGAAAGAAAACGGGACAAAGATGGAGGTTTAGCGAGAGGGATAAAAAAAAAAGAGACGAGGAGAATGGCCGTGGAAAAATGTCGTGACTGGTGAAGTATCGTGGATTTTCCTCGGCAGATCTCGTGGCCGTGGTAACGGGGTCGCGAACGAGAACGGAAGTCGACAAGGAAAATTGATTCGATCTGGCGCAATGACGCGGGAGAAACTGCGAACTGAAATGGACGAGCAAGCACCCTCCGTATCCCCACGATATTCCACTATTTGCTAGATACTTTTCGGATATCTCTTTGAGGGTATCGGAGAGAATTTTAGCGGGAATTCGAGGATCTGGGAATTTGGCGGTCTTTGTAGTGGGGATCTAGGATTTGTGGATCTGGAAATTTGGGATTTTGGGATTTTGAAATTTAGGGAATTTTTGAATCTGGAGATTTGGTAATTTAGGGAATTTAGGGATTTGGAGATTTGGTAATTTAGGAAATTTAGGGAATTATGGGATTTGGAAATTTGGAAAATTTAGGGAATTTTGGGATTTGGAGATTTGGTAATTTAGGGAATTTTGGGATTTGGAAATTTGGAGAATTTAGGGAATTTTGGAATTTGGAGATTTGGAAATTTAGGGAATTTAGGGATTTGGAGATTTGGAGATTTGGAAATTTGGTAATTTGGTAATTTGGTAATTTGGTAATTTAAGAAATTTAGGGAATTATGGGATTTGGAAATTTGGAGAATTTAGGGAATTTTGGAATTTGGAGATTTGGAAATTTGGTAATTTAGGAATTTAGGGATTTGGAGATTTGGAAATTTGGTAATTTGGTAATTTGGTAATTTGGTAATTTAGGAAATTTAGGTAATTATGGGATTTGGAAATTTGGAGAATTTAGGGCATTTTGGGATTTGGAGATTTGGTAATTTAGGGAATTTTGGGATTTGGAGATTTGGAAATTTTGTAATTTAGGGAATTTTGGGATTTGGAGATTTGGAAATTTGGTAATTTAGGGAATTTTGGGATTTGGAGATTTGGTAATTTAGGGAATTTTGTATTTGGAAATTTGGCAATCTAGGGAATTTGGAAATTTTTACATTTGGGGAATTCAGAGAATTTAGGGGATTTTATAGAATTGGAAATTGGGCAATTTAGGGAATTTAACGAATTTAGGAATATTGAGAATATGGGGTTTGAGAATTCGGGGATTTGAAAATTTGGGGAATTAAGAATTTTGGGTTTGAGAATTTGGGGATTTGAAAATTTGGGGAATTAAGAATTTGAGATTTCAAAATTTGGGGTTTGAGAATTTGGAGGCTTGAAAAATTGGGGAATTAAAAATTTGAGGTTTGAAAATTTGGGGAATTAAGAATTTGGGGCTGGAGAATTTGATGTTAGAGAATTTGGAGATTTGAAAATTTGGGGTTTGAGAATTTGCAAAAGTTAAGAATTTAGTCATTTGAAAATTTGAAGGTTTGGGAATTTGAGAGCTTAAAAATTTATAGGTTCTAGAATTTGATAATTTCGAAATTTTGGAATTTCAGAATTTTTAGAAAGTAACAAATCTTGAAATTTCGAAAGTTCCAAGATTCCAAACTTCCATGGACTCAAATTCTCAAAATTCCAAAATTCTAAAATCTCAGAATCCTTAAATTCCAAAATCTCAAAATTCACTTTCAAATTTAAAAGTTGAAAAATTTCCAGGAAATAGAAAAGTAATTACGATTGAGCACCAAAATACCCAAAATTTGGAAATTACCTTCTTACATAACATGGAGTTGTTCCATCATTTCGTATCGTTACACATTATAAATCACTGTAGCTAAAAACTTAATACCTGCTCGACATCGATAAAATCTCTAATTCTCATTTTGCCAGGGTCATTTAATTCTATATCTCGGCCCAGATCTCAAAGCGATTTATTTCGAGCAAAGCCAACTCCAAAAGAGCGTTTGATCCTTTTTGTTAAACTGTGTTACACTCGTGCTCTTTCGCGAAAAATTACCCTATATTTTTTACATCGGTCATCCCCGAACGAAAACGGAGAATCTCGGCCACCAAAATAACGAGAACATCAAAGGAGGAAAAGTTGATTCACGATATAGCTACTTTCATTCTCGAGACCTTCTTGATATTCGCAAATTGTTCTCAACTTTAAAGACACGAACTTTCTCTAACGAAGAATTATTAACGATGACGTTGTTACTCCGTGAAGATACGATAAGATCTTGGGAAAATGGAGATAACGAGTGCACTTCGTTCTGTTGGGAAACTCAGTGGCGAATTTCATACATTCTTCGCGAAAGTGGATAAGTTAGCCTACTAGTCTTGTGCGCTTGGGATTTTAGTCCAAATACTGATCCCAGATTTATAATTTGCTGTAAAAATTCTGGTATGCAAGTTCAAGGTCGTATTTCAATTAAAATTCAAGGTTCGAACATGGGATTCAAATTTAGGATTCAACGACAGGATTTAAATTGAAGGTTCGAAGGCAGGATTCAAACTCAGGATCTAAATTCATGATTCAAATTTAAATTCAAGGATCGAATGCAGGATTCAAACTCAGGATCTAAATTCATGATTCAAATTTAAATTCAAGGTTCGAAGGCAGGATTCAAATTTAGGATTCAAAGGCAGGGTTTAAATTCAAGGTTCGAAGGCAGGATTCAAATTTAGTATTCAAATTCTGGATTCAAGGTTTGGAATTAAATTCAAGGTTCAAAGACATGATTCGAACTCAGGATTTAAATTCCAGCTTCAAATTCAAAGTAAAATTCAATATTCAAAGTCAGGATTCAAATTCAAGACACAAATTCAGCATTCAAATTGAAGATCCAGGTTCAAGATCCAAATTCAGCATTCAAATTCAAATTAAAATTCAATATTCATAGTCAGGATTCAAATTCAAGACACAAATTCAGCATTCAAATTGAAGATCCAGGTTCAAGATCCAAATTCAATATTCAAATTCAAATTAAAATTTAATATTCAGAGTCAGGATTCAAATTCAAGCCACAAATTCAGCATTCAAATTGAAGATCCAGGTTCAAGATCCAAATTCAACATTCAAATTCAAATTAAAATTCAATATTCATAGTCAGGATTCAAATTCAAGACACAAATTCAGCATTCAAATTGAAGATCCAGGTTCAAGATCCAAATTCAATATTCAAATTCAAATTAAAATTTAATATTCATAGTCAGGATTCAAATTCAAGACACAAATTCAGCATTCAAATTGAAGATCCAGGTTCAAGATCCAAATTCAATATTCAAATTCAAATTCAAATTCAATATTCATAGTCAGGATTCAAATTCAAGACACAAATTCAGCATTCAAATTGAAGATCCAGGTTCAAGATCCAAATTCAACATTCAAATTCAAATTAAAATTCAATATTCATAGTCAGGATTCAAATTCAAGACACAAATTCAGCATTCAAATTGAAGATCCAGGTTCAAGATCCAAATTCAACATTCAAATTCAAATTAAAATTCAATATTCATAGTCAGGATTCAAATTCAAGACACAAATTCAGCATTCAAATTGAAGATCCAGGTTCAAGATCCAAATTCAACATTCAAATTCGAATTAAAATTCAATATTCAGAGTCAGGATTCAAATTCAAGACACAAATTCAGCATTCAAATTGAAGATCCAGGTTCAAGATCCAAATTCAACATTCAAATTCAAATTCAAAGTTGAAGGTCCTGAGTTGATGACAATTATTATGATTTTCCAAGTCCTCTTTCTTACATTCATATAACATAACTTCAAATGTCAGATACGTTCACATCATCAATTTGTATCAATCTTCTTATACAATGCAAGCTGATCATCATTTTGTATACGATCACTTGTACCTTGTACCTGAACAGGTGTTTATACGTCTTCAACATCAAACTATAATTTCTAAATTTATATATCAGAAATTTTATAATTCATGAATTTATAATATCATGCAAATGATATTTTATAACATCTCTTTCATGTCCACAACCTAAGATTAGACAGATCTATATTGACCCACCGGTAAATTACCCGTAAGGGTTCTAATCCTCGCTAATGAAAAAACTGCTAAGGTAAAGAATTAATGAATGCCATAAATGATCCAGAATTGAATTAAAATCAGCGTTAATCCGTTGATTTACGCGATTAGCCGGTTGTAGGTGAAAAACGATGTTCCAGGAACCAAGCGAAAGTTGCGAAATCCCCGGGATCGAATATTCATCCAAATGAACGTAACCGCTTTCAGGCACTTTCCATAATTGTCGCCGGTGGATCCTTGTTCCCGGTGGATGCGGCTCGAGAACTTTAATCCGCACTATTACAGTTCTTTATCGGCTAAACCAGTCAGCTTCTGTTTGCAGGATTCACGACACTGTAACTATTCTACGACTTCGCGAAAAACATTCGGGAAAATACCCAGGTTTTTTGCCGCGAATCGTTCGTGAATCTAGGACGACCCCGGATAAATCTTGACCCTCGGCCGCTGGGAAAATGTAGGAACCTTAAACCTGATTCATACTGTGAATTTGCTGTTCGAGAATATCGAGATCATTCGAAATATTAATACAGTTACAATATGGAAAATTAGAAATTGGTTTATTTCTTGAGTAAGTTTGAGATACCTAACCTAAATTATCTACCTATCATATTATAAAATACATTCGGAAATTTGGAGTTGTGCTAACTTGCATATGTGGACATTTGAAAATTTGGAGTCGTGCTAACTTCGATATGTGGACATTTGGAAATTTGGAGTCGTGCTAACTTGCATATGTGGACATTTGAAAATTTGGAGTCGTGCTAACTTGCATATGTGGACATTTGGAAATTTGGAGCTGTGCTAACTTGCATATGTGGACATTTGGAAATTTGGAGCTGTGCTAACTTGCATATGTGGACATTTGAAAATTTGGAGTCGTGCTAACTTGGATATGTGTACATTTGGGAATTTGGAGTGGTACCTAACTTGGATATGTGGACATTTGAAAATTTGGAGTTGTTCTAACTTGGATACGTGGACATTTGATAATTTGGAGCTGTGCTAACTTGGATATGTGGACATTTGCAAATAAATTGTGTTGAGATAGGTTTGCAAATAAATGGGTTACTTCTGCGGTGCATATATTAAAAATTTATACATACAACTCAGGACTCTATATGTGAAAGTTACACACACAATGAAATTCGATATTATTTCAGTCATCTTTTATTTAAATGTCTCTGGTCTAGTCATACAGACTCTTGAATTTCTGTGGATTCTAATAATTGACATTATCAATCTTCTACTTACTATGTCACTCTACACTTACTATGTCTCTAAAACATCATGACGTCTCACACTTAAAATCAGCGTTAAAGCTTCAAATATCCTATCCGAATGAAAATTGGTTAAAAAAGATGAAGTTAAACCCAGCACACTAGGAAGTCTCTCCCTGGCAGAATTACATTATGAAGGGGAATAATGAGAAAAGTTTTCTGCGAATATTTACCGTTATCGTTCGCGAAGGCGCTCAGTTACGGAGGTCGTAACAATTTTCCACACACGCGAAGGTGGATACACGCACGGCTCGTTTTAACCAGCAACGGATAAATAAAATACGTCTTTTTAAAATGGAAGCAGCACAAAGGGGCGGGGGAAAAGCATCGACGTCGAATGTGGTTTTAAGCCGAGCCGAGTGGTGCCTTTAGCTGAGTTATCGCTTGTAGAAAACGTTTTCGATTCTTTATACCGCCATGCCGGTGGAACTCGCAAAAGGATTCGAAATATATTTGCCGGGGAACTTTACCAACGGTAAACATTATCGTTTTCTCGCACTTTGTGCCGAGGATCACATGTTGCGAGAGCTTCGTCGGTAATGGCCGAGCGAAATTTTAGCCGCCATTTTGGTCCGCGATGTTGCGAAACGGTTTGAGGGACTTACGGAGATATAGAAACTTAGTGTGCTTAGAAATTTTGGGATTTGGAGAATTTAGGGAATTTTAGGGATTTGGTAGTTTGGCAATTTAGGGAATTTTGAAATTTGTATGTTTGGGGTATTCGGAGAATTTGGAGAATTTAGGGAATTTTAGGGATTTGGTAGTTTGGGAATTTAGGGAATTTTGAAATTTGTATGTTTGGGGAATTCGGAGAATTTGGAGAATTTAGGGAATTTTGGGGATTTGGTAGTTTGGGAATTTAGGGAATTTTGAAATTTGTATGTTTGGGGAATTCGAAGAATTTGGAGAATTTAGGGAATTTTAGGGATTTGGTAGTTTGGGAATTTAGGGAATTTTGAAATTTGTATGTTTGGGGTATTCGGAGAATTTGGAGAATTTAGGGAATTTTAGGGATTTGGTAGTTTGGGAATTTGGAAATTTGTATATTTGGGGAATTTAGAGAATTTTAGGGATTTGGAAATTTGGCAATTTAGGGAATTTAGCGACTTTAGGAATATTGAAAATTTGGGGTTTGAAAATTTGGGGATTTGAGAATTTGGGGAAATAACAATTTGGGTATTTGGAAATTTTGGGAATTAAGAATTTGGGGAATTAAGAATTTGGGAAATTAAGAATTTGGGGTTTGAGAATTTGGGGATTTGAGAATTTGGGGGTTTGAGAATTTGGGGAATTAAGAATTTGGGTATTTGAAAACTTGGGGAATTAAGAATTTGGGGTTTGAGAATTTGGGGAATTGAGAATTTGGGGATTTGAGAATTTGGGGTTTGAGAATTTGGGGAATTACGAATTTGGGGTTTGAGAATTTGGGGTTTGAGAATTTGGGGAATTACGAATTTGGGGTTTGAGAATTTGGAGATTTGAGAATTTGGGGAATTAAGAATTTGGGGTTTGAGAATTTGGGGAATTGAGAATTCGGATATTTGAAGATTTAAGGAATTGAGAATTTGGGGGTTTGAGAATTTGGGGAATCAAGAACCTGGGGTTTAAGAATTTCGGGATTTGAGAATTTGGAGAATTGAGAATTTGGGTATTTGAAAATTTGGGGACTAGAGAATTCGAGGATTTGGAAATTTGAAGGTTAGGGAATTTGAGATCTTAAGAATTTGTAGGTTCTAAATTTGATAATTTCGAAATTTCAGAATTTTGAGAAAGTAACAAATCTTGAAATTTTGAAAGTCCCAAGATTCCAAAGTTCCATGGACTCAAATTCTCAAAATTTGAAAATTCTAAAATCTCAAAATCCTTAAATTCCACAATCTGAATGTCCCAAAATCCCAAAATCCCAAAATTCACATTTCCAAATTTAAAAATTGGAAAATTTTTATTTGAGAAGTTTTAGAAATTTTGTAATGAGTATACCTATAATGATTTATATAAAAGTATTACCAAATACTCCAACACTTATAAACAAATAACTGGCTCCGGACATAGTAGCAAAGCATTTTGGAGTATACCTATGACGATTTAGATAAACTACCAAATACTCCAATTTGAAGCTATCAGAACTGCAAGGTCAGTATCTCGAACGGTCATCAAACATCGATCATCAGAGCCAACCTCATAAATAAACATAGCTATCTCGCTGCCATAAATTAATCGTGCTAATTTTTCCATCACGATCCATTTCGCAGCATCTGGCACTCTGTCGGCGGATAAAGAAAGAGCGTTCAAGTTGGGGCATTAACGTCAGTAGCAGTCGAGGGCAATCCGTTTGCATTTCGTATGGGTGTCGCTGGTTCGAGATCGGTGTCCTTCGGTAAAAAGGTAGGAAAAAAAAAGGGCAGCAAAGGCGTGGTGGAAACAGCAAAGGATAAGGCGAATCCGGTCGTCGCGAAGTCGGAAAATCGATTCTGCCAGGCTGGTTGGTCGTTTCGCGTCTCTTGGCGACTGTTTCAGAGCCACCGGTGAAATATGGCATTAACGTTCTGCTCCATCGAGAATCACGTTCCCCTCCGTTTCTCTTTGTTTTTTCCCCTACCAGTCGTGTCTGTTCAGCCTCGAAAAGAGATCGATTTTCCCGCGTGTAACCGTTGTAACTCGCGACCAGTGTGCCCGACATCTCGCCCGTTATTGGCCAAAAGAAACAGCGCAACAACGGGCAAAGCCGACGGATATCAACCGGAGAGTTGCTCGATGGAGCCACAGCTACGGCTATCTCCTGATATTGTGGCTTTTCGGTCCGTTTGTCGGCCGTGTTATCGAACCGGAACCCCGAAGAATGTTGCCAACGGAATGTGACAACTTCTCGGCGGTGATTGGCTACTGCTTCCACAACGACCCTTTCGTCTTTATTTCGTTCGGGTGAGATCGCTACGAGAATGACACTGCACGGCTGCGCTGTCTTACGGAATCTGTGCTAGTTTTTATTGCAGCGTGGTGGAAAGAGCAATGGGGGATTTTGAAATGGCGATGTTTGGGATGCTGCAGTTTTTGGAGCTTGGGTGGATGTTGCGGAGATTGGATGAATATTTTCGGATGGACGCTGCTATTTGGGATGATATTTTGGAGACTTTGGGACGTTTTCTGGAATTTTGGGGCGTTGGACTTTCGGGAATTTGGAATTTTGGGTTGGTGGAGTTTTGGCACTTTGAAATTTTGAAGATTTTGGGAATTTGAGAATTTGGGGTTTTGAGACCTTAGGTCTTTGGGTCTTTGGGAATTTGGAATTTTTGGTGTGTGGATCGTTAGATTTTTGGGACTTTGAAATTTTGAGGATTTTGTATCTTGGGAATTGGAGAATTTGGGGTATTAGAATTTTGGGATTTTGAGGCAGGTCTTTGGGTGTTTGGATCGTTAGATTCTTGGGACTTTGAAATTTTGAGGATTTTGTATCTTGGGAATTTGTCAATTTGGGGTATTAGAAGTTTGGGACTTCAAAATTTTGATAAGTTCAGGTCCTGTAAAATTGGTAATTTAGAGCATTGGAAGTTTGGGACTTTGAAATTTTAAGGTCAGATCTTGGGAATTTGAGAATTTGGGGCAATAGAATTTTGGGACTTTGAACCTTAGTGTTGTAGTTTTTTTAAACTTTGAATATTCGGGTGATTGATACGTTGAGACCTTGGAATTTTGAGAATTCTAGATTTTGGGAATATGAGAATTTGGGACTTTGGATTTGTTATTTTGGAGTTTTTGAACTCTAAAATTTTGCAACATTTAGAAATTATCTTATTCAATTTTGGGACTTTATAACTTTGCAATTTTGGGACTACCTTAAAATTGTCCTGTTTGTAATTTTGAGATTTTAAGATATAAATTGGTTAATTAATCAATTTTTTACTGTAAGTGTAATTATCACTGATAAAGAAAATATCTATGTATGTTACATGAAACACTCTATATCCCCAATTAAAATTATTAAAATATATCATGTTTAAATAAATACCATAATCAATAACCCAAAGTACAAAGTTAACTAAGAAAGTATTACAAAATACAATAATTTGTTACAATTTGTACCAAAATAATTTAGTTACTCTTATAACAATATCAATAGTAATTCTCGCTAAAATTTTACAACTTCTGCAATTTTATCAAAAAGTAGTAATTCTATCGATATTAAACACGTTCCTTATAAAATTAAAGTCGAAGGCTCTTTAAGAGATGTATTAAACAGAGTGTTAACGATACGTGTAGTAAACGTGTACACAATGATTTCGAATATTATATTATCACCAGGACGTAGGTTCTAACTTCCAAGAGGGCTTCTACGCGTTAAACTTGATGACAAGCTATTATTATCTTGATAATTTTAGATATTGATTAGCGCGGAGGATCAATAACCATTATGATGCGGTGCTTGATGGTCGTTGACAGTGAGTCATGAGGGATTTACGGCACGATATAAACTACAGAACTTTCGTGCTTCTCACAGGAAAAAGAGGGTTGAAGCTTGTGGTTAGATTGTAATCTTATCCCATAAACGGTACTTTATCACCTGCTCCCTATTATCTCTCCTAACTCTTTC
Organism: Megachile willughbiella; assembly: GCA_945859595.2. Taxonomy (NCBI): domain Eukaryota; kingdom Metazoa; phylum Arthropoda; class Insecta; order Hymenoptera; family Megachilidae; genus Megachile; species Megachile willughbiella. The sequence goes on along the minus strand of OX243805.1, from coordinate 7,500,135 downwards.
GAATCGGATACAAAATACTCTTCATGGTTTTTCTCTTTAACATTTTCCTTGATATCCAAAACTCCTTGACATTATTCAAGAATTATATATTTAAGAATTGTCCACATAATTCACGAATTATCTAACAATTATCCACATTATTTAGTAATTATTCATATTATTCAAGAGTTGTCCATAATTACTTATCATACACAATAGACATAATCCAAGAATCATCTTCACCGATCAAAAACAGTTCACATAGTGCAATAATCATTTACGTCCTTGGAACATCAACAACATTACTTAAGAATCCTCCACATCATTCAAGAATGATCAAAAAACATTCTGATCCTTCAAAAATTATTTTATGCACCAGTAAAACCCACCTCATCTTATGTAACAAGAAGTAATACATTATCTTAGCTCAAACATTCTGATTGATCAAAGGTAGTTCACATCGTTGGATCACTTAAGAATTCTCCAGATTAACAAGAATCCTCCACATAACTTAAGAATCTTCCACATGACTTAAGAACTCACCACATTTAAGAATGATAGTAACCCTGATGATCCAAAAGTCACATATAACAGTAGAGTTCATCTCACGTACCAAAAGATGTATAATGCACTATCTAAGCTCAGACATCCTGATTGATCAAAGATAGTTCACATCGTCCAATAATCCACATCGTTGGATCACTTAAGAATTCTCCAGATTAACAAGAATCCTCCACATAACTTAACAATCCTCCACATCACTTAAGAATTCACCACATTTAAGAATGATCATAACCCTGATGATCCAAAAGTCACATATAACAGTAGAGTTCATCTCACGTACCAAAAAATGTATAATACACTATCTAAGCTCAGACATCCTGATTGATCAAAGGTAGTTCACATCGTCCAATAATCCACATCGTTGGATCATCACTTAAGAATTCTCCAAATTATCAAGAATCCTCCACATCACTTAAGAATTCACCACATTTAAGAATGATTATAACCTTGATGATCCAAAAGTCACATAACAGGAGAGTTCATCTCACGTACCAAAAAATCTCTTATTCGAAACATTTCCCACACTGAAGCCAAAGATACACCTCGGCAACAGAATGCCAAAGAAAATCAATTAGCAGAAGTTGCCGTTAGGTGGATTTAATTAAAATCCAAGTTTAGCAGATGCAAGTTCGCCACGTGTTACGCAAGTCGTAACTGTACACAGTTTCTTCTTTGTTGAGCGTTCTAAGGTTAGCAAGGATGCGACCAAGTACCTAATCAAGAAACCATGGTCCTCGAGTGTGCGGCACGTTTCTGAATACCATAACCGGTAGTCTGGAAATTTTGCCGAGAACACCGAGGCACTCCGCATCGGTCCGATTCCCGTTTCATTCGAAAACTTGAAACAGTCATGGCTGAAGATAGTTAAACACAGGGCTATATTGCCGCTGCTAAGTGTACTGGCGAGGATAGTAAACGGGCCGAGGTTCGTGCGCGGAGATGCATGTTTGCGAAATCCGACCAAGTCGCCGACAACAGATGGCAGAACTTGGTGAATACGCCAGATGGTCGCTAAGTTCTGTGATAAAAATTCCGGAGTTTCCTTATCGGATACTTAGAGATGGCCTCCGGCTTTCGGATTTTCCGTTCGCGCGATAAGAAAGTCATTTCGGGACACGTGCGAAATTATGCAACTTTTTCAGTTTTAGATTAGACGGCGTTTGGGTGGACAGATTTGGGGATCTGGGAAATTAGGGACTTTGGGGTTTGGGGATGTGGAGATTCGGGGATCTGGGAAGTTGGTGACTAAGAGGTTTGGAGATGTGAAGATTTGGGGATATGGGAAATTGGTGAGTTTGGGATTTGCTGATGTGAAGTTTTGGGGACCTGGGTAATTGGTGACTTAGGGTTTGGGGAGATGAAAATTTGGGGACTTTGAAAATTGGAGACTTGGAGGTTTGGGGTTTCAGAAATTGGTGACTTAGAGATTTGGGGATGTGAAGATTTGAGGACCTGAGAAATTGGTGATTTAGGAGTTTGGGGAGATGAAAATTTGGGGACTTTGAAGATTGGAGAATTGGAGGTTTGGGAGTTTCAGAAATTGGTGACTTAGAGATTTGGAGATGTGAAGATATGGGGATCTGGGAAATTGCTGACTTAAAGATTTGGGGATGTGAAGATTTGAGGATCTGGAAATTGGTGACTTAGAGATTTGGGGATTTGGGAAATTGGTGACGTGGAGATTTGGAGGTATGAAAATTGGGGATTTGGGAAATTGGTAATTTTGGGATTTGGGGATATGAAAATTCGGAACTTGAGGATTTGAAGGTATAGGGATTTGAGATCTGAGAATTTGGGACTTTACAGATGTCGGTGACTTTATCGTTGAGGCTTTGGGGACTTGAAAGTATTGAAATTTGAGGAGTTGGGGTATAGGGATTTAAAAATATATAAAGCTGACTTTCGAATTTGGGGACTTCGGAATTTAGGAATTTAGAAGTTTAGTAATTCAGAAATTTGGGAACTTGAAAATCTAGTAATTTAGAAATTTGGGAACTTGAAAAGTTAGTAATTCAGAAATTTGAGAACTTGAAAATCTAGTAATTCAGAAATTTGAAAATTTTGAAATTTAGAAATATGAGTGTACAAACCTGAAAATCTGAAGAATTGACAATTTGAAAATTGAAAATTGTAAATTGTTAAATTTAGAAAAATATTAATTTTGAAATTTAGTACATAAAAATGAAAGTAATATCAATACTTGAAATCTACTTAAAAGGTATTTAAAAATTACCAAATAGGAAAATTTTCAAATTATTAAATGTGAAATTGGCTGGCCAGTGTCCACAAATGAATATCATTAACCTGGTAGAAATTTTCAAGTTCCTTACCAAGTGTTAATACACCGTCATGCAATTTTGGGATTTTGTACTCCCGCGATAAAAGTTAATTAGGAATGTAAACGCTCAGTGTGAACACGTGTTGCTAATTGGAATTCATATAGGTGGTTGCTAAGCTGGCTAAAATGCGATTTTCACACTTTGCGTTTCTGTATTAAAAGTTAATTTGAAACGTGAACTGTGTTTTAAGTGTAAATTTCATTGATTATTAAATGGTTTTTAGAATATAGTATTACCAATGAGTGATAACAAAATTGTTAATTATAATTAATGAAATTATATATATTTTAATTTAATAGAAATATTTTAAATTTTATTCAAGTGTTGATGTCACAGCAGAGTTCCAGATAATTAATTACTTTTCCCGTTTAATTGATCATTAATTAACAATTAAATTGAAATTCGTAGTTAAATATTTAATTGCAAATCTAATTGAAAACTCCAGTTGAATCTTTAAATTGTATTATTTCCCATTTTCGTAATTAGCAATTAAATAATTAAATTATATTCAGTAATCAAATATTTCTTAAGTTGCAATTAAAATGTAATTTTCTAATTCCGAATTATTTTTCCCATTGTCTATCGTTCACAATCACACAGAATACAGAATATCGTATGCTCTTATACTGTCTCGTTTATTGTCCGCTCGTTAATTTACCATCGACCACAACCGTACACTCTTCTTTTCACACTACACGCAACAATATTGTATTACAGAAGCAAACACTGAGTTTTTCCTACAAAAGACATTAAGGTTATTTAATTCCACTGCACGACTCGTAATTCCGAAAAGGTGGCTCGCGATTCTTTGCTTAATTACTATAATCACTATTCTCTCGCTGCGCAGAGAGAAACTGCGTGTGGAAGGAAGTACGCACTGTAAAGTGTAATGTAATTATCTCGAATGTAGCGGACAATTAAATTCATTTCGCTAAATTGTCCGATATCGTGTTACGCATTACTATACCCAAACCAGGATCATTGAAAATTTGTCAAACTCCTTACCGATGTCAATCCACGAGTTGGCGCATAAAGTGTTTAGAAGAGCCACTCCGATTGGTCGGAATAGAAAAATGGATGCCTCACACGTATTTTCGGAACAATTGGCTCTCACGCACACCAATCAGGCGAAAAACAATGACAGTCGGCAAACGTCTCTCGAGCGAGCGAGATAGCGCGAATCGTGTTCAGCAGTTATTATTGTCATTATTATTCTTATGCGCTCGTATGTAACGGAAGTGTTCACGGTGGATAGAGCTTCTTTTACTTTGGATCACGCGCCAACTCGTGGGTTGTCATCCGTACGTAAATTATTACGCCTAAATTGAAAATTCGCGCGTACCAAAAATACGAGAAAAATTTACAATATTTGAACCGCGAGTGCGTCACGAGTGCGTCATAGCTCACGCGCCAACTCGTGGGACATCCGTACGTAAATTATTGCGCCTAAATTGAAAATTCGCGCGTACCATAAATACGAGAAAAATTTACAATATTTGAACTGCGAGTGCGTCACGAGTGTGTCACGAGTGCGTCACGATTGTGTCACGAGTGCGTTATTAGTGCGTCACGGGTGTGTCTCGAGTGCGTCACGATTGTGTCACGAGTGCGTCACGATTGTGTCACGAGTACGTCATTAGTGCGTCACGAGTACGTCATTAGTGCGTCACGCGTGTGTCACAAGTGTGTCATGAGTGCGTCACGAGTGCGTCACGAGTGCGTCATAGCTGACGCGCCAACTCGTGGGACATCCGTACGTAAATTATTGCGCCTAAATTGAAAATTCGCGCGTATCAAAAATACGAGAAAAATTTACAATATTTGAACTGCGAGTGCGTCACGAGTGCGTCATAGCTCACGCGCCAACTCGTGGGACATCCGTACGTAAATTATTACGCCTAAATTGAAAATTCACGCTTAGCAAAAATACGAGAAAAATTTGCAATATTTGAACTGCGAGTGCGTCACGAGTGCGTCATAGCTCAGGCGACAACTCGTGGGTTGCCATCGGTACATCGATAATATTACCTCATTTCATTTTGGGCAGCAGTCCAAGTGAATATACTCCCTTAAAGCATTAAGAATCTGTGTTGCATTTGACGTCTCTTCATTTTCTCGTTTTTGAACGTTGTTTTCCTCATTTTATTATATAATAAAATATAGTAATATTACTAGCATTATTGACATTAGAGTTTGAAGAAATTTTAGGGTACTTTTTTTATGTAACTAAGGATCTGCGTTGCAGTAATTTAACATTTCTTTATTTTGTAATCTCCACACTTCGTTTTCCTCGTTTTTAATGTATTAACATTGTTATTAGCATTATTGATTTTTGTAAAAATCAAATTTTATACAATTTGAAGAAATTATAAGGTACTTCTTTAATGTTATTAAGTGTCTGTATTGCACTAATCTGACATTTCTTTATTTTGTCATTTAGAAATTTGTAAAAAAAAAAAATAAAAATGAAATTACTTTCTTGGAGTATTTACAAATGTACATATCTAGTGAAATTTGAAAATGCATAGTTTAAAAAATCTTTAAATATTCAATAAACTAAATTGATATTTACTCGATACTTAACAAGCAAAAAATATTTCAACGAATCACATAAATAAAAAGAAACACGTGAATCAAGAAGATGGAATACACAGATGCATGTATATGACCTGTTATTACTAGATTCCGCTAGTGAACGATTTTCAATTTTGTCGGGTACATTGACAGCAACATATTACCCGATAGGATGTAGCTACTCCTCGTATTTCACTTAAGGATACGATGTATCCCCGAAATTTCTTCTTCCGATGACTTCCTGTTGCCGTCGTAGACGCAAGTCTATCTTCGAAGCAATAAATCATCGGTCGTTTTTCGACGTGTTTGGAGCACGAACGAGATTTCAGCCCGCGGCCACGGATATTACTTCAGAATTTCGTCGGCTACGCCACTTTGCGGGAATCGTGTTTCGAGTATCGATCGTATTTGCGCGGGAAACTCGAGTCTTCATCTCCTGCTATAAATCGATAATTGCTGCCCTAATCGACACTCAATTTTGTACTTTATCATTTGTTATTTCCGTATTCCTACATTTCTATATTCCCAAATTTCTAATTTTTCAAGTTTGTCAATACTAAATTTCCATATTTCTAAATTTCTACATTTAAAAATTTCTGATTTAGAAAATTTAAAATTGAAGGTTTGATATGCCCGCACTTTCAAATTTCATATTTTGCTAATTTGTAAATTTTAAATTTGATATTTCCATGTATGTAATTTCTTGACTTCAAAATTTCCAATTTAGGAAATTTAAAATTGGAGGTTTGATATATTCACACTTTCAAATTTCATATTTTGCAAGTTTGTAAATTTAAAATTTCCCATACATATTTCTAGACTTCTAAATTACTGTATTGTTAGATTCGAAAATTTTACATTTCTAAATTTGAAAATTGTTTAACTTCCAAATTACAAATTTTTAAAAATCAACTCATCAGAAAATCTGTAAATTTGAAATTTAAAAAATTTGTAAACTAGAAAATTAGAAGATTTGATAATTAAAAAATTTTTAGATCTAGTCTTGAAATTTTGAAAATTGAAAAACGCTCAAAAACTGTCCCCCGCGTACAATTTTGCAGAATAATGATTACCAAACGCAGTTAAATATAAAAATGAAATATTCAAAGAGTAAATGTATACAAGGCAAAGAAAGGAAAAGAAAAAGAACATAAGTGGTGTGCGAATTAAATTCTCACAATGTTTTCATCAACGAATGATACTGCCTCGAGCGTATTAATGCACGCTGTGATACAAAGAACTATAAATAGTTGAGCTAGATACTTTTTGTTGCATATGAAAGAATAGAGAGCTGCGCATGGGGAGAATAAACCTGCGTGGAAATATTACGAGAATATTTTAAACCGATGTGTTAATTTCTTTTAAATTACTCTTATCGATAACCTTCATTTAACATCGGGGTTTCTTTCATTGATTTATTGATCTTTGAAAAACTAATTAAAGCACAGCGAATATTAATACGTTAACGACTAGTAAAGTACTAGTAAACTGCAATTTGTATGCAGAAATTGCATAAGAAAAATTGACAAGATAATTTAGTATAAACGAAAACAAATTTAATTACGTCTTTTAAGAAAATATTTGAATTCGTTTGAATTTTGTAAAATTGTAAAATTACGGGAATATTAAAAAACAGAGGTCAATAACATCAGATTTTCTGTTTTATGAATGCGATATGTAAAAAACATAAAGCAATAGGATTATTAATATTGATTAATTAAAAAGACGGGGAAAAAAGCGACAGAAATGAAAAAAAGAGGAAACATTAAATTAGTGCAACACAGATATTTAATTACATAAAAAAGTACCCTTTGATTTCTTCAAACTCTGTAAAATTGTAGGACTTAAATAAAAAAGCAGATTATGTTGAATAAAATTATCAAAGAAATTCTTCCGATTTCAAAAATTTCAAAGAAATTTTGTTATTGAGAAATCAACATTAATATTGTTAATTAATAAAAAAAGGAAGAGAACAAAGTAACAGAAATGAAAAAAAAAGAGAAAACAGTAAATTAGTGTAATTTAATTACATAAAAAAGTACCCTTTGATTTCTTTAAACTCTGTAAAATTGCAGAACATAAATAAAAAAGTAAATTATAATGAAAAAAATTATCAAAGAAATTCTAGCAATTTCAAAAATTTCAAAGAAATTTTATTATTAATAAATCAAGATTAATATTGTTAATTAAAAAGAAAGAAAAGTGCATCGATTCACCAAAACAAACATCACATTTTCCACATATAAAAAGTAGTAAAATAAAATTTAATGAATCGTAATGTAATAAATTTGATTTTCCTATTTGATTGAAGGTGTTAGATTTATTTAAATCTTTATGAATGAGTGGAGGGAAGGTAAACGATGTGAAAATTGCTTGTTTCGAAGCCGGGTGTGACGGTGGGTGAGATTTAGTCGGTCGTTTCCGGAAATTGCATCATGATTTTCCCACCAGGAAAACTAGGAAAATTTGATCTTTGATCGACGCGAAACGAAAGGGTGAAGTGTACGTTTACGATTCGCCGTCGATTGGAAATCCCTCGCAATATCCGGCTATCGAGTCATTAGGAAATTTAATTACTCTTCGAAAGCTCGTGAAATCGACGTTCCTTTAGGTCGATCACTATTTGTCGCGGTTTTTGGTAATACGGTTAACTCTCGTTATATTGCCACGGATGGAAGTGTAGAAATTTAATAATTTGTACGTTTAGTTTTTATCTGATATATTTTTTTATCTTTATGATGTATTATAAAATTTGGATAATTTAAAATTTGAGAATTTGAAAACTTTTTAAGAAGAAAATGTAAGATTGGAAGTTTGAGTGTTGAGAAATTTAACCAATTGAAATTTAAGGAATTTATGATTTTTTAGTGATAGTAAAAAAATTAAGAATTTGGTAAAATTAAAATTTAATTTGAGGAGTTGATTATTATTGAAGAAGATGTAGGAAATTGAAAATTTGAGGACTCAGAAATTTAGTACATAAATATTTGAGAATTTTAGAAGCTTTTAATGAAAAAATATGAGGTTGGAAATTTGAGAATTCAGAAATTTAGCAAACTCAAATTTGAGTGTTCAGAAATTGCACAAATTCAAATTTGAGAGTTCAGTAATTTCACAAATTGAAGTTTGAGAGTTCAAAAATTTTGCAAATTCAAATTTGAGAGTTCAGAAATTTAGCAAATTCAAATTTGAGAGCTCAGAAATTTGTTAAATTCAAATTTGAGAGCTCAGAAATTTAGCAAATTCAAATTTGAGAGCTCAGAAATTTGTTAAATTCAAATTTGAGAGTTCAAAAATTTAGCAAATTCAAATTTGGGAGTTCAGAAATTTATCTAATTGAAATTTGAGAGTTCAGAAATTTAGCAAATTCAAATTTGAGCGTTCAGAAATTTGATAAATTTAAATTTGAGAGCTCAGAAATTTGTTAAATTTAAATTTGAGAGTTTACAAATTTAGCAAATTCAAATTTGGAAGTCCAGAAATTTATCTAATTGAAACTTGAAAGTTTAGAAATTTAAGAGCTCAATAATTGAATAAATTGAAGTTTCAGTATTCAGAAATTTGACAAATTGAAATTTGAGAGTCCAAATAATCAACAAAATGAAATTTGACAATCCCAAACTACAACATACTAAAATTGCCCAAATTTCCAAAATAATTCCATATAATAAATTTAAGTCAATCAAGTTCGAAAATGTCAAACATTCAAATTTCCCGCCAAAGTACTCCACGCATCTGTTACCCCTTATCGTTCCAGACAGTAACGTCTCATAAACAAACGTTGTTTCGTTGTTTTTAACGTTCATTCCGCACACTGAAATTACCGGTGTCATTAAACGGAATTTCCAGCAGTTAAATTCCCTTTATTCGAACACATTTGCATACCAACACAAAGTACGTCTCTCCTTTTTTTATTAACGCGACTCTTTATGTGTACTTTCAAAGAAATTCCTCTGTTCGCTTAAACAGCAACTCGATCGGTCGTATGGAATTGATTCGTTTATATTTTCTTCTTTCAATGCTTTATTCGCGGTGAATGCACGCTGAATACCCTAGCCAATTAAAAATTATCCTGGTTGGTTTATTTCTGTTTCCTTTGCGTACGTGTTAAATTCATAACAGGAGATCGATCCTGATCAACCTGCCTCCGTATTTTATTTATCCAACAGATTATCTGTAATCCGTTATCGTTTAATCGACTCTCTTATACACGTTAAAAACTCGATGTTAATACTGGACAATAATTAATAACTTTAAGTGACAGATGCTTTTATTTTTTATTTCGTATTTGGGATAAATTGGATACAGTAGCAGTTTGTGATAATAATTTTAGTTTCATAAATCTCAAATTTCTACATTCTCAAATTTGCAGGTTCTTAAATTTATATACTCTCAAATTTGCAAGTTTTCAAATTTTTATACTCTCAATTTACCAAGTTCTCAAATTTCTATACTCTCAAATTTCCAACTTCTCAAATTTCCATCTTCTCACATTTCTACACTCTCAAATTTCCATCTTCTCAAATTTCCACCTTCTCAAGTTTCTATACTCTCAAATTTCCATCTTCTCAAATTTCTACACTCTCAAATTTCCACCTTCTCAAGTTTCCACCTTCTCAAGTTTCTACACTCTCAAATTACCACCTTCTCAAATTTCTACACTCTCAAATTTCCACCTTCTCAAGTTTCTACACTCTCAAATTACCACCTTCTCAGAATTCCAACTTCTCAAATTTCCACCTTCTCAAATTTCTACACTCTCCAATTTTCACCTTCTCAAATTTCTACACTCTCCAATTTTCACCTTCTCAAATTCCTAAACTCTCACATTCCTAAACTCTCAAATTCCTAAACTCTCAAATTCCAAAACTCTTAAATCTGCAACCCCTCAAATTTTAAATCCCCAAAATTTCAATCTCCCAAATTTCTAATTTTCCAATTCTCAAACCTTCCAAATTTCCAAATTTCCACCATACCCACATCAGAAACAACCCCCAGCCCCCCAAAAAAATAAAATTCCACCATTTCCAAAAATAAAAACCCTAAATGAGCATCACAATTGCCCTAATAACCCAAACTGGACATAATATCGAAATCATTGATGGTACCATATAGAGAGAGTAAAAGGGACAATACCGTGGACACTGATAACCCGTATTGACCATTCAATGAAAACGAGAAACATCAATCTTAATGAAGCTGTTTCGTCGAAACGTGTTCATTATACTTGCAATTTATCACACGTGATTCGCGTTGCGATCGGACACACGTTCTCAAAATTTGCATCACGATACCGTGAATAATAACTATCGTTGATGAGTAGACCGCGATTTAATTGGACACACATCTGCTGAGCATTCGAAGGAGAAGATTTCGTAATAGCCTCAATTACGCTAACGCTACAATCGATTTAGGTTAGCTTCTGCAGTACGTGGGGAAATTCGAGGGAAATTCATACCATAACATAGGGTTGCTTTAATTTCGTTTGTGTATTCAAGAGGAATCGGAGGGAAGAAAATGTTGTATGAGCAATTTTAGGTTTGATATTTTTACATTTTGGGATTTTGTCTTCACTATCGTTTACGTTGCAATAATCAGAGAAATTAGTAGTTAACATAACCTCAAAAATGATAAGTGGTTCACATATACTTTATTCATATTATAATAACAATGGAAAAATGAACATTATTTTATAACAAAACCTCTATTGAAATATTTGATATCTACACATGATGTGTACCCTATTATTCTTCACATCACAATAATTATAAAAATGAATGTTTTGTAACATAACCTCAAAATTATTAATTAGTATCTTCACATGAGGTGCTGTCTTTATTCATATTATAATAACAATAGAAAAATGAACATTGTTTTATAACAAAACCTCTATTGAAATATTTGATATCTACACATGTGCACCTCATTATTCTTCACATCACAATAATTATAAAAATGAATATTTTGTAATATAACCTCAAAATTATTAATTAGTATCTTCACATGAGGTGCTGTCCTTATTCATATTATAATAACAATAGAAAAATGAACATTATTTTGTGACAAAACCTCTATTGAAATATTTGATATCTACACATGTGCACCTCATTATTCTACACATCACAATAATTATAAAAATGAATATTTTGTAACATAACCTCAAAATTATTAATTAGTATCTTCAGATGAGGTGCTGTCTTTATTCATATTATAAAAGCAATAGAAAAATGAATATTATTTTATAACAAAACCTCTATTGAAATATTTGATATCTACACATGTGCACCTCATTATTCTTCACATCACAATAATCAGAAAAATGAATATTTTATAACATAACCTGAATTCAGTTAACTGATGCCCCACTGTTCTTCACATTACAGTAACTAGGAAAATAAATATTATTTTATCGCAAAACCTTAATTTAAATAATTGATGTCTTCAGAAGGTGTACTCTTCACTGTTCTCCACATCATAACCTCAAAAATGAATGTATATGCATCAGCAGTAATATGTGAGACTAAATGACGTATCATTAGATTTCCCAACAAGTGTATATCAGTATCTAAGAAGTGAAACTAAAGAGTGAATTTTTTATTTGAAACAACAAATGGAGGAATAAAAAATCGCTAAAGTATCGCCAAAAACTTGTACCGAGGTCTCCTCTCGCTGTATACATTCTACCTAACAATGAATATTATTTTATAATGAAACCCCCAATTTAAGTAATTGATATCTCATGTACCCTTACAATTCTTCGCATTAACTGTTCCTCACAATAGAATAACCAGAAGAATAATTATAACAGAAGAATTTAAATAATTGATATCTTGAGCCCGTTTAAAATGGCCGATAGTGTTCGATTGTCACTCAACAGGTGTAAAAAGGTGCTCTAGTTATTAAGGAGATAATTCCGAGGGAAGTCTGTTCTATTTAAATCAAACACGAAATCCGATAATACGAGGAGGAACACTTTGGTCGCGGTATTAAAGGGGTAGAAAAGGTGGACGCTAGTCAGACAAGCAATCGAGTTCTTTCACCTGCTCCTTAATTGAGTTTACATTCCAGCGAATACGTCGCAGACAACTGGTCGACGACGTCGTGTCGAGTTGGTTTACCCAGTAACAGAAGTTTTAAATCAATTTCTTTCTTTGGAATGCGGTTTTCACGGTGCAACGCTGCCTGTAACGAGTTCCACGGCCTTGCAATTACTTTAAACGCGTCTCAAAGAACACGCCACGCGGTTTGCACGCTCCGTAATTTAATAATACTTCACACACGATCCTTGTCGAACGTAATTGAAAATGTCGTGTAATTATCTGGAAAAGAATTTTCACTAAATTGCTTCGGTCTTTTTACAAAATTCTATCTTTTATGTGATTTATTTCATAGTTCTCTACACTTCCGAATTCAGAAATTTCCAAATTCATAATTTAGGGATTTCTAAATTCTCAAATTTCTACGTTTATAGGTTCTTAAGATTCAAAATCCACACAATTCCAACTTTCAAAATTTCAAAATTGTTCTATTTGGAAATCTCTAAATTCCTGCATTTTGAAATCCCTAAATACCCTTTCTACATTTCCAAAATCCAAATTTCTAAATTTTCAGAAGTCCCAAATTTCCAAATTCCCTATTACCCCAAACCCTAAATTTTCAGAAAACCCAAATTCCCCAAATTCCCTAAATTCCCAAACTTCCCAAACTTCCAAAGTTCCAAAGTTCCAAATTCCTAAATTCTCAAATTCCTAAATTCCCCAAATTCCCCAAATTTCCCGAATTCTTCACATTCCCTAAATTCCCAAATTCCCTAAATTCCACAAATTCCTAAACTCCCCAAATTCCCCAAATTACCTAAATTCTCCTAATATCCCAAATCCCCCAAATTCTTAAATTCCCTAGATTCTACAAATTTCCTAAATTCCCTAAATTACCTCAATTCCCCTAATTCCCCAAATTCCCTAAATTCCCCAAATTCCCTCAATTCCCCTAATTCCCCAAATTCTAAAATTCCCTAGATTCTCAAAATTCCCTCAATTCCCCAAATTCCCTCAATTCTCCTAATTCCACAAATCCTTCAAATTCTCAAATTCCCTAGATTCTCAAAATTCCCTAAATTCCCCAAATTACCTCAATTCTCCTAATTCTACAAATCCCCCAAATTCTCAAATTCCCTAAATTCCCCAGATTCCCCAAATTCACCATATTCCCCAAATTTCCTAAATTCCCAAATTCCCTAAATTCTCCCAATTTCCGAAATTGCCTAAATTCCTCAAATTCCCAAATTACCTCAATTCTCCTAATTCTACAAATCCCCCAAATTCTCAAATTCCCTAAATTCCCCAGATTCCCCAAATTCACCATATTCCCCAAATTTCCTAAATTCCCAAATTCCCTAAATTCTCCCAATCCCCCAAATTGCCTAAATTCCTCAAATTCCCAAATTCCCAAACTCCTTATTAACCAAATCCCTAAACTTTCAAAACTCCCCAAATTCTTAAGTCTCCGAATCCCAAAATTTCAAGAAATCCCCAAACCCTACATCTCCAGATAAACTCCAAAACAATATTCCACATCCACGATCAACGAAGCAGCGAAAGCGGTTCAGCTCGAATCGCTCCATAAAATCCTTCGACGACCCTATCTTAATTAACGACCCGTTGACCGGAAGTTCGATGCCGGAATTAATCGAAGTTCATAAGCAGGTGCATATTGAATCGAGCTCGATCCTATTTCGACTACCATTTACCGCGGGTCCGAACATCAAACGCGGATCGAAATTTCGCCGATGGAATTACGACTGCGATAATCGGCGCACGAATTCGTTTATTAAACCGCGGCCGCGGTTTGTACAGCCGGTAAAATTACTCGGGTGTATTATCGTTTTGTTGTCCGTTTACCTTGACGCGCGTGCAACGGCGCGGCATGCTAATTGAGTTCGGAGCAAACGTTTTCGCGGCAGAAAGCGTACCGTCCTGACGGCACGCCGTTCATTCACGGCTGTTTAGCACGTGCTAACGAGGAAGAGCTTGTCACGCAACGTCACGCGGAAGCTCGTCACACGACGTCGCGCCAAACGGTGATTCCGCCGTAATACGCTGTTTCCTGTAGCCGCTCTTAATGAATCGTTAACGCCGCCTCGATAATCCACCGATGCTGTTCGTCAAAAAGTTGTGGCGTTTCTGCGTACAATTCATGTGTCAACGTATTCTTCTGCCGTTATAGGGATTTTATAGGGATGTCTGGGGATCTTGGGGGTTTGTAGGATGTTTAGCACATTCGAGGGAGATTTTTTTGGGAGATTTGGGGATTTGAGGATTTTGGAATTTGATGTGGAGGTTGGAAGATCTAGGGATATGTATTTAGGAATTTGGATATTTGATGATTTCTAGAGATTTCGTGTAGGGGTTTGGTTGATTTGAAATTTGGGGATCTGGAAATTTGGCGATTTACTGATTTGGGGATGTTAGGGTTGGGTTATTTAGGAAGCTGAGGTTCTGGAAATTTGATGAGTTTGTTTGGGGATGTAGGAATTTAGGGATATAGGGATTTGGGGACATGGAGATTTGAGGATACAGGAATTTGGGATGTAGGAATTTGGAGATATAAGTACTTGGAGATATACGTATTTGGGGATGTAGGAATTTGGAGATGTAGGTAATTGGAGATATAGGGAATTGGATATTTAAGAATTTAGGGATTTGGGCACTTCCTAATTTAGTAATTTGATTATTCAGGGATTTTGCAGTACAGAAATTTCATGACTTAAGGATACGGGATCTTGGAATTTGTGAGACTGAAGATTTGGAAACTAGAGATTTGTGAACCCAGGAATGTCGAGATCTTGTAACTTGTTTAACCAGAAATTTGAGTTTTGCAATTTGGTTATCTAGGAATTTAAAAATCTAGAGATTTGAGTATCTCGGGATTTGTGCAGCACCCAACTGTTCAATTGACACTTTGCACAAATTTCTCAAACGACCAGTTCGAACCCATCACTACAATTTCAAGTTTGCTTGGAGATACTTATTGTTTTCGTTTTCTGAAATACTTATAAAGGTCCGTATCCAATCTCATCACTGATAGCAATCTCATTTCTCGAGAACGGTAGAATTATCGAGGGGTTCTTGATAAAACAGGGTTAAAATATTAAATCTCTCTGTGCATGTACAAATACTTTAACCCCATATTACATTTGCTATATTACAAAATAATATACCACGATGTACTCTGTCAAACGTGAACTCACGCACCAACTTTTGGGTTATATATGATTTTTATTGTTGTTTGGAAGAATTTTCAAATTATTTGGTGATTTAGTAACGTCTCATTAATTTTACCGATGAAAATACGAAGATACATTTTTTCAAAAATTAGAAAGAGCAAAGCAACGAAGGGTTAATGAAGAACAGCGAGACACGCGGTGACTGCTAAAAGGATGTTCGTGTATCCTCGTATCTGGAATGTCAACGAATTCATCCTTCCTCCGTGATATGCTTACCGACCGCGTAACTTTTCCTGACTTGATCTTTATTTACGCCCGCAACGAAAAATATGGAATGCTGCGTCCCTGTTGGCCGCCATAATTCAAAGCTTCGTAAGTCCGTTTCGTGGTACGAGGATCCAGCTGCGGCTACAGCGTTGAAAATATCGCGATACTTTTATCCGGTTGCAAATAATACCAGCTTGACGCGTGTAAAACATTCGAATCTTTGTTCCGAACGAAAATTATGGCTCCATTTGTATCTCCGTTCGAAATCTGTCTTCCGACTTCGATTCGATCACTCTTTCGTCGTTCGTTCATTTTTTTGCGTACATCTTGGGCTAATATCGTTAAAACGAAACGGTATTATTAAAATAAATAGATAACTTGTTATACACATAAATATTATGTACAGTTCAAGTATAATTTTGTTGTTTTACAAAATTATGAATTATGAAAATAAATTTGATTTGCAAATTGTTAAAAAATATTGTCTATGGATTATATTTTATGAACTATACAAGTTTGTATTTTATTGTTTAAATTTTTAATACTACGTAGGTACAAATATTGCAATGTCTGCAAATGGAACGCTAAATGAGCCCAATTATAGATAATGACGAGAGGTAATTAAAGTTCAATTAAAAAAGATTAAACGAACAGTTACAGAATTCGAGAAGTTTGCGGAGCAGCAAAGAATTTTATGACAGGGTAACTTTTTTATCGTCGCCGATTAGAAATTGAACTTCCACGAGGAAACTTGTGAAATAATTCTCGCAGAACAGCAGAAGAAAATCCCCTCGATGAACAATAAAATCGTGCAAACCTCTGCCACCGAACACGTCAGCGATTTCTTTCTTTTCCTTTGCACATCACCTGCCCCATAAACTTTTCTTTGCCGATGCTTCGCACGAATGCGAGATAAAGGGACTACGATCCCGTCAGGTCATAAATCTGGAACTTCTCTTATATCGCATATGAATCTTTATTGAAAGGATCTTCCACTAACCCTATACAGATTTAACTGCACCGATTTAATAAACACGCGATCAGATAGAAAAATTGGATGAAGGGTTCGGTAATTTATTTAACAGTGAAATTTAATCATTTTTAGTTGCTATAGGTAGATAGAATTATTAAATATAATTTTTTTTTTTAATATGTAATATTGAAATGTTTCTGTAAAATGTTTATATAAAATATTCATATAAAACATTTGTATTAAATATTCACGTAAAACATTTATACAAAATATTCATATAAAACATTTATATAAAGTGTTCATATAAAACATTTATACAAAATATTCATATAAAACATTTATATAAAATGTTCATATAAAACATTTATACAAAATATTCATATAAAACATTTATATAAAATGTTCATATAAAACATTTATACAAAATATTCATATAAAATGTTTACATTAAATATTTATATTAAATATTCACATAAAACATTTATATTAAAATATTTAATATGTAATATTAAAGAAAATACTACATTAAAAATTCAATTTAAAAAATTCAAAAATAAGACATTGAAATAATACTAAAAATTAAATTGGAGAAATTAAAATTTAATTGCAATTAGACACTTAGAATATGAGAAATAAAATTTGAAGAATTGTAAAATAAAAATTAAGCTTGAAGGGTTGAAGAGTATGGAATTAAATTAATATTAAAAATTAAATTTGTCAAATAGAAAAAAAGAAAAATATGAAAAATTGTAAAATAAGAAGTGAATTTTAATAAATTGAAAAATGAGAAATTAAATTAACATTGAAAATTAAATTTGCAAAATAGAAAGGAGAATTCTGAAAAATTGTGAAATAAGAAATGAAGTTTAAAGAAATGAAAAATTAAATTTGAGAAATGAAAGAATAAAAAATAGAATCAGTACTAAAAATTACTGAATATATAAAAAGCTGCATATATTAATTTTTAATAAAATTCTTTGAATTTTCATAAATAATTCTTTTCTAACAAAAGTATGTAAATATTAATTTATGCACCAGCTTAATAATTTCATGCTAGTAAAATTGAAAAAAATCATAACAACAATAAAACTAAAAAAATTACGTAAAATTTTAATTCTTCTCTGAATTTTCATATTTAAAATTAAAAAACAAAGAAGATATGAGCTGAGAATATTTGCGAATATTTTGACGAGAGCTCGTTTCTTGAATATCTATTTAGTAATAATATAGTAAAGAAAAAAAGAATTTGTCTGCCGTTCATTTCCTGTTTACTAATGCAGCATTTATGAAATACGATCGCGTTAATGAAAATGGGTCGATTGAGCCCTATTGTTTCGTCCAGTTGAACGCTGCATTCAGTGAAAACGGGCTTCATTCTGCGGTAAAATTATCGGTGTGAAAACGGTTCGATCGCGATAATGGCATCACTTTCTTTTCTTCCTTTCTTTTCTTCTTCTTACTTTCGTAGCGTGGAAATATTAATCAGTATTCCTACGTGACTCCATGACGATTCCGAGTGGTTCAGATTTAGGTGAAACAGGAGTGTTCCTAAGAATTTTGGTACTCTATGAAATTTAACCTAATTCAAATTTCATAATTTTCAAATTTTATGTAAGGTTCTAAATTAGCAACAGGTTGAATACTTCAATTTTCGAATTTAAGAATTTTAAGTTTCTGTGTCTTTGAATTTTTAAATTAGCAACAGGTTGAATACTTGAATTTTCAAATTCCAAATTTTATGAATTTTCAAGTTTCCAAATGCTAATTATTCAAAATCCAAAATTATCAAATTTACAAACCTTAAAGCTCTAAATTTCTAGTTTCCAAATCTGGTATTTTCAAATTTGTAAATTCATAATTTTTGTAATTTCAAATTTCCAAATTTTCGAACCTCAAAATTGCTAAATTCTCAAGTTTCAAAATACTCAAATTTACAAATTTTCAAATCCCAAATTTTATGAATTTTCAAGTTTCCAAATACTGAGTTATTCAAAATCCAAAATTATCAAATTTCCAAACCTTAAAGTTCTAAATTTCTAGTTTCCAAATCTGGTATTTTCAAATTTTTAAATTCATAATTTTTGTAATTTCAAATTTCCAAATTTTGGAACCTCAAAATTGCTAAATTCTCAAGTTTCAAAATACTCAAATTTACTAATTTCTCAATCTAGAATTTCTCAAAATTTCAAGTTTTCAAATACTGAAATATTTAAATCCCCAAACTCAAGATTAAAAATTTTCAAGTTCCGAACTTGATAATTATTTAATTATACTTTTCATTCATCAATTTTTTTACTTTCTTTTTTTTTGTATTATTCCTTTCATTTTCATGTTATATCAAAAACTAGTTCTTTAACCTGATTCGAATAATAAATGTTTTTTTCTCTTATCCATCGATTTAATACTCCAAAATCAATTTATTATCAATGAATTTTAATAACTACTTCAAAAACTTGATAATTATTTAATTACATACTTACAGTTCTTACCGAAGCTTTTTTACACTCACGTGTTTTCACTTTGTACCGAAAATATTTTCTGAAAATTCGAAAAGAGAAACGTTTTTTCCTTTTATCCTTTGACTCGACATTTGAATGTAAACGCCATTTCGTATCAAGACACGTAACACACATAGGGCGCGGCAAACCGAACGTTCCGTCGTTCTGCATCGTAATTGTAAACGCGTGTGTATGCTAACGATTTCATTCGCAATGTGCCAAACACAACAGAAACGGTATCGGTATACAGGATTTTCCTCGAGGGAAATGGAATTCTAACGATTGCAATTACTTCCGGAAGGGCTTGGAAAGGGAACTCGTAACAAGCAGTGATGTATGCTCGGTTAAAATTAATAGCTACGCGGAATTGTTACATCACACCAACGGAATATTTCCTCTACGCTCTCTGCTGTTGATAAATGCAGAATTTCATAATCATTTTTCTGATTTATAACGAAGGCTACGAATTATCGGTTGTTTCTTGCTAATTGGTCATACCTAATTGCAACACCTTTGATCGATATCACTTATGTGATGAATGTTACTTTTTATTAAAATTAAAATTTTCAATTGTATCTGTTATACAATCATTCAAAGTTAAAATGTCATATACTTGAAAATAATACTCATTTTTGTTATAAGTACTTGTTACTTATAACACCATTTGTGCACTTCAAATTTGATTTAGAAATTTTTAAAACTATGCAAATTGGACTTTACGTAAGAATGTAAATGGAACACCCAGTGTTTTTATATAAAAAATAAAATGAAATATAAAAAGTATTAGCAAATCATTGTCGTGCACAATAACAGTATAATACAAGAAATACTTGATATAAGTTTAATTCTCTGAAAGAAAACATCGAGTATAGAGCAGGAAACGAGAGGGATGATACGAAAACCGACAAATATGAGAAAAGACAACTGCGGAAAGAATCCATGGGAAAAAGGAGGATTACGAAGTTGTATATTCGCGAAAAGTAGTCGAAAACTTCATCGTGGGTTGACTCCTAAAAGCCAGCTAGAGAGAGAAACAGAGAGAGGAAACTCGGGGACAAATCGAGGGATTCTCCGAGACATTGCAGAAAAATTTGTATCGTCGTATTTCCGTTTTCTTTTGTCTCCGTCGAAACGGTGTCGATAGGACGAGGGCCGAGTAATTGATCCGTGAAAATTGTTCGATTAACCCTTAACGGTCATTACAGCGGAGAGGTAAAATTGTAGAACACTGTCGAGATATAACAGTTCGAGGAAAAAAATAGCGAAAATATTGGGGTTGGAAATATTTCTTCAAATTAGGGGTTTGGGGTATTTCTTCAGATTTATCGGATATAAAGTGGTTGAAACTTGGGTTGTTTCATACCCAGACCGTCAAGGGTTAATACTCGATTATTTTGAGGATACCGATGTCAACGAGTTGGCGCCTGAAGAGTGTTTAGAAGAGCCACTCCGATTGGTCAGAATAGAAAAATGCCTCGCGTGTATTTTCGGAACAATTGGCTCTCGCGGTCACGCACACCAATCAGGCGAAAAACAATGACAGTCGGCAAACGTCTCTCAAGCGAGCGAGATAGCGCGAATTGCGTTCAGCAGTTGTTATTGTCATTACTATTCTTATGCGCCTGTATGTAACGGAAGTGTTCACGGTGGATAGAGCTTCTTTTACTTTGGGTCACGCGTCAACTCGTGGGTTGACATCCGTGCGTAAATTATTACGCCTAAATTGAAAATTCGCGCGTACCAAAAATACGAGAAAAATTTGCAATATTTGAATTGCGAGTGCGTCACGAGTGCGTCATAGCTCACGCGCCAACTCGTGGGTTGACATCCGTACGTAAATTATTACGCCTAAATTGAAAATTCGCGCGTACCAAAAATACGAGAAAAATTTGCAATAATTGAACTGCGAGTGCGTCACGAGTGCGTCATAGCTCAAGCGCCAACTCGTGGTACATCCGTACGTCAATTATTACGCCTAAATTGAAAATTCGCGCGTACCAAAAATACGAGAAAAATTGACAATATTTGAACTGCGAGTGCGTCACGAGTGCGTCATAGCTGACGCGCCAACTCGTGGGACATCCGTACGTAAATTATTACGCCTAAATTGAAAATTCGCGCGTACCAAAAATACGAGAAAAAATTGCAATATTTGAACTGCGAGTGCGTCACGAGTGCGTCATAGCTGACGCGCCAACTCGTGGGACATCCGTACGTAAATTATTACGCCTAAATTGAAAATTCGCGCGTACCAAAAATACGAGAAAAATTGACAATATTCGAACTGCGAGTGCGTCACGAGTGCGTCATAGCTGACGCGCCAACTCGTGGGACATCCGTACGTAAATTATTGCGCCTAAATTGAAAATTCGCGCGTACCATAAATACGAGAAAAATTGACAATATTCGAACCGCGAGTGCGTCACGAGTGCGTCATAGCTCACGCGCCAACTCGTGGGACATCCGTACGTAAATTATTGCGCCTAAATTGAAAATTCGCGCGTACTAAAAATACGAGAAAAATTGACAATATTTGAACTGCGAGTGCGTCACGAGTGTGTCATAGCTGACGCGCCAACTCGTGGGACATCCGTACGTAAATTATTACACCTAAATTGAAAATTCACGCGTACCATAAATACGAGAAAAATTTTTATTTGAACTGCGAGTGCGTCACGAGTGCGTCATAGCTGACGCGCCAACTCGTGGGACATCCGTACGTAAATTATTACGCCTAAATTGAAAATTCGCGCGTACCAAAAATACGAGAAAAAATTGCAATATTTGAACTGCGAGTGCGTCACGAGTGCGTCATAGCTGACGCGCCAACTCGTGGGACATCCGTACGTAAATTATTACGCCTAAATTGAAAATTCGCGCGTACCAAAAATACGAGAAAAATTGACAATATTTGAACTGCGAGTGCGTCACGAGTGCGTCATAGCTCACGCGCCAACTCGTGGGACATCCGTACGTCAATTATTACGCCTAAATTGAAAATTCGCGCGTACCAAAAATACGAGAAAAATTTGCAATAATTGAACTGCGAGTGCGTCACGAGTGCGTCATAGCTCAAGCGCCAACTCGTGGTACATCCGTACGTCAATTATTACGCCTAAATTGAAAATTCACGCGTACCAAAAATACGAGAAAAATTGACAATGTTTGAACTGCGAGTGCGTCACGAGTGCGTCATAGCTCACGCGCCAACTCGTGGGACATCCGTACGTAAATTATTACGCCTAAATTGAAAATTCACGCGTACCATAAATACGAGAAAAATTTTTATTTGAACTGCGAGTGCGTCACGAGTGCGTCATAGCTCTTTATGTCACGTGAATCTGTGTAGATTTTTATTGCACGTACGACTGTATATGTAAATGCAATTGCAAGTGCAGATAGTACTTGCAGGAAATACATGGTGCAAAATTGTTTTCCTTGTTTCTAATTTTTGTGCTGGTATATTTATACTGTGACAACAGTGTGTGTTCTGAAATAGCAGACTGTGTATTGTGTTAAGGTACCGTATCGAGTATGATGGGTTTTCTTGGGAAAAATGGTGGTGCAGGGAAAGGAGTTACTCGCAAGGGTTTTTAGTTGAGAAATTCATAAATTTTGAAAAAAGAATGAATTTTATATTTGAATTACTCAGCCTTGATTAATAAGGATTATTCATGTTTAATGTTCTTGCTAAAGAAGGGTACTATATTTTAAACACGTACACTTTGAATCACGACGATAAACATTTTCGTGTTCCATTGCAGTCTCAAAATTTTCACGCATTTTCATATAAAAATTTACAATGTATTTGAAATCTAATTTTCCAAAAGTCGAAATTCTTTATTTAGCAAACTTTGAAATCTGATAACTTCCAACTTGTCAACCTCCCAAATTTTCTAATTTAAAAATTTTCAAATCTTTTCCAAATCTCCAAATTTTCAAATTTCCCAATCTCCAAATCTCTAAACTTCTGAATTTCTACCATTCCAAATTTCCAAACCTAAAAATTTCCAAATGTTCCCAATTTCAAATCTTCGAATCCTAATTACCACATAAGTACCATATGACATGTGTCTTACATTCGTCCTTGCATCCAACGATACAATAAGCAACCGTAAACCGCATAATAGCGTGGACCGCGAGAGATCGAATGATCGTCGAGACTCAAAGTGTAATAAACTGATAATTACTTGATAACAAATGATTGACCGAAGTACTAATTGGTTAGGGCTGGTAAACGGCGGATCACACGAGAAACGGCTGCTGAGCGACCTGCTGGATACGTACAACGTGCTGGAGCGTCCTGTTGGCAATGAGTCCGATCCCCTCGTCTTGAGCTTTGGCCTTACACTAATGCAAATAATCGACGTTGTAAGTTTTCACCAACAACTACAAATACTCACAAAAATGACCTTCTCTCTATAACGCGACACACAATCGCACACACTACTCAGAAAATAAAATGCTAAACATCCAAGTGCGAATCAAGTTGCAATAGACAGATCGTCCTTTTTGCGTTTTCATTTCTAGTATATTTCTAGGATACTCTATATCTAGTATAATGCATGACACTAGTTAACACTTAATTATGGTATTTATTGCATGACTTGTAATATCGAAAATTAGGAAATATTTTGGCAGGTTGAAAAACTTTCTTCAAATTTTCAGCACTATGTTCATAAACCACCTGTATACTATAGAATTAGTTGAAAACAAGTTGTATTAAACGGAACACTGGTTATAATTTTTTGAGTGCAAACGTAAATATAAGGGTGGTTGAATTTTAAGGGACCTTGCATGTAAAATACATAACGGATTTAATTGTTAATTGGAAATCTTTTGACTATTTAAGAGCAAAAATAACAACGCCGATTTGCAATTATGTTATAAAGAGCAGCGTTTAAAGAACAGAGTTAAAAAAGCGCATTCAAATCGTGTTTACGTAGTAAATGTTACGTGAACACAGCTTTTCTCTGTGTTTGTTAAAAAAAAGGCAATGGGGTTTTCTTCTGGCGTTTATTCAACGCTGGGATCAATGTACGCGGACCAACCTCGTAATTAGAAACGTATCACGCGTCGAACGTCTTTTTTCCCTCGGATGATAACAAAAATGGTATCGCCGTGAAACAAGGGCTCGATGAGCGCGTATACAGAGAGAAGTTGGAGAAGAAAAAAGCAAAAAGGGAAAGAAAGAAATGCACAGCGCGAGCTCGTGTGCACACGTACTCAGTCGTACAGTCAACAACAAATCTGGCTTCCATAGGGAGAATGTAATGGATGGGGTGCGATCGCAATCTATGTTTTATCGAAGATCGATTATTAGATTGGCAGGTTTGTGTGATTAAAACTAGCGACATTTAAAAATTTTGGGAATTGGAGAAGTTTGGGAATTTAGGAATTTGGGACTTTGCGAGTTTTGGAAATTTAGGAATTTGGGAAATTTGGGAATTTGGGACTTTGGAAGTTTAGGAATTGGGGGAATTTTTGAATTTAAAGAATGTAGAAATTTGGGAATTTGGGAATTGGGGGAATTTGGGGAATTTTTCAAATTAAAGAATTTGGAAATTGGGGGAATTTGGGTATTTTGGAATTTTAAGAATTTAGAAATTTGGGACTTTGGAAATTTGGGAATTGGGGGATTTTGGGGAATTCTGGGGTATTTTGGAATTTTAAGAATTTAGAATTTTGAGAATTTGGGGAATTTAGGAATTAGATAAATATAGAAATTTGGGAATTTGCAAATTTTTGAAATTTAGGAATTTGAAAGTTTCCGAATTTGGGGAATTTGGGACTCTGGAAGTTTGAGAATTGGGGGAATTTGGGGAATTTTGGCATTTAAAGAATTTAGAAATTTGGGAATTTGGGAATTTGGAAATTTGGGAATTGGGGGAATTTTGGGAATTTGGGACTTTGGGATATTTTGGGGTATTTTGGAATTTTAAGAATTTAGATATTTGGGACATTGGAAATTTGGGAATTGGGGGATTTTGGGGAATTTTGGGGTATCTTGGAATTTGAAGAATATAGAAATGTGGGAATTTATGAATTAGGTAACTGTAGACATTTGGGAATTTGCAAATTTTGGAAATTTAGGAATTTGTAAGTTTCCGAATTTGGGGAATTTGGGACTTTGGAAGTTTGAAAATTGGGAGAATTTGGGGAATTTTGGAATTTAAAGAATTTAGAAATTTGTGAATTTGAGCAATTTAGGAATTTGGGAAATTTAGAAATTTGTGAATTTGAGCAATTTAGGAATTTGGGAAATTTAGAAATTTGAGACTGAGAAATTTAGGGACTGCGAAACTGAAGAATTGACGAATTGAACAATTGAGGAGTTGAAAAATTGAAGAATTGAAATCTGTAAGAATTGGAAAATTGAAGAATGGAAAGAATTGAAAATGGAAGAATTGAAGAATTGAGGAATTAAAAAAGGGAAGAATTGAAAAATTGAAACATAGAAGAATTGAAAAATTGAAGAATTGAAAAATTGAAAAATTGAAGAATTAAAAAATGGAAGAATTGAAAAATTGAAAAATTGAAATATTGAAAAATTGAAGAATTAAAAAATGGAAGAATTGAAAAATTGAAACATAGAAGAATTGGAGAATTGAAAAATTGAAAAATCGAAGAATTGAAAAATTGAGAAATGTGAAAGCGAAAACTGTTATTTCAATCCTAATTCAAAGGAAGCATAGATTGTAGCGGAGTGTACACGCTCGGAAACGTATTGCACATAGAGCCGGCACCGAACACGCACATTTACCGACGCATGATCGATCCGCCTTGGCGTGCATGCTCGTGGAAGGAATGACGTTAAAACGAACAAAGACCAATCGTCGATATTACGAATCGTGTCGAGGGTGTACCAGAGGCTGCTGGACGTGTGGAGTGCATCGGCGAACGGAAGTGTTCATCGTTGCTGCACTTATAGCCGCATCATCAATCATCGTTCAGCCCCGTCGTCAATTACACGGTTAACTCTTCTACCGAATTACCGAACGAACATTCAATTAATTTACCCGATTTCATTTTCCCTTTGTTGCCGTTAATTAGTCTGGGCACCTACGCTCACTGGTCCGAGTGCACGGGTGTCCATGGTGGCATGGGTATGGGCTCTAAACTGGCAGTTCATTTTGCTGTTAGAAAACTCCGTTCTACAAAGTTTTTCTGAGTTCGTGGAATTTTTAATATTTGATTTTTTATATTTTTGTGTTTGATGTCTCGAAACTTTTAAGTATGCTATTTTGAATCTTTCAATATTTGTTATAAACAAATTTTTTAATTTCTGAAATACTGAAACATTGGAAAATTGAAGAATTGAAAACTTGAGAAATTGAAGAGTTGAGGAATTAAAGAATTGAAGAATTGAAAACTTGAAGAGTTGAGGAATTGAAGAATTGAAAATTTGAAAAATTGAAGAGTTGCGTAATTGAAGAATTAGAGAATTGGAGAATTGAAAACTTGAAAAAATTGAAATGTCGAGGAACTGAAGAATTGAAGAATTGAAAAATTGAAAATTTGAAAAATCGAAGAATTAGAAAATTGGAGAATTGAAAACTTGAAAACGTGATAACTTGAAAAAATTAAAGAGTTGAGGAATTGAAGAATTGAAAATTTGAAAAATTGAAGAGTTGCGTAATTGAAAAATTAGAGAATTGGAGAATTGAAAACTTGAAAAAATTGAAGAGTTGAGGAATTGAAGAATTGAAAAATTTGCACATTAGAAACCTACGTGACTTTAAAAACTTCATACTGAAAAACTACATAATTAAAAAATTAGAAAAACAAAAAGTTGCAGATTTAAAAAATTAAATAAATTAAAAGTTCGATCTCTTCGAACTGAAATTTATACACTTACATTTACCAAAATTCGAACAGAGTAGTAATTAAAGAGAGAAAAATTGTAGACAAAAGTAGTGGGTAATTACGATAGGACGTGGCAATTTCATACGGATAATGTTTCAAGTATCATTAGAAATAATTCATGGAAACCGCCAGGAGAAATCTCCTGCCGGCTTTTGCGTTGGTAGTCGCTGGTTTTATATGTAATTAGATGCCGGATTAACGGTGTCTCCTATTGTGTCCAAATTCGTCCTTCTATTTCAACCTCGTACTGTGTAATTACTTTGTAGATTTTGGTAATGGTACTTCATTGTTGTATACTTTGTACGCGATCAATGTTCTACATGCTCGTAAACAGACGGAATTTTAGATGTTAATTACTTTTGTATTCTTTCTCCACTGTTTGCTCTTTAACATTTTTAATCATTTTACTTAGCTAGTCTTATGTACCAGTATCAACTGTAATTACTCGAACGCTTTAAACACTTCGTTTGTAGAATTATAATTCTCCACTTTTTTATTTAGGTAGAGTATTATTTCTTTTATTTCCACAAACAATTTATTATTATAAAATTTATAATTCTGTTTTAGTATAAATTCTGTATCTGTTAAAATTGTAAGATACATATAATTGTTGTGTCTATTTTTATTGAAAATTAACTTAAAATTCACAATTTACAGAATGAAGTATATAAAATTATTATATAAATTTTTACTAAAAATTAACTAGTTTAAATTTCAAAATTAGGACAATGTAACATGTCTATAATTATTACTTCTTCATATAAAATTAATAAAGTTAAAATATCTAATTTAAACAATGAAGTAGATGCACAAGTATTACTTTCTTCTGAAACATTCATTAATATTGAATAACGTGTTGGATAATTGTTCCAGACGGTTTAAGATAATCGTATCGATCATTGTCAAGAGAGATAATCAAGTTCCCAGTTAGTTTCGATGTTCTCTAGTTAATAGTTCGCCAAAGTATCAAAATGTGCAGTAGTTTCGGATGAGCTCAAGTGAATCTGGTTAATATAGTACAGAACTATAGTTTGAAGCAGCGTATTCTTCAAAAAGGAGTACGTCACGTAAATTACATTAATTGCACAAAATATGAACAATTCTTATTTGTCGTTAAACAAAATATTAACAATTCTTATTTATCGTTAAACGAAGTATGGATAGTGGATATTTATCGTTGAACAAGATATGAACAATTATTATGGACTGACGACTGTCATATGTGACTAACGCATCACATAAAGATCACATATCACCTGGAAAATTTTAACCCTTATTACAACACATTACTACTATCATCAGTTTCATCATGAATTCATACATCATATGTATAATATGTATTATGTGTATAATATGTATAATATGTATAATATGTATAATATGTATAATATGTATAATACGTATAATATGTATAACATATGTATAACATATGTATAATATGTATAATATGTATAATATGTATAATATGTACAATACGTATAATATGTATAACATATGTGTAATATGTATAATATGTATAACATATGTATAATGTGTATAATACGTATAATATGTACAACATATGTATAATATGTATAATAGGTATAATATGTATAACATATGTATAATATGTATAATATGTATAACATATGTATAATGTGTATAATACGCATAATATGTACAACATATGTATAACATGTACAATACGTATAATATGTATAACATATGTATAATATGTATAATATGTATAATATGTATAACATATGTATAATATGTATAATACGTATAATATGTATAACATATGTATAATACGTATAATATGTATAATATGATGTATAATATAGATTTAGTTAAAAACAATTTATTTCAAATTTTCGTATTGAACAAAGTGAATGTAACTCAGGTATCGAGTGCAAGGGTTAATAATTCAGCGCGTGGTAACTGAACGCGTGTTAATACAGCGCATAAAACCCACTGCCGATAAGAGGAAACTTATAATTTCGGAAAATGTGAACGGAAACGAGGGAGATCGGCGATATCGTTTGGGGTTTGGTAGCGCAGCACGGCAATATAAATGGCCGTGTACCTCGTCGGCTCTTAAATAACGCGGAACCAGCACAAGCTAAATATGCCCCGCGCATTGTTTCGCCGTTTATCGTTGCCCGTGTCCAACGGCCCTCGTTTTTGCAGCGTCCCTTTGTTCTTCCTTTCGCCCGCTGACCTTTTTCCATAGGGCTATTACAATCGCGACCGGGTTCCGACCTCTAATTTTTTTTATACCCGGACGATCGCGAAGAAAGGACCGCCATACACCATGGACCGATTCCCGCTGTCCTTTTAATTGCTCCAAAAATTATTCTACTCGTTTGCCCGTGAATGAGTTGCCCCGAGAAAGGATTATCGGACACCGTTTAATCTTTATAGAAAATGTATTTAGAGATTCCGTTTCGCTGGATAGGAATTTATTGTCTTTTAGAATGATATTTAACGAGGACGCTTCTTTGTTTCGGATGTTAATTAATACCTTGAGAGGCGATTGTTACATTCGTTCTTTCGAGAGGTTCTTGCACGAAATTGTGGAATTTAGGGATTTTTCAATTTTAAATTTGTGCGTACATGTTAGAATAAAATAAAAATATGAAATATTACAAATTGATAATAAAACAGTGACAAAAGTGAAATATTACAAATTAATAACAAAATAGTGGAAGAAGTGAAATTACGATAATGAAAAATAAATTAATGAATTACACTAATAACTGACACTCTCTTATAATTTCGAATGTACTCCAAATGTCCCAAGATCGTAAAGTGCATGTGATTACCTCTGAACACTTCAAACGTGACCCTTGAAATGAAACGGACAGGAAATAACACGTAGAAGCCCTTATTGTGTACAAACCACATTTCCCTTTACGCGATTGGACAGCAGTTATAGTTCGAAGATTAGTCGAGTTCCAAAGCTCTTGAGCAATATCGGAGACCATCCAATTTCTTCGGTTGTGTATGCTCACAGTCACACGAATAGTTCCAAGTAACAAGAACTTACGCAGTTACCTCGTCTGCAATATATTTTAGACCATTCCCTTAAGGTTTGCTTGGCTTATCTTACAATGAGGGTATTCTCTACAGATAAATGTACCTTCTATGACCGATCATGGTCCTTTTTGCTGGGAAACCGTCTGACAATGGTACCTGATGAACCCTCATCTAATTAACTCGATTTTTTGTCATGGACATTTGGGGAAATAAGGGTCGAAGATGAGATTCGACCCGAAAGTTGTCGCGTGAATATGCTGACGTGTTCAGAAGAGCCGCTCCAATTGGAATAGAAAAATGGACGCCTCACACGTATTTTCGGAACAATTGACTCTCGCGGTCACGCACACCAATTAGGCGAAAAACAATGACAGTCGGCAAACGTCTCTCGAGCGAGCGAGATAGCGCGAATCGCGTTCAGCAGTTGTTATTGTCATTATTATTCTTATGCGCCTGTATGTAACGGAAGTGTTCACGGTGGATAGAGCTTCTTTTACTTTGGGTCACGCGCCAACTCGTGGGTTGACATCCGTACGTAAATTATTACGCCTAAATTGAAAATTCGCGCGTACCAAAAATACGAGAAAAATTGACAATATTTGAACTGCGAGTGCGTCACGAGTGCGTCACAGCTGACGCGCCAACTCGTGGGACATCCGTACGTAAATTATTGCGCCTAAATTGAAAATTCACGCGTACCAAAAATACGAGAAAAATTTGCAATATTCGAACTGCGAGTGCGTCACGAGTGCGTCATAGCTGACGCGCCAACTCGTGGGACATCCGTACATAAATTATTGCGCCTAAATTGAAAATTCGCGCGTACCAAAAATACGAGAAAAATTTACAATATTTGAACTGTGAGTGCGTCACGAGTGCGTCATAGCTGACGCGCCAACTCGTGGGACATCCGTACGTAAATTATTGGGCCTAAATTGAAAATTCGCGCGTAACAAAAATACGAGAAAAATTTGCAATGTTTGAACTGCGAGTGCGTCACGAGTGCGTCATAGCTGACGCGCCAACTCGTGGGACATCCGTACGTAAATTATTGCGCCTAAATTGAAAATTCGCGCGTAACAAAAATACGAGAAAAATTTGCAATATTTGAACTGCGAGTGCGTCACGAGTGCGTCATAGCTGACGCGCCAACTCGTGGGACATCCGTACGTAAATTATTGCGCCTAAATTGAAAATTCACGCTTAGCAAAAATACGAGAAAAATTTGCAATATTTGAACTGCGAGTGCGTCACGAGTGCGTCATAGCTGACGCGCCAACTCGTGGGACATCCGTACGTAAATTATTGCGCCTAAATTGAAAATTCGCGCGTACCAAAAATACGAGAACAATTTGCAATATTTGAACTGCGAGTGCGTCACGAGTGCGTCATAGCGCAAGCGCCAACTCGTGGGTTGACATCGGTATATCGATAATATTACCTCGTTTCATTTTGGGCAGTCAAATATAGATGGAGAATATACCCAGACTGATTGATACTATAAATGAATAATTATTGCTAAACATCAGTGTTCTAATTAAAAGTGTAAATAATTACTCGGCGAGGAAAATCAATGTTAAATTTGAATCAATAAATGGTAATATTTAACGACGAGAACACGTGTTCTACTTAATAAGTTAAATAAGTAGTAATTGGAAGAAAATAATTAATGAGATAAATGTACGATTTAAAGGTTGTATAAAAAGGGAAGAAAATTGCAGAGATTAATTAAAAGTTGCATTTGTTTGTCTATTTACACAGTTACGCGAGGATGAAGTATTTTTTACGTTAATATTCAGACCCATTTATTTTCAGAATACTCATAACGTTGGCTCCCTTTGATGCTCAAACGCTTTTGAAAAATACTGCGATACTGCCTAGATGGGTTGGAAGAATTTTTGAACGACCATGGTCCGATTCTTTATGTGTTATATCAGCTGTGTGACTGCAACCATCTCTCTTTTGAGGGTTTCAAATATTTTCGAATCCCGAGAGAAACTTTTACATTCCTCTCTTTTAAATAAACTGTTACAAAAATTTATTTACGATGTTTAGTATTAATCTACAGAAATAGTAGTGGTCACGGATAGAGAAAGAATCGTTTGAAGTAAAAATAATTAGAGATTATTGGGGTGAGATGACTATTAGAAAAGAGCATATTTTATTTCTTGTGGGAAAAGAACAGAAGTACAGTTAATTTATTGCTATGGTAAAAACAATTATACTTTTATTTTTTATTTAAAACATCTTCCACATTTTTCTTACACAATTTCATTTTGAAGAAAGTTCTACACAAAAATGAGAAATAAAGTTGGAACTAATTTTGAAAGAAGCTTATGAAAGAAATGAAAAATGAAAGAAACAAGGTCCAATTTTGAAAAAACTGTCTACAAAGAAATTAAAAATAGAACAAGAGGTCTAATTTTGTAAGAGCTGCGTCTACAAAGAAATTAAAAATAGAACAAATGCGATTTAATTTTGGAAAAGCTATATCTACAAAAAAAATTCAGAATAAAATAAGAAGAGAAATTTTGAAAAAGCCGTGTCTACAAAGAAGTAGGGTTTAATGTTGAAAAAGCTGCGTCTGCAAAGAAATTAAAAATAAAGCAAACGCGATGTAAACTGTGTCCGCGCGCAAATTAATAATAAAAAGAAAATGGGGTGGTTT
Source organism: Megachile willughbiella (assembly GCA_945859595.2). Taxonomy (NCBI): domain Eukaryota; kingdom Metazoa; phylum Arthropoda; class Insecta; order Hymenoptera; family Megachilidae; genus Megachile; species Megachile willughbiella. The sequence continues at coordinate 7,467,164 of OX243805.1, read as the reverse complement.
TGCATTTTCCACGGTTATGAGCCAGATCTATCATTTTTTTATGCGTTTTTTTGTCATCGCACCAAACCTCTCATCAATTCTTCGTCAGGTATGAAAGAAAGCGCGACAGAAGAGAACAAATGTCCCTCTATACAAGTGCCTTAAGTTTCCCGCGTTTTTCTCGAAACGTTTTCACAATTTACCTGCAGTAAAAAGCCGGCGGGACAATAATACTTTCTCACTGTCCAACTACTCGTAAAAAAGAGGGAACGACGCTTTCAGAACGAACCTGTTTCCAACTTACAGAACAAGGCGTCCCCTGAGCTGGTTCTACGAAAATCTCCCTAAAAGAGACGCGTTCGTACGAAAAATTCGGGAAAATTTTTGCCGCGAAATCCTTGTACTATAGCTGTACATTTTTTGGTCAGTTGCAAACGTAAAGATCTGAAAATTCAATTTTGTGAGAAAAATTGTTATAGGTTTGTGATTTTCATTTTAGAATTAGCAAATTCAGTTCAAAAATTCATTTCTAAATTATCATACTAACAAATTTAGTAATTTATTAGTATAAACATTGGAAGTATAAAAATTTGTTTAAATATTTGCTCACAATTCAAATCACCTAACAAATATCAGTAGTACAACCACGCAATGAGTCAGTCATACAGATTCCTTCAGTTCAACAAAATCGTCCAAACATAAATTAAAAATTCCTAAATTCTCACACTAAGTACTTCAAATATTGGAAATATAAAAATTTGATTAAATACCAGCTCAGCATTCAACTACCTTAAAAGAAATCAGTAGTATAACAGCGTAATAAGTCAGACACAGTAGATATTCAAGTTTATAAAAATCGTCCAAACATTAAAATTAATAATTTCAAAATTCCCACCCTAAGTACTTTAAACATTAGAAACATGAAAATTTCATTAAACATTTACTCACCATTCGAATCAGCTACCTAAACAAAAATCAGTAGTATAACAACGTTATGAGTGAACAAATACAGATATTCCTGCAGTTTAATAAAATCGTCCAAAAATAAAAATAAAAAATTTCTAAATTCTCACCCTAAGTACTTCAAATATTAGAAAGATAATTTCTAAAAAAAAAATCAGTAGTATAACAACGTTATAAGTCATCCAAGACAAATAATCGAGTTTATAAAAATTATCGAAATTTTGCAGCGTTAACAAAATCATGACAGTAATAATTATCCAAATTCCCCGTGAATTTCGTTGATCCCCGTAGGATCACAGAGGATTATCGTATCGCGTCGTTTGAAACGATGGTTTTTTAAAATCTTACCCTAGATGAAGCAGCGAAGAGATTTCTCGGGCGCTTTCAGATTCAATTCAACCGGCGGCTGTACTTTCCTTTCTATTTCTATTTCTTCGACTTCAAAGCCCCGTTCCACGGAATTCACTCATGGTATAGCCGTTACTTTGATGCGTTCTTTCGTGTCAGAAGCAACGGTCTAAAGGATTTATCTTTTGCCACACGGGATGCCCGTATGCACAATCTTGAAAAGGATTTTCATTCGCGCACGTGTACTTACACTCGAATTATTGAGCCCACTGGGAGGAAAATCTTCCTACTGTTTGACTTTCAATTGAAAATGATATATTCAATTGAAATGATGCATTAGTTACCACGCCTTCGGATTGGCACGTATCAAGTTACCAAGATTCGAATTACTATGTCTCAAGTTACCATGACTTCGAATTAGCACGACTTAAGTTACCACGACTTCGAATTACTACGTCTCATGTTACCACGCGTCGAATTATTACGTCTCATATTACCACGCGTCGAATTACTACGTCTCAAGTTACCACGCCTTCGAATTAGCACGTGTCAAGTTACCACGCATCGAACTACCACGCGTCGAATTACTACGCGTTGAACTACCACGCGCCTAATTACCAAGCGTTGAGTTACCACGCGTCGAACTACCACGCGTCGAATTACCACGCGTCGAGTTACCACGCGTCGAACTACCACGCGTCGAACTACCACGTGTCAAATTACCACGCGTCGAATTATCACGCATCGAATTACCACGCGTCGAATTACCACGCGTCAAATTACCACGCGTCGAATTACCACGTGTTCGAATTACCACGCGTCGAACTACCACGCGTCGAACTACCACGTGTCGAACTATCACGCGTCAAATTCCCACGCGTCGAATTACCACGCGTCGAATTTCCACGCGTTGAAGTACCACGCGCTGAAATATCACGCGTTGAGTTACCCTTATAAATATAACCCTTATAATTCCAATAACCTTTCAGTATGAAATTATGGTCAATATTCCTCAAGTACTAGTTCCCAGTGTGTACTACAAAATATTTTATATGTATGTATAAACAAGAAAATTGACTATAAAAGAGAAGCGTATAAAAGAAAATTGACGTGTTAACGTAAATATTAAACTGAGTTACATGAAACTTGATTTTCAGGAGTTTCATAAAATGTACCATGACGGTGAGAACACGATAAATTTACGCTTAGTAAATGGTAAAACAGTTTCCCTCAGACGGATATATTCATAAAAAGTATGGAAATTATTTTTCATCACATAAATATTTACGTTTGTACGCCAGATTTTTTTCACATATTTATTTACTCACTGCAAATTATTATTTATGAAATATCAATCATTCAGATGAAAAGACTGATTAATACAAACAGGGGGTTGATTCGTGCAAGTGTAAAAAGATCCCCTTTTGATACTGAACCTGCATAGAATTTACACTGGATTCAAAATTAAAAATAAATTTGAAAAATAAATAAATGATGAGACATAAATCTAATAAAAACAGAGGGGGTTGATTGATGCAACCGTATTAAAAACATCCCCTTCTTAATACTAAACCTACTGGTGTATAATCCACTCTTGTCTTAAAATTAAAAAAAACCACAAATGATAAAATATAAATTATTATACACATTAATTTTTCACCCTCATCAACACAGATTTGAAAGAAATTCCAATAAATTTTGCAAAATAAAAAGCTTGTCAAGTATCAGTGTTAGAACCGTCTCTAACCATAAAAAGGATGCGCAGATCTGCTCAAAGTCCCCGGTGCACACATTCAGTAGGACAGTGAGTGGTTCAGAATAAAATCTAATTTCTCGTGAAAGGAGTCGCCGTTAATAGTAGACGAAGCCGTGGAAGTCTCGAAGAAGATTCGTCTCGATATCGGTTTCTCATTTCCATGGCGGATACGTATGTGCATACGTAGGTATACGTGCGAGGATGACGCATAGCGACAAGGACACGCCAGCATGGAAACGGGGTTGCAAAGTGGATTTGTTCGAGTAGGAAATGCGCAACGTGCAGCAGCAACATAGACGTTCGTCGGCGACGTCGTCGTCGTCGTCGACGGGCAACTGCATTCGCAGTTTCTGCTTGCTATGCCTCGTCACGTACCGCAAAAAGTTTCGGGCCGTGCCATACGTCGAATTAACTGGCTGCGTCGGATGATATCTAATTTTCCGTATGCTCCCGGCGTTTTTGGCCGCTTTTCACCGGTGCGACCAACGAAAGTTGCGATGCATCATTCTTTGAACGTCCGAAAATTTTCAAACGCGAAATGCAGACCTGACGAGAAAATGTGCCGCGAGATTATTAAAATAATTGCTAAACGAGGGTTTTTGGTCAAAGGAAGGTTTCAATTTAGAAACGTAAAGGAAAGAACTCTTTGAAAGAGTTACATCTTATTTAAAGTCATGATCATTGAGAAATATAATTATGTATTATTTAAAATCATAGTTATTTATAAAAATTTTATTGTCCTTACAAAAATCTTTACAAAAAAAAGGACACATAATTATAAAATGACACGAGGAAATTAAATAATGTACCACATCCCCATATGTGGATGATGTGCAAGCTTGTTAGTATAGTGAAGTTATATTATTATACTACTATAATTATTATATTCATTCTTTACAGTAGCATCTTATCAATACTTAACAAATATATATTCACGTATAAATAAATATTTAAAAATTGTACAATAAAATGCTCCAATATAATAAAAACGAACCCAGGATAATTGTGATATAACATGAACGTAGAATAAATATTTAGGTGAATTTAGGTGTATTATATAAAACAGTTATGTCAGACAAAATGAGGTCAAAACGTTACCTCGTGCATTTTACAATTCTGTAACACGCCCGTGGACAATTGGAGCACAGCCGAAATTCAAGGCGACAACAAATCGTTAAGCAACCTTTGTTTTCCGCGCGGCAAACTGACCGTCCTTAACTAACTTACAATATTTGCTATAACAGAAATTGGCTTAGCCCACAACGATGGAAAGTGAATCCCGAAACTTTACTCGTCCATTCCAGGCTGTACGTGATCTGTATAAGCCGACTTTTCCGTTGCGACTGTAACTTATCCTACATCCGAAGGCTGCGAACGTGTGACCCCGTAAGCCCACAACCGTCCCCTACAATTTATTTCCTCTTGTTCCGACTCTGTTCCATTTCTCTAACGGTCGTGCACGTTGTGAAAATTCTTTAGCGCAAAATGAAACCACTGCGAATTATATTGGTCGATCGATTCGGTTGACCAAACCTTTCAAATGATATATTAAGGATACGTGATTCGACGTTAGGAGAATGTGAACGAACAATTTTTATTATTCGAGCTATTATATACTGTTCTGATATTTGTTATATGGTATTGTCACGTACTTATAATGGTACGGGTTGTATTTCGATGTTGTTTAATATAGGTGATATAATCACACGATATTAATATTGGTATTAATACGAGGTGAACTATCACGTTCAGGCATAACACGATTATACGTTGAATTGGCACGTGTGGCATTGTGATCGACTATCAAGCGTTGAATTACGGGTCAAGTTACCACGCGTCGTATTATTACGTCTCAAGTTACCACGCCTTCGAATTGCTGCGTCTCAAGTTACCACGCGTCGAATTACTGCGTCTCAAGTTACCACGCGTCGAATTACTGCGTCTCAAGTTACCACTCCTTCGAATTAGCACGTGTCAAGTTACCACGCATCGAATTACCATGTGTCGAGTTACAACGCAAGGTGATACCACGCGGTGAACTATCACGTATCAAATTACCACGCGCCGAATTACCACGCGTTGAATTATTATTGCGCTGAATTACCACGCGTCGAACTACCACGCGCCGAATTACTATGCGTTGAATTACCACGCGTCGAATTACTACGGGTCGAATAACCACGCGTTGAGTTACCACGCGTTGAACTACCACGCGTTGAATTACCACGCGCTGAATTATTAATGCGTTGAGTTACCACGCGTGGAACTATCACGCGGCGAATTAGTAATGCGTAGAATTACCACGCGTTGAACTACCATGCGCCGAATTACCATGTATTGAATTACCACGCGTCGAATTACTACGGGTCGAATTATTACGCGTTGAATTACCACGTGTCGAATTACTACAGGTCGAATTACCACTCGTCGAACTACCACGGGTCGAATTACCACGCGTTGAGTTGCCACGTGCTGAATTACTACCCGTAGAACTACCACGCGCCGAATTACCACGCATTGAATTACCACGCGTGGAACTATCACGCGTCAAATTAGTAATGCGTAGAATCACTGCGGGTTGAATTACCACGTGTCGAATTATCACGCATTAAACTACCAAGCATCACATCATCACGCCTAAATATTCTAATACCAACATCAAAGCAATTTATTTTCAATTCACATTTAACAATTACTAAACTTCATCACAAATTCGATCCAGCACTAATTTCTCAATAAAACCAACATCTAACATTCTTAACAATTCTCTCCCTATATCGCCGTCAACTCCCGAAAACCAATCCTCATCAGCCACCTTCCAAAAAAGTGAGAAATCCAAAATCGTTTTCCAAACAATAACTCACCAAACTCTGTATTTGTCCCCGTAGTCGATCCTTAAAAGACTACCGTCCCGTTCCATATATCACATCGACACTCGAAGATAAAAGCGTTTACAGAATGCAAAGCGTCGTCATAAATCAACCGCGTTCAAATAATACCAGAGGTATATCACGAATCTGTTTCAGGGTTCGGCCGACCACCGAAATCGTCGAAACTATGCAAATACGCGGTTGTCGAATAATATATCGCCACGCAAGCTTTAAAAGATTAAAGGAAAAATTGGGGCTGTCGTTGATGCGTCGATTTATAGCTAGGAATGCGGATCCTTGCAGGACGATCCAATCCGTGCAACGTTCGTTCGTCCTTGTTCTTTCTCTCCCTCTTTCTAGCACAAATAGTCGAGCATCTTACGTTCGGAAGGCGGTGGCGCGTGACCTGTAGCCGACACGTACCAGCCAGAGATCACCGAAATCCTGGGTCAAATGGGGATGGGGAAGTTCCGGAGGGTTTCCCTTACCGTATCAAATTTCGTAGGTCAGTTTTCCTTATCCTAGCTGTTTCGTGCCCAACCGGGGAATGCACACTAATTATGCCAAATGGTCGAATTTACGGCACCGACGAATCGAATTTGCATCGAATAATTAACGATTAAGATTTATGATTAGGGTCTGAGATTTCGGGACTTTCGAATGTTTAATGGCGCGTGGTTTAGTTGCGGCAATTTGATAGTAATTGACGTGTTGTTATACGCCGGCAACCCCCTCAAGGCATCGCCCCTATTAGGACTTCGGGCTGAGTTTATGGTTGCAGTTTACACTGGAAACGCAATTATAGCGTTTCTTTGAGACTATGTTTTGATCGTTCAGGGGTTGGGTAATGGGAACTGATTGTTGGTGAATTAGTTTCGGTTAGTCGGGGGACTGTAAATAATAGACGGTAATTAATTGTGGGATAATGTTGTCGTAAATGCAAGATGGCTGCGGTAGGAATTTGTACAGGTGGTACTTGGAAAATTCTGGGAATGTTTGGTTAATTATTTTAGGGGGTTGAATTTAATTGATACCCGATATTAAATTAAATCGAACCGATATCTAATGTGAAATTGAATCGATATATTAAATTAATTGAATCGAATTGCTAGATAATATTTAACTAAATTAAATTGATACCTGATATTAAATTAAATTGATAGTTAATATTAAATTAAATCGAAATCTAATATTAAATTCAGCTGAGTTTATATCTAACATTAATACCACCAAGATCCAGCAAGGAGAGAATAATTTACATAAAATTTATGAGAAGAATTTCCTACATCGAAATGACTGTACCTTATCTCGTTTTTACGCTTTCCGATTATGAACGTTTTAAAGTGAGTCACCCCGATTCGATAGTAATTGACATCTTATCTCAGAACTATCCCCTATGCTACCACCCCTATTTCAAGACTTCATCAAGTTTACGGCTAGAGTTTATAACTAGAATTTCCGGGAGTCTGGAACTTTTGACTATTTAATAGGATAAGGTTTACTTAAATTCAATGCTATTTGACGTGTTATAACGTAGCCAGCACTAACACAACCGTCACCCTGTTAAACGTTCATATAGTTTATAATCACAGTTTACGAACACTACAATATTGTTGAAATTTTGAAACTTTCCGATTAATGTTTGAACGGTTAGTTACTCTATTTTAATAGCAATTGACGCGTTGGAATTTCGTGAACCCCATCTTGACGAAAATTATAGCAATAATTTTGCAATATGTTATTCTTAGATTTTGGTACTCTATATTACTAATAGTGCAAGGTTTAATTATTTTACTTTATAATATTTGGTATGATTACCAAATATCACAAGGTTAAATGTACGCCACTATTTTTCATAATAATTAGAAAAAATATTTTATAACACAACCCTATTTTAAATAATTGGTGTCTTCACCCATTTTTCACTGTTCTTCACAGTAACTACAAAAATTAATACTAGATATATATAGACTAAAACATCCCTAGATTTTCGTATTCGTAGATTGAAAAAGTCCCTAGATACCGGACTGATAGATTGAAAAATTCCTGGATCCCATATTCTTTGTTCGAAACATCCCTAAATCTTCATATACATCTCTCAATCAAAAACATCCCTGAGTCTCTCATGTCTCAAGCTTCAAATATCGCTAGATATTTACAACTAGCTTGAATTATCCCTAGATGTCCACATCTCAAGGTTGAAGTATCCCTAGATATTCACATCCCTACATTGATATGTCTCCAGGTGCCTCATATCCCAAGCTTGAAAGATCCCTAGATATTCGGAGCTTGAAGTATCCCTAGATGTCCACATCCCAAGCCTAAAGTATCCCTAGATACTCACATCCCTAGATCTTCGTACTCGTAGATTGAAAATGTCCCTAGATACCGGACTGATAGATTGAAAAATTCCTGGATCCCATATTCTTTGTTCGAAACATCCCTAAATCTTCATATTCATAGCTTAATATATCTCTCAATGAAAAACATCTCTGAGTCTCTCATGTCTCAAACTTCAAATATCCCTAGATATTTACAACAAGCTTGAATTATCCCTAGATGTCCACATCTCAAGGTTGAAGTATCCCTAGATATTCACATCCCTACATTGATATATCTCTAGGTGCTTCATATCCCAAGCTTGAAATATCCCTAGATATTCGGAGCTTGAAGTATCCCTAGATGTCCACATCCCAAGCTTGAAGTATCCCTAGATACTCACATCCCTAGACTGAAACGTCCCTAGATACTTACACTCCTACATTGAAGTATCCCTCATCTCCATATACCTAAATTAAAATATCTCCAGGTCCCATATACCAACATTCCCAAATTCATAGTCCCTCGTATCCACAACTCAATTAATTTTGATATCCCCAAATTAGAAGCCTAAATTCTCAGATCGTAAGATTCCTAGATTCTAACAAATGAATTTCACTTCGAACGACTAGTTTATTTTGCAATCTACTCGATCACTGTTCGAGAGTGTCTCCGAAGAATTTTTACGTTTTACAAAAGCTCGGAGTGGGCTAACAATTTTTGTGACATTGCCGAGGGAAAACAGTTTCCGATTTTCTATTTAGCTAAAATTTGGCTGGAGATGGAAATGCGAGTGGCGTATGAAGCGTGTCTTTTCCCCAAAGTGTCCTAAGCAAGTAGTAAAAGCAACACCTCGAAATAGTTCACTGCAAACGAAGGACTTCTAAGGTTCACAGACGTGACTAACAAACCAAAAAATACTCGGAATGTAATGACTCCTTGGGTCTTGCTGCCACGGGTAATTGATTTGAAACTACAAATGAAGGAACGAAATTAAATTTATCTCTAGAAACTTGTATCGAGTCCTCTCGCTGTAATATCCATTCTAAGAACTGTAATGTGCATTCTAATATATTAAGAACCATTGTAATTAAAAAGCTCCATCAAAGCCCTTTGTCTCAGTTCTATCAATCGGAAGTTTTGAATAAAAATACTTGTCCATTAACTCTTGCAGACTTACCGAAGCATCCATTGAAACTCCGCGTTTTATCTGAAGAGAAAAACGTTCCAATGTTTTCAGGCGATTCAATGAAGAAAATCGCCATCTTTCATACGATTTAAAAGTACAACGTTTAATACTGAACATCCATCATATAAATGAGACAAGATCCATAAAAGGATCAATATAACAATGGATACAAGAAGAGGAATAAACGAAACCTGGCATTTATTAACGGACCACATTGATAAATCGATGGTTTGTTATTACTCCCAAGAGAAAAGGAAAATTAATACAAACAGCTATCGGAGTTTAAGCTTCTCGGTTAAACCAACAGGATTCGAAACCAATTTAACTCTTAATCACTTACTTCCTTTTTCCTAATATCCCGACCCATTTGCTCCGGTTACGTTTAATCCCTAATGCGTGTATTCAATTACGGTACCGTACGATTAATTAAGACTACCATAATTATCATTCGCGGAGCAAAGGTACACGATATTACATCCGAAGGAGAAATTTCGAAATTTTTTATTTTGTATTGTAGAATAATTTAGATGCCGAGGATTTTTGTATGAAGTGGATTTTTAGATTTGGTATATTTTTTAGTTTGGAGGTTGAAAGTTGTTAGGTTACAAGTTTTGAGATTTAGAGATTTAGAGATTTAGAGATTTTTAGATTTGTCAAATTTTAAATTTGGAAGAGGGTCATTTTTTGAGCTATCAGATTCCAAATTTTGAGATTTGGAGATTTCTAGATTTGTGAAATTTTTAATTTGGGATTTGGACATTTTGTGAGTTATCAGATTCTAAGTTTTGAGATTTGGAGATTTCTAGATTTTTAGATTTGTCAAATTTTAAATTTGGGAAAGGGTCATTTTCTGAGTTATCAGATTTCAAGTTTTGAGATTTGGAAATTTTTAGATTTGTCAAATTTTAAATTTGGGAGAGAGATATTTTCTGAGTTATATTTCAAGTTTTGAGATTTGAAGATTTGGAGATTTTTAGATTTGTCAAATTTTTAATTTGGGAGAGGGTCATTTTCTGAGTTATCAGATTCCAAATTTTGAGATTTGGAGATTTCTAGATTTGTCAAATTTTAAATTTTTGAGTTGGACATTTTCTGAGTTATCAGATTCTAAGTTTTGAAATTTAGACTTTCAGATTGACCAAATTCTAAATTTTCAAATTTGCTACTTCCCTAATTCTCAAACATTGAGATTCTAAGATTAACCAAATTCTAAATTTTGAAATTTGCCAAATCTCAAATTTTCACATTTGAAAGTCAAAAAATTCTCAAGTTTTTCTTCAAGCCTTCACATTTAGAAATTCTCAAGATCTGAAATCTTTAAACTTGCACATACAGAAATTTTCAAATCTTCAAATATCCTACCATTCAAATTTCCAAATCTAGGTGGCAAATTTCTATCTTAACAAATATACAAATTGGAAGCTCCTTAACATGAAAAACTCTCAAATTCAAGAATTTCTCCAACTCGACTTTTCGACTGTGAAATTTTAGAACCTACAAATAATGCATAGATATATAAATGTTTCCCAAACATTCAACAAGACCAAAAACACCAGTCACTTATCGCATCGTAATAATTAATTCAACGAAATAATAATTAATAAAAAGCAGAGGAACGCAGAAAAGATTTGCATCGAGCCAATAAAGGGAGGTTCACAGTAGAATTAAGGTTGTTCGAGTGTTCGCAATTTGTAAGGTGCATCTGTTGTTTGCGCTGGGAACTGTCCGTTCGTAAAAATTCAATGGAACATGAGATAACAGGGAATTCAAGCCGGACTCGATAAGGCGTCGTGAAAATGCATGCTTGCACAGAAAAGAGCTGAACGCACGAATGCTTCACGAGAAACACATTGTTACAAAGGCAACGTGATATCGAGCCGTTCTTGCAAGCGTATAAAAGCCTAATTACACGTCAGCAACCTCGAGGGAGTTCTCAAGTGATATTGTTTCATGCTAATCGATTAGTCTGCGTATTTTCACTGCTATCAAACGGTAATCGCTAGTAAAGGAACAATTCACTGCTCTAGGGCTTAACGACCTATCTTCTGATAACTCTTATCGTCTAATTTTCTAAATAACATACAAAACTCTTTTTTAGTGATGAGAAATTTTTATTATTTAGTGAATTTTTTCAAATTATTTACTTTCTTGAGAAAGAATTTTTTAAATTATTTAATTTTTTTAGGAAGAATTTTTTTAATTATTTATTTTCTTGAGTAAGAATTTTAAAAATTACTTTCTTTTTTGAGTAAGAACTTTTTAAATTATTTACTGTTTGAGAAAGAATTTTTTCAATTATTTAATTTTTTTAGGAGAATTTTTTAAATTATTTACTTCTTGAGTAAGAATTTTTTAAATTATTTAATTTTTTGAGGAAGAATTTTTTTAATTATTTACTTCTTGAGTAAGAATTTTTTAGGTGATAATTTATCATTGTTTGTATGAATTTTGTAGGTGAAAGTTTATTCTTTGTGAATACAAATTTATTCTTGTTTATTGATAAGAATTTTGTAGGGACTAATTTATTTTTGTTCGTGAATGAGAATTTTTTAGGTAACAATTTATCCTTGTTTGTGAACGATAATTTTATAGGTAAAAATTTATCCTTGTTTATAAGCAAGAATTTTTTAGAAAACAATTAATCCTTGTTTGTGAATACAAATTTTTTAAGTAAGATTTTATTTTTGTTTGTGGGTAAGAATTTTGTAGGTAACAATTTATCCTTGTTTGTGAGCAAGAATTTTTTAGATAATAATTTATCCTTGTTTACAAGTAAGAATTTTTTAGAAAACAATTTATCCTTGTTTGTGAATAAAAATTTGTTCAGGTAAGAATTTATTTTCTCCGTAAATGAGAAATTTTCAAATAACAGTGTATAGTCATTCATAAACAAAAATTGGGTAAAATAGAATTTATCCTTATTAGTATTTATAAATATGAATTTATTTTCGTACGTATTTATGAACACAAAATTTACTCGTACCTTTGTTATTTACAAATAAGAATTTAATATGCAGGAATACAGTTAAGAATAAATTCGTATAAATGTTCATAAATCAAAATTTATGATTATTTTTAAAATGTGACCTTTTCCGTTTTAATAGTGAGGTATGTGAATAATGTTAAAGAGTAAACTTGTGTGAAACACTGAAAAAAAGGAGATTTATTCTGCAGTACTGTATTTTTATACCAAATTCGCAAGTTATAGTTTCGTAACAAGTTAACGACGCACCCAGAGCGAATAAACCGGAGTGGTTAGTTAAACAAAGAGGATAATCCATTAATCTTCCTGGCGGAGTTAAATTTACTTCATTGTAGCAGTTAGGTAACAAGCGTTTCACTCTACCAATTGAGCATTAATGGTTTCGAACTTGTGCCATAAAATGAATATCAAAAATCATGGTTGAAGACGAAATTGTGGAATTGTACGCTGGTTACGTGATTCAGAAATGAAATATGAAAATGAATTTGGCAAGGAGAATGAAACTACTTTTGCTAGTGATCTGTTAACTGGTAATACATATAATGTATATGTAATGTAGCATTTTATTATCAAATTGGTTAATTTTCTTTTAGAAAAAATTTTTAGAAGATACAAAAAAATATTTTAGCAACATATTTCAAATTATAATTGTTTCTTGGTTAATTTATATAAAAGTATCTCTTTTTGCTTGAGAATGATTTGATATAAAGATATAAATTAATTATTTAAATTTGACTTGTATAATTTTTCATGGTAATTAAAGTCAGTAGTTGAAACTTGCTATAATAAATTAATATAATTATTCAAATTTGAAATTTGCTGTAATAATTTAAATTTATACTTGATATAGTAATTTCAATTGATAATTTAAATTTGACATAATAATTTAAGTTGATAATTTAAATTTGATGTAATAATTTAAGTTGATAATTTAAATTTCACATAATAATTTAAATTGATAATTTAAACTTGATATAATAATTTAAACTGATATTTTAAATTTGATGAAATAATTCAAACAGATAACATAATTTTGATATAATAACTCGAACCGATAATTTATACTGACATTTCAAATTTAATATAATAATTTAAATTGATAATATGTACTTGACATAATAACTCAAATTGCCAATTTAAATTTGTGATATTAATTGTAATAACTAATTTAAATTCAATACGTTAATTTAAACTTAATGTAATAATTCAATCTCAAATAGTCCAACTTTCAGCATTAATCCTTGCACAATTAATACAGCAATCAGTACCTAATCTAACAGCGAACATACCTTCTGTTTAGTTATTTTCATGTACTGCACACGTACACACGCACAGTACATACACCTCGAACCTCGATATACCGAAATTAGCCAATAAGTATAGGTTAATCGTATCAAATTGGGTAGTTCTAGAGTTAATCCATTAATCTGAATTTACATAGTAATCAGCTTAATGCACTGCGTACTACGTACTCCAGTTATACGACTGCAACACTAGTGTCGTTCATTCATTCATGACTGTGTGAAAAATACTCATAATGAAACACGTGAAGAACAAAACGAGTATATGGAATTTATGAACAACTCTATATTAACAAGATTCGTGAACAACCCTCGTATTAATTATTAGTTTTTGCATGTACTTTGTTCAAAAAATATCTTTGGTAATTCTATTCTAGTATCATCTCAAACGTCTGTGTCGTTTAAATTCATCTCTCTTTTATTTTTGTATTATTTCAAATATTTATTTCGTAGAAGAATTCCTTATTTTTATTCCTGTTGCAACTCGAATATTGATCTTATTCAAAATTTTCAAGATAAACAGTAATCACGTCGTGAACGATACATTTTCCACGGTTCAGAACAATTTGCGAGAAGTGAGATTTTGTTGCAGCTTATCGAGGAGCCTGGCGTGCACTGCAAGCTGATTGCAGTTGCAACGTGAATTACGATGGCCAAGTTGTCTGTTTCAGGTTCGAACAACTTCGAACCCGTCTTCGATAACTTCGCCCATGAAAGTTTTGTGTACTCTTGTAAACTTGTCGAGTCAAGTTTATTTCCACCAGCCAATCGATTCGGTGACTTCGTTTGACTTCTCTTAATCGATCACGGAATTACTGTTGCCCTTATGCTCATCTAAACGTTCAAACGATAATAGAACTATTTTTTTACAACTTTCGGAATCTAGGATTTAGAACGTACTAAATTTTCCACCTAGTTATTTAGGAATTTTGGGATATGGGAATCTAGGGATTTCTGGACTTGGGGATCTGGGAATCTAGGGATTTCGAGATCGTGATTTGGGACTCTAGGGATTTCGAAATTTTCAGATTTGGGAATCTAGGGATTTCGGGACTTCGTGATTTCGGACTCTAGGGATTTCAGGACTTTGTGATTTGGAGATCTAGGGATTTTGAAATTTTTATATTTGGGAATCTAGGGATTTCTAAACTTCGGAGGTTTAGGAGTCCAGAGATTTCGAGGATCTAGGGATTTTGGGCCTTTGGAATCTGGGAATCTAGGGACTTCAGGACTTCGTGATTTGGGACTCTAGGGATTTCAGGACTTCGTGATTTGGAACTCTAGGGATTTCAGGACTTTGTGATTTGTAAATCTAGGGATTTCGAAATTTTCAGATTTGGGAATCTAGGGATTTTTTTAACTTCAGGGGTTTAGGAGTCTAGAGGTTTCGAGGATCTAGGGATTTTGGGACATTGGGATCTGGATATCTAGGGATTTCGGGTCTTCGTGATTTGGGACTCTAAGGATTCCGAAATTTTCAGATTTGGGAATCTAGGGATTTTTTAAACTTTGGGATTTAAGAATCTAGATAATTTTGGACGATGGAAATCTAGGGATTTCTGGATTTGGGAGTATATTGATTTCGGGATTTTCGAAATCTAGAGATTTCGTGGTTTTGTAAGTTTACGGATTTCGGGATTTTTGGAATCTAGGAATTTTGCAAATTTAGGGACTTTTGGACTTTGGATATCTAGGGATTTTGGGGTTCAGAAATTTGGAGGTCTAGGGATATTGGGACTTCTATACGTTCATCTCATTAATTATATCTTCGTAAACGTTCATTAATCTCGTTAATTATATCTTCGTGTATTAATTAAAAATAGATGTCCATAAAATATTTTAGCAATATGAATTATCTAAAAATTATAGCACTGTTATATTATATACATCATGGAAAAGTTGACAAAATTATAGATAGTTAAAAAATGAATTAAAGTATTGGTTATACTAATTTATAAAATTACATCTAAAAAAATAATGGAGATCTAATGAATTTTATCAATTATTATTCAATGAACCAATTTTTAAATTAATATTGAAAAATTAATACTTGAACTAAGATAAGATATAATATAGGGATGACAAAAATTTCAAAAGAACATAAGAAATGTGAGAAATTTTCAAAAAATGATGAAATTTACAGAAGAAAACCGATAACCGAAGTTTGAGTAATTAGAAGATTAGACAAGAAGAGAGTTCATATAAAAATCGTACAGGACGATTGAGGAGTAATAGTGATTTCTCGATACACCACAAAATCGTACATTCGCTACTATTTTATCGACATTTCGTTGCACGTGATATGTGGCCACTTGTTGCTTTTGATGAACAGACTTATCTCCAATCTTCTATTCAAACCTACCGTTCAGCTAAATAAACATAGAAAAAGCCACAAACGACAGTTTACGTGAAATAATACGATGTCAACGTTCAAATTCAATATATCTTTTACGAATCGATAAAAAATAGATACAATTGCAATTCTTAAATCTTCTACACCTGGCAATATAAGGAGAGTCCACTGTATTTTTATTAAAATAACAAATTTCTTTATTCTCGTGTAATTTTCAACCTTGCTATATTTAACTGTCACTATTGTCACCAAAAGTATATTAAAGAGATACAAATAGCATATATTTTAAAGAAACAATTGATACAAGAGGTTATATAATAATAATGGTAAAATAAAGAGTTTGAATGTGAAAATTGTCAAGTTGCAGAGGTGTCTAATTTCCAGCCAGTATTCGCACGGAGCGTTACATTAAACTGGGAGTTCTTTACATTTCCTTGGACAAAAGCGTAATTATTATAGCGCGAATCTTCCGGTCGCAGGGAAATTATTCTGACTGCAGTTTCTGCACAAAAGTCCGCAGTTGTTGTTCGAAGAAAACAACGAGGAGCATGAATTTTAAGTGAGACCGTCCTATCATTTGACCCGCGGTGTGTACGCGTGAAGTTGTAGATAATAATCGCTTGCATTATGCAAATGTGTAAAAATGTTCATTTACTGTTCATTTCGGCTTATCTCTCTTTCGCAAATGTTCATCACCTTATACAAGTGATGTCAATTGTCACTAGATGACTTGTTACCATGTAGTTACTTTTAATACTACTTTTTATTACTACCAGCTTCATTATTATTTTTATTGTTTATTATTACATAATTATAACATTTTATTTTATTACTATTTTTACTTTTTATTATTACTACATTGTAATATTACTACATTGTAAGTTACAATATTAATTACAACTCAAATAGGTAATTAGTTACAACTATAGATAATTATCAGTTGCTATGTAATTAACTACTAAATAATTATTTACAGCACAATTAATTAGTATATATTCAACTGCTAGATAATTAGTTGCTACATAACCAGTTGTCAGGTAATTGGTTGCTACATAAATAACTACTACATAATCAACTGCTAGATAGTTGGTTGCTACATAAATAACTACTACATAACCAGCTGTCACATAATTGGTTGCTGAATAAATAATTACTACTTAATCGATAGCTACATAATTAATTTCCCAGATAGTTAGATGCTACATAAATAACTACTACATAACCAACCGCCAGATAGTTGGTTACTACATAAATAACTACTACATAATCAACTGCCAGATAGTTGGTTGCTACATAAATAACTACTACATAACCAGCTGTCACATAATTGGTTGCTGAATAAATAATTACTACTTAATTGATAGCTACATAATTAATTTCCCAGATAGTTAGATGCTACATAAATAACTACTACTTAACCAACCGCCAGATAGTTGGCTGCTACATAAATAACTACTATATAACCAACTGTCAGATAATTGGTTGCTACATAACTGATTGTTACACAATCAATTCCTTGATAATTTCTTGCTACACGATTAGTTATTACACTATTATTAGACAATTATTTCATAGTTAATTACCCAATAAGCAATTTCTATATAATTAATTACCACATAATCAATACTGCTATATAATCCAACGTTATACAAATGTACAATTCCTACATACTTACATGCATTGTAAAACAGCTTAATTATTGAATTTTCAATAAAATTTAAGCACCACTGCAAAGAAAAGTGAAAGAAACAGGCAGAAACTTAAAGTCCAGTTAATTTCAACGGACCTGTAGCTCGTAGATCATCTATAAATAAACTTTTCACGCGTGCAATCCCCTCACGGCCTTTTTCGTCCGAAAGACTGAACTCTACATTTCATTAAGCATGTAGTATGAAGGCCAGCTAAAACTGGACCTGTTTTGATAATTTTAACACACCGTCGTTAAACATTCAAAGAAAATTGTAGTTTCATGCGGTTCAAGGTTCTACTACACGTTTTAATAATTGCTGCACGCGAACTTCCACTTTAGTCGGGTGAAAATTCTGCAATTTTTTTTCCGTTGATGGGCGGAAAATGAAATAAGAGGAAAAACTGTGTACAAGATTTTTCATTTAGAGTCTCATTTTTGAGAACGTCAAGCTTTAGATTGATCAGAGGATTTTTATAAAGTTATTTGTTGTTTTAGATGGTTATTTATAATTTCATCTACAATGCATCTATAATATCATCTATAATATCACGTATAACATCATGTACAACATCATGTACAATATCATCTACAACATCATCTACAATATCATCTATAATAACATCTACAATATCACGTACAACATCATGTACAACATCATCTACAATATCATGTACAATATCATCTACAATATCATCTACAATATCACCTACAATATCATCTACAATATTATCTATAATATCATCTACAATATCACGTACAACATCATGTACAATATCATCTACAATATCATGTACAACATTATGTACAATATCGTCCACAATATCATCTATAATATCATCTAAAATATCATCTAAAATATCATCTATAACATCATCTACAATATTATCTACAATATCATCTACAATATTATCTATGTCATAGATGAATACAAATTTCAATTATGACCAAATAATGTATAAACATTTCATTTCTTTTTTTTTCAAACGTAAAATTTTAATAACAATCAAATTAAATGCAATCAAATATAAACACAAGTTTGAATGTACGTTACAATAATTTTTCGGTGAAGTGGTAGCAAGGAATAATTACACAGTAATCGAATAAGCAGGCAAGAAGTCGAGAGGCGTCGAAACGACGTGTCAAAGTAAATGACATTAGGAACGTGTCGTTGAGTTCGAGTACTCGAAGACGACTGTCTGTCTGGTGGTCGATGAAACGGTAAAAATCAATATCTGCTTTGCCGATAAAGTTCGGCTAGTAAACGCGGAACGTCGCGAACGTAATTAACGTCTGGAAATTGGATGGAAGGGGACATCCGGATCAATGGTCGTAGATAAGTGGAATTGAGACGGTCCGTAACGTTTCACGATTACGTTGCTAGCATCCTCGATTCATCTGGTGCCATTTCGATGATCACGGTGATTGATAGCGACCGTTCGCGTGTGTAAGCTCGAATCGACCAGCTGAGATGAACGACCTCGTTCACTATTCACACGGACGATACCATCGCTTTTACATGTTACTGTAAAAGACCACTAAATGTGATTACTCATCACCACTTCGCATCAGAAACTTTTAAGTACCAATTTCCTACAAGAATTGGTAATTATATGTATAAAGGTATCCACTGTGGAGGTCTTGTGATCACCTCTTTGAAAGTATCAATTGCATACGAAAATAAAAAAATAAAAATAAAATATAAACATATATTATTTACATGTTTAAGTGTATGATAAGGTGGAAGTCTTAAGATCATCTCTTTGGTGAAAGTAGCAACTGAATATAAAAATTTCTACAAAATGAAGCTTGCAAATATGAAATGGAACACATGTCACAAATATGGTAACATATGTATGTGATGAGATATGGTAACAAGTATGAAATGGAACACATCGGTCACAAATACAAAATACAGTTAACAAATATAAAATTGTAATTGTAAATATAAAACTGAGCTTAAGAAGTATACGTTCATCTCTATCACTAATTATTTCTAAAATCTAACTTGAAAATGATGCTTGATCTAATACATATTTAAGCTTGGAAATAACAAAGTAAACAAGAAATTAGCAATATAAAAATCAAAGCAACTTAACTCCCGAATTGAGCGATCCGTAGTAAAAATGTCCAAAGAATTTCGAAGAAATTGCAGCTCGAAAACGCGTTCAAAGAACGATCCGCAGAAATCCAATTTTAACAGATATAAGATTTTCTACCGAATTTCTCCGAGATACACGTAACGTCTCCGAATTGACCCATTTACCACTAACGTTATCACCACGTGTGTACAATTTATTTTGTCCTCTGTACAATATCTCTTCTAAACAACAATCTCTTCTTCCTTTTTTCCCCTACACGTGTATGCACTTACGTAACACGTGACGATCGGTTCGTTTATTCGTTTCGAATAGCGGCAATTTTAGCTGCAAACAGGAACGCCGTGAGTTCTTTTATTATCGCAGCTGCAGATTGTACTTATCTCGGCCGATAAAATAATGTTCCTTATCGAAAACGTGACATTCACGGTGGACTGTAATTACCTTTACAAATTCTGTACGCGGAACGTGACAATTGCTGCTACGTGTACTCTGAGAAATTTGTGCTTGGGCGCTGCATGGAGAATGGATGCAGTGAATATTTAAAGATTACTCTTCAAACTGTTGCTTTATTTTTTGGAAATTTTTATTTTGCGACTCTTTCTTTTGTATGATTTCAGAAATCTGAATTGGTAAATTGTTAAACTGTCAAATTTCTGAATTGTTTTTCTGAATTATTTAAATATTGAATTATCAAATTTCTACATTATTTAATTTTTAAATCGTCATCTGTAAATTATCAAATTTCTATATCATCAAATTCCTAGATCTTCAAATCCCTACACTGCCAAATCTCTACATTCCAAATACCTACATCCCCAAATCTCTGGACCCCCAAATAGCTAGAGTCCCAAATTCCTAATTCTGCAAATCCCTACATCCCCAAATCTCTACATTCCCAAATCCTTACATTCCCAATTCCCTACACCCCCAAATAGCGAAATGTCCAAATTCCCAAGTCCCCAAATTCCTAAATCTCCAAATCCCTACATTCCCAAATCTCTACATTCACAAATACCTGCATCCCCAAATTTCTAGATCCCCAAATAGCTAGATTCCCAAATTCCTAATTCTCCAAATCCCTACATCCCCAAATCCCTACACTCCCAAATCTCTACATTCCCAAATCCTTACATTCACAAATTCCTACACTCCCAAATCCCTACATCCCCAAATCCCTACACTCACAAATCCCTACATTCCCAAATTCCTACACACCCAAATCCCTATATCCCCAAATCTCTACACTCCCAAATCCCTACACCCCCAAATTCCTACATCCCCAAATCCCTACACTCACAAATCTCTACATCCCCAAATCCCTACATCCCCAAATTCCTACGCTCCCAAATCCCTATATCCCCAAATCCCTACATCCCCAAATTCCTACGCTCCCAAATTCCTACATCCCCAAATCCCTACACTCACAAATCTCTACATCCCCAAATCCCTACATCCCCAAATTCCTACGCTCCCAAATCCCTATATCCCAAAATCCCTATATCCCCAAATCTCTATATCCCAAAATCCCTATATCCCCAAATCCCTACACTCCCAAATCCCTACATCCCCAAATCCCTACATCCCCAAATTCTTACACTCCCAAATCCCTACATCCCCAAATCCCTAAACTCACAAATCCCTACATCCCCAAATCCCTACATCCCCAAATCCCTACATCTCCAAATCCCTACATCCCCAAATTCCTACACACCCAAATCCCTATATCCCCAAATCTCTACACTCCCAAATCCCTACACCCCCAAATTCCTACATCCCCAAATCCCTACATCTCCAAATTCCTACATTCCCAAATCCCTACACTCCCAAATCCCTACATCCCCACAATCTTCCTTAGTGACTTTCCCAAGCGCAACACATCAGTTCGACTCTTAAAAAATCCCTAAAATCGTCACAACTCTTCTCCCCCAGTTCCCACAATTCTCACTCACCCCGACCAAAGAGTATCGAAACGTGTATCAGCCCAAAGTGATATCCGACACATCCCGCGACGGATTTTTCTAAGGGGACAGTTAACCCGTTAAAGGAGCCGGGATCAAAGGGATTTTCGAGTTCAGACTCGGATGTACGTACTCATATTTCCGGCTGTTGTTGACCGCAGCGAGTTATTTAACTCCGTGTTCGGTCCTACTGCGGCGCACAATCTCCAGCCCCAGTTTGATACCGGGGTCTGTTGTGGAACGTTAACTTTGTCCGAGCAACTCGGAACTATTTATCTTTCGGCAACAAAGCTGGAACGACGTGACGCGCTTTTAAGGAGACGAGAACGCTCCCGCGTAGCCAACTTCCATTCGACTTCTCGAGATGTTGACGATATCAACGCCGACGGATTATGTTTGCCGACTCTAATTGATTCGATTGATCAAGAGTAACGCGGTCGTAAACAGTCTCGTTAACTTTCACGCGCAGCCTATTTGTTTAATTACTCGTTTCTGCGGGAGATTTTCATGGCTCGATGTTTGCTCTCATCGAGCATATTCGGATGAGACATACATCTTCCATAGATGAGGAATCATAATAACTTATTAGGGTTTCTTATTGGAACACTTCTGAGTATTCGGACGTTGGAATGTTGACATTATAACATTTGAAAATTTTTGAACTTACAAATCTCTCAATTTCTAAATATGTAAGCTCTCAAATATGCTTATTCATAAATCTCTAGATTCTAAGTACCTAGTTTCCCGAAATCTCTAGATTCCCAAAGACCAAAATCCCTAGATCTCCACATTGCTAAATCCCCAAATCCCTAGATTTCCAAAGTTCCAAGGGTCCTAAATTCTCAAAATCCCTAAATTCCAAAAATCTTGAAATCCATAAATTTACAAAATCCGGAAATCCCTAGATTCCAAAAATCCTGAAATCCGTATATTTACAAAACTCCGAAATCTCTAGATTAGCAAAATTCCGAAATCCCTATACTCTGAAATCCAGAAATCCCTAGATTTCCATCGTCCGGAAATCTAGATTCCTAAATTTAACAAAATCCCTAGATTCCTAAGTCTGAAAATGTCGAAAAATCTAGACTTCCACATCACAACGCCCAGAAATCCCTAGAGTCCCAAATCACGTGGTCCAGAAATCCCTAGATCCCGAGACTTCAAAGTCCCGAAATCCCTAGATTCAAAAAATCCTGAAATCCGTATATTTACAAAACCCCGAAATCCCTATACTCTGAAATCCAGAAATCCCTAGATTTCCATCGTCCGGAAATCTAGACTCCTAAATTTAACAAAATCCCTAGATTCCCAAGTCTGAAAATTTCGAAATCCCTAGACTTCCAAATCACAACGCCCAGAAATTCCTAGAGTCCCAAATCACGTGGTCCGGAAATCCCTAGATCCCGAGACTCCGAAGTCCCGAAACCCCTAGATTCCCATATACCAAAATCCCTAAATAACTAGGTTCAAAATTTTTACCTTCTACATCCTAGATTCTCAAATTTCTAGAAAATAATTTCTAAAAAATTTGTCTATTATCGTTACCATATTACAATCTTTGATTTTTGTTTCTATGTTATTATACCCTTTTCATCGCTATGTTCTATCCGCAATTTATCGTTCGCAGCATCCGTAAACACAGTAAAGTTTCCTCGAAAATTTGAAACAAAAGCAAAACTCCGAAGAGAATATATTTAAAATTTCCACGATTTATCAAACGTATTTGTCAGACGTGAACAGTTTTAGCAGCGTAGATCGAATTCGTTGATCGAACACATTCGTGCCTCGCGAGCTATCGAAAAAATCCAGGATATTTCTTTCCGGCTGATTTTTTTTTTCCCTCTTTTTTTTCGTTTCGTTACCGTCGTTGTGGGACGGTTAAGCAATATCAAGCGAACGACCTGCAATCTTCTGTGATCGAACATGTTTCATTAATTAGAACGAACGAGTCCCTTTCATCAGGAAATCCGGCCAACCGACCGGTTCTCTGTATCGTTAAATGCGAGCCGATCCCGTAAAACGGACGAACGTTATTTGGTGTTTTTTCAATTTCGTACTGTTCAACATCCGCTGTGCAAAATCGATGTTCGATTCTGATAATAGTTTTTTTTTTTTCGAAAGAAACATTCGTTCACGTGCGTCTACACGATACAGTTTTGTTAGGTCTTTTGGTACTTTTATTTTTCTTACGTGTTTGTTCTGGTTAGTGGGAAATTTGGAACAGCGGATATTTAGAGATTTTGTTATTTGGAAATTTAGCAATTCTGAGATTTAAAAATTTCGTTAGAAATTTAGCAATATTGAAAATTGATAATTTAGGAATTTGATGATTTAGAAATTTAGCAATCAGCAATCAGTCTAGGGATTTGGAGATTTAGGAATTTGGGAATTTAGAGATTTGGGGGTGTAGGGATTTAGGGGGGTGTAGGGATATGGGGGTGTAGGAATTTGGGGGTGTAGGGATTTTGGGGGTGTAGGGAATTGGGGGTGTAGGGATTTTGGGGGTGTAGGGAATTGGGGAGTGTAGGGATTTGGAGGTGTAGGGATTTTGGGAGTGTAGGGATTTGGGGGTGTAGGGATTTGGGGGTGTAGGGATTTGGGGGTGTAGGGATTTGGGGGTGTAGGGATTTTGGGGGTGTAGGGAATTGGGGGGTGTAGGGATTTTGGGGGTGTAGGGAATTGGGGGGTGTAGGGATTTGGAGGTGTAGGGATTTTGGGAGTGTAGGGATTTGGGGGTGTAGGAATTTGGGGGTGTAGGGATTTGGGGGTGTAGGGATTTTGGGGATGTAGGTATTTGGGGGTGTAGGAATTTGGGGTTGTAGGAATTTGGGGGTGTAGGGATTTTGGGGATGTAGGGATTTGGGGGTGTAGGGATTTAGAGAATTAGGAATTTGGGAATTTAGCTATTTGGGAGATTAGAGATTTCAGGATGTAGGGATTTGTGGGTGTAGGGATTTTGAAGGTGTAGGGATTTGGGGATGTAGTGATTTAGAGAATTAGGAATTTAGGAATTTAGCTGTTTGGGAGATTAGGGATTTGAGGATGTAGGGATTTGGGGGTGTAGGGATTTGGTGTGTTAGGAATTTGAGAACGTGTGAATTTGGGAATTTAGCTATTTGGAGGTCTAGAGATTTGGAGGCCCAATATTTGGAGATTCAAAAGATTTGATAACAGGAAGTTTAGAGAAGTCATACAATATTTTGAAACCTAGAATATGATTTCCAAAGGTCGTCTAATTTGAAAAGTTAGAACTTCAAGTTTAAAAATTTCAAAATTAGAATATTTGCAAAAACTTCCATAACTCAAAAACCTGACGATCTCTAAAAGTACCAATCTATTGTTGACAGAAAGTTAAAAATAACTAAAAAATTTCAGATTTGACAATTCACAAATTTGAGATTATACGATTTACAAATTTGCAAATACAAAATTTCCAAGATTTCAAAGCTTGAAGAAACTTAGAAAGACGAAGACGTGGAATTATGTAGTTCACATATGTGTGCTTACAGGAAGCATACGTCGCAGCGAAGTGTGGCAGTAATCCGTGTCTGAACTCGAAAAGGCAGCTGCCTTTGATCCCGGTTCCTTTAAAACCGGGATCATTTCCTAGGGGAGCTATTTCACCCGGAATCGTTCGTGGAATAATTTTGATGCTGCCGGTAAAAATTTCAAACGACCACCGTCAGGAATTCGTCTCCCTAGAGGCCGCTACTGCAGAGACGTGATTCTCTCTCGTGCCCTTTTTACTTTGTTACTAGCGTTTCGTCACTTTCGCGATGGTTTTCAACTCCCCTTGGTACACACGGACTTTCATTCATATTTCTCATGGTTAAATGGCTCCAATTGCTCACTGGATCATTAAGAATACTATTTTAATTAAATACGGTTATTGTTGCCAATTATCTTGAGAAATTTATTTCAATTTTAAACTAAAATTATGTTGCAGGGAAAAATAACTTATGCAATAAATTTTTAAATTTTGTACGAGTTATAACTAGTCATATTTCCCCTGTGATGGCCATTTTCCTATAAAATCGACTGAACCATTTTATTTTGATTGAGAAGTTACATAAAACGATACGATAAATAACATGTTTGATGTTTCATCTTACTGCATTTCTTTATCGATGCTGCAGAAAATGGCGGCGTGTGTAGCGACGCATCAAGAAGGCGGTAAAAAAATAATCGACGACATAAACTCGAAAGGAACATCGAGAGACGCTTGAGAAGTATGTTAAAGTTTTAACGGTTACTTAAAACTGATCGAAATTTCCGAACAAGTTTATCTCGAGGAGAAACAATATGAACGATCGACGGACTTTATACGAAATTTTACGCGGGAAATTTGAACGCTGTTATCGAGCTTCTCGCGAACGACTTGTGCGTTGCAACGTCAGCAGATAACTACCTGAAACTTGATACCTGAAACCTGATACTTGAAACTTGATACCTGAAACTTGATACTTGATACCTGAAACCTGATACTTGGAACTTGATACCTGAAACTTGATACCTGAAACCTGATACTTGGAACTTGATACCTGAAACTTGATACTTGATACCTGAAACCTGATACTTGAAACTTGATACTTGAAACTTGATACCTGAAACCTGATACTTGAAATTTGATACTGATGCTTGAAACTTGATACTTGATACTTGATACCTGAACACTTGATGACTCGAGAGTGTCACTCAAGGAATTTTTACGTTTTACATAAAAAAAGTGTCCACATCCCTAGAATGTTCACAGATGAGACAAACCAAAAAATACT
This sequence comes from Megachile willughbiella, assembly GCA_945859595.2. Taxonomy (NCBI): domain Eukaryota; kingdom Metazoa; phylum Arthropoda; class Insecta; order Hymenoptera; family Megachilidae; genus Megachile; species Megachile willughbiella. Next base: position 7,440,581 of record OX243805.1, on the reverse strand, counting down.
CGAAATGTAATGACTCCATGAGTCTTGCCGCTACGGGTAATTGATTCGAAACTACAAATGAAGGAACGAGAAACTGTGAAACTTATCTCTACAAACTTGTACTGAGGTCTCCCCTAGTTGTAGTATGCATTCTAAGACCTACACGTCTCGTTCGAAAGTGGCGAACGCGGAGAAAAATGCCACGTTACTTTTCTTCGAGCAGTTATCCGCGAAACACCACGATTACAACGATGATAATGGAGAAACAGCACCATAGAACGGAAACCAGGTTAATGGCAACGATTTAGTGATATTCAGCATCGACGCTCGAAACGACACCACATTTCTTCCGAATGACGACTTAATGCTCGATAAAATCTCGGCACGGGTTAACGTCCCCGTCTCCCGCGACATTTTTTGCCGATTTTTCTAACTTTCGCTGCGAAAGTACGGTGGTAAACGCTGGATTTACGCGGTGCGATTGATTTGATCGTTTGCAGTCAATTTACTTTTGTATATTCTTTCATTTTTGTTCGAACGATGTTTGTAGATTTTTTATCTTGCCGCTGTCAACTTTTGGAAGTGTTTGACTATCAATTTTTTAGGTTGGTGGAGTAAATTGAGGAATTTCTAGGTTTCCACATTTCATTAACACCAAATTACAATACCGAAGAGTACCTTGCACAAGGGATCTGTAAAAAACCTTTTACTGAATTGTCGAATGTCACTAGGACAGTTCTAGGAATGTTCATTTGTTGCCAATCGACAAAGTGCAGTATCTAACTTCTACAGAGGCGAACTCATCGATGGAAGTTGCCCTAGCGATTTCCAGCCGAGAAGAAACTTCGATATCGATCGAGTCCATTAATTATTTATCGCCATCACGATGAAACGGTGTACAAAACGGCTTGCCACGGTTCGTATCGTGTGCTTCACGGTAAACTGGCTTCTTCTTGTGATGCCATTTCATACGAGAGTTACGAGCACATCGAAACGATCCTCTAGACACGCAAACTGCAATTTACAGCAGGATGTTCCACGGCGTAAACTTGGATCGTGTTATAGAATTCTTCGACTACTCGTCGAAAACTCAATTTTCGATCCACCAGGTGTTGAACGTGCATTTTCTTATCTGTTCGAAGCTTCTACTAAATTGTTGCATACCTATTTTGCTCGGGTGTGTACGTCAGTTGTTCGGCAATTTAAGTTGCACAATTTGGGGGATGGTAATAATGGAGCAATTTACGAATTTGGGGATTTAGGGAATATTGGGATTTAGATTTGGAGATTTGGGGGTCTGGGAATTTGGGGACTTGAGGATGTCGGAAATGTTGGAATTTAGGGACTTGAGGATGCGGGAAATGTTTAAATTTAGGGATCTGGGGATTTGGAGAATGTTGTGATCTGAAAAATGCTGGAATTTAAGAATTTGGGGATTTGAAGATATGGAAATACAAGAATTTGATAAAACAACGATTTGGAAATTTGGAAGTTAAGGAATTTGTAAATGAAGAATTCGGAAATATGAGAGGTCAAACAGAAATTTGGTAATTTAGCAATTAGAAAACATAGGAATCGAAAAATTTAGTAACTTAAAGATTCAATAATTTAAAAATAGAAAAATTTAGAAATTAATCTCCACTCCTCCAAATTTATACGTTTAGGTATTTGATAAGTTAGAAATTTGAAACTACCCTGTACTCTCACGGCAATATCACACCAGATGTCTCCTTAAACGCATACACATGTGCCACTAATATCCACTTTTCACGAAATTACGTACACGTGTTTGAAAACACGTCGAAACATGGCGGTTAGTTTCATTTTTTTCTCTTCTGTTTCTCACCCAGCCCTTTTGCAACAGCGTTTAATATCTGGGCTCAAGCTGCGAGCCTATTTAGAAACTCGTTAGTAACTGAACCGTGGCGGTTATTGCAGCAGGAAATTTTTTTAGGATACTTAGTTTTTATTGAACTTCCCTTACCGTGATATTAAATACCAAAATTTAGTTTGGACGAGCGTCACTGTGCATATAAGTTCTGCCTCGAGCTGAGTAATTTTGATTTTGCATCATCTGTGTCACTTAAAATTTGTTAGCTTCTAGAATGCATATTACAGCGAGAAGAGACTTCAGTGCGAGTTTTTGGCGGTACTTTAGCAGTTTTTCGTTCCTTCATTTGTAGTTTCAAATCAAGTACTCGTAGCAGCAAGACCCAAGGAGTCATTACATTCCGAGTATTCTTTTTATAGTGAACTATTCGTGTCGAGGTTTTGCTTTTTTTAGCTTAGTTTCAAGTTTCAAGTATCAAGTTTCAGGTATCAAGTGTCAAGTTTCAGATATCAAGTTTCAAGTATCAGGTTTCAGGTATGGAGTATCAAGTTACAAGTTCCGAGTATCAGGTTTCAGGTATCAAGTGTCAGGTTTCAAATATCAAGTTTCAAGTTCCAAGTATCAGGTTTCAGGCATCAAGTGTCTTGTTTCAAATGTCAAGTTTCAAGTACCAGGTATCAAGTGTCAAGTTTATACTAAAGAAATGTCTAAAGACACTCTCGAACGAACAGTGATTCAAGTGCATTGCAAAAACAAACTCTTGTAGTTCAAAGTGAACTTGATTCTTAGAGTCCACATATGTTCCCTCGTAATCCTAACGATTCCACTTATATTACTAAAATCTGCAAATAATAAATTCGCTCAGCTGCACATATTATTATTCCCAGAAATGAAATTCAACTTCTGAAAATTATAACAAAAATATGTGTACGCTAAATACCTCCTCTGTATCTCAATTTAATATCTGAAAAAATGTCCCTTTCATCAGATAACTATTTTGCAGATATAATATAATCTGATACTTCCTGATTGCTATATGAAGCGAAGGATTAATTGGTTATAGACTCGTAGAAATGAAACGTCGGACGAGTATTCGATGAAGGATTAAAAGGGGATTACAGCGAACGAAGAGACGGTATGAGAGAATCGAAGGAATTGAAATCCTGTAAATCACATTTCTCATACATCGGGAGAGCAGTCCATCGTTTCCTACGGATCTGGGCAACACGTTTATTCTAGGTTATCAATCACTATGAATCAGACTACATTACAAACGGAGACTCGGTGTCCCATTTAAGTCGACTCACTCAGATATCAAAAATATTAATGACGCAACAAATATTTTCGACGAAAGTTATGCGATTCTTAGCGAATAAATTATCTGACGAATGTTTGTCGATACGGGTGGAGATATGAAGGTCAAATTCGGTTGAAATAATTTTTCACCATGACTTCACACTTTTGCGCGAATCGCTAAAATCTATGAAACGTTTTTATTTCAATATTTTCGAAGTAACGAAAAACTCTCTTAATAAAATCTTATTTTTGAAGAACCGATTATCGAATTTCACTGTATAATTCAGTCGAGAACTTTGAACACTTCGCTCTTATTGCAACGATTAACTACTTCACTCTATCACGAATTCTTCCTTACTAAACTTCAAGCACTTTCGAAATAGTTCGATCCCGGAATGTTGCCTCTAATTACATCAATGTCCGTCTGAATTAAAGTTGGACGATTTATAGAGCTAATTCGGTAACTTAATCAACGTTCTCCAACGAAAGATTCAGACCTGATGACGTTCATTAATAATAACATTTATTACATTCGTTGGACTTGTAATCAGATGTCAAAGACGAATATTATCCAGAATTTATTTCTGTTAACATAAAATATTTATATTTGACATTGTTGGTCATTTTTTGTAAATATCAGAGAATTAGTAGATGAAAGAAATTGTTGAGATTTTGAAAATTTAAGAAAACAGTTTTATTAATAATTTATAGGGAAGAGTAAAAAATTTGTGCGATAAGAACAGAATAAAAATTGAACTGAAAATTAATATCTGAACAGAGAATTTGGGTGATGGTTATCGAACTTCATTCTATTTTCTTCGAATTTCACGATGTGACACCGAAAGAAACGGAAATGCCACATCCAGCTGTTCCCTATTATACAATGTGTCTTATTCAAATCGATTCGCTCGAAAATATTGGAAATTAAATTAATCCAAATAATAAACCACTGTCAAATAAAATTGATTGAAATAACAAAATACAAAACACCAAATTAAATTAATTTGACAAAACATTCAGTTAGATAATAAATCTCAAAGAATTAAATTAAATTGATTCAAACAAACGAAACAAGAAATCAACGAAAACAAAATAAATAAAAAGTTAAATAAAATTATGTTCATAAAATAGAATCCATAAAATTGATTCGAAACAAATGAGAATGTTACTATATTATTATCCTGCAGTAATTCGCAGGAAATCTGATGGGAGACACAGGGAGAAGTTTTCTCTTGAATAAACAACGTCCTAACTCTACGAAATTTGATCTAATGACTATAATCACCCTTAATGCAGAGAAGATGTCCTATAAAATCCGTTTAACTCCCTTAAGCCCTTGTCTTATGATTTTCTCAGTAGTTGCGACTATCGGAGCTGACTGTTCACCGTTGAGATGTTAGGGCAATTAGAGGAAGTTTATATATTATGTATATATTGCATGTTAACGATTATGTCGGTACAAGCTGTAATTAGAACTAAATTTGATACTTAACGATGTTATGTATTTGATATAGGTTTGTCAATATTGATCAATATTGATATATTTAATATTATGTTGATGTCAAATATTTATGTGAATGTTCATACATTTACAAGTTTTATTATGATTATTATGTTTATTATGGTCTATATTGTTTTGTGTGTATTAACTTGCAAATGTTATTGCAATTTGCAACAAATTGTTAAATTTCCAAATTTTTAAATATTCAGAATTCTTAAAAGTTGAATTTTTGTCATTCTTAAATCGTTGCAGTTTATTATAAAATTTTTATATATCTCAATAAATAATCCATTATTTTTCCACTCTTTACATGTACAAGTTATTGAATTTCTAAATCTAAAAATTAAACAAACTTTATATGTGCAAATTCCTAAATTTCTTAATCTCAAAATTCTCAAATTTATATATCTCGAAATTTGTAAATTTCCAAATCGTTGAATTCTCAAATTATTATATCCCAAAATTCCTAAATATCGAAATCCCTAAATTCTCAAATTTCTACATCAACAAATTATTAAATTTCCAAATTCATAAATCACAGAGATCTCAAGTGTCCAAATGCCCAAATGCCCAAATTTCTACACTTTTAAATTTCTAAATTTCCAAATTTCCTAATTACTAAATTTCCAAATACTAAAATTCTAAAATTCCCAAATTCTCAATCATTCAAATCTCTAAATTTCCAAATTTCAGCATCTCCAAATTCCTAAATTTCCAAATCCCTAAATTCTCAAATTCTCAATCATACAAATCTCTAAATTTCCATTCCATAACTCCCCAAATCCCTACATCTAAAAATTCTTAGTTATCCAAATCCCTATGTTCCCAAACTAATAAATCCCAAAATTCTCAATCATCCAAATTTCTACACTTCTAAATTCCTAAATTTCCAAATCCCTAAATCTGAAATATTCTCAAACCCTCAACCTCCAAAATCCCCAACTTGCAAATCCCCAAATCACAAACTGTCAATCTCACAAAATTCCCAAATCTGAAACTTCCCAAATCCCTAAATCTCAAATACTCTCAAACCTTCAACCTCCAAAATCCCCAACCTCCAAATCCCCAAATCACAGACTCTCTCCGTTGCAAAATTTCCAAATCTGAAACCTCCCAAATCCCTAAATCTCAAATACTCTCAAACCTTCACCTCCAAAATCCCCAACTTCCAAATCCCCAAATCACAGACTCTCACCCTCCCAAAATTCCCAAATCACCTTCATACCCCAAATGTAAAACCCTCCTCCCATGAACCATAATGCTCACATCCTCCTCATCGACCGACCTCCACATGTCACATGTACATCTTCACCACATATCCTCACATAATCAAACTAATTCGATTACACAGACAATTAACAAGTAACCCCAGAAAATGGCATTACTTAGTAGGAATAGATCTTAGTCATTGTCCGAATAGTATAACCTTGGGTCAAAATCGACCCAATGTTAGCTAAGCAAGGGTTAAACTCAGTGGAACTGGTTCAATGCGGTTTGTACGTGTTTGCATTCGTCGGTGGCTTGGTCCACGTAGATTCAGTCGCAGGATCTGGAACTATGGACTGTCCTACGGTCACTAATTAATAGACAAGTGCTATATTCCGCGACGTACACGTACACGGAAAGCCACGTTGCAGGTGTAATTACGTGCGTGTGTACACGTACGGAGGATTGCTCTGCGGTGAATTGCGCCCGCGTGAAAAGCAACGAACGCGTGTCCATCTATCGATGCTATTCGGCCCACCGAAACACGATCACCCTAATTTCGATACGATCTAATTAAATCCGATTCCTGCTGCCGTTTAATTGCTTCTCTGCCAGCTCTTTTTGTAAAATAGCATTTTTCGAAGTAATCAATGTGTTAGAGTGAAATGGGTACTTAAATTGGGAATAAATTGGTAGATGGAGGGATTTGGGGAACCATTTTGAACGTTAAAAAGAAATATGAGGGTTATTTATTATTTGAACATGTGAACTACTAGACTGACTGAAAATTGCATTGGATAGCATTTTCATTTTTGACAAATTTTACCAAATATTTTTACAGTATCTATGTTTATTTTTCATAGTTAGAAGCAGTTAATACGAGTATTTTCAGTTAGGTAGGAGGACATGTTTTTAATAATATAGATGGTAGATATGTATGGTAATTGAAGTTTCAATTTCCTATTTTCCCAATTTTCCCCATTTCCCAAATTTTCTCAAATTCCTAATTTCCCAATTTTCCAATTTTCCAAGCTTCCAATTTTCTAATTTCCCAATTTCCAAATTTTCACTACTACCCAAATTTTCTCAAATTCCTAATTTTCCAATTTCCCAATTTCCCAAATTTCCAAATTTTCCTTATTTCCCAAATTTTATCAAATTCCTAATTTTCCAATTTCCCAATTTCCCAAATTTCCAAATTTTCCTTATTTCCCAAATTTTCTCAAATTCCTAATTTTCCAACTTCCCAATTACACAATTTTCCAATTTCCCAATTTTTCAAATTTCAGCTCCAAATTTCTAAATTTCCAAATCCATAACTCCCCAAATTCCCACATCTAAAAATTCTCACTCATCCAAATCTCCAAGTTTCCAAACTAATAAATCCCAAAATTCTCAATCATCCAAATCTCTAAATTTCCAAATCCCTAAATCTCAAATACTCTAAATCCTTCACCCTCCAAGATCCCCAACTTGCAAATCCCCAAATCACGAACTGTCAATCTCACAAAATTCCCAAATCCCTAAATCTCGAATACTCTAAAATCTTCACCCTCCAAAATCCCCAAATCACAACATCGCAACCTTGCAAAATACCAAAATCTGAAACCTGCCAAATCCCTAAATCATAAATACCAACTCCTGAAACCCTATATTACCAATTTTGTAAACTACTAAACATCGCAATAAATTTTAGAATATAAAATACAAAAATTCTGAAGAGCTCAAAGTGATTCGATAGTTCAAGTGTTAAATGAAAACGAATTTCTTTCGAGCGCAAGAATTAATCAGAGAATTCTTTCGATCAGATGACCAATCGCACAAAAAGTTCCGCTGAAATCCTTTAGCTGTTTCGTCCAGTGAAATCTGGTTAACCAAGCAAAATAAAATAGACGCGACCAATGAAACAGAAGAAATTCGATCACAGTGCTTTGATCAGCAAATGAATTGGATTTTTGGTGAATAGTCGGAGGTTTGAAGAACCATTCGATTTCACTTACTCTAATCCACGGATTAAAGCGATTTCAAATTAAAACGTTCATTCTAAACGACAGATACGATCATTTCAAACGTTCAAAGGCGAATAAAATGCATCGCGTTGCAATATATCAAGAGTGCTGTTATTAATAGAGACCGAAAAGGAAAAAATCAGATATCGGAATATAACTTCTTTCGTGTCATTTTTTATTTCCTTTGAAGTTACAACACTTAACGGTTAATTAGTCACCTTGTAATTAACATCCTATGTGAGCTTTTATGTAACAGTACGCAATTATTTTTTGTTACAACGTTTTTTCTGTGTGTTTACACTTCAAGTATTCGTTTAAAGTTGCTAGTAAATAAACATGTTGATTTTATTATTTTAATAAGAGTTCGAGGGTGTATTTAATTAATTAAGTACCGAATTTGATCGTGTATTTAATTAAATTAAAGATCTGATCAATAGTGTTCGATTAAGGTACTTACTAGATATTTCAGTAATTATTGATGAATTAATTAATTAAGTTAATCTAATATTTACTGTTATTAATCGAATATTTGATTACATACTTGATTAAATGCATTCAATTGAATTTTTGATTAAGTAATTAAATTTAATAGATAGATGATTGATTGAGTACTTGATTAAATAAATTTAATTGAATTCTTGATCAACTACTTAATTAAATTCAATAAATAGTTGGTTGATCGAGTACTTGATTAAATAAATTGAATTGAATTCTTGATCAAGTACTTAATTAAATTTAATGAATAGTTGACTGATACAGTGCTTGATGAAATGCATTCAATTAAATTTTTCTTGAAGTAATTAAATTTAATAAATAATTAATTGATAGAATTTAATTAAATACTCAATCAAAAATTCAATTAACTGTATTTAATCAAATATTCAGTAAAATATTTGATTAATCCAGTACCGAAATCTTAATTAACTAAATAAGATATTTTAAAGAATGTATTAATTTTCGTAGAATAATTGAAAAATTTTATCAACGAATTTTTTTGCTCGATTCACCGGAAAATGGATAAGGAAATATTTGTTTCGGTTACAGGGGTGATTATAAAAATAATTGGACAGGGATTTTGAGATTCCGAGACTGCCGGATGAAAAACCGAGTAAATGTTACATTTTCATTAAAACATCAATTAACGAAATAATACTATTCGTCGTCTGAGAAACTAACCGGGTCGAAGTTTTATAATTGAGCGTATCAAGGGGACGAGAGGGTCCTATAACGACCCGTGAACTGTCCCAGCAGAGTTTATTTCCATTAAATCATTTAACGAGTTTCAGCTGACGACGAAATTGTCTAACGAACGTCGAACATCGTTCTACTGAATTACCGAACTTGTTATATCCTTCTCTTGCTTTCTTCCTTGGGAAAATTTCACGAACGAAGTATCTACTCGCGGACGAAAAAACACACAATTCGATACATCGTGCAACAACGATATTTTCGTAGTTTATTTTCTATATCAAAAATTACCCCAAAACAAATACTTCTTCTTAGTAATCTCAAGAAATTCAAATGATACTTTCTTACTTAGCGTATTTTCTTTAGTAACTTTTTATGTATTCATGACAAGGAAATTTTTACAAAAATTGTGAATAATGTAATTGGAAGAGGATATTTTGGAGCCTAGGGATGTTGAGATTTGGGGATCTGGGTACAAAAGAATCTAGGAAATTTTACACAAAAAATTGTAGACCTAGGAATTTTTTAGCTGGACCTAGGAACTTGGGAATTTGAAAATTGGGAAATTAGAAAGTTGAAAAATTGTAAAATTGAAGAATTGAAGATTTCAAAAATTGAAGAATTGAAAAATTGAAAAATGGAAGAATTGCAGAATTGAAAAATGGAAGAATTGAAAAATGGAAGAATTGAAAAATTGAAAAATTGAAAAATTGAATAATTGAACAATTGAAAAATCGAGGAATTGAAAAATCGAATTGAAAAATTGTAAAATTGAGGAATTAAAGATTTAAAGAATTGAAAAATTGAAGAATTGAAGAATTGAAAAATGGAAGAATTGAAGAACTGAAAAATGGAAAAATTGAATAATTGAACAATTGACCAATTGAAAAATCGAGGAATTGAAAAATTGAAGAATTGAAAAATGGAAGAATTGAAGAATCGAAAGATTTGGAAATTGGGAAATTAGGAAATTGAATAATAGAAGAATTGAAAAATTATCAAAGGAAGAAATTAAAAACTTGAAGAATTGAAAAATCTAACAACTGAAAACTTTTAAAATTGAACAATTGTCACAGAGAAAAATTGAGCAAGTAAAAGATTAACGAACTTCAGAATTGCAGAATTGCAGAATTGCAAAAGTGGGCAATTGAGTAATGGAATACCTTAAAAGCCTAAAATTGAAGAACTGGAAGATAAAAAAATTAGAAAATGATATATTCCCAAAATTGAAGATCTAAAAACCTATAAAATTAAAGAATACCACAAAGTATAAAAGTGAAAAATCTGAGAGCACGAACATCGAGCAGCACAGATACCAAAATGTCAATAAAACATTAACAAGTTTACATAGGTGTCACAGAAAGTTACACACGGATCGCATGCGAGTGTAGTTCGTTATCCCGAGCGTATTCCCTAATCAGAATTCGTGGTGGCCGGTCGATCAGAAGCGTCGTAAATAGATTTAAACTTCCGTCGATGCGATCGAGCTTACGAGAGAGCTTTTCCCTTGTTTCGGACACCGGCGAGCCCCTAATCCAGGCAAATTAATTTATCGTAAAATCGTCGGCGATCGGAGGACGAACGTGGTCGTAGATTGGTGATCGTTTCCAGGATGACGCGATAGATCGACTCGAAATGCCGCTAAACTATCGTCGAACGAGCACCGATATTTTATTAAAGCGAAGCGTTGATTTCAACGGGTTAGAAGTTCGTTGAAAACCCGCCACGATCCGACGAATTCTCGTCGATGCGAGGAGAAGTTTTTATGGAGCTTTCGTGGCCTCGCGAGGCAAACGACCCTCGAAAACGCTGGGATCAGGGATTTATGAAAAGGGGCCGAGATTTTTCGATGAATTTCATTATTTCTGATTGCGTTTCGATCGTAATTTCGCGTCCGACGGATCTGGCTAATTAATGTAATTTCGCTTTTTATGCCTCCGCCGTAACGTTTTCCTTTTTTCGTACACTCGCTTTTTGCGTTCCGTAAACAGTTTTACAGTATATCGATCCGGTTTCCTGATTTACTGCTTTTCTATTGTTAATGCGAGCTTAATTGCAGCGAAATATAGTCCAATGCGATAATTGATTATAGCTGGATGACACGAATATGGTACACAAATTTGTGTCATGCGAGAGCGATGTGTTATTCGATGAATATGAAATCGTGTTAGTGGACATTTGCTTCGAGCAAAGATATATACATTTGAAAATCTTTTACATTTCCAATTTTTCAGTTTCTTAATTTTTCATTTTTCCAACTTTCCAACTTTTCAATTTCAAATTTTCCGAATTTGCGATTTTCCAATTTCCTAATTCCCCAATTTCGCAATTTTCCTATTTCCCCAATTTTCCAATTTTCCAATCTCAAAATTTCCTAAATTTCCCAATTTTCCCAATGTTCCAATTCCCCTATTCCCCAATTATCCAATTTCGCAAATTTCGAAATTTTCATATTTCCCAAGCTCCCGATTCCCCAATTTCCCAAATTTTCCGAATTCCCGTATTCCCCAATTTCCCAATTTCTGAAATTTCTAACTTCCAATATCCCATTTCCCAAATTTCCAAATTTTCCGAATTCCAATATTCTCCAATTTCCTTATTTCCTAAATTTTCCCAACTCCCCAATTCTCCAATTTCCCAATTTCCCTATTCCCCAATTCCCCAACTCCCCAATACTCCAATTTCCCAATTTCCCTATTCCCCAATTCCCTAATTCCCCAATTCTCCAATTTCCCTATTTCCCAAGTTCCCAATTTCCCCATTTCCTAGTTTCCCAAATTTTCCCAATTTCCCTACTTTCCAAGTTTCCCCAACTCTCCAATTTTCCAATTTCTCGAATTTCCATATTTTCTCAATTTTTCCATTTTCCAACTCCTCATTTTCTCATTTCCCACCTTTCTATTTTTCCTTTTCCCCTTTTCCAATTTTCCAATTCCTCGAATTTTCATATTTTCCCAATTTTTCCATTTTCCAACTCCTCATTTTCTCATTTCCTACCTTTCTATTTTTCCTTTTCCCCTTTTCCAATTTTTCCAATTCCTCGAATTTCCATATTTTCCTCATTTTGCCATTTTCCAACTCCTCATTTTCTCATTTCCCACCTTTCTAATTTTCCTTTTCCCCTTTTCCAATTTTTCCAATTTCTCGAATTTCCATATTTTCTCAATTTTTCCATTTTCCAACTCCTCATTTTCTTATTTCCCACCTTTCTATTTTTCCTTTTCCCCTTTTCCAATTCCTCGAATTTCCATATTTTCCCAATTTTTCCATTTTTCAACTCTTTATTTTCCCATTTCCCACCTTTCTATTTTTCCTTTTCCCTTTTTCCAATTTTCCCCTTTTTCAATTTTCCAATTTCCCAGTTATCTAATTTTCTACTCGTCCAATCCTTAACAGACCTAACAATCGTAATGAATATTAATCCGTCCTTTACATCAACATTTATTAAATTATTATCTGCAACCAACAGTACATGCATTTTATCCTAACATCGCGTGCACATAATTGCACCCACCAAATCATCCTCAACATCGAGTCATATTTTTCCAGAATATCGTGAAAATAGTTGCTTACCTGCAACAGTATGATAGTTACTATATCTCGGCACACAAGTTTTGTTATAGCGAACTATCAGACGATGTTACAGGTCAAAGTTTATGTAGCGTACAATGTCAGGTCGGAAGGGTTAATATCGACCCGTGATCGCAAACACTATGAAATTCCCGAACAACCCAATAGTTTGGTGCGAAAGAATGTTCGCGTGCGACCCGCAATAGACCACAAATCTGCCCTCAACAAAATGGCTTCTATCGCCTTTTCAAACTCTCCATCGAATTCCGGAGATCAGATTTTACCAAATAACCATCGTAAACTTCATTTTAACCGTACCACCTTATAGTGATCGAAACCTTTCTGACATCTTTGTTTCTTCGTGTGCTGTTTCGAAACCTGGGGACTTTGTGATCTAGTATAAATCGTGTATTTATAATTATGTTTGGTCTGGAATGCATATTATATGAGGATTAGACATCAGTAAAAGAAATATTATTTTTGAGAAATATGTTTTTTGTTCGATTGAGAAGGTATCAAATTATAGAATGTATTTTATAATTATATAACGTATTTTCCAATACACAGTAATTCATGTCACCTATAAAGGAACGTTCTCCAGAAACTGAGCAGCCATACACAAAATCACTCATCAAAAATTTCAATAATGAAAATCACCAAAAATATCTTCCTCTGTTCCATAAAAAATGAAGAACCTTCAAAACATATAAATGTCTAATTTCATATTAATTCGCGTAATTTGCAGAAAGGACAAAAGCTCCCAAACGGACAGTGCATATCATACATTTTCGATTGTTTGAACAAGCATTGCACGACATCCTGTTTAACAAAGTGAACATCGTTTAAAATGTTTCCACTCCAGATCTTTCAATGGTCCACTCCCGCAACGTGAAATTGTAAACAGCCATAAATTGGTTAACAACGTTACAATGCCAGACTCGAATAGCTACATAGTATTGTGTGTACATCTCTTCGTGTGTGGGTGTGTATATCGTTCAGATATAGACAGCAAGAATTTTTTAGCAGAGACGCCTTTTTTTCAACGTTGACTAATTCCAGGGAAAATATTGCACGAGTACACTAATGATTCGAAGTTTGTGTATTGTTGGAATAGTAATTAATTTTATTGCTGGAATTTTGGGGATAAATGTTTTTGGGCCACCAAGTCTCTACATTTTCCAATTTCTATGTCGTTAAGTCTCTATGTCTCTAAATCCTCACTTTCTCAGAACATCAGATTTTACCAAAACACATTGCAAGTAAATACACTATATGTACCTTGCACATATGCAAACAATTGAGTCATATGTGACACATCCCCCATATGGCTGCACCTAGTGACCACATCTAGTGGACAGAGGTTAAAATAAATTACTTTGGTAATAGACTTCAAAGGTCTAATTGATTCACCTCAAAAAGTACCTTGCACATATGGGAACAATTGAGTCATATGTGACACATACTCCACGTATAAGGCTACACCTAGTGATCATTCACATCTAGTGGACAGAGGTTAAAATATTACTTTGTTAATACACTTCAAGGCCTAATTGATTCACCTCAAAAAGTACTTTGCACATATGGGAACAATTGAGTCATATGTGACACATACTCCACGTATAAGGCTACACCTAGTGACCACATCTAGTGGACAGAGGTTAAAATAAATTACTTTGCTAATACACTTCAAAGGTCTAATTGATTCACCTGAAAAAGTACCTTGCACATATGGGAACAATTGAGTCATATGTGACACATACTCCACGTATAAGGCTACACCTAGTGACCACATCTAGTGGACAGAGGTTAAAATAAATTACTTTGCAAATACACTTCAAAGACCTCATTGATCCACCTCAAAACCTTGCACATATGAAAACAAATGTATCATATGTGACACATCCTAAGGCCACAGCAAGTGTACCTAGTCCATATCTAGTGGATAGAGGTTAAAATAAATTACTTTGACACAAGGAAATAAAAAGAGTTACGAAAAGTAATAATGTTGGTCCAAAAGTCAGTTTTTTGATCATTCTGGTAGCAGAAGACACAAGGTTGGTACAATAACGAAACAGCGTAGCCGAGACATAACAGGATTAACGAAGCGCGAGAAATTGGACCAACAGGAAATTAAAATCCGGACTTGAACGAAATTTCTTTGCCACCTTTGTCCATTGACTCGCGTCGACGGAAGTGAGCTTCTTGTGTGGCGAAGGGAAGCTTTTTCGAGGCTTGTTAACCGCGTGATATCGGGAACACGAGAAAAGCCGAAGAATTGCGCGTTCGTGACACCGTGTTAATCACATCGTCGAGAATTTGCAGCTTGAACACGCACGTTTCTTGGTGAAAACCACGTGTCTTCCAACAGAATCTCTTTTATCAAGTTAATCCTCATGCATGTTACTGATAAACAGTCAAATGATCACAAATAGTCAAATGTTCCAAACTTATTTTAATCTACACATATTCTTATTTTAATTATACATCTATAAATATACAAGTATACATTTATACCAGAAAATGATGTAAAACAACTTTACAAGAAAATTTTACCAGGTTAATAATTCTTAATTTTTTTCTTTAAATCAATTTAAATTTGGGAAAAAGGAAAAAAGCTGTACATTCTTCCCCTCTACCCTTAAAGTATCTAATAGTCAGAAATTAAGAGTAATTATTAAGCTTGTACATAAATTAAGCTTGCAAATATAGACCTGTAAAACCGCTCGATAACAAAAGTAAACAAACCGGTGTTGCAACAATTAAGACGGTTAATTACCGTCGCGGGGTTCAACTGGTGCTAAACAAATATTCCCGAGAGTGTCTGTCTTAGGTAGAGCAACTCTAATTGAAGTAAGCGGTTAATCCCAGCGATTAAATTATCAGTGGAAAGACGGTGACCAAAACGAAGGAATTGTTGTTGGTAGCGCGTGCGAATATCATTGTGGTCGAGTCTCTAATCCACGCGGGATTCCGAGCATGTCATTGACGAGGGCTGTTGTATCGCTGAAACAGCATGTCAGTCAAATGAGGAAAGGAGAGGGATGATCCGTCACTTCTCGATGCCCTCCTTTCTTCCCTCTCCTTCCCTGCGAACCATCTAACTGGTGATACCGGATATCCAGACACCGGATTCCATCCTCTAATTTGAAACTCTGCTGATACGCGGATAAAAGTTGGACCGGTACCATGTGACGTGTCACGTTGCCTGATGTCCAGTCGTTAGTGTTCGTCGTTAAGGTGATTTTAGATGGGACATTTGGGAATTTCGGGAATTTGGTCAATTTAGAAATTTGGGGAATTTGGAGAATTTAGGATTTTTGAAGCGAGGAGATGTGGAGAATTTGGGGAATTTGGGGGTTGAAGAGGGAGGAAGTATGGGACTTGGGAATTTGGGGAATTTGGAGACTTGGATCATTTAGAAATTTGGGGCATTTGAGGTTTGGACAGGGTGGAAGTATGGGACTTGGGAATTTGGGGAATTTAGAGACTTGGACAATTTGGAAATTTGGGGAATTTAGAGACTTGGGCAATTTAGGAATTTTGGGAATTTGGGGAATTTGGTCAATTTGGAAATTTGGGGAATTTGAGGAATTTGGTCAATTTGGAAATTTGAGGAATTTCGAGAATTTAGGATTTTTGAAGTGAGGAGATATGGAGAATTTGGGGAATTTGAGGTTTGGACAGGGTGGAAGTGTGGGACTTGAGAATTTGGGGAATTCGGAGACTTGGACCACTTAGAAATTTGGGGAATTTGAGATTTGGACAGGGTGGAAGTATGGGACTTGAGAATTTGGGGAATTTAGAGACTTGGGCAATTTGGGAATTTCGGGAATTTGAGGAATTTGGTCAATTTGGGGAATTTGAGGAATTTGGTCAATTTGGAAATTTGGGGAATTTGGAGAATTTAGGATTTTTGAAGTGAAGGGTTGTGGAGAATTTGAGGAATTTGAGGTTTGGACAGGGTGGAAGTGTGGGACTTGGGAATTTGGAGACTTGGACAATTTGGAAATTTGGGAAATTTAGAGACTTGGGCAATTTGGGAATTTGGGGAATTTGAGGAATTTGGTCAATTTGGAAATTTGGGGAATTTGAGGAATTTGATCAATTTGAAAATTTGGGGAATTTGGAGAATTTAGGATTTTTGAAGTGAGGGGATGTGGAGAATTTGGGGAATTTGAGGTTTGGAGAGGGTGGAAGTATGGGACTTGGGAATTTAGGGAATTTGGAGACTTGGACAATTTGGAAATTTGGAAAATTTGGGGAGTTGAAAATTTGCAAATTCTAAAACTGAAAAATTGGAATATTTGAATACTGCAAAGCTGGGAAACTTGAAAATTTGAAAACTTGAATGCTTGAGAACTTAAAAACCTGGAATCTTGGAAACTTGAAAGGTTACAAATTTGAAATCTAGAAAACTTCCAAATTTCACCCCAAAACAAATATTAAATTTACAATACCCACAAAATTCCGTAAATCAGTCACGTTATTAATCTCCAGTAATCAAAAGACAGCCGAGTACCACCATAAAGAAATGTGCAATCCATTTTGAAAGCAGGCGAACGAAAACGCCATTACCAATAAAAGGAAAGTAGCGAGTCACGTTCGTCTTAAAGAAACAGGAAAGAAAATTGTGGGAACATCAGTGGCGAACATTTTCGAGCGTTCGCGTGTGTATAGAAGAAATAAAGGAAAACACGTACAGTTATCTATCCGAGTATCACCAAAATACGGTAGCACCATTATCCTCTTGTTTCCTGCTGCCACGGAAACAGCTATCGACGAGGATATCGCTTCCCGAACACTGAAAACTCATTTCAACTCTCCCTACCCTCTCACTGTCTGCTCAAGCAACTTGATCCCGGTTTTTAGAGCGCGAAGCATCGGCGTTAGGGATGCAACGTTTGAACAGGGAAACGGGGTGATAGCCGGCTACCTTCAAACGGGTAAATATACTACAAATCGCTGGACTGAATAGAGATAGTTCGAAAGAAGATTGCTTCGATTTCGGTACGATTTACACTTACATAGATGATGTCGTTTGGAGAATTTTTGTATTTGTGGAACGAATGGTTAGGTTCGAGTTACGTTAGGTTATGTCGTTTACCAAGGATATCAAGGTTTGGTTAGGTTATTTAGCATGGTATGGTTAAGTTAAGTTATTAAGGTTATCAAGGTTAGGTTAGTTAAGGTTATCAAAGATAGGTGAGTTCATTAAGGTTATCAAGGTTAGGTTAGGAAGTTTACCAAGGATGTCACTGTTAAGTTAGGTTATCAAGGATATTATGGTTAGGTTAGGTTATTAAGGTTATCAAGGTCAAGTTAGTTTGTTAAGGTTATCAAAGATAGGTGAGTTTATTAAGGTTGTCAAGGTTATGTTAGGAAGTTTACCAAGGATGTCACTGTTAAGTTAGGTTATCAAGGATATTATGGTTAGGTTAGGTTATTAAGGTTATCAAGGTCAGGTTAGTTTGTTAAGGTTATCAAACATAGGTGAGTTTATTAAAATTATCAAGGTTAGGAAGTTTACCAAGGATGTCACTGTTAGATTATATTATCAAGGATATTATGGTTAGGTTTGGTTATTAAGGTTAGGTTAGTTTATTAAGGTTATTAAGGTTAGGTGAGTTTCCTAGCTAAATAAAAATACCAATGAAAAACTATGAAACCTCACCTGATCATCAAGCAGTACAAGCCTTAAAATGCAGGTTTGGTATAATAGGGAAAATTGTATCATAAGAAAGTATCAGAAATTTGATCCCATAGAAAGCAAATGAAAAAATATGAGAAGGATGTAATCGTAAGAAAATGGTGGTAATCAAGGTGCACCTGCGGTCGCAGGGTAGCGCTGTTTGAAAGCAACGGATCGTAAGGGACGCAACGGCAAGAAAAGGTGGAGAAGAAAGAAAGATAAATGCGAGGACAGGCCTGTGGGGAGTGCTGGAGCTCGTCGAGTAATAAGAATTCAGCCAGTAATTACACACCGGAGACTTTTCCAGCGTGCACTCCTCCTCATCCGCTACCCCTTTGTTACGTTCCTGCAGTCTCCAAGGGTTAACGAGTCGGTGTCTACCTCTAAGAAACAAGAAGCTCGTGTGTGATAGTAAATTTGACTCCTGTACGCTCCACTGCAGCGTAGCATCCCTTTCGAGAAGAATTACTCTGCAGTCCATACATTCGGGGACTCGATTTTTTCGAGATTAACTGTGGATCAAATCTCAACATTTGCGATTTTGCTGGTTTAGGGGTTACTTCATTTTTCTAGGTTACTTATTTGCGAAATTTGATACGTTTTAGGTTTCATGTTATTTTGCAAATTTTAGGTTCTTAAATTATTTTGTAAGTTTTCAATATTCTAAACTACAAATTACTTATTTTGCAAATTGGCAACATTCTGAATTCTCAAATTACTCATTTTGCAAGTTTTCAAGTTCTTTCAAATTTTTTATTTTCTAAACGTTAGGGTTTCTGAAATCCCAAATTTCCATAAGTGCAATTTTCCTATCTCCAAGTCCTGGAATTCCCCATTCCCAGATTTCCAATATCCAAAATTCCCCAAATTCCTAAATTCCTGAAATCTCTGCAAGTTCAAAAATTGTCAAGTGAGATCTGCAAATATCCAATCCTCCAAATTTTCAAATTCCTAAATTCCTAATTTCTTAAAGTCCCAAATCGAAAATCCTAAAATCTAATCTACCTAAAAAATTTCTAATTTAATAAAATACTTTAACACACCCTAATTATTTCATAAATCTAATAACACTTCCAACCTACAAGTATAACCGAAAATATAACCATCTCAATATTTAGGTATTGAAAAATTAAATGCTCTATTGTAGCAAATCAATCTATGTCTGGCACGATACATACGTAAACTACTCAATCACTTGAAACCACTTTATGAATTTATTCAACAGTATTTCACTGTAAATTTACTCGTATAATTGAACATACACCGGTTTGAATATTTCAACATTTAAAAATTTGAAGACCTATTGCAACAGATCAATCCACGTCTGATTTATTGTACGCTTTAACTACTGAACCAATATAACTCCACTGTAAATTTATTCAACACTGTTTCCACGCGAATTTACCGATATAATTGAATATTTAGTCACTTTAACATTCCTCCGTTTTAAAATATTGAGGTTTATTGCAATTATTTATTGTATGTCTGACTTGTTATATGTTTTATTTACTGAAGCGATAGGATCGCTTTATAAAAGTCTTCACTGTTTTCCTACGAATGATGTTATTGAAAGTTATTTTAATATTTTAGTACATTATTATTGAACAGACTTTAGTATTTTATTAGATGTATGTTTCAATAATGTGTCTGATATAATACCTTAACTACTCAGTCACTTTTTAAATTCATTCAACATTTTTTCCCTGTAAATTTAGTGAATCAAACATACATCGATTTGAATATTCATACATTTTAAAATTGAATTACAATAATTGTATTTGGAGCATATCTGATTTAACACAGATTTTAAATACTGATTCACTTTAATTGTATTACAAATTCATTTAATATCGTTTCACTGTATATTTATTAGTTTCACTGAACACACATTAGCTTGACTATTTCAATACTTACAAATTAAAAGACTCGTTGTGCTAAATCAAACTATGTCTGACTCAACATTGACCTTAACTACTGAGTCACATTAATCACGCAATAAATTTATCCAACATTGCTATATTTATTGATATAAATGAACATACATCACTCTGAATATTTTAAAACTGAACCTAATTTAAATATTTTAAAATTGAAAGATTTGTTCTGATAAATGTAACTATGGCTGATTCAACACGTACCTTAACTACTGATTCACATTAATCACACAATAAATTTATCCAACATTGCTATATTTACTGATAAAAATGAACATACATCACTCTGAATATTTTAAAATTGAACCTAATTTAAATATTTTAAAATTGAAAGACTTGTTCTGATAAATCAAACTATGCATGACTGAACATTGACCTTAACTACTGATTCACATTAATCACACAATAAATTTTTCCAACAACATTGCTATATTTACTGATATAAATGAACACATATCACTCTGAATATTTTAAAACTGAACCTAATTTAAATATTTTAAAATTGAAAGACTTGTTCTGATAAATGTAACTATGGCTGATTCAACACGTACCTTAACCACTGATTCACATTAATCACACAATAAATTTATCCAAGAACATTGCTATATTTATTGATATAAAACATACATCACTCTGAGCACTTAAATATTTTAAAACTGAAAAATGTTCTGATAAATCAAAATATGATTCAACGTTCACTGAAAAGTCTTCACTTCTAAAAATATTCCAGAGTGAATTCACAAAGTGCTCCCCATGGATTCGCCTAATCGTACTTATCCAAAAATTGATTAATTCGAGGAAATCAATACGCAAGCGCGAAAAATATGGCGGTGTTTTTTTTCCACCACGGAATCGGAACGCAGCGCGAGAAATCGGTGAAAACGAATTTCTCTCGCAACTGATGAATCGTTAGAAAATTCTGACACATTTATCAAACGCGTAGACAGCGGTTCGAAAGAGCATTATCGAAAAAAATTTCCGGCGGTGCAATTGATGCCTTGAGTTCTCATTACTCAACGCGAGAGCGTTCCCCACAGGCCTTGTCAGAGAATCTTTTACTTTTCTGAAGAGGAGAAGGCAACGATGTGATGCGGTTTGATTACACGGAATTTAATAACCCACGGGAATCTGAGCATATAGATTTTTTTCACCGCTGTAACGTGTTCACACGGTCTGCGCGGAAATCAATGAAAACCGTGCGATTTAAAAGCGATTCATTTTCCATCGCTTCAACGCCATTCAGATTATATTTCCCTGTGAATGGCCCATAAAACGTATCAACCAAATGAATTTACACGAGACACGATAGAATATATTACTGTAGAATTCGCGGGGGCGATTTCAAATGTTAGTAAAATCGATTTTTAATAGCTTGTTTTACCAAGGAAAAATAATTAATTCCTTTTGTTCACTTTTTTGCATTTTTCTCTTCGTGTATGCACAAATGCCACCCGAGAATTTGCATAATTTATGAAATTTTTTTGTGCAAGTTTTAATTACATAATTTATTAAATTTTTTTGTGCAAGTTTTAATCGCATAATTATGCAATTAAATTGTATAATTTATGAAACTTTTTTGTGGAATTTTTAAGAATGATTTGCAAGTATTAATTTACTATCGATTACCATTTGTGTAATAAAATACAAATATGTTAATTTTATATTATTTCAAAAAGAGGAATAAAAAAAACTGCTCATATCTGAAGCTTCGTTGCATTTATAATTAAAAGATTTGGGATTCGATTAACATCTCTAATAATTCAAGTCCTGTATTGCATCGAATATCGTGGAGAGGTCCTCTATTGACAAAATTCCAATTTATATTACATTTTATTGTGAACACAAAATAAATGGGAACAAAGCATAATGAAACACGTATACTCCTGTGTATTCCAACGAACAGATTATAATTTTTAACCAGATAAATTTGTTTTGAATCGAGTAATTTTGCAAACATTACTTTGAATAAATTTTTACTGAAATGAAAATAATTTGCATTATATCGGAAGACGAAAACGCTCTTTTTTATAATCGATGTCTTTCTTAGTAACCTTATTCCTTTTTTAATAATATTTGTGAGTGGACAATTTGGAAATTTGGGGAATTTGAAGATTTTAGGATTTTTGAAGTTAGAGGAAAAATTTGGGGATTTTGAGGTTTGGAGAATTTGGTGATACGGGACTTGGGAATTTAGGGAATTTAGGGAATTTGGGGAATTTGTAAATTTGGGGAATTTGAAGATTTCAGGATTTTTGAAGTTAGGGGATGTGGAAAATTTGGGGATTTTTAGGTTTGGAGAATGTGGAAGTTTAGTGACTTAGGAATTCGGGGAATTTGGACTTGGACAATTTAGAAATTTGGGGAATTTGGAGATTTCAGGATTTTTGAAGTTAGGGGATGTGGAAAATTTGGGGATTTTTAGGTTTGGAGAATGTGGAAGTTTAGTGACTTGGGAATTCGGGGAATTTGGACTTGGACAATTTAGAAATTTGGGGAATTTGGAGATTTCAGGATTTTTGAAGTGAGGGGATGTGAAAAATTTGGGGATTTGTAGGTTTGGAGAATTTGGTAATACGGGACTTGGGAATTTAGGGAATTTAGGGAATTTGGGGATTTTGAGGTTTGGAGAATTTGGTAATACAGGACTTTGGAATTTAGGGAATTTGGAAATTTGGGGAATTTGAAGATTTTAGGATTTTTGAAGTGAGGGGATGTGGAAAATTTGGGGATTTTGAGGTTTGAAGAACGTCGAAGTTTAGTGACTAGGGAATTCGGGGAATTTGGAGACTTGGACAATTTGGAAATTTGGGGAATTTGGAGATTTCAGGATTTTTGAAGTGAGGGGATGTGAAAAATTTAGGAATTTTTAGGTTTGGAGAACGTCGAAGTTTAGTGACTAGGGAATTCGGGAAATTTGGACTTGGACAATTTAGAAATTTGTAGACTTGAGAATTTGAAAATTCTAAAACTGAAAAATTGGAATATTTTTTTAATAACATTTGTGAGCGGAGGCTTTGTACATTCAATATTTTTAACACATTGACTGCCATACTGAAGCAATTGAAAATTGCATCCAATAGTGTTTTAATTTTTAATAAATTTTACCAAATATTTCCACAATATCTTGTTGTATATATTTTCCATAAATTATGAAGAATGAACAAATTTTTAATAATACACATGTTAGATCAGTATAGAAACTGAAGTGTCACCCATATGTGGGTGACGTGTCTGTCAACGTGTTAATACTGAAAAGGTAATCGATAATTTAGTAACGTGACAAGTAAACCCTAAAAAATTCTGCAACTCTTCAATTCAAAAATGAATGAAAACTTACACCCTATAAAAAACCTAAATTCTAAATCCTTCCCCAAATTTCCCCAAAATCTCCCAAATAAAAATATCCTAGCTAATGTCTGTTAGCGAAGTTGCTATAACGATCAGTGAATAAAGAAGAATATAAAAACTACACGAATACAATAACTGCACAATTAATAATAATATAAATCGCGTAACACGGTAACTCGTTAAAACGTGCGATATAACAAAATCGCCATTAGACAACAACAACTGAACAACGTTAACGATCCCTTTCCCATACACGTATTACAAATATAATTCTAACAATGTCATTCGAAAAATTTGATCCCTAAACATCCATCGAAAAATAATCCCGTGTCCGGCCAATAAAACCCCGCTATTTTATCCTTCGTTTAATTAGAATGCAAATGCCGTGGAAAAAAGCTGAACTGCCGTGAGCAGGTCCGTGATATGCAAATGTCCGGTATCCGAGAAACTCGAAGACCTCTCGTATTTTTTCCTTCCCTTTTTCGTTCGTTTTTCCGCATGAAACTCTTCCGATCGGCGTAATAACAGGGAAAACGCTCGAAATCCCGCGCGTCTGTCCCCGGAAATTCAACGGTCAAAATTTAATTTCATGATTGCACGTCCGACACACGGACTATATTACACGGTTGACGAAAACAGAACTTTCTATCGCCCGTATTTAAATTTATAGGAAATGTAATCTCGTCACGCGCGCATTTATGTACGGTTTTTTACGCGCTCGGCTAATATCGAACCAATGAATTTCTGATCCCATTTAACTATCGACGATTTATTTGCGGAAATATCACAATTGCCCACGCGTTGTTTATTGTTTCTATTGACTGATGGTATTGGAATCTCTGTATAATAAGTTGGTGTATTGCTAAATTCTTTTGTTTATTTCAGTGTTCGGGGTTTGCCACGTGCATTTAGGCGTCTTTCTTTGTATTAATTATTGTATTTTGTTAAGTAACGTCTCTTCAATAATAAACTGAAGGCTTATTCATGCAATTGCACCTTATTCATACATCTTATTAAGAAATAAACTAATACATTAACAAGTATAAAAATATAAGTAATTGTACATTGTCGCGAACGACGATACCTAAGCTTAAAGAAAACGGAATAGGAATGGATGTAAAAACGGAAGTTACACATATGCGCCGCTAGGGGGAGCAAACCTTACTTCATAAACTGTTAGAATTACGCAGGATTTTAACTAATTTTTTTTTTCTAATATTTATTAAAATAATATTATAATACGATAAATTGATGTTAACAGCACGATGCAACGACACGATAAAACAGTTATTCAGGACGGTGTTCACGTTTATATAAAGTAATGACAGACATTCTTTTGTCAATCGATTAACGTATCGAGTTTACGCTCGACAATTTGTTATATTCGCAACATATACTATTATTATTTGTAATTAATATGTGTAACTCTGTCAACTCAGAACGGGGAGATATTGGAACTGTACCATCTGTGTTGTGGGTTTATGATGGTGAATACATGCAGTTGACAATTTTGTAATTTGATAAGGAAAATTTGTAGAATTGTGATTTTGGTAGAGAGAAAACGCGAAAATTTGAAGAAGAGTAAATTTGGCAAACTAAAAATTTGAACATCTGATAATTTGAGAAATTGTAATTGTTGAAAATTGAAAATCTGAAAAATTGAGAATTTATAGAATTTTAATAATGGCAGATTAAAAATTTGAAAATTTAGTAAATCAGTAAAAGTGTAAATTGGAAAGTTACAGTGATTAGAACTAGCAGAAATTTGGTAACATGGAAATTTGAAAATTCGACAATTTAACAATTTGACAATTTCAAAATATAAAATTTGAAATTTCAATAATTTGATAATTTGATAATCTAAAAATTCAGCAATCTAAATATCTAATAATCTAAAAATCTAAAAATCTAAAAATCTAAAGATCCAGAAATCTAAATATCTAAAAATCTAATAATCTAAAAATCTAAAAATCCAGCAATCTAAATATCTAATAACCTAATAATCTAAAAATCTAAAAATCCAGAAATCTAAAAATCCAAAAACCTAAAAATCTAAAAATCTAAAAAACTAAAAATCTAAAAATCCAGAAATCTAAATATCTAAAAATCTAAAAATCTAAAATTCTAAAAATCTAAAAATCTAAAAACCTAAAAATCTAAAAATCTAAAAATTTAAAAATCCAAAAACCTAAAAATCTAAAAATTCAACAACTCAACAAAAATATAAAAAAAGCGTTAATTTGAAAATTTTCCGACACTGCTGAAAAGTACAGTTTACGATTAAAAATCAATAATGTAGGATCGCAAATGCAATACAGCAGCAGAGAACGAAAGGACATTAATCGTGACATCGTTCGAACAAATTTTTCCCGACGATCATCGACGCATCCGCGTTGAATTTGCAGGGAATTAAAAATGTAACGAAACCGATCGAATCTGCAGACTGATCCTTGATTGCAAATTGCAATTCTGCTCTCGTAAATGAAAGGTGTCTAGGTGCAATTGCATCGTGCGATATTCAATTCTCTGTTAAATATACACTTTTCGGTTATCCATTTCGAAATTGGTTGTATACTGATTCGTCTCGTTCGAAATCATACTTTTTACTTGCTGTATTATTTCTACTGTTCTTTCGGATTATTGTGCTCGAATTAACACGCAATAAATTTCATTACATAACAGAATTTCAGTATATATATTTAATTATGAATTACTTTGCAAATTATCCCTTAATTACTCAAATTTATGAACGTTATTTAGTATTATAGGGTATTACGAATTTAATGATTATTTTGTATTGTATGTTTAGTATAATTATTTTGAAAAATAATAAATTTTGTGTATAATTTATCTGCAAAGAAATTAGATATTAATAAAATTGATTAGATCTTTAAATCTATATTAATAATTATATTTAGACATAGAAAGTTACATTCAACTCTTCAATTTTCGAGACATAAAATTTTTAAATTTAATTTAATTAACCTTGATACTAACTAAATAACTTAACCACATGAATTATTAAGAATTAATTAAAAATAACTACTAAAACAGTATACAATTTTTGTTAAATTAGTATTGAAATAATATTTGTATGAAATATATATGTATAGTTAATAGTACATATAAATGGGTTTAATTGTGTATCTAGTATGTATGTAATAGTAAACGAATAAGAAAAGAGAGGAACCGTAAATAAAAAGTGGTAAAAGAACGCGCAAATTGTTCTTAAAAAATTGGACATCGAAGAGAAAGCAGAAAAACGACGTAGAATAGAATGCATTTCGTTGAGGTAGTATGTTATTCAATTAATCTTCCTTGATTGGCACGCTGCGAATTCTCGCGTTTTACACCGTAACGCGACATTTCGTCGACGGAAAATGGAAAAAAGATTGGGCGAGATTTATTTTTCGCGATGAAAAGTGTCAACCGCGTATACACACGTGGTCTGTAAAAAAGGGCTTAGGATTCTTCTGTTTTTCATCCTGTAGATATACCTCGCTGCGGTATGCTAGCCAGTAAATCACGACAGGCACTGTGAAGCTTTCCAATAGAAAAAAACACTTAGTGACAATAAAATTTAAAAGAAGAAATTTTTTACAAAAATAATACAACGTTGGTAAAATTCATTTTAAAGACGATTTTCTTGAATAAATGTGTTAGTGCAATTTAAATAAAATTTCTTAAGAAATTGATGGGTTTGTTTATGGGTAAGAAAGAATTTCTATTGGGCTTTTAGTTTCATTGTTGTTTGGTTGTTTAAATATCAAATTTGTCAATCTGACAACTTGTACATTTGTAAATTTGTAAATTTCTCAATTTAATAATTTGTCAATTTGTAAATTCGTAAATTCCATAATTACATGTTTTTGAATTTTCCAATTTCCAAAAATAAAAAATTGTCAAATATCAAAGTATCAAATTATCAATGTTTAAATTAATGGATCACTAAATCACTAGATCTCTGAATTACTAGATCATTAAATCACATATTTCCTGAATCACTAAATCACTAAATTTCTAAATTCTCAAATCTTTAAATTTCTGAATTTCTACAGTTCTGTAATTACAAATTTCCAAATCAGAAAATTCCTAAACTACTAAATTACTAAATGACTAAATAATAAAATTACTAAATTATCAAATTTGTATAAATATAAAATTTCAAAATTATCAAATATCTGAATCACTAGATCACTATATCCCTAGATCACTATATCACTATATCACTAGATCGCTATATTCCTAGATTACTATATCCCTAGATCACTATATCATTAGATCACTTGATAACTAGATTGCTATATTCCTAGATTACTATATCCCTAGATCCAAATATCTCTAGATCCCAATATCTCTAGATCACTATATCACTATATCACTAGATCACTAGATCGCTATATTCCTAGATTACTATATCCCTAGATCACTATATCATTAGATCACTTGATAACTAGATTGCTATATTCCTAGATTACTATATCCCTAGATCCAAATATCTCTAGATCCCAATATCTCTAGATCACTATATAATTATATCACTAGATGACTAGATTGCTATATCCCTAGATCACTATATCCCCAGATCACTATATTTCTAGATCACTATATCCCCAGATCCCCACATCCCTAGATCACTATATCCCTAGATCATTACTTCACTAGATCCCTATATCACTGGATCACTAGACCTAATTCACTAGTAAATTTTTTTCAAGTTACAAAATCACTAAATTTCTACATGACATGGTTGGTAAATAACTAAGTTACTAGAATCCCAAATTTAAAAATTGCAAAATTTCCCCAATTGACATTTCTCAATTAAAATATAAATATTTGATACAACTATATTTCTGCAATTTTAAATTTCTACAAATCTCTATTTCCAAATCCCCAAACTCGATCCCAACTTTCCAAATTCCTACCAATCAAATTTTGAACATTCAAAAGTTTCAAGCTTGACAAATTTTAAATCGTTCCAAAAGTTTCAAAACTCTATCGAACATTTAACAGTCCTTCGCAAAATCCCCGAATTTCCCTATACAAAAATTTATAAATAAAATTCGCGAAGATATTTCGCGGCCGTTAAAACGGGCCCTGCAGGATTTCATTTCCAGCGGCATCGTTTGTTCGCCTTTGATTGGTCACGTGTGATCGCGGCCTTATTCCTTTGGTTAGGCGGTTCGAGCGTGCTCTCGGGGTCGGGCGAAAAAGGGAAATATACAGGAACGGTGGCAAACATCGGGCAAAAAGAAAAATATGGAGTTGACGTTCGGTCGGGTCGCATTTGCAGACGCAAGATTTCGCGGAAAAGGAAAACGGGAACGGAAGGGAACAGAGGGATGAAACAGAAATACGTGCCCCCGATGCGAAATCACCGTGGAACCTACATGACGCAGGAATCTCAAACAGCTGGCAACGAATAATTCGACCGGAACCCAGGTGTTGACTTTTCGATGCTGAAATTTTACCATTTCCGACTGTCGATGTTACATCTTTCAAACGCTCTCTCAGCTCATTTTTATCTCTTCGATATTTTATTGCAAACACCGCTTGAAAAGACGATATGTTCTTTCGCATTCGCGTTTTTATAGAAATAATTTGTTTTAGGACCATTGGTGAAGTTATTAGAGAGAAATTAATCGAGTGACTTCAAGTCAGACACCTTCGTAATTTCATCAAAGAGCAGAGACAATATTAAAATATATAGTCGTGGTTGCAAATTCAAGTATGTTAGTTGAAATATACGATTGTAAATAATTATAATTTAAAATTTGCATACACATATGGAATTCTATACATGTACATACATAGAAGTCTATAATACTAAAAAACGTATGGTTTAACTATGACATAAAACAGTTATAGTCAATCTTGATACATATAATTTATAATACATAGTACTTTAACAATTTATATCAATGCTTCATATAAATAACATATGCAATCATAGTAATTTACATATGAATTTACATGTACGTATTTGCATACGTTATAATAATACACATATGTAATAATATGTAATATGTAATATGTGATAATACACATATGTAATAATATGTAATATGTAATATGTGATAATACACATATGTAATAATATGTAATATGTAATATGTGATAATACACATATGTAATAATATGTAATATGTAATATGTGATAATACACATATGTAATTCCAGTAACATAAGCAAGTATTGCACATACATATGTACCTCACATAATTAATGTGCAATTTATATTTATTATTGATTACCATATGTAATCATAATAAATATACTTGCATATGTGATTATAATAACATATGTTTTCACTGAAGTAACAATGTTGATATCAAACGTACATTATATGTATATGATATAACATACGAGTTATTTAAAAAGTAAATAAAAGCATGATAGTTCGTTAAAAGGAATGTAGGGCAGGCTATACATACACTACCGCTCAAAAGTATCCGGACACCTGCAAAATACGTATTCGCGCTGCATAAAAGTTATTTAAGTATCTACAACAGTGACTACGATCGATTGTTATTTGTTGCTTATGAAATATTTAACGTTTGAAATTAGAAATTATGTATGTGGAGCTTACCAACATTACACTACAATTAAATACGAGATTCATCAATGTATCCACCGCGGTTAGATATTATCGCTTGCACTAATCTCAGCAATCTTTCTACAAATTTTCTGATTGTTTCTGTGTGGTGCTCTAAGATGTTTGTTACGTTTGCTTAGTGTTTCAATACATCGGTCTTCGGATTTAGTTGTCTTCACTGGTCGTCCTGTCCTTTTTTTATAAGCAACCACTGCTAGTTGCATACTTTTTAATAGTGTCATGCACTGTTGATTTCGGAATTTTTTCAATTTCTCTAACTGCATATCCTTCTTTTGCAAGAATCAGAATACTGGAACGTTTTTCTATTGATAATTCTCGTTTGGAACTCATGTCTCGATGGAAAAGAAGCTACAGACAAACTAAACCGAAACTGTCGAGTGCATAGCGTTACCTCCATTCGTATCTCCATTGAGAGAACATAAACATCTCATCAACAGTTTACAGACACTTGATACATATCGAAGAACTCTCTGAATTCGTTCTGTACCATAGAAATGAAACAAAAAGAAATTAAGACTCTTTTAAGCATCGAAACCGTTCCATTAGATTCCGTATTTTTGGGCAGGAATTTGACTTACGCACACTCGTTGTATAATTTGTACTTAAAAATTAATTCTATTATGTTATGCTACCTCAAGAAAGATAATAATAATAATTACAATTGATATAATAGCCCTAAATAACTTTCGTACAAAGTTAAACTATGTTTTATTGAACAAAAGCAAGTGTCCGGATACTTTTGAGCGGTAGTGTATGTATATGATATTTGAAAAGTGCCTGCAACCATTTTAACAGGGACCATACTGAACGTACGAAAGTTTCATGAACACTTTTTCTACTTTCAACTCAGTCAATCTTTTTTGCATGATCCATTATTGAAGCAATGTTCCGTTCCTTGGCATGAGACGGTCACCGCAAAAAACCACGGGACATTCGCGTAGAAAACATAAATTGAACGAGAGCAACATGCCAGAGAAATGAAATTTTCTTGTCGAGATTGATTATTGATGGTCTGGATATTTAAAAACTGGACAGCCTGAAACACTTTAGATGGAGGATCAATTTTGGATGTAGGACGCGATACAAACTGGAGCTGCCACTCTTCGTTGCGACAGATATTTGCAATTCTTGTCAGTTTTTTGGACGTTTGATATTACTAAATTTGAACATTTCAATGATGGGAGATTTAGTGCTACTGTGCTTATTCATTTTTCGATTTTTCGATTTATTTGGGGTTGTACACGTTTCGATTATTCTGGGTCACAATTATGGAATATTTTTGATTTTTGTATTGTGTAGCTTTGCAATTTTTTAATTTCCTTAGTTCATAATTTCCTAATTTTCTAATTTTCCAATTTTCTAATTTTCTAATTTTCCAATCTCTCGATTTCCCAATTTCCCAATTTCCCAATTTTCCAAATATCCAATTCTGCGATTTTCCAACTTTTCAATTTTCCCATTTCCCCGTTTCCTCATTTCCACATTTCACAATTTTACAATTTCCCAATTTCCTAATTTTCCAAGTTCCCAACTCCCCAACTCCTCAATTCCCCAATTTTCCAATTCTCCAGTTTCCCTATTTTCCAAATTTCCAAATTCCCCAATCTTCCAATTTTCCAATTTCCCCATGCCCCAATTTCCCAATTTCCAATTTTCTAATTCTCCAATTCCCTAACTCCCCAGTTTCTGAATTTCCCTATTTCCAAATTTTCCACATTCCCCCAATTTCCTAACTTTCCAATTCCCAAAACCCCAATTTTCCAATTTCCCTCATTTCTCTAATTTTCCTAATATCCCTAATTTTCCCAATTTTCCTAATTTCCCAATTTTCTCAACTTTCATAATTTTCCCAATTTTCCTAATTTTCCTAATTTCCCAATTTTCTCAACTTTCCTAATTTTCCCAATTTTCCTCATTTTTCCATTTCTCAATTTCTCAATTTTCCAATTTTTTAATTTTACAGTATGTAAATTTTCCAATTTCCCCTACAATTACATCCGACAACAGTCCAAAGAGATTTCGCGACAAAACCAATTTTATATCGATAAAGAATTGTCTCTCTGAGAATTGTTCTGATTGTCCACATTATTAAATCCACTCGAACGCACCAGTAGCAAAAAAGTAAGCATACGATTATTCAAATGAAATCAATATTGACTTACCACTTTATTTTTCCCTTTGGTTTTTCATTTTCCACACAAGTAAGTGCGACAAACGTGTATAACTTTGCATACATTCGCGCCGCTCTCATGAATAATATACACCGCTATCACCGAACTCTTTGATTACTCTGTTGCATTTCAAATCTAACACGCTGTAAAGCCTTTTACATCGCGGTCATTAATATGCATGAGATAAAAATTTACCCCGTCGCTTCTCATTAATTGAAACCATTTGCCCGTTCGAAACAATAGCCGAGGCCATTGTCCAAAATTTAATACTTCACCCGCTTTTTTCACGAAAAATGCTGTCATTTTTACGCGTGACATAAGTTATACTAATTTTTCTACGTCGCAGAATGTTTGACGGTGAGATGTATATTTTGTTTAGAAGCAATTATTTAATTTTTATTTTTAATGTTTTATTTTAAATTTAAATTTTAATTTGTTTCATTTTAAATTTTATTTCTGAATTTTTTAATTTAGTGGGTTCGAGTGAAATGATTCTAGGTGATTGTAGGTTGTGCGTGATTACTTTAAGAAATTACAAAATTTAGAAATTGATATGTTGAGCAGTTTTCAAATTTATAAATTTTTGGGTACGGAATTTTTCTAGGTATTAATATTTGAATATGGAAATTCTTTGAATATCAAATATTCGAATAGGGAAATTTTAATAATTATTTGAGAATGGAAATTTTTTAATTATTAAATATTTGAACACGAACATTTTAATTACTAAATTATTGAGTATGGGAATTTCTTAATTATCAAATATTCGAGTACAGAAAATTTAATTATTGAATAATCGAGTATTGGAATTTTTTAATTATAAAAGATTCAATTACAGAAAATTTAATTATTGAATAATCGAGTATTGGAATTTTTTAATTATAAAAGATTCGATTACACAAAATTAAATTATTGAATAATTGAGTATTGGAATTTTTTAATTATGAAATATTCGATTACACAAAATTTAATTATGGAATAATCGAGTATTGGAATTTTTTAATTATGAAAGATTCGATTACAGAAAATTTAATTATTGAATAATCGAGTATAGGAATTCGTTAATTATGAAATAACTGATTATGGGAATTTTAATTACTAAATACTCGAACACATAAATTTGAATTATTAAATAATCAAGTATGGAAATTTTTAATCACCAAATATTCGAATATGGAAATTTTCAAATTCTCAAATATTTGAATATGAATTCCAATTACGAACTTTTATTTAAAAATTGTGTAAATTTCAAATTTCACAAATTAAAAATTGTGTAAATTTCCGGGTTCAAAGGTGCAAAAATGAAATTTCCAAATTTGAGTGGCAATATATCGGTCATTCCTTTGTCCAAACGGATATTTGTCAGGTTAAACGAATTTTATTACGTAACAAAATGAAAAACGTCCCCGGACAAAAATGCAGAAACAGAAAATGAGAAAAAGGACGTAGGCAGGTTTGACGTTGAACATTTTTGCGTCACCGCGTTTAATCAGAATTCCGACAGTATCGACGATCGGCGAAACGTGAACGAGCTCGAAATGTCAATTAATATACCGTGGCATCAAATTCAGGGGAATGTAGAATATTAAAATGAGAGAATGCCAAATATTTAATAATGTTTCCTAATCCCTCGGATTCCATCTTCGTTGGCCGCCGTTAATTATCCGCTAACCACGAAAATGAACGAGTGACATCAGAAGACCACTTCTGAAACGCATAAATATTTGCGATAAATTTACTTAACGGAAAAACAGATTTATTTGCTGTTAATTTATAGCCTCGGATACACTGTCGAATATTCCACGGTAAAAAGTAGATTTTGTTTACACCTAGACAGCGTGAATACATGGTTTTAAATAAAAAATAAAGTAGAGAACTGCAGCATCGACTAACAGCCATTAATCTCCATAAATTGTGATGGACATTTCGACAAAAGCGATAAAATATTGAACTTGTAAGACTTATATTTGACAAGTTACATTTCTGTTACGATACAGCCTTCAAATGCACAGCGTTGATGTTTTATTTTTCACAAATAAAACACCCTATAATGTAATAATTATAAATAATATATGAGGCACTTACCCTACTAATAATAGTAGCATTTATAATAACAATAATAAAATACTAATGTTTGAATGTGTATGTTAATCCTTAACCTATGATTTTTTGAGCTGGTGCGTCAGACGCAGTGAATGAATTATTATAGCAATATTAAGAGAGACAAAGAATATTCACACGTTACGGATATTTTGTATACGACGCTCATTGATTGCATGTACTAATTAAAATTGAGCTTGAAATTCAATCGCGGTGAAAATATGAGATAAATTTTGTCACATTTCAATAGCTATGTACGTCACGTGTGGAACGTGATATTCTGAGGCAAGTTAATATGTTTCAAATTTGAAACTGTTTCAAATCGAAAGTATAGACGGCATCAAAGAGCAATTAATACTTTTTGAACGACATAGAAGACGCTTCGATGTCTTTGAATACATTGATTATCAATTTTTAAATTGTTTTTAATTGCTTCAATTCGCAAGTTCTTAAATTTTCATGATTTTCAGAATTTTCGAAAATCATCAAATTTCTAGATTATTTTTAAATTCACACATCTTCTAGTTTCCAAGTTTCGACATTCCTCAAGTTTGCAAATTTTGAAATGTTCAAATTCCATAATATAAATTCCCTCAAATTCTCCATATTTCTAATTTCCTAGATTATTTTTCCATTTTCATGGATTCAGGAATTTCTAGATCCCGTATTCATGTACTGAATTCATGTACTCATGGATTTAAAAAAGTCCCTAGATACCGTACTCACAGATTGAAAAATCCCTAGATCCTATATTCTTTGCTTGAAACAATTTCAAAACTTCATATTCATAGATGAAAATATTCCTCAATCGAAAACATTCTTGAATGTATCATATCTTAGGCTTGAAATATCCCTAGATACCCCCATATCAAGCTTGAAATATATCTAGATATCCACATGCCAAGATTGAAATATCCCTAGATGTCCACATCCCAAGCTTGAAGTATCCCCAGATGTCCACACTGCAAGCTTGAAGTATTCCTAGATATCAACAGCACAAGCTTGAAATATCCCTAAGATAATCACATTACAACCTTGAAGTATCTCCAGATATCCATATCCTAAGTTTGAAGTATACCTAGACGTCCATATGTCAAGATTGAAGTATCACTAGATACCCACATCTCAAGCTTGAAGTATACCTAAATACCCACATTCCAAACTCGAAGTATTCCTAGATGTTCACATCCCAAGCTTGATGTATCCTCAAAATACCCACATTCCAAGCTTGAAGTATCACTAAATATTCACATCCCTAGATGTCTCATATCGCAAGACTGAAGTATTCCTAAATATTCCAAGTCAAACTTACAGTATCCCTAGATACCCACATCCCAAGTGTGGATATTCCTACCTATCTACACCCCAAGCTTGAAGTATCCCAAGATGTTCACATCCCAAGCTTGAAGTATCCCTAGATACTCACATCCCAAGTATTCCAAGTATCTTGCCTATTTTTCCAACGACCTGATGCAGGTAAAGTAAGAAAAGTAAAAATTTGATTAATTACTAGCAAGGTTAAGACGGTATGAACACTAGCAAAGTTAGTGTCCACTTACATAGTGTGGACGGTCCCTAGGATGAGACCTCAAATGAAAATGTGAAATCTGACACCTGGAATATAAATGCGAAACCTGAGACCTTAAATGAAATGTGAAATTTAACACCTGAAACCTTAAACCTGAAATGAAATCTAGGACCTGAAATGTGAAACCTTAAACCTGAAATGAAATAGGACCTGAAATGTGAAACCTTAGACCTGAAATGAAATCTAGGACCTGAAATGTGAAACCTTAAGCCTGAAATGAAATCTAGGACCTGAAATATGAAACCTTAAACCTGAAATGAAATAGGACCCGAAATGTGAAACCTTAAACGTGAAATAAAATCTAGGACCTGAAATGTGAAACCTTAAACCTGAAATGTGAAACCTTAAACCTGAAATGAAATCTAGGACCTGAAATATGAAACCTTAAACCTGAAATGAAATAGGACCTGAAATGTGAAACCTTAAACGTGAAATGAAATCTAGGACCTGAAATATGAAACCTTAAACCTGGAATGGAAACGTGAAGCATGTAATAAAAGAGAGGGTGGATAGAATGAAAGGTTGAAAATATCGAGGCAGAATATGGTCTTGGTAGTAAAATTTGCGAAAGGTTGGCGTTAATCGCGCGTTAACGGTGGCAATGTAAATAAATCAATAATTTGATTAAACAACGGGTAACCGGTTTCGTTTCGAGTCACGGCCACGCCATAAATTATGCCCGTTGGACGTCCGCCAATGATACAAATTATCGATTGTATCTAAATTCAAAATATCAGCAGTTTGGCGACGGGTAACCGAAGTTTACTCTGAACGGGCGGCCGTGCCGCGAATGCGAACGAACGAAACGCAGAAAACATCGTTGGTTTTCCACGTGAACGAATCGGACCGGCCAGGATAATGGGAAACACGGTTAACTACATTACGTTAATGGTGTTTCAGATCGTCGCGACATTTTCTGACGCGTTCGTGATTCGCATGAATGAAATCAAAATTCCCGTGACGAGGCTTTTACCTTCGTGTACACAATTCGCTATCGTAAAACTAACGCCGGCTACCGAGCATTATTATGTATTTATTCGTTTAACGTCGCAGGAATAAAAATATCGTCAACCTCTTTTCACCGTGCAATTCGATGTAATTTCGTTCCCATTTCAATTCCGAACGATTTTATATCGATGCTTTTTACGGACGTTCAATTTGGTGCAACTTGATGGAGTTATATTCGACGCTGTTCGATTAGACTTTTTAATTCTCGGTTCAATTTCATTCAATTTTATTCGGACGCTGCTGTGTATTTCTATTTCATTCGATTCGGTGTATTTTATATTGGGGCATTTTGTGTCGATGAGATTCAATTTCGCGCAATTCGATGGAGTTTGACACTGTTCTATTAGAGACTTTTTAATCCCGATTCAATTTGATACAATTTTATTCGATTAAAATGGTGCAATTTCATGCGGTTTAATTTGGAGCAGCGCATTTTACATCTGTTTGGAAAAATTGTAATTGATGATGTTATATTTGGTACTATTAAAGACTTTTTAATTCGATTTGATTAAATCGTATTCGATAAAATTCGAAATAACAGTATTTCTATTTGACATAATTCGATTTGATGTACATCTGATGCAATTCGACTCGATGTGTTTCGACACGACTCAATTTGCTGCAATTCAAATCAACGTATTTCCATTCGACGTGATTCGATTTAACACTTCGACGCGGTTCAATTTGTAATTCGAATCGAAACGATTAAACTACAGGAATTTCAATTCGGTGTGATTCAATTTTAGCATTCAATTCGACACGGTTCAATTCGACGTAATTCAACAAAATTCAATTTGATCAAAAAGTTTTCGATTTTAATTCGGCGTGATGCAATTCAACACGATTCAATTAAATTCAAAGAAATTCAATTTCAACGATAGCTCAGAAATGTTCAAATAATATGTTTAAAAGAGACTTGTAAATAAGGTATTCGAAAATAGAGTACTTTAGAAATTTTCAAGTAATAAAATTTAAGGACCTTGTAATTAACAAATTTTTAAATATCAAATTCAATTGAAAAATTTTTAAATGGCAAATTTAATTGAAAAATTTTCAAATAGCAAATTCAATTAAAAAATTTCAAGTAATAAATCCAAAAATGTAGTAGTTCAGAAATGTTCAAATAATAAATCTAAATATATGGCAGTTTGAAAAATTTCAAAGAACAAATCTAAAAATGTAGTAGTTCAGAAATAATTAAATAATCAATCTAAATATATGGCAGTTTGAAGAATTTCAAGTAATAAATCCAAAAATGTAGTAGTTCAGAAATATTTAAGTAATAAATCTAAATATATGGCAGTTTAAAAAATTTCTAGTAATAAATCCAAAAATGTAATGGCTCAGAAATGTTCAAATAATAAATCTAAATATATGGCAGTTCAAAAATCCCAAAGAATTAATCTAAAAATGTAGCAGTTCAGAAATGTTCAAATAATAAATCTAAATATATGGCAGTTTAAAAAATGTCAAGCAATAAATCTAAAAATGTAGTAGTTTAGAAATGTTCAAATAAATCTAAAAATGTAGTAGTTTAAAAATTTTCAAACAATAAATTACAAGATACAGCAATCAAAAAATTTCCAAATAAATCTAAAGATATGACAGTTTAGAAATTGTCAAATAACAAATCTAAAACTGTATTAGTTTAAAAATTGTCAAATAAGAAACTAAAACCATATTACTATAAAAATTGTTAAACAATAAATTACAAAATATAGTAAAAAATTTGCAAATCGTGACATAATTCAATCCGATTTTAATTCGACACGAATTGATCGTATTTAAATTCGACAGAGGTCAATAGCACTCCAGCTCAACACCCTCCACTCGACTGCAATATAATGCATCAGGACTCCACGATCAGAAGTACAAATTTCTTCCAAGATCCTCTCAAAAACGAAGACGTATCGAAACCGATCGTTTCAATAAATTTTCATTGACAAACTTCTGAATCGTAAAGAAAGGTTTACCTTTGGCTTTGAAAGCGAATTAAAAATGCTGCTTGAAATTCGTTCATTAAATCAGGTTAATTGGCACGGGAGAAGCATAGTAGTCACCGTGAAAAATCAGTGTTTACCGGTAGCTATATAATTTGCAAAAAGTCGTCGAGCAAAGGAGATTGCCGAGAAAAGCTTCTCCGATGTCTTTCATTACTTTTGCTCGCGTTTTTTCTACCTCTTACGCGTTGCTGTTTATTTTTCCGAGGAAAAAGGGAACACGCCGATTGCCTCGCAAACTGGATGCTGTATTCTCTTCCGTGTAAAGGGAATAAGGTTTCGTTTCGATATTTTGTTGCGACACGAATGGATTTCGACGTGGATTTCCGTTCCGTTTCCAGACAGAAAGAACCGTCGAAATTAGCGATTATCCGCCTGATTAAATCTTCGATTTCGAGCTGATTGATTTATATTTTTATTCGGTACAGTCTGATATATTTGGAGATGGTCTCATTTGTAGATAGACTGATGTAGAAATGGTCCTGTAGAGATGGCATTAGTGGAAGTAGCGTTTTGTACACATCACACATGTCATACACGTGTGGAGTATGTTACATATCGAAGATTCAACTTGTAATTGTATGATGAACGTTCTTAGAATTTTTACATTTTTTTGTCATTTGTAATTTGGATATTCTATATAGTAGTGTATTTTTAAATTTATATTTCGAAATTCATTGTTTCTAAATTTTTAAATTGCTGTGCTCTGAAATTTATTTTTTGGAAAATGAACTGCTGTACTTTGCAATTTATTTTCTGGAAATTTATGAACTACTGCATCTTTAGTTTTATTATTTGGAGATTTATGGAGTACTGCTTCTTTAGGGTTGTTATTTGAAGATTTATGGAGTACTACATCCTCAGATTTATTATTTGGAAATTTATGGAGCACTACATGTTTAGTTCCATTATTGGAAAATTTTAGACCTATTACATCTTCAGATTTGTTAATAGAAAATTTTTAAACTATTACACTTTCAGATTTATTAACAGAAAATTTTTAAACTATTACATCTTCAGATTTGTTGATAGAAAATTTCTAAAGAATTACATCTTCATATTTATTAATAGATAATTTTTAAAGAATTACATTTTCAGATTTATTAAAAGAAAATGTCTAAAGAATTACATCTACGAATTTGTTAATAGAAAATTTTTAAGCTCTTACATTTTCAGATTTATTAAAAGAAAATATCTAAAGAATTATATCTACAAATTTATAAATAGAAATTGTTTAAAGTATTACATCTACAAATTTATTAATAAAAAATGTCTGTCATATGCTTCAATTTATTATTTGAAAATTTCTCAACTATCTGTTACAAATTTTGTAATGTTTCTTACATTGAAGCACAAAAAAATTTGGGAAATGCTAAAGTGAAGAAATATAAGTGAATCGAATGATTTACAGCTATTAAAGAAGAAGTTCTTCTTACGGAAGTGAAATAGTAAGAGTTAAATACAGGTAATTCTTTTAAATGAAACATGTTAGATGGGACGCTGTAACGTCCGAATGTGCGATGTATCACATAGCAAGCAGGAGGTAAATTGATTTTATATCAAATTACGGGTAACAACGTTCCACTACCGCTGTCGTACGTGAAAAATTACCTGGATTGTGCTCAGAAACATCGAACACGTAGCATCCATTCCTGTGGGATTCGAGGGGCTTATTGAATCTTTCAATGCATTCGTCTGTTACTCGTATCTGTCTCTAACAGTCTGTTTTCTGTATCCTACTGGCTTTTATATTGATTATCTGTTTCAATGAAATCCTGTACGTGGAGAAATTTAATAAACCTAACCCTGTTCCCTCCTTGAATTACCTTCTATTTAAAACGGGCAAATAAAACGCGAAGAGCAATTCAAATTATAACATTACTATAACTTTCACTTCATTCTTCTTCAATTGTTATTTTTGAATACAGTTCAAAAATATCAGGTTTCAGGTATCAGGTATCAAGTTTCAAGTATCAGGTTTCAGGTATCAAGTTTCAAGTTTCAAGTTTCAAGTATCAGGTTTCAGGTATCAAGTATCAAGTATCAAGTTTCAGGTATCAGGTTTCAGGTATCAGGTATCAAGTTTCAAGTATCAAGTTTCAAGCATCAAGTATCAAGTTTCAGGTATCAGGTATCAAGTTTCAAGTATCAAGTTCCAAGTATCAGGTTTCAGCTATCAAGTGTCAAGTTTCAAGTATCAAGTTTCAAGCATCAAGTATCAAGTTTCAAGTTTCAAGTATCAAGTATCAGGTTTCAGGTATCAAGTATCAAGTATGTACTAAAACAAGTTTATACTAAAGAAATGTGATTCAAGTACATAGCAAAATAAACTCTAGTCGTTCGAAGTGAAATTTATTTCTTAGAGTCCACTTGTCTTAACTCGTTAATGATTCGCGTTGTTTAATCATCACTTACTATTGCTAATACTGTGACGCACATAAAGAGAGTTGTATTCGAGTGTATCGTTTATAAAAGTATTTTCATGTACCCAGAAAGTGTAAATCATTTCTGAAAAAACTATGTCTATTTCTAAAAAATATATTTCTAATTAAACTTCTTAATTTACACTTCTAAAGACCGTATCAATTTCGAAAGAATATAATTTGTTTAGTTCCTGCAAGGTAATTTAAAAAGATTACTGAAATGCAATTTCATAAATAGCCAGTGATAAGTTGATCTTTTTTCGCCGAGTGTTGTTTGTTAATAAAAGTATTTATTCGAATGGAGTCTACCACACAGCACGGATACGATGTTCTCAGCGTGTGTAGATTTCACAATAGCGGCATAGGGATCACAAACAGAAGCGTTATTTGCATACAACGATTTTGTATTCCTTTGAAAATTCTGCAGGAACGTAGAAGCTATTCGTGGCTTGGTACAAAAAGTTTTTTTCATATATACACGCACACAACGGAGAAGTTTAAGCTTCTGAAAAACTGAATAAAAACGAGCAATGCAGAAGTACAGAGTGTTATTGAAAGGCAGTTCAAAACTTTGCAGCTTTGCAGGATTCTCTGAAGAGAATGGAAAATGATAAACATACTTTTACGACGAAAGTATGATAGCTTCTCGAATTTCTTAAGTCTTTTAATTCTGGAATTTTCAGATTTTTGAATTGGTGAGCTTTTAATTTTTTAAGTTTACAAGTTTTTGAGATACTAAATTTCTACTTTTCTGAATAGGATGACGTCATCGTTTAATAACTTAGTAATTTAATAATTTGATAATTTGATAATTTAACAATTTGGAGATTTGCGAATTTGGGGATTTGAGAACTTGGAGATTTGAGAATTTTGGAGAGTTGAATTTGGGGATTTGAGAATTTTGAAGAGTTGAATTTGGATATATGATAATTTGGAATTTAACAATTTGGGGATTTGACAATTTGGAGATTTGAGAATTTGGGGATTTATGAATTTGGGGAGTTGAGAATTTAGGCATTTAACAATTTGGAGATTTGAGTTTGGGGATTTGAGAATTTGGTAATTTGATAATTTAATAATTTGACAATTTTTCAATTCTTCAATTTTTCCATTTTTCAATTCTTAATTTTTCAATTCTTTAATTTTTCAATTTTCCAATTTTCCAATTTGATAAATTGATAATTTGATAATTCTCCAATTCCATACCTTAACAACTCAATAACCCAATAATTTCATAATTTCGTGATAAAATAATTACCAAATACCAAACTTCAAAATCTCCTAAATTAAAAAATGTACCAGCATCCCCATTTTCCCTCTAAAACTCATTGACACATTGCAACAATAACGAGAGCACAGCTACGTCTTCATAAACAAATACTAATAATATTCGTGGAAAAAACCGTGTCCACGGTCGCACACTGATTGAAAAGCTTTCAGAAGCTCAACAAGTACCATTCAAAGCAACTTTCTAAGGCATCCGAAGTTAGAACGTGGAAATAAATCGACCAGAAGACGGTTTAAGCACCGGATATCGTCGGTTTTCGTTCAGCAGCTCGGGTTTCCTGAAACGAGCAACCTACTTTACCCCTCTTTAATACACGCGCCTCACGAAAGATGAAAGCTGATCATTTCGAAATTTGCAATTTTGCAAAATCTGACGTTCCATGATTATTTCATTAATTGGAAATTTGGCGAGTTCATTATTTGCTTAACCGACAGTTTGGTTAATCGATTATTCGGTTATTGATTGGAAATTTTGATGATTTGGGTATTTGGAGATTTGGTGATTTCATAATTTTGTTATTTGAAAATTTTTGTATTTGAGGTATTATAATTTGGGCATTTGGGGATTTAGTGATTTGATGATTTGGTTATTTGAAAATTTGATTATTTGAATTTTTGATGACTTTTGGATACTTGAAGAATTGATCATTTGGTTATTTCAAGATTTGCTAATTTGAGTATTTGTAGATTTGGTGATTTGATGAGTTGGTTATTTGAAAATTTGCTAATTTGGATTTTTGAAGATTTGGTGATTTGATGATTTGGTTATTTGAAAATTTGCTAATTTGGGTATTTGAGGATTTAGTATTTTGATGATTTGGTTATTTGAAAATTTGGTAATTTGAATTTTTGATGACTTTTAGATACTTGAAAAATTGATGATTTGGTTATTTCAAGATTTGCTAATTTGAGTATTTGTAGATTTGGTGATTTGATAATTTCGTTATTTGAAACTTTGCTAATTTGGATTTTTGAAGATTTGGTGATTTGATGATTTGGTTATTTGAAAATTTGCTAATTTGGGTATTTGAGGATTTAGTATTTTGATGATTTGGTTATTTGAAAATTTGGTAATTTGAATTTTTGATGACTTTTGGATACTTGAAGAATTGATCATTTGATTATTTGAAAATTTGCTAATTTAGGTATTTGTAGATTTGGTGACTTGATAATTCAGTCACTTGAAAGTTTACTAAATCAAATATATAAAGATTGAGAAATGTAGAAGTGTGACAACTTAAAAACTAAAAAATTTTCAAGTATTAGAAATTTTCAAATTAAAAAATTCTCCAGAACTGTAAATTCTGAAACTGAAAAATTTAGGAGACATTTAATAATTTAGTAACTGTTGAACTCCATATTGTAATTTTGATATTTGCTGACATATTTATTAGTTTCACTAACAAATTAGTTAATTTAACTTGTAAATTCTGAAATTGAAAAATTCAGGACACATTTAATAATTTTGAAACTGTTGAACATGAGAATTTTGATATTTGGTGACACATTTGTTAGTTTAACTAACAAATTAGTTTAACTTGTAAATTCTGAAATTGAAAAATATAGGACATTTAATAATTTAGAAATTGTTGAACTCCATATTATAATTTTGATATTTGGTGACACATTTGTTAGTTGAACTTAAAAGCATTAAAAATGTGGATAAATTATGTTTCAGTCAACATTAAAATTTATGAATTTTAAAGCTATTTGCAAATTTGCTAAACTTGAAACTGACCCAATTGAAAGATGCGACAATGTAGGTCACAAATGCCCCATCCTTCGAAAGCGAAGTAAAACGCAGGATGAATCAAAAAGTCGTTTGACCCAAATTTTTTCGGAGTTCATAAATCGCGGATGGCGAGTCCGGTGAGCGCAGTAAATCGTCCGGGCAGCGTGTAATTCGCTTGTTACCGAATTCAAAGTGTTGTCTCGCAGGCCGCGTAATAAGAGGCAGACAGGTTGGCTTCGTGTTCTAAAATGAGTTTCTCCGTAGAGTTGCTAATTATATTTGCAGTACATGCGCCACCTTGTTCGAAGTAAATAACGAATGGCTGCAGGTAACTGGGTAGAAATATGGCCGGCGAGGGAAAGTAAAACGAACAAACGGTGAACAGAGGCTTATCATAGTTGCCCTATCTACCAATTAAGTTTGCTAATTCGATGAAGTTTTGATAAACGCAGGTGTCACACGGCCGAAACAAAGTGCCCGTTAAGTTGATTAACA
The DNA here is from genome assembly GCA_945859595.2 of Megachile willughbiella. NCBI lineage: Eukaryota > Metazoa > Arthropoda > Insecta > Hymenoptera > Megachilidae > Megachile > Megachile willughbiella. Next base: position 7,395,610 of record OX243805.1, on the reverse strand, counting down.
CGGCGGTTGTTTCGCCGAAGAACCGGTAATAATCCGACAATTTTCGCGGGATATTCAAACAACGGAATTAGAGTAGAATTCCTGTAACTTTAGCCGTTTATCCTAATGTGCGACTTTCGTCTAATCCTTTGGGCAAATTTGTAATTTTGTTTGTTGCAATTTTAGGAAATATGGTGTCAAAGGGGAATAGAGAGGTGTGAAATTATAGAGATATATTTTTCACCCTGGTATAGTAACTTTAATCCGTTCTGCTTTTTGGTAATTTTGAAATAAATTCTTGAATTGTGTTAAATACTGTTTATTTGTATTGTTATGAAGAATTGATGGTCATAAATCAACTATAATGTAGATCATTAGGTATCATTTCGATGTGGTCTTTGTAATGAGAAAACATGAATCATTGTTCTGAAAGAATTTTGGGATCACATGCTATGTTGCAAATTTTAAGTTGCAGAAATGTGCAACTTTGTAAAATGAATTTGAGAGGTCGAGCAATTGAATAATTTGAGATATAGAGCAATTAAATTGAATGATTGAATGATGAGTTATTGAATGATTGAATTATTGAGTTATTGAGTTACTGAATTCTTGAATTATTGAGTCGTTGAGTCATTGAGTTATCGAGTTACTGAATTATTGAATTATTGAGTTATTGAGTTATTAAATTATTGAGTTACTGAATTATTGAATTACTGAATTACTGATTTATCGAATTATCGAATTATTGAATTATTGAACTATTGAATTATTGAATTATTGAATTATTGAATTATTGAATTACTGAATTATTGAATTATTGAATCACTGAATTATTGAATTATTGAATTATTCAACGATTGAACAATTGAGTAATTGAGTGATTGAATGGTTGAATGACTGAATGATCGAATGATTAAACAATTGAACGATTGAGTGATGGGACAATCAAATGACTGAATTATTGAACAATCGAACGACTAAACGATTGAACAATTGAGTGATTGAATGATTGAACGATTGAACATTCGAACAATGAAATAACTGAATAGTGGAACATCCAGAAGAATAAAATAATAGAAAAGTGAAAAACTTAAAAGCCCAAGAAACTTGAAAATTCGATAACATCCGAACTCACAAATTCCTAAATGCAAAATTCGAAAAATGAATTGGCTGAAAACGAAAATAAATTTGAATACTTCTGAACGTGACAATGTGAAAATATATGAACTTAAAACCTCGAAATGGACAAAAATTGATAATGACAAAAATGAAAAGGTCCGAACACCAAAAAGTTAAAAAGATCGAATTAACGCAATCTCCATAAAAATTAGAGTTCCCGCTGAATCAGTTTATTAAAAGCGTTTTAGAACTCGCCGACTGCGTCCTGTACGATGTAAAATAAAGCTTCGACAATGTTAGCTTCATCACGGTGATAATAAACGATTTTCCAAAATGGAAAGCACGCATTGAACGTTCTCTGTAGCGTTGATTCCGCGTGTAGAAACATGGTTCGCTATGTTTTCTTAATTACGTTATCCGCCTTTACGACTCTGTTTCGAATCGCCGAAATTAATCTACACATCGCGTGTGCTCCACATTCGGATAATAGAGTATTCCCGGTGATAAGCTTTAATGTCCTTGCAAGCTGATTACCAGACAAGAATGTGCTTTTAGCTTCTGTTGATATCAGGGAAATTCGGATGATGTACCTTTGATCATTCGCCCGTTCGTAAAACGTTCAACGTCATTTACCGTTACTACGTACATATGCGGCTGAGAGTTACCTTTATGGTTTGCGAAACAATCTCCTACTAATTATGGTTCGTTGTTGCGTTAATTCATGTTATTCGACCTCGGTTATTGTTATCGTCGCTCTCCATGCAAATTCCAAGGTTTCGAACTTCCTGTCTGAGGATTTCGTCTTTTCGAGGCGTGTGGATACTCGATTCAGGAACATGGGGTTTCAGAATTTGGTATCTGGGGATTTGGAGATTTGGAGATTTGGAAATTTTGGGATCTGGGGATTGTGGGATCTGGGAATTTTGGGATCTGGGGATTTTGGGATTTGGAGATTTGGAAATTTTGGGATCTGGGGATTGTGGGATCTGGGAATTTTGGGATCTGGGGATTTTGGGATTTGGAGATTTGGAAATTTTGTGATCTGGGGATTGTGGGATCTGGGGATTTTGGGATTTGGAAATTTTGGGATCTGGGGATTGTGGGATCTGGGAATTTTGGGATCTGGGGAATTGGGGACTTTGGGATTTGGGGATTTTGGGGTTTAGGAATTTGGGGATTTGGAGATTTTGGGACTCGGAGATTTTGGAATTTGGGGATTTTGGGAATGTGGGATGTTTGATATTTGGGGATTTGGAGATTTAGGATTTGGGGATTTGGGGATTTTGGTATTTGGGAAGTTTGGGACTTAGGGATTTTGGGATTTGGGGATTTTGGAATTTGGGAAGTTTGGGATTTGGGGATTTTGGAATTTGGAAAGTTTGAGATTTAGGGATTTTGGGATTTTAGGATTTAGAAATTTGGGGTCCCTACAATCCCCAAATCCCTATATTCCCAAATTCCTATGTCCCGAATTCCCTATATTCCAAAATTTCTGTATCTCCAGTGTCCCTATAACCTCTAAATCCCTATATCCTCAAATCCTTAAATTGTCAAATCCTTATGTCCCAAATTCTCAAATTTCTAAACCCCTAAATCCCTAAATCCCCAAATCCCCAAAACACAAAATCCTAAAAATCCCAAAATCCCTAAATCTCCAAATTCCAAAATTTCAATATTTCAAAATTCCAAAACCCCTAAATCTCAAACTTCCCAAATTCCAAAATCCCCAAATCCCCAAATCCCCAAATCCTCAAATCCCCAATTTCCTCAAATTCCCTAAATCCCAAACTTCCCAAATTCCAGAACCGCCAACATCCTACTCTCAAACACGAAAAACCTAACTTTCCAGCTTCCCTAAAGTGCAATTTGCAATCTCCATCCATAATCAATATAATCAGTATTCGAAACTCTAACGTTAATTAATTAAATCGGCACGTTCATCCTCGATTTTCATGGCGAATTAATTACCGCCCGAAAACAATGGAGTTTTTTGAACGACTGCCACGAAGTTCGCTGAAAGTTGAACGCAAAAAAAAAAAAAAAAGTAAAAGAGAAAAATGAAAATGAGTCGGATGAATAGAAAGCCGAGGACTCTCGATCGATCGCGAAGCGATAAGATTAATCATGGGTTCAGCCACGGACCCGCGGAAGACGAAATTTCGCGAGCGATTAATTATTCGAAAGTTTGCAGGCCAATACTTCGAATTGTGGTCGAAATATTCGGGTGAAGTTCACTCGGGGAATGCATACGCGTGAACAGTATTCAACGATCGTTTGGTATTTTCATGAAAATTCCCTTTTCTTCTTTTGGCTCCTTTTTAATCGGGGAAATCTATCGACAGATCTGTCGTCAGGTCCCTTTGTAATTTCGCCAATTGTATTCCGTTGTTCCCGAATGAAACAGTCGAACGTCGAACGACAGCTCTCATTTGTTTCTATCAAATTAACGTTTATGGATGTGTTATTGGTAGTACTTTTATGATTATTTAATTGATTTTTAGTGGAGAAAATTATAAAACTCTGGCTATGCTATATTTGCAAGGGTTGATGAAATCTTTCTCTTTCGGAAGCTCGTTCTTATCATTTTTTTTTAATTTGTTTTTTGGATTTAAAAGTTTGACAATTGAACAGATTTTGAAATTGAAAGACCAAAAATTAAAAATTAATATAATATGTCTGTGTTTGTAAATTTTCAAAATTATTAAATTTGATGATTTTGTAGACACGTTGAAATTTATAATGTTTGATGATTTAACGAAGTCATAGAAATCTACAATATTGAACAAATTTAATAAATCATTGAATACACCAGAACTGAACAAATTTAATAATTCATTGAATTCAATAAAACTGAGCAAATTTAATAACTTGAATTTATTAAAATTTATTAACATTGATGAAATTTGTGAAATCCAATAATTTATTGAATTCAGTAAAATCGATCAAATTAAATGGTTTATTAAGTACAATGAAATTTATAACGTTTAATAATTTATTGAATTCATTGAAATTTATCAAAAATAGTTCATTAGGTTTTGTGAAATTTTGTATAATTTTAAAATTCCACAAATTTCTGTATTTTCAAATTCTTAAAATATCCAGAATTTCAAGAATATCCACACTTTCAAATTTAAATATTCTCGGAATCCGTAATATCTCCAAAATCTTAATATTTTTAAATCACTAAAGTTGACTCTTCAGAATCTTCGAAATTCCTAAATTCCAAAAACTGCCATATTTCTATATTTCTAAAATACCTAGAATCCCCCAAATGCTGATATTATTAAATCACTAAATTCTCAGAATTTCTACAATCTTCAAAGTCCAAAAATTCCAAAAATTTCCTGAATTACACAAAATCCCTAGAATTCTCACATTTCTATATCCCTAAGTTCTCACAATCCCCAGACTCCCTAGAATTGTATCCAAATCCCAAAATCCCCAGCATCCCTAGAATCTCCATATTCCCAAATCTCAAAATTCTTAGATTCCCCAAAATCTCAAAAATATAAAAATTTCATATTTCCAAATTTCTAAAATGCCAAAAATCCCTATAACTCCCACAATTCCAAATCCTAAAATCCCCAAAATTCCTGGAATCTCTATATTTCTAAATCACACAATTCTTAAAATCACCAAAATCTCAAAATTTCATATTTGCAAATTTCTAAAGTACCCAGACTCCCTATAATCCTCAGATTTCCGGATCCCCAAATCCATAGAATCCCCAGAATCCCTAGAATCCGTGTAGTTCCCATTTTTCCAAATCCCAAAATTCCTGAAATCCCTAAAATATGAAAAATCTCAAAATACCATATTTCCAGATTTCCAAAATCCCTATAATCCTCACATTTCCAAATCCCAATATTCCCAGAATCCCCAGCATCCCCAAAACTCCTAGAATCCCTATAGTTCCCATTTTTCCAAATCCCCAAAATCTGAAAAATCTCAAAATATCATATTTCCAGATTTCCAAAATCCCTATAATCCTCACATTCCCAAATCCCAATATTCCCAGAATCCCCAGCATCGCCAGAACCCCAAGAATCCCTATAGTTCCCATTTTTCCAAATCCCCAAAATCGGAAAAATCTCAAAATACCATATTTCCAAATTTCCAAAATCCCTATAACCCTCACATTTCCAAATCCCAATATTCCCAGAATCCCCAGAACCCCAAGAATCCCTATAGTTCCCACATTTCCAAATCCCCAAAATCTGAAAAATCTCAAAATACCATATTTCCAAATTTCCAAAATCCCTATAATCCTCACATTTCCAAATCCAAAAATCCCCAAAATCCCCAAAATCTGAAGACTCCGTATTTCCCAAATCCCCAGTACTCCATTATCAAATCCCTGAAATCTCAGACCCTCAAACTCCCCCAAACCCCAAAACCCCTAAATTACCCAAATCACCGAAAACCCCGAAACCTGAAAAATCGCGAAATTACCCGGAAACGGTCGTGTCACGTCCGATCCCGGCAACGTCGAAAAACAGTCAGCTACGTTATTCGGACCTTTTCCCGAGCGAAAACGGAACAAACGTTAAAAAACAATTCCGCTCTCTCTTTCCTTTTTTATTCCGCAATTCCTTGACCATCGGCGCAATGAAACTGGAAAATTACAAGGACCGAAATGTTCATCGACGCGGACCATTTTCTACCGCGAATTGTGTCATCGATCGCAGTTTACGAATGCATTCAATATTTCGGCGAAAACGCGGCGAGAGAAAAAAAAAAAAAAGGTTCGTAGAAATGACGCTCTCCGAACCTTCTCGCTAATTATCACTCGGCTTCAACGGAGAACTTTTTACGCATGATGGCAGAATGGTCGGGTATCTATTTGTCCGTAATGAGCGTTTCGATTTTCCGTCAGAATGCTTCTAAAAGGAGGTAATAAAACGCCACTCTCTCCCTCTCTCTCGCCCTCTCTCTCCCTCTCTTTTTTTTATACGACGACCACCGGCGGTTGCAGTTTTTCCACCTTGTTGTTGCATCCAACAACAACCCCCGCCTGCAAATTACTTCGCTGATTCCGCCACTTAGTTTCTGCATTCGTAATTCCTGTTATATTTCGTTTGCAACTTAATATTTCATCTATGGAAACGGCTGTTTTTATTCGGACGATTTTAACGTGATGGATGATTCTTTCATTTTTCATTCGATGCAATCTGTCGCGAAGCGACTAGCTTTAATCGCGGCTTAATTGTTGCCGATTAAATGCGCGCGGTTTTAAAAGGTGACTTCTACGCTTTTTGTTTGAATGACGCTGTATGTCTATAAAACGAAGGCTAATCATTCTTTGTACTTTTTATTTTGATCCAGAATATCAATGCGAGGTTTTGAACTTATAGTTCAAATGAAAGTTGAGGTATGTACGGCCAGCCCACGAGTTGGCGCGTGATCGACTCAAAGTAAAGGGAGCTCTCGCGAACACTTGCAACATACAGGGAAATGAGAATAATAATGACAACTCGCACTATTTTTCAATTCTTCAAATTCTCCAATTTTTTAGTTTCTAAATTAACAAGTATCAAAATTTTCGAAATTTTCCCATTTATAAATGTAGAAATCGCAAAATTTCGAGATTTTCAATTTTCAAAATTTGGGAATCGCAGAATTTCTAAATCTCAAGTTTTTTAATTCTAAAGTAGCTCAAATTCCCTAGACCCTTAGATCCCCAGATTTCTAGAACCCTAAATCCCTACATTACTGGATTCCTAGATCCCTAGATTTCTAGATTCCTAAATCCCTAGATTACTGGATTCCTAAATCCCTAGATTCCTGTATTACTAAATTCCAAGATCCCTAGATCCCTTGAGACCTAAATCCCTAGATTATTGGATTCCTAGATCCCTAGATTTCTAGATCCCTAGATTCCGAAATCCCTAGATCCCTAGATTTCTGGATTCCTAGATTCCTAAATCCCTAGATTACTGGATTCCTAAATCCCTAGATTCCTGTATTTCTAGATTCCTAAATCCCTAGATCCCTAGATTACTGGATTCCTAGATCCCTAGATCCCTAGATCCCTAGATTTCTAGATCTCTAGATCCCTAGATTTCTAGATCCCTGGATTCCTAGATCCCTAGATTCCTAAATCCCTAGATTACTGGATTCCTAAATCCCTAGATCCCTAGATTTTTGGATTCCTAGATTCCTAGATTCCCAGATTCTTAAATTCCCAAATTTCAAAATTCCAAAATTCCAAAATTCCAAAATTCCAAAATTCCTAAATTCCCAAATTCCCAAATTTCAAAATTCCAAAATTCCAAAATTCCAAAATTCCAAAATTCCTAAATTCCCAAATTCCCAAATTCCAAAATTTTCAAATTCCGAAATTCCCACATTCCAAAATTTCCAAATTCCCAAATTGTCAAATCTCCAAATTCTCAACTCCCCAAATTGTCATATTCCAAAATTCAACTCTAAAAAATTCTCAACTCCCCAAATTCTCAAATCCCCAAGTTCTCAACTCCCCAATTTGCCCAATCCCCAAATTCTCACATCCCCAAATCCTCAACTTCCCAAAATTTGAAGACTTGAAAATTTCACAACAGTGTAATTAGACAACCTCAGCATACAGTACCAAAACTGTTACTCACTTCCATAACCTAACCTAACCACAGCTCACCTTACATAACCTAATTACCTTCCACAACCGTCTGTACAGTAATTATCTTCCACGTACTCGCAGAAGTCATCTTCCAAGAACTTCGCATCACGCATTACGAAACGAGTCCTCCAGCACATGAGATTGTTTCACGCGTATCAGCACGAACATTCTCGAGCAAACGTTCGACAAAAATCGTTTAAATTGCTGTGTGGGGATAAGTCGTTAAAGGGACGTCGCGGTTGGTCCTAATGAAAAGAAAAGCGGGAAAGAATCGCAGGTTTCTGGAGCAATTTCTGGACGACAGACTGTCTGATTTCCGTCAAACGTTGCCTGCAGAAACGAGCAACGAAGTTTCACCGAGACACTCGCTCGGTCAGCCCACTTTCCACTGACACCCACGCTTTTTTCCCTGCCTCTAATTAAAAGTTCGCGATCCAAACCAGTCGTACGTGCCTTGGACTACTTTTTCTCCATTCAGCGTGGACTTTTGCGCCACTCGTCAAGTGCACACTCGCGAGGACCCACGCTGATTACGTGCATGCATGCTACGATGCTTTTTGAACCACCCTGTCGTCACTCAGAATCAACTTCTACAAATTGATGATGTTTATTCGCGTACAACGCGGCTGCTTTCGATTAGAATGCGGTTATGAATTTTACAATATTTCCATGGTTACGAGCTTTTTAATCTGCGAGTTTTCGAGTTCTCGAATTTTTACGTTGGCTCGATTAGCGAGTTCTTCATTTCCTTAAATTTTTATTATTTTCAAAATTCTCGAAAGTCCTCAAATTCCTATATTCCCATATTTTTTCTAGCGTACTTCATATTTTAGTTTACAAGTTTCGTCATTTTTAATTCCTGAAGTTTTCTTATTCTTAAGTTTTCAAATTTTGAAATGATCAAATTCCCTCGAATATTTACAAATTTTTATTTCTCCATATTCACGGATTGAGGAATTTCTAGATCTCATGCTCATATACCGAAGCATCCTTAGATCTTCTTCATAGATTGAAAAAGTCCCTAGATACCGGACTGATAGATTGAAAAATTCCTGGATCCCATATTCTTTGTTCGAAACATCCCTAAATCTTAATATCTCTCAATCAAAAACATCCCTGAGTCTCTCATGTCTTAAGCTTCAAATATCCCTAGATAATTAAAACAAGCTTGAATTATCCCTAGATGTCCACATCTCAAGGTTGAAGTATCCCTAGATATTCACATCCCTACATTGATATGTCTCCAGGTGCCTCATATCCCAAGCTTGAAATATCCCTAGATATTCGGAGCTTGAAGTATCCCTAGATGTCCACATCCCAAACTTGAAGTATCCCTAGTTACTCACATCCCTAGACTGAAACGTCCCTAGATACTTACACTCCTACATTGAAGTATCCCTCATCTCCATATACCTAAATTAAAATATCTCCAGGTCCCACATACCAATATTCCCAAATTCATAGTCCCTCGTATCCACAGCTCAATTAATTTTGATATCCCCAAATTAGAAGCCCAAATTCTCAGATCGTAAGATTCCTAGATTCTAACAAATGAATTTCACTTCGAACGACTAGTTTATTTTGCAATCTACTCGATCACTGTTCGAGAGTGTCTCCGAAGAATTTTTACGTTCTACGAAAGCTCGGAGTGGGCTAACAATTTTTGTGACATTGCCGAGGGAAAACAGTTTCCGATTTTCTATTTAGCTAAAATTTGGCTGGAGATGGAAATGCGAGTGGCGTATGAAGCGTGTCTTTTCCCCAAAGTGTCCTAAGCAAGTAGTAAAAGCAACACCTCGAAATAGTTCACTGCAAACGAAAGACTTCTAAGGTTCACAGATGTGACTAACAAACCAAAAAATACTCGGAATGTAATGACTCCTTGGGTCTTGCTGCCACGGGTAATTGATTTGAAACTACAAATGAAGGAACGAAGAACCGTGAATGTATCTCTAAAAACTTGTACAGAGGTCCAATATGCATTCTAAGACCTAACGGTACCTCTGGAGTATCTACACTCGTCGTTGTTAGCTGATCAAACATTTCCCATTTAACGGTCGGTGAACTCGTGACATCGGGATTACAATAAAATTGAAGCGCAAATAAATCCCACCTTGTTCCACACGCTACCACAGTTAATTCCGAAGAACGAAGTCTGCTCATGGCAGACGTATTCGTTCGGTCCTGCTCTCGACTTGTTTCAAACTTATGTTTGGAGTGTTTAAGAGGAACTTTAAACGCGATACAACCTACAAGGAGGAGCCGTGATTGTCTGAATTTGAATTTCATTTTCACCGCTCCTGCTTTGAACATCCGCCCCCTTCGCGTTATCAAGGATGCTTCATTTATTTGCTGCTTCTTAATTAGTTAATTGTGCTCCGCCCTTCGGGTTATCGCAGAGGACCAGATTATCGCGTTTTGGAGTTACCGGATTCTGTAATTTCTTAATTGCCGCGGATTTTGGCTTCTCAATTATCACGATATTTTTATTTTATCAAAATTCCTACATTCTCAAATTTCCTATTTTCTAGATTGCAAAATTTTCATATTCCAAATTCCAAAACTTCCAAAATCCCAAATTTCCTAATCCCTAAATTACAAAATCCCCCAGATTCCTAAATTCCCAAAATCTCAAATTCTCCATTTCCCAAATTCACAATTTTCTAGATTGCAAAATTCTCACATTCCAAGTTCCAAATCTCCCAAAATTCCAAACTATTAAATTTCCTAATCTCTAAATTACAAAATTCCCCAAATTCTCAACTCTCCAAATTCTTAAGTCTCCAAATTCCCAAATTACCAGCTTCTCAAATTCCCAATTTTCTAGATTGCAAAATTCTCATATTCCAAATTCTAAAACTTCCAAATAACAAATCTCCCAAAATCCCAAAGTCCCAAATTTTCTAATCCCTAAATTACAAAATCCCCCAGATTCCTAAATTCCCAAATTCTCAAATCCTCAAATCCTCAAATCCTGAAATTCTCAAATACCCAAATTCTCAAATACCCAAATTCTCAAATCCCAAAATTCTCAAATCCCCAAATTTTCAAATCCCTAAATTCTCAAGTTTCCAAATTCCCAAATTACCAGCTTCTCAAATTCCCAATTTTCTAGATTGCAAAATTCTCATATTCCAAATTCCAAAACTTCCAAAATCCCAAAGTCCCAAATTTTCTAATCCCTAAATTATAAAATCCCCCAGATTCCTAAATTCCCAAATTCTCAAATCCTCAAATCCTCAAATTCTCAAATCCTCAAATTCTCAAATCCCCAAATTCTCAAATCCCCAAATTCTCAAATCCCCAAATTCTCAAATCCCTAAATTCTCAAGTCTCCAAATTCCCAAATTACCAGCTTCTCAAATTCCCAATTTTCCAGATAGCAAAATTCTCATATTTCAAATTCCAAAACTCCAAAACTCCCAAATTTCCAAATCTCTAAATTCCAAAATCCCCCAAATTCCAAAATTCTCCAATTCCCAACGAAAAAAATCCCCAAATTCTAACGGAATAAAATATAAAAATCTCCACCTTGCAAACCTGACAGCACCATTAAATCACCGCAAACTTCCAACGAAAAGAATCGAAATATTTCACAAAACGCTTTTCACCCTATTACATCCGCAGAAAGGGGTTTTTCTGGAAACGATGAGAAAGTGCTCGTCGAGCATTTAATTCTAGCATGACCACGATTTAAAGTTGCGAGGTTAATCTTGCGGAATGGCCGACAGCGTTACAGTAGAGAGTGAAATACTGTCGACCCGAAGAGAAAGAAATCCGTTGAACGCAAATTTCAAGTTTCCTCAAGGTTGCACGGCCGTAAACGGGTCGCCGGAAATCAGCAAAAGGCGAAAATATGCGGGACCCTACATCCGATTCCTTTTGCCACCGAACTTGAAAGCGATTACAAAGCTTCCTTCGAATCGACTATTCAAATACGGGACACGACACTTTATCGCGCGAGATTGCTTCGAATTATTTAGCGGTATCCTCCGCGTTTCGTAACAGTTGCTGGAACATGAACGAATTCAGGGTGTGAACGCATTTTATTCTGAAGGTATTATATTGTGCTTGCGAACATTCAATTTTTCGAGTTGTCAGTTTTCAAATTTTATTATTTTTCAATTCTTCAAATTTTCTAGTTTGTAAATTTTTTCATTTACAAGTCTCAAACATTTGTAAATTTTCTAATTTCTAAATTTGTTTATGTACAAGTCTCAAAAATTTGTAAATTTTTTAATTTCTAAATTTCGAACTTCTCAAATTTTGAAATTTACGAGTCACAATGTTTTTGGATCTCGAATTTTGAAATTCTAGAATTCTTCAAATTTCTAAAGATCTGAGTTTCTAAATCTGGAACTTGTGAAACTTCTAAAGTCTAGAATTCTAAAACTTCTAGATTTCTATATATCTAAATTCCTAAATTATTAAATTCGGAAGTGCTCAAAATTCCCCAATTAATAAACTATACAAACTCTGAAATTTCTAAATTTCCAAATAGGCAAATCTCCAAATTCTCACATCCCCAAATTGTCAAATCTCCAAATACTAAAATTTCTAAATTCTCAAATATCCAAATACTCAAATCCCTAAATTGTCAAATCCCCAAATTGTTACATTCCCAAGATCTCAAATCCCCAAATTAACAAGCCTCCAAATTCTCTCATTCCCAAATTATCAAATCTCCAAATTCTCAAATCCCCAAATTTTCAAATCCTCAAATTCTCACATCCCCAAATTGTCAAATCCCCAAATTCTCAAATCTCTAAATTTTCAAATCTCCAAATTCTCAAATCCCCAAATTCTCAAATCCCCAAATTTTCAAATCTCCAAATTCTCATATCCCCAAATTCTCATATCCCCAATATCTTAAATCCCCAAATTGTCAAACCCCCAAAATCCCCAAATTTTCAAGCTTCCACCGTTTCCAAATTCCCACCTTTTCCCAACTTCTACTCTCCCAAATCTCCAAATCCCAAATCATCAAAATTTCTAAGCCTCCAAATCTGCAAATCCCAAAATTTCCAAATTTTAAAAACCTCCAAATCCCAAAATTTCCAATTTTTCAAAACTTCCCTCCTACAACGCAGCTTATATTAAAAAATTATAATAAGAACAAGCATATAAATATTTCACAAATATTTCCCTCTGAAGTCATTTGCACCAGCCTCGAATGAAATAATAAATTAATCAATGTATTGTTCTTGTGTGGTTCATCGATATTGGTAATCTGATATGCAATAACCTAATATTAGTTCTACACACACAGCTGATAGCCGCTAGTGTGCCACCAATTGTGGACATTTATACACAAATCATAATTGCTAAATGTAATCGGACACTGTTTGTTCGATAATATTAAATTATTCGCGTATCAATTGACATGTAAAACTGTGTTTCTTATTACAAATATTGTACTTTATTATTCAGAATCTTCTGAATTGAAGTTACAAACCTAACCTAACTGATTTTCTAACTGAAATAAATAACTGACCTAACTGATCAAAAACTTATTTCACACCTAACGTTCTTTGCAAACTTGCAAATATTTAACAATTGTAAACAATCTTTGATAAACCGTCGAATAAAGTTTTAAACATTCTTTTATATAATTAGTTACAATTAAAAGACTTGCTATGTAATGATGTATATAACTAGGTTTACTAAAACTTCAGTCATTTTTTTCTGGATAAAGCAATAAAGGATTGCACGTTTTCGACGAAACCTCTCTTTTGACATCATCAAAAACCATCCAATAAAATGTTTGACATTTAAGGAACCATAAACTCATTTGAAAGGTTAATTTTGAGAAAGCACGGACCTCGAATTTGTACCCACGACACGTATATTTACTTCGCGAACATTAATTGTTCAACTTGTTGCTCACTTATGTAGGAGACTTGAGCTTTTTTCAAGTATGAAAGAGAGAAAAAAGAAAACGAAAGGAATAACAAGGGTGGAAAAGAGTCCGCGTGGTTACATGACCTTTACGTTCCCCCGGGGAAATTGCCATGGTAATTCCATCTTCTTTGCCCAAAACTTCTCTACAACAAAAAATTAACATTCGGCCCTCGTCTAACCTAAACCCGGGACGTTTACCGCCACTTACTAAACTTTCTGCAACCTTGGTCCACTTTATTTAAATACGATGGACAACAAATATTTCACACTACATTTATATTTTACCGTGATGTTTATATGTGTTTATGTTGACATTTTCTTTGAGACACTATTGAAAATTATTTTGGAATAAGATCGATGTATGTTGTATAATTTACATATGTATGAATGTAACCTAACTACTGTACTGATGCATTGTACTACATGTACTACTGTACTATACCTACTGTAAACTAACTGTAATGTACTTTATGTCTGCTGTATAAATCTCATATGATTTAAGGCAATAAATAAATAATAATAAAATCGATGTATGTTCAATATCAAAAATATTAAAAATCAGCTCATCTTGCATTTATCAACAAAATGACATTAATTGTATTTCGTCGACCACACTTTCTTTGAGACACTACTGCAAATTATTTTGGAATAAAATCAATGTATGTTCAATATCAAAAATATTAAAAATCAGCTCATCTTGCATTTATCAATAAACTGACATTAATTGTAGTTTCGTCGACCACATTCTCTTTGAGACACTATTGTAAATTATTTTGGAATAAAATCGATGTATGTTCAATATTAAAAATGGGTCAGCTCATCTTGTATTTATCACTAAACATTAATTGTATTTTTGTCGACCACATTTTCTTAGAGACACAAATTATTTTGGAATAAAATGATCTTAAAAAAGGAACCTTCTGGTGTATTTATCGTATCCATTTAACAGAATATGCAGGAAGGTATATGGTTAAAGAAATGTATTAATAATTAAAACTACGCGAATCATTTGACACCAAATAACGTTTTGTCTTCAATACCCAACCGGAAACGCGTAATTGGCTGTCGAGGTAATTTGAGCGAGTAGGTTCGCGAAGATCTACAGGTGTTAACGAAAACCACGGGTAACGAAGTGGTGGTTGGAAGAAAAAGGGTGGTGTGAAATACAGATGGCAAGAATGGGGTGAGTACACGAACACGTCGTCGTAGAACAAGTGTAACTTCTAGTTAGACACAAGAGACCAGCCAGCGGTTTCGCCACTCAAGTTTGGGGTCGGCGACGAAGTAAATTCTGCTCACCTCTTAACCATCGCGATACCGTCTCAAAAAGGTTGAACGTTCCTTTAAGAGCTCTGCACCGGTATACGTTTTCACCTGTGCACTCTGTTCGTTATAAATCACGCGGTTAGAGTTCGAACCGACCCGGCGACGACAAATCGCCCGGGTACACAATTTTTCTGCTTAAACGACACCGAACTATTATGGCGGGGCTCCTACCGATTTATATGTCGTTCAATGCGAAAGAATCTCGGTGTCTACAATTTTATTGTTGCGTATGGAAGGAGAGAAGGGATTTTTGGATCACTGCGACAATCGAGGGATTTAGGGATGAGGGCTCTATGAGGGATCTAGGTAACTAGGGATACTCTTGTGGGTCCAGGAATTTAGCGATTTTTGTACCCAGATAATTGGAAATTTGGGGCATTGGAGATTTTGGGATTAAGAATTTGAGGATTTAGAGATTTGGGAATTTAGGAAATTGGGAATCTACAGATTTGGGGATTTAGGGATTTGGGAATCTAGAAAATTGGGAATCTAAGGATTTGAGGATATAGAGATTTGGGGATTTAGAAAATCGGGAATCTATATATTTAGGAATTTGTGGATTTAGGGATTTGGGAGTCTAGGGGTATGGAAGACCAGAAACTGTGGAATGTAAGAAATCTGAGAAATAGGAAAAAGGATTTCCAGTAATTTGATTGTAGGGACTTGGAAATCTAAGAATCTGAAAATTTTGAAGCTTGAAAATTCGACCAATTGCTAATTTGAAAACTAGAAAATTCTAAAAATTTGCAAACTTACCATTCTCGATAATGAATCAGTTTAAAACCCAAAAATTTATTAACTTCCCACAAACATAATTTATTAACATTAATTAATTAAAATCTTACAGAATAAAAATGAAGAACAGTCAAAAGTTGAACCTAAATAGTCCCTATTTAATTAACATTGACAGATACTTGTATTAAAACGACAGGTATCTGCATCGATAGTATCTAATACGATCCCAAAGTACGATACACAACAGCCCATTACATTAGCAAGCAAACGACATTCGCATTCTCGAACTTCCTGAACCCATTAAAAGTGTAAATCAGTTGGCATTCCTATGCATCCGTTGACCAGAACTTGAGATATGTTCTAAGGCAGAAGGAACTTCCTATATGTTTGCACAATAAATTGAAATTCAAATGTACATTGAATCATGTACAGATATAGGTATGTACGCATGCATGTATGTATGTTCGAGAGCAAACATGATTTACGTAATACACGTGGCAGAAATTCACTTTGTTTTACGAATTTCCGGGACTGAATGAAATATCACCAGAGATCCGAGCAGCACATCTGGCTGACGTTATTTATTCAGCCATTGTATCGAAGAAAATTTACCGATGACGAATTTCATTTTCAAGACAATTTTATGCCATTGTTTTCTTTATGAGCATGTACCGATGTCAACCCGCGAGTTGGCGCGTGAAGAGTGTTTAGAAGAGCCACGGCTCCGATTGGTCGGAATAGAAAAATGGACGCCTCGCGCGTATTTTCGGCGGAATAATTGGCTCTCGCGGTCATGCACCCCAATTAGGCGAAAAACAATGACAGTCGGCAAACGTCTCTCGAGCGAGCGAGATAGCGCGAATCGCGTTCAGCAGTTGTTATTGTCATTATTATTCTTATGCGCCTGTATGTAACGGAAGTGTTCACGGTGGGTAGAGCTTCTTTTACTTTGGGTCACGCGCCAACTCGTGGGTTGACATCCGTACGTAAATTATTACGCCTAAATTGAAAATTCGCGCGTACCAAAAATACGAGAAAAATTGACAATATTTGAACTGCGAGTGCGTCACGAGTGCGTCATAGCTCACGCGCCAACTCGTGGGACATCCGTACGTAAATTATTACGCCTAAATTGAAAATTCGCGCGTACCAAAAATACGAGAAAAATTTGCAATATTTGAACTGCGAGTGCGTCACGAGTGCGTCATAGCTGACGCGCCAACTCGTGGGACATCCGTACGTAAATTATTACGCCTAAATTAAAAATTCGCGCGTACCAAAAATACGAGAAAAATTCACAATATTTGAACTGCGAGTGCGTCACGAGTGCGTCATAGCTGACGCGCCAACTAGTGGGACATCCGTACGTAAATTATTACGCCTAAATTGAAAATTCGCGCGTACCAAAAATACGAGAAAAATTTGCAATATTTGAACTGCGAGTGCGTCACGAGTGCGTCATAGCTGACGCGCCAACTCGTGGGACATCCGTACGTAAATTATTACGCCTAAATTGAAAATTCACGCGTACCAAAAATACGAGAAAAATTTGCAATATTTGAACTGCGAGTGCGTCACGAGTGCGTCATAGCTCACGCGCTAACTAGTGGGACATCCGTACGTAAATTATTACGCCTAAATTGAAAATTCGCGCGTACCAAAAATACGAGAAAAATTGACAATATTTGAACTGCGAGTGCGTCACGAGTGCGTCGTAGCTCATGCGCCAACTAGTGGGACATCTGTACCAAGTTTTGGATAGGTTATTATATTTAGAACAAGTGGATTTTGCAGATGTTTAAAAGTTTGCATAATATAATTCCTCTGAATAATTTGAAGAATTATCTTAATTCAGAGATCGAACTTATTTCGAATGAATATTGAGTTTCTAGGATTAACATATAATTATCATAGGACAATCCATATTTCTGACCGATTAACTCTTCGTCATAATCAATTATCGGAAAGACGTCAGTGTAACGTCCGTGATGACAATGTTTGAAATGCAGTTCATTGACTCTAGGGATTAATTTGATGACATCGGCTATTGACAGACAGAAACTCAAGTTAGATTATCATTGATATATTATCACATCAATCTGACCTTTTTCAAAATATACGTACACTTCACTATTTAACTCGTTGACAAATATTAATCCTGCCTTCAGATATTAATAACCTCAAATCAATCAATAAAATTTAATAAACGCTTATCTATATTTGTTAATAATCATTCTGTTATATGAATTTTATTAATAATTCTATAAAATTAGATATAATATTAAATAAATCTTGTATAAGATTAAATAATCTTCCACAAAATTAAATAGATCTTGTTAATAGATCTTTATTATATTAAGTGAATCTATATTTTATTAAATGACGTCGTTAAAAAATTTCTGTTCCATTGTAACATAGCACAAATTCAATATTTTGATTAATGAGCATCGACAAACAATTTCAGATAATTTATAATTGCACTAATTTGTAATTGCTTTTCAGTGGTGCATATATGTACACACGTCAACAATTATATATTTAAATTATTTTAACAATAATTGAAGATGAATAACTGTAAACTGCAGTAGAATGGAGGTCAGTCAATCATTTGATCGTCACAGCTAAACACGAAAATTGACCACGCGACGTTATGGCATTCCCGAAATGACTACTACAACGCGTTATGCTATTGCTCCGCTGTTACATGAATGCACATACCGTTGCAACTCCTCAGCCTCGATAGTCTGACAAACAATGCACCCTGACCTACAAAGCCTTAAGAAGCACCTACGTATGCTGCATATGGTACACATTTGTCAACAATCCTTGCGATTCTTCGATGCATTGTCTCCGGATTCTGTTAACAGCGCTACAATAATCATTTTCGTACTCTACGTACATCAGATACTATGACAAATTTCGTTCTAATCAAATTTTATCGTTATTCATTTATCCCTTCCTATTTTCAATTTTTTCACTTCTTCAGGTCCTCAGCTTTTCAATTTTTTAATTTTTTAACGATTCAATGGTTCAATTTTTCAATGATTCAATCTATAGGTTTATCGATTTTCAATTTTCAATTCTTCAATTCTTCAATTTTTTAATTTTTCAATTCTTCAATTCATCAATTCTTCAATTTTTCAATTTTTCAATATTTCAATTCTTCAATTTTTCAATATTTCAATTCTTCAATTTTTCAATATTTCAATTCTTCAATTTTTCAATTTTTCAATTCTTCAATTTTTCAATTCTTCAATTCTTCAATTCTTCAATTCTTCAATTCTTCAATTCTTCAATTCTTCAATTTTTCAATTCTTCAATTCTTCAATTTTTCGATTTCTTCTATTCTCAATTCATCAATTCATTAATTCGTCAATTTGTCAATTCACCTACTCACCAATTCATCAAATCACTAATTCATCAATATTTAATTCTCCTTCTTTAATTCTCCCATCTGCGAATATCAAAATTCCCAATCTTTCAAATTTCACAATTAGCAAATTTTTAATTTTCTGACCTCCAAACTATCAAATTCCAAATTTTTCAAATTTCCACATAATTAAATTCCTACATATCTATACTCCTAAACTACAAAATCACCAAATTTCTAAACTTCCCAGCTCCCAACATTCTTCAATCTCCTTCAACTTTTCAAATTCCCAATTTTTCAAAGTATTATTCATAAAAATGTGCATACAACTTTTACGTACGAACGACAATTTCGAGAATGCCTGCACTCCCAGAACGTCTCGAAAACTTAGAAATACGCTTTGATCGTGGGAATTTTCAATTTTAAAAGAAGCACCGCGGCATGACGCAGTAAAAAGATATCCTCCGAGACGATCCCGTTACACTATATCCGGATGTAGGTACCATAACTTAGAGATACATCACAGTAAAGACGAATTTGCGATTCATGTTCCCGCAGGAGTTCCCGCGGATGCACCGCGCAAATTCCTCGCAAAGTCGTCTCGAAGGCTTTGTCAAGCAATTCCCATTGATTTGGAAATTACATGGTGGTCTGACTTCGTTTCGCTGCTTTGAATTTGCAAGGAAACGAATCGCATACAAACAGCTTCATTTGATTTACATAGAAAAATTGATCTTTCTCGCTAAACTGCTTCTGGGTTCAGTTACTCCCTTGCCGACTGAATATTGTATACCGTCAATTATTTTTGCAATTTTCTTTCTTGCGATAGGTATACATAATTGACATAAACGTTTGTTTTATATGTATGTGGAAGATACTGTAATATAATTTGGCCAAGTATGAATGTCCACTCTGGGACTGTACCTAACTGAGAATGTTTTATGTGAACAAAAATCGTTGCATTAAATAGTCGTAATTGTGATAAACATGATCCACATATTTGTTCAGTAGGCTACAGTGTCATGAATGTTTATTTCATCATGCTTGTTTAAATTTGAGTAACAATTTTACCTGAACAATTAGATAGTTGTGATCAAATGTTTGAACTACTATATTAGGTTCCTTTCAGACAAATCTGAAAATGATTCATATGTCACTTCAGCAAGCTTCCAATAAGATAAATTTTAAACTTGTGTTAATCCACATCTTCATAATTATTTGCCTAACTATCATATAGCTCTGTGATCAAATACCACAATTATTATGTACCAACTCTTCAGGTAAATATGAAAATGATAGTTTGTTCAGCAAGCTTGTAATAATATAAATCTTCAACTTGCCCGTCAGTCCACATTTTAACAAGTATACCTAAGTGTTACATACCATATGAGCAAGTACACCTACTCGAATCACTAAGTTACATGAAACAAACATGAAAATGAAACTTGTCCAACAAGGTTGCACTATCAGAAATGTCCAAGTTACCCCTTGCACTATTTTGACGAGTCTGACTCGTGTCGCACTGGTACTTCAGTTGGGACCAATTTTACTCGAATTTTGAATATGCTTCAATTTGGAGTTCAAGTCCAATTATAATTTGCATAGTCAACGATTGTATAATACCATATTGTCATAACATTTCAACATTCTTTGTCTGTTTCAATATTGTTTAGTTAGTTCTGACTGACGCACCTGACAAATATGTCATAGTGCAAGGGGTCAACCACATAGAAATTTGAAATATTTCTGTCAGAATAATTCTGTAACCCTCTTACGTAACTTAAACTGCTTACTGCACATAAGTTAATCGAGCACATCTCATTAGATCCAGCAAAGAAGATCAAGCAATTCCGAACACCCTCGGTAACTTGTAAATGAGTCCAAACTTCCCTAGCGAAGTGGTAACTCCTCTACTTGGAAAGTTCACAAAAATTTCAGATGCAAATTCCCCAGGAACCGTGGTGCAACCGCAATATACCCCGCAGTAACACGGTGTCCGAACAAAAGGTTAAATCGTTTTTCAAGCCTCAAAGCGCGTGGTTGCGCCACGATTTCGTCGTTAAATCAATAAACCGTTCCAAAGGAAAAAAGCAAACGAACGAAACGAGATTTCGTTTTGTAGTAAAATTCTTTGATGTCCTTTTTCTCGCCGTTCAAAGGAGGATCCAAGACGTTCCCGGGTCTTTTCGAAATTCTCGAGTGTGCCAGGCCGAAGTCCTGGAACTTTAACTAGACGGTGACTTAGCATCCACGTTCGGGTAACGAGAAGCAAAGAGGAGGGGAAAAAAAAAGGAAAAATAAAAAGTTCGACCACGAGGCGGTGGCACAGATAGCTCAGAATTGCCCTGGATGCCAACAACTCTGACTAGACGAGAAACTCGTTTATCTTTCGCTTCGTTTCCTGCACTTTTTCCTCTGCTTTTGGCACCGTTCGGCAGCCACGAACCGCCATTTTGTTCGTGAATGTAATACGAATCCTGATCGTCCTTCTGTTTGGATTTGCTGTAATATTTACTCGACCGGCGTGAATTCTACTCCTTGTGACGCAAATTGCGAGCTTAGGGGGAAATAGGGTGCATGTAACATTTGTATTCAAATTTTGTATGTGATCTCAAATATTTGACGTGGCACAATTATGCGAGGAAAATGTAGTTTTAATGTATAGTTACATTCATAGACAAATGTTACAACAAAACTTTTTAGCAACTTAATATAACTAGATTTATACATTTCTTTTTGTGTATATGTAATAACATGTTTTTGTATTTATTTTTGTACTTACAGTCACATATATTGTTATATTTATCGACAATTATAAAAACAATTGTTATTGATTAAATATCTTCTATTTTTTATTCTATCATTTTACCTAGTTACTTTTAATTATTAGTTAATTTGTATTTGCAGGAAGATTTCAGCAGAATAATAGCTCGGATACATGTTTCATTCTGTAGATACAATAAATTTGAGTTATGGAGAGTTAAATTAGCAAAACGACTGAATAATGCAAGATGCCGAGGTTAGGATATAATTCCCTATGGCATTGTACGCAGGCAACACCATGGAGCTTAGGGTCAATTTAAATCTGGCCTTACAATATTACGAACGTCGATTCGACGGCGAAACCAACGTTAAACCGAGCATAAGTTTTGTTCGACCATTCTGTAATCCGCCTTAATAGACAATGTTTGTCCCGATCCAATCATTCGCGTGATGCTGTGTTCGAATGGGAGAGTTATTTATTGTATCGATCGATAATCCGATCAGTAGCTCGAACTATGTTCAACTAATATGCTGTTTCGTCAATTTATTGTTTGTGTATTATTGCTTTTGTTAATTCTTTTTATTTTATGACGAAGATTGTAATGTGATAATATCGTTTAATATGAAGCTTTTGAAGGTTACTTTAATGATATCAAATTTAACAAATGAAATTTCCCTATTCCTAAATTTTCCAAATTCTGAATTTTTCAATTTTTAAATTACCTATTCGTAAATATGCCAATTCATAAATTTCTCAAGTTCTAAAATAACAAAATTCCTAAATGTTTAAAAACCTCTAACCTCAAAAATGAAAAACACACGAAATCGTCCAACAATAAAGAAGCCACATAAAAATATTTGCACGATGTCCTTCTGTCAACGACGCAGAATTTTTTTAATAACTCCTAGAATTTCGTAATTCGTTCATAACTGTCTCAGAGGCGGTAAGAAGTTCTTAATTAAAACGAAAATAATCATTCCTCGACGTAGAAGTCTTAATGAATCTGAACGGGGATCTTCGTAGCTCGTTACCTTGTTTATCGAGCTCGGTGGAGATTACTAACTAGATCGTGGCAATTAATAAAATGTAATAAGCCAGCTAAATCTATCTCTCCTCTGATCAACGACGCGTAAGAAAGAAAATCGTAGTCGATCATTAATTACGACGGAAAATAACGCCGCTCGTGGGCGAAGCTTTCGGGAATCACCTTGTAATCATTTATCGAATTCTCCGACGATTTATGATTCGAATTTAGTTGGATTTTAGCCTACGTATCAATCACTCGAAGCTATTACATCGACCTGTCCCGAGGAAGAATACACTGGAATAGGAATTTAGGGAGATAGGAATTTAGGAATACAAGAATTTAGGAAGATAGGAATTTAGGAAGATAGGGGTTTAGGAAGACAGGAATTTAGGAAGATAGGGGTTTAGGACGACAGGAATTTAGGAAGATAGGAATTTAGAAAGATAGGAATTTAGGAATACAAGAATTTAGGAAGATAGAAATTTAGAAAGATAGGGGTTTAAGAAGACAGGAATTTAGAAAGATAGGAATTTAGGAAGATAGGAGTTTAGGAAGACAGGAATTTGGAAAAATGGGAATTTAGGAATACAGCAATTTAGGAGTACACGAATTTAGGAATATAGAAATTTAGGTTTAGTGAAATAGAATTCTCCTCAAATATTTCAGAATTTCGAGATTCAGGAACCCTAGAAATTAGGAAATTTGAAGAACTGTAAAATATAAAAACTTGTCACTGAGAAAGATTGCGACTTGCAAATTTAGTAACGTCAGTAATATTCCGAGTTCGCAACTCAGAAATTCGAAAATTAAAAAATTCTTAAGATTTCTAAAGCTGCAGGGCTTCTTTTACGCTCACGCGCCATCTCGTTGACTACACGACTCTAGAGACTACAAACATTATTGCCCTAATCTAAAAATGTGCCGAATAAAGTTTCCTACTTTCCAATCCACGATCTCATCAATCTAAAAATTATCAGAAAAACGAAAGATCCTAAGACAAAAGATATTCGCGAGTCTTAACCCGACGGATCTTTCCCGTTGTCCGATTTCATAGCTGCTAGTTTGATTTTATTCCGTACGATGTTCATGGGCCACTTGAAAGTTTGATTTATGGCCGACTTTCGTAGCAACTTATTCAGATTATTCCGATTTTATGGAACGAAGGAGAAACGTTCAGAATCTCCGTTCCTGGCTGAAACTGAACATCGGCCGCAGAGCATTGCGGTCATTTCAATCACCGCCCACAAGCTCTGTAACATGTACATGAGAATCTTGATATCGCCACTTGACACGTGTATCTTCCTTGCACGATTCCCCGTGACCTAAATTATTATCCTTCCGGATTGCAGGAATTTAAGCTTCATCGATCGCGGAACCGTTCGTCAAAGTCCTTTCAAATTATCTTCGTATTTGTTCAAGGTGATCGTTCATTCCTATTGGTTCTCGGTTATAACGCGATCAGCTCCACATTTATTCACATACTTGTTCATACACTTGTTTATTTTTATTCGTGGTTTTAAGGAATTTTGAACATCACTTCAAGACACTCATTTGAACTCGTCAAGGTTGACGGACTCTGACAGAATCACTGTCTTCAAGATACTATTTACATTTTGAATTTTTTTAAAAAGGATAGGTCGAATGAGGTATAACTTTGTGGAGGTCAGATTTAATACAGTGATTCGAGAAAACACGTATAACTTACAGCATAAAGAACATTGTAGCCCCGATTAATTAACGCGAATTAAGGTTTGCCGATTAATTAGCGCGAATTACGGGAGGTATCGATAGAAAAAAATTCTAACGATGTGGTAAATTAGGCAGGGAACAACCGTGGGGATTTCGACTGGTGTTTGCCCAGTTCGAGCGGGGGGTGAGAGCAAACGATAAGATCCAATTATCGAAAAACAGTTTATCTCGCGGAAGAGCAAAGGGATAAGCCAAAGACCAAAGCCCGTACTTTTCTCGAAAATGGAGCTGGACTCGAGAAATGTCCGATTGTCACTGTGTTGGACGTTGAAAAGCAAGACGAAGCACCGAATGTTCAACTTCTCTAATGTACACCGAAGGATACTAAGAAAAATCACTTTCAAATTACTCTAATGAGAAAAAGAAGGGGGTGTTGTGGAACTCTTGGAACGTTTAAACGAGTTTTGTTTTACGGTTGCTTGACGCGGTAAAATACGGTTAATGGGTTTTTGTCATTTCAGAGAATGGAGGAATTGAACGTTTGGAGATTCAGGTGGATAGAAATTTGGGAATTGGGAAATTTAGGAATTGGGAAAGTTAGTATTTGGGAAATTTAGAAATTGGGAAATTTAGGAAATGGGAAATTTAGAAGTTGGGAAATTTAGAATTTGGAAAATTAGAAGCTGGGAAATTTCGAAATTGGGAAATTAAGGAATTGGGAAATTTCGAAATTGGGAAATTTATGAAATGGGAAATTTAGAAGTTGGGAAATTTAAAATTTGGAAAATTAGAAGTTGGGAAATTTAGGAAATGGGAAATTTAGAAGTTGGGAAATTTAAAATTTGGAAAATTAGAAGTTGGGAAATTTAGGAAATGGGAAATTTAGAAGTTGGGAAATTTAAAATTTGGAAAATTAGAAGTTGGGAAAGTTAGGAATTGGGAAATTCAGAAATTGGGGAATTTAGAAATTGGGAAATTTAGGAAATGGGGAATTTAGCAGTTGGGAAATTTAGAAGTTGGAAAATTAGAAGTTGGGAAATTTAGAAGTTGGAAAATTAGAAGTTGGGAAATTTAATAATTTGGAAAATTTAGTCGCTTGAGAATATAGAAATTTAGAAACTGAGTAATTGGGAAATTTAGAGATTTGATCATTTGATAATTTCTGCGTTTAAAGATTTGTCTAATCACAAAATTGTCGAATATTCAACCTGAAATTTACACATATACATGTTCAAATCCAGAAATTTTCGAAATTAGAAATAGGTACAGCTATATGCAAACTCCTGAAATATTTCTTTACAAATTGATTCATAAAAATATTCTATTCTACTAATTCTAAAATATAAATTAAGAAAGGAATTTGTCATTTAATAAACGCTAATTAAAATTATAATTTTCTATGTTACAGGATGAAAAGAACCAGCTGCTCATCACGAATCTTTGGCTCAAACTGGTAAGCTATTTTTTACTACTTTACTAGTATATAATGCATACATAATTTGAAATTAGAAATAAATAAACAAACTATTAAATATAATTGAATATACAAGTTAATTAATAACGTGTAAAGAATTAATTAATAATGTCATAATAGTAACATTAATAATATTAGTACATTAAACAGTAAAATTAATAATAGTAATAATATTGAATTAATTAATTCTTTTTATAAAAAAAAACGTATCTTGATATAAACAGATATTTTAAGAAAAGTATTTTAATAAATTTTTTTAATTCGAAATAACAAACTTGTGGACCAAACAAATAATCAGTTTGATAGTTTGAATGTTTATCGTGAAAATATCAAGTGATTTCTAGGGAATCAATGGTTCTAGAATAGTATAAATTTAGAAAACACTTCTCAGGTACTCCGTGCCAATTATTGCGTCCAATCGAAAGGAATCTAATTGAAATCGATGAAAAATTATATCGACCATCTCGAAACGATTCGATTATCCTCTTGTTTCTCATTTAAACGCTCTTGTACGACGTGCTCGAGAATTTTTTCCAGTGTTCCACTCTCAAAAGCAGTGCTACTCAAAAATAGCCATGAGCGAAGTCGTAATCGTGTTTATTAAACGAATATTTAGAAATATATTCCGTTTCAGTGAAAACTTTTAAATTAACTAAAAAATGTGCTTGAATGAAGATAGCAAGGTGAGGTTTCATTTAATTGGCTGCAAAATAATTTCACCTTAACTTTGATAATTTTAATTTAATCTTCTAACGAGTGGAATTAATTATGCAGAAATTTTTAGGGTGTTAAACAATCATAGACAAATTGATAAAATCATTCGAGTGTACAATCAAATTATTTTAATAAATTTTTCAATATTTTTTAATAAAATTTTAAGCTTCAATCAATTTTGTAATACCTTTTAATAAATTCTTAAGAAGCTTGAATAAATTTTTAAATACTTTTTAATAAATTTTTAAGAAGTTTCAATAAATTTGTTAAACTTGTTAATACATTTCTCAATACGTTTTAATAAATTTTTAAAAAGTTATCTTCAAGAGTAAAGCTAGTGAAGAGCATGTTTATATATGTGTATATAAAATGTTTCAGTATCTGGCAATATATTGAAAAATAACTATCCACATTTAAAACTGTATTAAAACATAACACGAGCTACAGTAATTCTTGTAGAACATGCACGGGTCGCTGGCGTACACGATTCAGTGATTTCGTGTTTTGTAAAATTGAAAAACGAATTATAGGTACAACCTGTATTACGTCTTCATTCTTTTTATAATTTGACATTACAAAACTGTCCAACTGTTTCACGTCCTTCCATTGCAAAATACCTGTCACGTATTTTCGTTTAAATCTACATTTTTCTGTTTTTTATATTGGAATTTAATTCTGTTTGGGACAAGTATTTTGCATTTCATGATTTAATGTACAATTTTGATAAATAAAAATTATAAATAGCAATTCTGTTTTGGAAACATATAATGCATGCAATATATGTATATGTATTTAATGCACTTACCGTAGGTACATAACAATAATAAATATTAACAGTAAATATATATGAAAGTACAGGTATTAATAGATATTGGTATATTCATTTTCGTGTATATAAATTTGAACACTAATATTAATATTTCAATTTGAATATTAATTGTAATAATATTTACAAATTTAAAGCTAGTTTTGAAAAAGATCTTCTCAAGGAATTATCAAAAGAAAAAATAATAATATTATTATTACAAGTTACAAAACTTCTAAAAAAGTATCTTGAATATAAAAAACATATAATACATCACTAAAACTGAATCAAGTCAACTGAATCTTCCATGCGCTTAAAAGCATAGTCCTACACTTTATAAGATAAATAAAAAATATGAAACAACAAGATTAATATTAACTTTTCCGCTTTAACCTTAAAGTTTCGAGAGCCTAAGCTTAAAGTTTCTTAAGCTTGAATTCAATATGAACTTAGCCTTAGAAGCTTATCTTTTAGGGTTGTGTTTGAAAGCTTCGAAGACTTTAAACTTTATATACCATTATCTACCATGATTTTTAACATGTGTGCCATGAAATACGAATAGTAAATTCAATTATTAAAGTCATGATTACATTTCGTAGAATTTTCGAAGGTAAATTAAAAAATAAATTTGTGTAATTAATTATTATATTAATTCCACGTCACAAAATTCCGCGTTCCCGAAATTCCACATTTTCCAAATTGTAAATTTCCTAAATTTCAAATTCCCCAAATTCCACATCCCCCAAATTCCACATTCCCCAAATTACGCATTCCCCAAATCCCAAATTCCCTAAATCTCTAATTTCCCAAATTCGACATTTCCCAAATCTCAAATTCCCCAAATTGTAAATTCCCCAAATTCCACATCCCCCAAATTGCCAATTCCCCAAAATCCACATTCCCCAAATTACACATTCCTCAAATTCCAAATTCCCCAAATCCCAAATTCCCCAAATCTCAAATTCCCCAAATTCCAAATTCCCCAAGTCCCAAATTCCCCAATTCCCAAATTCCCCAAATCTCTAATTTCCCAAATTCCACATTCCCCAAATTCGACATTTCCCAAATCTCAAATTCCCCAAATTGCCAATTCCCCAAAATCCACATTCCCCAAATTACACATTCCTCAAATTCCAAATTCCCCAAATCCCAAATTCCCCAAATCCCAAATTCCCCAAATCCCAAATTCCCCAAATCCCAAATTCCCCAAATCTCTAATTTCCCAAATTCCACATTCCCCAAATTCGACATTCCCCAAATCCCAAATTCCCCAAATCCCAAATTCCCCAAATCCCAAATTCCCCAAATCTCTAATTTCACAAATTCTACATTCCCCAAATTCGACATTTCCCAAATTCCACATTCCCCAAATCCCAAATTCCCAACTCCTCAAATTTCTAAGACCACAAATCTTCAAATCCACAAATTCCTAAACCTCTAAATTCCCAAATCTCCAGATACCATATTGACCACATTTCCATATCTAACAAATTTCCATATCCCAACCTCCCTAATCGCCACATTCTCCGTTCTCCATCTCCACCCCATCAGATTCCTCTTCCCAACACAAATACATAGCTAACCTTCCAAATCCCCAAATAAATTGTACCACTCCAAAAAAAAACTCATTCCAAACTAACCACCTCATTTTGCAGTAAATCCAAAAAAAACCAAAGCTATCCTCATTTCTGTAAGAACTTCCAGATCCCACCATTTTCACCATCATTCTAAGAGCTTCCGCTACCTTCATCACGCCTTAAACTTCACTCTCGAGTGCAAAATCTTGAAAAACTCCAGGCAATCTCAATGCCTCAGTCAGGGTTGGTTCACGAAACTTCTGAAAGTACGGATGTCAACCCACGAGTTGGCGCGTGAGCTATGACGCACTCGTGACGCACTCGCAGTTCAAATATTGCAAATTTTTCTCGTATTTTTGGTACGCGCGAATTTTCAATTTAGGCGTAATAATTTACGTACGGATGCCCCACGAGTTGGCGCGTGAGCTACGACGCACTCGTGACGCACTCGCGGTTCAAATATTGCAAATTTTTCTCGTATTTTTGGTACGCGCGAATTTTCAATTTAGGCGTAATAATTTACGTACGGATGTCAACCCACGAGTTGGCGCGTGACCCAAAGTAAAAGAAGCTCTATCCACCGTGAACACTTCCGTTACATACAGGCGCATAAGAATAATAATGACAATAACGACTGCTGAACGCGATTCGCGCTATCTCGCTCGCTTGAGAGACGTTTGCCGACTGTCATTGTTTTTCGCCTAATTGGTGTGCGCGACCGCGAGAGCCAATTATTCCGCCGAAAATACGTGTGTGGCGTCCATTTTTCTATTCTGACCAGTTGGAGCCGTGGCTCTTTACGTCAGCCTATTCACGCGCCAACCGTGGATTGACATCGGTACATCCTCGTGGGTTAGACCATTTGGAATATCAGAAGACAGTATTTTATAGTTCGAATCGTGGTCATAACAGATTCTTATCAACCGCAACTATTAATAGAGTAACAGGCAACAGGTACTACCCCGGCAGAGTGGTTGAAGTGGCGCAGCACCCTTATTAGGGTAGACTGCTGTAATATTTCCTTTCAGGAGGTTTCGAACCGCACTTTAAAACGCTTGTCGTTGCTCATTTCCAACGGCTTATACCTCGTCAATCCTCGTTCTCATCCGCAACCCTTATCAAGCTGTGGCAAGAATGGCTCCGCCACGACCCAAATTCGCGGTTAACGATTCACCGATGATGTTTTGCTCGATTGACAAATCGACCGGCTACCACCGCCCTCGTACCTGTCCGTTAACAGTTACAATGTAACAGAAACTGCATACCCTGAACCCACATCCATTGATTGCCGTTTAGCAATTCAGAAATCCATATTTCAAAGGGAACAAGAACTTTGATGTTTCCGCCTGAATTTGCTCGAAAATGAACGGAATGGAGCAATAACTTTCGAACAATTCTGTGTACACTACAGAGCATGGTTTGCTGCCATGGGGAAATGGTGATTTCAGGGAGAAAAGCTTCATCGCTCGGTATTATACTCCGCAGTTATCGAACATCGAGCATACGCTTAGTTAGAGTGCTGCGATGCCGAGTTTCTGGACCCGCGTTCAGTTTTAGCGAATACGGATTACGAAGGACTTGGGTAAATTAGGAAATGTTGCGGAAAGATTATAAATGACTAATGAATATTCATTTTTATTTTTATAGTTTTTAGTACTCCTAATTTCCAAGTTCACATATTCAGAAATCTGCAAATTCCTAGATGTCCAAATCCTCAACTCGCCAAATTAGCTAAATAACAAGTTTCCACATCCCCAAATTCCCAAGTTCTCAAATTTCTTACATCCCAAATTTCAATAATTTCCAAATCTCTAAATCCCCAAATTCTCAAATTTCCAAATCTCTAAATCCCCAAATTCTCAAATTTCCAAATCTCTAACTTCCCAAATTCTCAAATCTCCAAATGCTCAAATCCCCAAATTCTCAAATCTCCAAATTCTCAAATTCCCAAATTCTCAAATCTTCAAATGCTCAAATTCCCAAATTCTCACACCCCTAAATCCCCAAATCCCCAATTTCCAACTCTCTTTTCTAAAGTCCCAAATTTCCTAAACTCAAACTTTCAAAATCTCCATTTTCCAAATCCCCCAATCCTTCAAATCCCAATTTCCAAATTTCCCAGATCCTAAATTTCGAAATCCCCAACTCCCTAATTTTCCACATCCCAAAACTCCCCACCTTCACCCAAGAAACTTAACCAATTACAAATCAACACCTAAATTTACCTAAAAAAACAAATCAAAACGTTCTACGTCTTCAGTTCGTTTTCCAGCGTAGAATTTTTTGTTTACAAATCTAGTTACACGACACCTGGTATATTTACAGTACTGAAGAACGTCCCGTCTCGATTGTCCCGTTCTCCTTTCGCCGAGGCACAAGTGCATTTGATAGAAATGTTATCAGGAAATATGTAGGACGCGGTTTCGATACGTACAAACGCCAAATATATATCTTGAATATCTCCGAGACTTATCTAGGAGTCGTTTAGTATCTCGACGACTTATATTCAAAAAGATATCAGCATTGAGAGTCAAGCACAGCTGTGCTTTAAATTCCCTTGTCTACGTACGTGCACTTGACATTCAAGGGTAGACGGAAACGGTTACAAAGCTACGAGCAAAAGCTTTTCAATTGTATGCACGCTAGTTACACGTTTGTGTTTTTTAATGAAAAGAAAGGAGCCACATTGTTAAACTCCTTTTTAAACTGAAGACATTAATTAAGGGGCGCTAACAATCACGGAGGAAATACGAAGGTGAAATTGGTGTGTGGTTGGAAAATATTGAAATTCTTTTCTTCCTTCAAGGCTATTGGTTCAAAATGTTCAGATGTACTTGAAGAAATTTCTAAAATATTAATTTTACAGTGTTATATTATTTCATGTTTGGAACCTTGAAGTTCCATCAAGGATAACACTTATTTTATTTGAAGAAATTCGTGAGGTTATGTGAAAAAAAGTAAAAAATTTTGGGTAGTATGTGTTGGTGATTTCATACTAGCTGAGGTGTGTTTTATAAATTAAATTTTTACAGTGAAATTAAAAGAAGATGATGCTAACAATTATTCAGAAACATATACTTCCTCAGATGTATGCAGTTTGATGATAAAAAATTTGAGAAAAGTTATAAAGGATGGCATAAATAAATTAAAAAAGGAAAAAGAAAATTTAAACCTTAAACTTCAATTAAATTATTAATAAGTGTATCTAGAATACTTGTCAACCTCAGTAGCATTAAATATATCATTAATTTAAAATATACAATTCTTTGAAATATCAGTCTTGAATGTACGTGGTGAAATACAAAGGAAAATATACAAAATTTGGGAAAGGTGCACGTAACAATAACATTAAACCAAAGACGCATTCTCGGCGCTTATGAAAGTCTGACGAGGTACTAAAATGTTAAACGTAATATTATACACCTCATCTTCAAGTTCTCTTAATTCTCACCGAATCTATAGCAGACAGTGTTACCACGCATTTGCATAGTTTTCATTGAGATCCCTCACGAATAGAGAATGCAAAGGCACCTAGCATATTCCTGGATCTCATCACGGCTGGCGTGTGAGAAATACATACGTATGACGTGAACATGTAACGGGTGTCCCGTAATTTGCATAGGTGTACCATATTTCCTGTTAGCTAGCCGGGCGTTGATTAGTTATTAAAGACTGGGATGCATTAGAGCGTAATGTACGCAATTACCAAGTTGGTCGACTAAACACCAGCGTAAGTTAGAAAGCCTTCAGTATCTCTGCAAGGAACTCAAAGCACCTCTCGCACAGCTTCCGATGTTAATCGAACCTCTAAGAAAATCGATCTAGTTAGACGTCATAAGTTTCGATTAAAATACAATAAGACACTTTTGTCTTAGTTGAAAAACTTTCTGACGGGTGAAAACGCTGTTTAAAGTTTGACCCATTGTTCGCTAGAAAACATAATCTAATTATAACTCTGGAACTAATTTAACACTAACTCTATCTTGAACTAAATTTATCACTAACTCTATCTTGAAGTAGATTTTAACCTCATGCACAATTTCTCTATTCAAATCTATTTATTCTTACCTAAACTTCAATACTCAACCTAATTTAACCTTGTTCTTAAATTCTTTTCAAAATTCATAATAAAAAAAGTAAGTTTATAATATTAAAAAAGAAGTTAAAAATCATGATCAAGTGAATGGCGAAATACATGTATAAACTTGTAATATACATGCACAATTTTCTATTCGTATTTCATGCATTATTCATAAAGTACTAAAAGGTTTCAAAAGAAATAATGGGGTTTCGAACTCACCCAAGATGGCCGCCACTGGTTACAATCGTAATTAAATTTAAAAGTTCACCGTCCACGATCGTTCTCTCTGTTCATCCATAAAATCCATCGCCGGCAGAACGCGCTTTTGAAACAGTTTTTTACTATCCGAATTCCATTTAACCTCGTAAAATATTTTTGGACGTGGAAACAAGATTGTCGTTGAAGCTTCAACCAGTCTGGAATATTTGTTGTTATGTGGGCATCGACGTTTATCGCACTTAATCCATTGCACAATTTCGTTCTTCATATTCTGTATTATTTTCCAATTTTCAATTTAGTTTGAAATCGTTGACGCACTGCACTGTCTGACACACAAGAAAGCGCGCGAATTACTACGTGTGTCGTTTAGAAACTATTTCAATTTTCAAATCTAATATATTTAGTAATTTCTGTCATAGAAATTGCTTGAAAATGGTAATAGAATTTTTGAATGATTTAAATGTGTAATTTTAATTGTAATTTTGATTACGAGTATAATTAATTAACTAATTACGATTATGTTAGAAGACGCTAATTTGAGTCACGTAGTATGACGCCATTGCGAAACTAACGTATTATGCATTTGAACCATGAAATATTATTTTTTTCTTTTAATTGTAATTCTACAGATTTTATAGACTTATAGATTTTAATTACCTTGCAAATTTTAAAGGATTTAATTACACTCAAAACATATATTACTTTAACAAATTATATATCACATATATTGATAATACGAAGTGAGATATTTTATATCGATATTTGAAAAATTCTGTTAAAATCAAGTCATTGCTTTTCAAATCTATGGAATTACAGTATAACATCATATAAACTTTTCTTTTGCAATAATTTTCATTCAGCAGAACAAAAACTACAGTTTACAAAAATTACGAAAGAAATCAAGAACAGAAAGATCGAGAAGTTCTTACCACCAGTAGAATACTTCATAGTCGGTGAATTCCTTCTTCAAAACTTCAATACCATACGAAGAACTTACGAGCAAATGTACTCTAAACCTGTCAACAATAGTAAAAGTATAAAAACAATTTATGAAGTAACAAAAGAAAAGAAATTCTGACGAGAAATGCACGTTACCTGCGACTTCGAATTGTCGAGAAGCGTCACTGCCAGGACATGAGTCAAAACTAGTCATATTATTAAATTTTATATTCTTAAATGTAAAAGAACTAATAACTTATTTGATCATAGAAATTATAAAAAATATAAACAGAAATTTTAGAAGGGTTCACTCTATTATTCTTCTCATAATAATTCATTAATTAATTGCAAAGAAGGTATAAAAAGTTGCTGATTTGATTCTCGTAGTCGTGACGTCACTAATGGCTGAAGCGTGACAAGAAGAGTGTGGCGATCAACAACAGTGTCATTTAAACATCAAAACAGTTATGTTTATAAGTGATCATTAATGTTGTTGTTGCGTTTAATTTAAACAATAGAAGTTACTGCGTTGATGTTTCGAATGACCTGACTTTATTTTCAATTGAAGTTGCATCTTGCACGAAATACACAAATGTATTCGCGTCATTTGGACATTGTCTTGATTTATTTAGCAGATCTAATTGCGATGTTCTCAACTATCGATTTTCTGTAATTGCTTCATTAAAAATTAGTTATCTATTACAGCGTTTTCATTAGCGACGTCGTTCAAAGTGAGTGAACGTTTCCCTTTCTCTTTAAATCCTTACTTTATTACGAAAGAAAAATTAAAGATCTCTTTAACCTCCGGTGGGTAACAGCGAGGATTTAAATCTAACTTTGGACACTTTTTCATTATTATTTCTTACATTTTTTAATATTCTTTTGGACATTATACTTTCAATGTGGAAAAGTTTTTCGTTGAAAAATTGGAGTGCTTAATTTTAATCGAAGCATCGGCTTATTAACTCGCTTTTAACGTTCCAAAGTTTAACAAAATTTTAATTAATACGTTCATCGCGGAAATTGATATTATAATTTTCTAGGATATGTCGTTTTCCTTTGAATCAGTTTGACTCGATTATTATTTTAATTCAATACCTTAATATTTATAACCTAAAAATATTTTTTGTGTTTACAAAGGGTTTAAATAAAAACTTCTTTTGTTATTATTGGGTTATAAATCAAATGGATTGTAAGGAATTAGATATTTAAGATAGAAACGTTCGATAAGATTGAAATCATTTTCGTATTGTGAGGATCGAGCGCGCGAAATTTAAATCTAATTGTTAGCATGCTTTAACGTACCGCCATTTTAAATATAAGTGTTAATTTAATAATATAATTATTTGAAAATTTATGTGATTTTCCAAAGATTTTAAATACTGTAATAGCAATTAATTTACACTTACTATAGTAAATGAATAAAGTAGTACTTAAATAATGGTCTTTTTAGGAAATTGTCACTGGAGCTATTGAAGAGTTGTATTTAACAGAAAATTTGTACATGATGATAGAAAGAATTTATATAATTTTACACGTTTTGCGAATTAGTATTGTTAAACTTTCTTGAATTCTTTATTAAAATTGTTGCATAACTAATAATAAATTTTTGTGTCTACAAAAGCGTATATCATATATTTCTCTAAAATATGCAGCGAAAGTGTTTAATTGTAAAAAGTTATTAATAATTATATTGTCTGAAACGTTATGAAATTTAATAAGTATTGGATATGCTCGAGAGCCATTATTTTAGCGAACAAAAACACCGGTGGACAATATAGTGGCACGTAATTCAATTATTACACAAGGATGCATAGCCCAATTGATATCGAATTTATCGGTCGTCGAATTTGAGTGGCTCGTCTTGTAATTTCCATTGTAATTGGAATTTTAGTGCCGCATCTTCTTCAGTTCCGATTCGAAGAGTACGTTATTGAATTTACATGGTTCGTTTCATTATTTCGTGCATTGCTTCTCCCATCCACTTCTCTTTCTCCTTTCCATCAATTCATTCAGAATAGTTTACGGTACTATTATTCACAGAAAAATTCATACATTTATCAAAATTTTTGTTACAGATATAAATTTCAAAAATTGGAACAGATCAGGATTTATTTTAGGCGAGAAATTATTTCTATATTTCTACAAAATTACAAGAACTATATTGGAAGAAAGTTTGAGAGAGAATTCATTATTTAATAATTAATAAATTGCATATTTATAGATAATACGTAAATATATAATTACTGTTATTGTTGCTGTTATTATACCATTATATAATATATTATATGATGTTTTAATTCAGATATTATTTTTTCAATACAGTTTCAGACTTTCATTACTGTATCTACTAACTTATGCTAAATTAATTAAGAAGAAACATTAAAATCAATGAGGGTGGCTTGACCAAAAGAATGTTCTCCCTGGAAAATTGGTTCCAGTGAAACTGTAGCCTACTTCGTCAGAAGCGTTTCTATCGGGTCATCGAAATGAGGCAATTTCGAGTCCGCTGGGTGAAGTGCATTCGGGACGTAGTTAGGTGAAAATCCACGATTGCAGAAGCGAACTTCTCGCCAGGGTGTAACTTCTTGCTCTCATCTGGAAAAGAGTCGAGCACTCGCGTGTCTGTGAACTTTAACGGTGCTATGGTATTATGAGCGAAGTCAGCGTTAGGTGCACTCCTTCTCTTCACCCTTCCTCGTTTCGTTTCGACCCTCTGATAGCCTCCGCCGTGTCCCTATTTCCGTTTTCCACCCCATTTTCGTGCGTTCGCCTAAGAAATGATGGCCGAGAGGGAGCAAAAGAGTTTCGACCACTTAGGGTGTCCCGTTCAATGTATCGCGTAAATGGACGCTGGATACATGTTTCCTTTTTCAATAAAGTAATGTGGGGGCTCTTTAGACATTAGGGTGAACATGTTTATTGCAAGATTGTTCTGCGTTGCTGAAGCAAATTTCCAAATTGTTAGATTACTAAATTCTCATGTTACCAAGTCCTCAAGTTTCCACGTCCGCAAATTCACTAGACCCCAGATTTCCATGTCTTCAAATTCTACATTCATGAAATTCCAAACTTTTCAAATTCCAAATTCTAAATTCCCCAAATTCCAAACTTTTCAAACACCAAATTTCTCAAATCCCAAATACATGAAATACTAAATTCCCTCTATTCATCAAATTCCAAATTTCAAATTCTCCCAATTACAAATTCTCCATATTACAAATTCCCCAAATTCCATATTCCCCAGATTCCAAATTACCCTAATCCTAAATTACAAATTCCCTAAATTTCTAACTCCCCTAATCCGAAATTAAAAATTCCCCCAAATCCCAAATGTCCCAAATCCAAAATTCCCCCAAATCCCAAATGTCCCAAATCCAAAATTCCCCAAATCCCAAATCCAAAATTCCCCAAATTGCAAATTCCCCAAATTCTAAACTCTCCAAATCTCAAATTCCCCAAATTCCAAACTCTCCAAATTCTCGAAATTCCCCAAATCCCAAATTCGCCAAATTGTAAATTCCCCAAATTCCAAATTCCCCAAATCCTAAATTCCCCCAAATCCCAAATGTCCCAAATCCAAAATTCCCCAAATCCCAAATTTCCCAAATCCAAAATTCCCCAAATTGCAAATTCCCCAAATTCTAAACTCTCCAAATCTCAAATTCCCCAAATTCCAAACTCTCCAAATTCTCGAAATTCCCCAAATCCCAAATTCGCCAAATTGTAAATTCCCCAAATCCTAAATTCCTCAAATTCCAAATTCCCCAAATTCTAAATTCCCAAAAATTCCAAACTCCCCGTATTCCAAATTCCCCAAATCCTAACTTCCTCGTTTTCAATAAAGTAGCGTGATAGCTTTTTAGTAATCAGGATAAGCTTGTTTATTCTACGTTAAA
Source organism: Megachile willughbiella (assembly GCA_945859595.2). NCBI lineage: Eukaryota > Metazoa > Arthropoda > Insecta > Hymenoptera > Megachilidae > Megachile > Megachile willughbiella. The sequence goes on along the minus strand of OX243805.1, from coordinate 7,357,376 downwards.
ATTGCGGTTCTGAGTTGCAGAAATTCGTTTTGTTCAAGGGATGAAAGTTTGGTCAGGTTGCTTTGGCATCTATTGGTCTAAATTGTTTTTCATTGTATAATGAGTTGTTGAAGTTTAACAAGGTTTGGTAAAGACGGTTGAGAAGGGTTGAAGACAAAAGCCGTGGTATTTTAGCTGTTTTGTACATCAATTCCTTCCAAATGAGGAAATAACTATTTCAAGTTTGAATTAAATGGTCTGAGCGCCATTAATTAAACGTGGTACAAGTCGATTACAATGTTCAATTAATTAAACGTGATACAAGTTTATTACACTGTTCAATCGATTAAATGCGACACGAGGTAATTATATTGTTCAATTAATTGAGCATAATACAAGTTAGATTGTTTAATCAGTTGAACATGATATGTGTTAATTATATTTTTGCATCAGTTGTACAAGATATGAGTTCGTATCACTTACGAGTTAGTATGTTAATACCATTCGTATCATAATCAATATTATTATAGGTATTGATAATCTATACTATTGTAAGTATTATAAGTATAGTTAATACGATTGAAAGTATTGATCATATTGATTAAACAATTAAACGTGACCCAAGTTGAATATACAGTTCAATCAATCGAGATACTCTAATCCTTAAAATTTCATTGAAAGAACACAAAGTTTTATCCCATTTGGTGATACAGAGTTTTTACCGATGAAACATTGATCAACGTGGTTATCGATCTTCAGTCTTAACCCAAGTAATCCTTCATTTCCAGGGATCATGATTTATTGTTCTTCTTGGCCATTGAAAAAGCTGGTTACAGTTCTCCGCAAGGATATACGCAAAGGATATCTGCCAGCACGTAATAAATCGTTTAAAGAAGAACTTGAATAATAAAATGTACGAAGTTCGGGAGAAAAAGATTCCCGCTTAAATTACTAATATTAGGTTCGAACTTTTGCTCGATGTTAGCTCTTCATCAAACTTATTTCTGCTATAAATATATTATGTTCACTTTGATTTTTCGTTTGATGAAAAGTTTTAGTTAATTTATGAAACGTTCTTCAAATTCTAAATTTGTCAAATTTAAAAATTCCCCAATTCCTAAATTTTCGAATTCTAAACACGAAATTCCAAGTTTGACAAATTTCAAAATTCCCCAATTCCTAAATCTTCAAATTCTAATATCCCCAAGTTCAAAAATTTCCCAAAAAGTTCCCTAACTTTCTAAAATCACAGCACCTGAAATTACCCATAGAAGAATCATGCATGAAATTAGTGCCTCTGCCATACAACGCGTGGCAATATAACGAGTCCACTGCAGTCCATCGAATTTCTTATCCAAAACTACATCTCGCTATAAAATGTATAACTGCACACGAAATAAGTACGACTAATGTTCATAATATATTTCTCCATTTAATCACAAATACAAATAATACATAAAGGAGGGATTAGTATAATATCCTTTACGATATGCAAACATCCGTTTTCCCAGCGACGTTGTGTTGATTTCCGTCGGTTTAAACGTCGTGTTCACAATGTATGCACAACTGTCCCTGCCAAGCAGTGACAGGACAAGTTGAGTTAGAAGCACCATAGAGGCTAGAATCCTCGTTTGATTAGGTTCGTTAATGCACCTGCCACTGTCTGAATTGGGATAGACTGATATTCGACCGTAGGCCACCGAGGACACTCTATCCTGTCGATATATGTTATTAGCTCAGATCGCTGGATGGCCATTTTGCATACTATATAAATGATCTAGATACCGAAACTATTGTCCGTTCCTCCGTTACGCATTTTAATTGGCATCGTCGATTCTTTTTCTCGTCGTGTAATTCATTTTAACATTGTTTGTTGCTCTATTTTTGTTTCGGACGATGTATATATATTTTTTATATTTTAATAAAATTCAGTACAATTCAAATCAATTAATTTTGTATTTCATATTTCACAGAATATTTGTACATTCTCCAACAAGTAACATATAAATTTTCCTCATCAAAAGTAACAGATTAATTGTACATTATAAATTGTTACAAGTAAATCACATACTCGCGTATTAAAATTTGATCAATGTTATTGCAGGGAAAGTTCAATTTATTCTACTCGTATCAAAAGAGAGATATCAGTAAAATCTGCGAATACAGAAATGTATAGAATTATTTGGTTAATATCGCGGTGATTCGCAGGAAGATTTAATTAAAATTCGAGGTTGATCGAAAGGGGAACAAGATAAATGCATCGAGGTCCGCAAGACATGAAAAGTGATTTCTTTGATTTAAAAGGATCTAATGTCTAAGGGGGATTATCAGTAAATGGAGATCAAAGATTAGTTCCAGAAAGTTTTATCCTGAGATTTTACTTCGGATGAAAGATTAAATCCATTTCTCAGGACTCCCTTGCATATTCCTTCAACGTCCTTGGATTGCGATTCGTTTATCCGCAATTTTCTGATAACGTTCGAGTTTTGATTGTCTGTCTTTCAGAATTTCTTGGATAATTATTGTCGGTTAATTTTCTTTTGTGGATTAATTTTGTACTTTGTGTGATGGTACACACTATTTTTGAGTTACTGATGATGGAAAACAGAATTAAGTAATTGAAAGAAGGTTCAAAAGGATTTGTGGAGTGGCGAAATAAGTTGATACATAAATTAATATAATTACAACTGATTTTCAAGCGAGAGTCTACAGATGCTGAATTCTCTATTTTCTTCTTGGTAAAATATTGAGATTTACGAATTGCAAATATTTTGGTACATTTTCTGTCACAAACAAAAATAATAATTTTGATCATCCACTTTAGGTTGCATTACTTTTTTATTATAAATTCATGCAAAAATTAAAAATTAATATATGACTTTATGTACAGATATTTATAAATTAATGGCTACTAAATATTTATAAACCTCCAAAAATTGATGTATCAATTAGAAGTATATTCATGAAATATGTACCATTATAAATTTATATATGAATTTTCCTCAAATATTTATTCGCTGCGTCCAGTAAACAGAACTTTAACTTTGTTAAAATATTTACCAAGTAAAAGTCACGTGCTTTTAAAGCAGCATATTGTACGAATTGCAAATTATTTTAGCTAATATCAAAATGCAGCGCCGTGAATAAATAAACTAATACAATTTTAAATACTGGGAGGAGTCCCTTTTTCTCATCTCGCTTTAAGGGCTGATTGATGCATCTCGTTACTCCTGCGAGAATAATATTAAGTAAAAACTCAGCCAGCTCTAATGGAAAGCATATTAAAGAAGCTTTCAAGAAAATCGAATTAGGTGGTTTTCTAATGTGTTGTACACTCGACACACAAAACCTCTCACCAACGTTCTATCGTATCACTTTGATACCTGCAATCATTTTTTGTTACTTTTATTATATGCAGCTGAAAGTCATATGTTCATATAACACATATTCATTGACAAAATTTCAAAATTCTTAGACGTAATATTTAATCGTTTGAATGTAGTTTATAATTATAATGTAAATTGTAATGTTTATAATATAACTTAAATTATACTGTTAAATTTTTATTTAAATTTAAGAGTTCAATTAAACTGCTCTCCTGTGTCGCAATTTATTGACTACCGCAAGTTTAATATTTTCTGTCAGTCAAATATCGAACGAAATATAAGACATACTCCTGCATATGTTAATATTAATCACAAGAGTACTCGTATTTGAATTAATTTATTAAAATTCAAGATTAACATCGTCAACTTAATTTTAACGATTACTAAAATATTTAGTGACAGTGCATTAATTTCATTTGTTCAACAACCTGTTTAAAAATAAATACACACATATGAAATTATGTAAAGTCTCTCTATTTAAAATAATTTAACTGAAAAATATCTTACTAGTCTGTTGTCAATTTTTTACAAGAATCTACATTAAAATTGATATTCAGTGTTAGATACATTTACTTAAAAATTCTTCAAGGATTCACACATATGTGGACAATCAGTTTGTTCTTAAATTCATGCAAAAATTCACATTAAAATTGATATTCAGTGTTAGCTACATTTACTTAAAAATTCTTCAAGGATTCACACATATGTGGACAATCAGTTTGTTCTTAAATTCATGCAAAAATTCACATTAAAATTGATATTCAGTGTTAGCTACATTTACGTAGAAACTCTTCAAGGATTCGCACATATGTGGACATTCAGTTTGTTCTTAAATTGATCAAAAAATTGTCACATATGTGGATTGTCATATATGTGTGTTCGTATATTATAAATTCTTTTAAGAATTACTTATGTAATAGTAGAAATTTAAAATTGAATAAAATAAATTGATCAGAATGCAAAATTATATCCCTAACCTTGAGAATGTCATCCTAGCGAAGTAATCAATTTAAACGACAAATGAAATTCGATGAAATGGAAGGATAAAGAGGGTTGTAGAAAATCAGCGTGGAAATGGTGGAATTGTAAAGTAGGTTGGCAATGAGGGTTGATAGTTACAAATGACTGTTTGCCCCGGTGTAACGCGAATCTCTATACGTCGAAGAAGCGGTGAAATTTTGCACCTTCAGTTTACAATACGTCACTGACTTTCGATCAGAGACCACGAACTCATGGCGTAACTCAATTCTCGTTGAGAGCTAGTTAATACACTCTCGATTGCTTGTGTGACCTGAATTTACCCCAAAGTGCCACCCTATATAAGGAATATTTGCTCGGTTCTCTGCGGATGCCAAACCGTTTGAAGAAAACACGCCCCTCTGAATAAATATTGGTAATAGCAACCTGTATTACGTACTTTCTAACCTCAAATTAATTACATCTTTTTTACTTCGTAGCTCATCCATCATGTATTTTCTAGAACTCAATATGGCCACATATGTTCATACACAGTAGAATTTTATTCAGTGAATTGATTATTTAATTTTAAAATCAAGTTTGAATAAAGTCATAATTAAAGTTAAATTGTTAGACAGCCATCTTTGATGTAATTTTATATTTTGAGACATAAAATACAATATGTGCAAACTTTAATAGCTAATGTTTCAATCATGTGTATGTGTAAAATATTAAATTTTTGATGAAATAAAATCATCTGATTTTAAAAACTAGTTTGAATAAAGTCATAATTAAAGTTGAATTGTTAGACAGCCATCTTTGATGTAATTTTATATTTTGAGACATAAAATACAATATGTGCAAACTTTATAGCTAATGTTTCAATCATGTGTATGTGTAAAATATTAAATTTTTCCTGAAATAAAATAATTATCTAATTTTAAAGTTAAGTTTGAATAAAGTTAAAATTAAAGTTATATTATGTATTAAAATAATAAAATTTATATTGTCAGTAGTAAAATTAAGAAACAACAATCATCTACCTAACATTACAATTTTCCTTCCACAAAATTCGATAAAATTTAATTTCGTATCATTTTAATTATAAATAAGTCGAAGGTCTTCAGTAAAAATTTCCCCGTAAATAAAAAGTAGACGAAACAGCGAATAAAAAAGGAAGAATTGAACGAAAGGAGTTTACGGATAATCTTAAAAAGTGTAGTATCTAACAAAAGATATACAAAACGGGGGTTGTTCGATTGATGGAAATCCAGGTGATGTTCGTCAAGATACAACCGTGATGTGTTGTAAAGTTTGGGGCTGTGAAACAACCCATCTCCACGTGCCGTGCTCAATTTCACTTTGACGTGCTTTATATTGGTCCCGAGTTACTCAGCGGTTTTACGAACCACTATTTTTCGCTTCCTTTTTCTCTTTGTACACAGACACACACGTTCGCCAGCGAAACAAAAACGTATACACCGTAGAAGCTAAAAGTATTTTCACGTACATGCACGTGATAATGGTATGTTTGTAATACTCGAAGAAACCTGGCTGAAACTTTAATACGGTCATTGTCGCTTATGATCAGAACATAGTGAAATTACCTCGGGGTTTTAATTATTTTTTAATTGCTTTCTAAGAAGTTTTTACGAGGGATAATACAAATGGCGGTGGATATTAAGGAAGTTTGCAATTTAGGTTGATCGCGTTGTTTAAGGTGTGGTAACTTGATTGCGAACGTTTCAGCTTTCTTTCGCTATTTTATTATATCCCAGTTTGTATAAGGATTCGTCTTAGAATAGGTTAGATTAGGTTAGGTTATGTGCGGAGACACATATCATTTACTGTAATTTTGTGAAGTGAATTTTAAGATCCACGAATATAATTTGGGGAATTTGGAGAATTTGGGATTTGGGGAATATGGGAGTTGGGGAATTTGGGATTTGGGGAATTTGGGATTTGGGGAACTTGGGATTTGGGGAATTTGGGATTTGGGGAATTTAGGAGTTGGGAATTTGGGATTTGGGGAATTTGGGATTTGGGGAATTTAGGATTTGGGGAATTTGGGATTTGGGGAACTTGGGATTTGGGGAATTTGGGATTTGGGGAATTTGGGATTTGGGGAATTTGGGATTTGGGGAATTTGGGACTTGGGGAATTTGGGATTTGGGGAATTTGGGATTTGGGGAATTGGGGATTTGGGGAATTGGGGATTTGGGGAATTTGGGATTTGGGGAATTTGGGATTTGGGGAATTTGGGATTTTGGAAATTTGGGATTTGGAAATTTGGAATTTGGGGAATTTGGGATTGGGAAAATTGGAATTTGGGGTATTTGGAATTTGGGGAATTTGGAAATTGGGGAATTTGGAATTGGGGGAGATTAGAATTTGGGGAAATTGAAATTTGGGGAATTTAGAATTTGGAGAATTTGGAATTTGGCAAATTTGGTACTTGGGGAATTTGGAATTTGGGGAATTTGGAATTTGGGGAATTTGGGATTTGGGGAATTTGGGATTTGGGGAATTTGGGATTTGGGGAATTGGGGATTTGGGGAATTGGGGATTTGGGGAATTTGGGATTTGGGGAATTTGGGATTTTGGAAATTTGGGATTTGGAAATTTGGAATTTGGGGAATTTGGGATTGGGAAAATTGGAATTTGGGGTATTTGGAATTTGGGGAATTTGGAAATTGGGGAATTTGGAATTGGGGGAGATTAGAATTTGGGGAAATTGAAATTTGGGGAATTTGGAATTTGGAGAATTTGGAATTTGGCAAATTTGGTACTTGGGGAATTTGGAATTTGGGGAATTTGGAATTTGGGGAATTTGGAATTGGGGGAATTTGGAATTTGGGGAATTTGGAATTTGGGGAAATTGGAATTTGGGAAATTTGAAATTTGGGGGATTTGGAATTTGGGTATTTAAAAATCTAGGAATTTAGGAATCTAGAAATCTAGGAACCCAGGAACCCAGGAAAATTTATAAATTTGAAACTTTATTAATCGTTTCGATATTCGAGAACTTTAGTATTTGCTCATTTCTAAAGCTTAGGGAAATTCGAAAAGTCTTTTATTAGTTTGTATACGTCTCACTTTTGATATTTTAGGTTATGTAACATTACATTGGCGTGAGGAGACACATACTCATCATTTACTGAAATCGTTAACAGCTAATAGAAAATGACTGAGAGTACATAAAGAGAGTATATAAAAAATTGGCGAGAATATTAATAGTGAAACTTACCAGAAGCGATAATCGCATAACAATCAGTAAAATATCCGAGGTAGTTGGTAAAGAGCAATTTTCATCGAATATCTGTCGAAATTAAATCCATATCTCTATCGGATATCCGCATATATCATTCGAAAACGTTTGTATTTGGTCGAATCACGTGAACACGCGAAACGTAAACGAACGATTAACAAATGAAATCGCTGCTAACAAGTGGAATAACGTTTCCCGATTTCTGGAGCATGCGAAATTTGCCAACAGAACCGTAACACACGCGTCCATGGAAACGAATCGTTTAACCATCGCTTCTTGATAAGCACAACATACATATTCATTTTCCTATTGGTTTAATTATGCTTTATGTGCCGATGCGTGCGTCGATTGATCGTTAAGCATTGAAATCATCGGCAGCGATGCTTAATCTTGTTGCTCCTCTGCGAATGGAACCCATCGTAATTAAAAGGCATCGAATCTCCATTTTAATGCTCGCAGGCTAAGCGATTCAACTCCATTTTTTCCCGCGAAAGCTTAATTAAAACCCATATCTTCTCGAGGACTTGTGATGGGTAATTGTTTACTGAGAAATTTCGCTTTTTTAGGTTAGGTTATTTTACGTTGGTGCTTGATCATTTCGAGTATGATTGTGGATTGTGAAGAGGCAATTTATTTATAGAGATGTGTATAATTGAGAAATTGCAGACATTCGACTGTGAATATATTAGTTCGTATTATTTGAGTTGCAATGAAAATTGATTTAGATGTTTTTATGTGGCTGAAGAGATTTTTTGGCGGCAATATAGTGAGAGACTATATTTTTAGTTTATTCATTCTCAAATTCTAGGTTCCAAATGACTATATTCACTAATGTACAAATTCTCAATTTCTAAATTTACAGATTTCTAAATTTCCAAATATCTAAATCTTCAAGTCTCCAAATCACTAAAACCCTAAATCTCCAAATCCCTAAGTTCTCAAACCCCTAAATTCCCAAATCTTTGAAGTCCTAAATCCCTAAATCGCCAAATCTCTAAATTCTCAAATCCCAAAATTTCCAAATCCCTAACTCTCCAAATTCCTAAATCTCTAAATCCATAAATCTCCAAATCCCTAAATCTCCAAATTCCTAAATCTCTAAATCCCTAAATCTCCAAATCCCTAAATCTCCAAATTCCTAAATCTCTAAATCCCTAAATCTCCAAATCCCTAAATTCTCAAATCTCAAAATTTCCAAATCTCTAACTCTCCAAATCCCTAAATCTCCAAACCCCTACATCTCAAAATCCCTAAATCTCCAAATTCCTGAATCTCTAAATCCCTAAATCTCCAAATCCCTAAATCCCCAAATCCCTAAATTCTCAAATCTCAAAATTTCCAAATCCCTAACTCTCCAAATCCCTAAATCTCCAAATCCCTAAATCTCCAAATTCCTAAATCTCTAAATCCATAAATCTCCAAATCCCTAAATCTCCAAATTCCTAAATCTCTAAATCCCTAAATCTCCAAATCCCTAAATCTCCAAATTCCTAAATCTCTAAATCCCTAAATCTCCAAATCCCTAAATTCTCAAATCTCAAAATTTCCAAATCCCCAACTCTCCAAACCCCTAAATCTCCAAATCCCTAAATCTTCAAATTCCTAAATCTCTAAATCCCTAAATCCCTAAATCTCCAAATCCCCAAGTCCCTAAATCTCCAAATGAACAGAAATTCCTTTAGACTCAGTCCTCCATCTGCAGAATATTGTCTCCAATTTTCCCCTAGGACTATGCAGATTTTCCTGGTGTACATGTCAAGAGCGAAAGAGGTCTTTTCCGCCCATCGAAAACGAGTCGATCATCAAACACCAGAAGTTGTACATTTGACCTATCTTTTCGTCGTCCCTCATCTCCTGCAGACTTTACATTTCAACATAATCTCCTCATCGTCTGCTCTTCTACTTTCTGCTCTTCGCCTTTGGACGAACTTTGGGAAACGCTCTAATTACGTCCTTCAGCGAAGAGAATGGAGACTTAAAATTAGTTGCGAAACCAGTGATCCAGTTTCCTTCTAAAGTGAAGACCGTGTGCTCAGTTTCTCAGCCTGTTTTATTTCCACTTAATATTGTCGTGTTGCAGAGTGCCACCGCGGAACATGTTTAATCGTTACTGAAAATTAACCGAATTACATGCAGAAAAATTGACGTACTATAGTTAGCATGTTTTAGAAGAAAATTGATACAAGGTTCTTGATGGATTTTAAGGAGGGCTGTGTTCAAGATTTGAAGTTATTCTTTGACAGTCATTAGTTAATCCCAAAAGCAGTGGAGCATTATTAGCACGTGTCATAGTTAGTATTAGTCTAACATTACTACAACGTTGGGATAATTTCAGCTGTTATCGATTTTCTGCATATTGTTTATGGCTGTCTGTTCAATAGAAACAAAACAGTCATGAATGTGGTCCAAATATGAGCCATCATTATATTGAAATAGAGCTCGGATAGATTCAAATTCCACTGGAAATAAACGAAATTCGATACTAACTGAAACAGGTGCAACAATGTTTAATAGCCGATATACGTGCATATAATTGGAATGTGGTCCAAATATGGGCTACCAACTTTATTTCAATATTGCCAAGATGTAATAATTTATTTTCGAAATATGTTTGCTTTATGACACAGAAGTGAGGTAAATAAAATTGTTGTCAGCTACAGGTTATTTTAAATAAAAATAAAAATGTGGTCCAGTTAAAATTTGTTGAATTTCCCTAAGTTCATGACATAGCATGGTTAATAGCATGGTTAATACCATACTTGGTGTTTTAAATCATAGCTGTGCTCAATAATTATGTATTTATGGTCAGTAGAGGGTTATGGAGTCCGCCATGATGAATCAAACATGAAGGAGCCATTTTGTGAAGTTCCTAATCTCGTCCTTTACGTCCATTTTGTATCCTAAATCATAGCTGTGCTAAATAATTATGTATTTATGGCCAGTAGAGAATTATGGAGTCCGCCATGATGAATCAAACGCGGAGGAGCCATTTTGTCAAGTTCCTAATCTCGTCCCTTACGTCCATTTTGTATCCTAAATCATAGCTGTGCTAAATAATTACGTATTTATGATCATTAAATAGTTATGGAATCCGCCATGATGAATCAAACATGAAGGAGCCATTTTGTGAAGTTCCTAACCTCGTCCTTTACGTCCATTTTGTATTTTAAATCATAGTTATGATAAATAATTATGTATGTATGATTAGTCAATGATTGTATAATCACTCATAAAGAATTAAACATATTTGAGCATTTCTAACCTCCGTCTAACCTCGAAATCATAGTTGTGCTAAATAATTCCGTATTTATGGTCATTCGAGGGTTACGGAGTCCGCCATGACGAATGAAACGCGGAGGAGCCATTTTGTCAACTCGCTAACACCGTTCGTTACGTAAGGCGACGTGGAAGGTCGTTTTCCCGGTTCGATTAAAGCAACGTCGAATGAAATCCTACGGGACTCGATTAGCTTTCCTTTCTGTGCTCGTCTTACGACGATTCTGAGCGCGGGAAAATCGGTCAACCGTTTTAATTAATTCCCAGCCTGCCGATTGACAGTGGCCCCGAATGCAGCAACTTCTGCCCGAACCTCTGTCGCATGAATTCAATTGAATCCGAGGAGGTGACTGGGTTTTATGTTTATGAATATTGCAAGGGCGGGACACGTGCTATTTCTTCGGGACGGCAGAAAATTAGAGGTAAAGTTCCGAATTATCCTCTACGGGGAATTGGACATGGAAATCATTAAACCTACGGATTTTCGTCCGCCTCGCCGCATTTATATCGCCTAATTCGTAGCTACGCGCACTTTCGGTACACTCCCTTATCGGTGCACGACATTTACATACGTTTTGGTATTATCTGCAAATACCGGTGAATTATTAAAGGACCTACGGTTATTTTATGGTACTCTGTAGCTGGGTTATGGCCGCGGCTTAAATTTCATTCTGATCTTCCGCGCAATTCGCGGAACTTCCACGAATTCTAATTACCTTCGGATTCGTACTCTCTGGGAGATTGCGAAATTTAAACATTTTCGGGATTTAATCTCGATTCTCTGTGTTTTTGAATTTTTCAATACTATTGATCTTATGGGGTTCAACTTTTAAGCTCTCGAAAGTAGGTACTTTAAATTTGATATATTTAAAAATTTATTGGGCTAGGAATTTAGGAATTTATAAATTTAGAGACCAGAAGTTCTAGAAACTTGAAAATTTGGAGATTTAGGAATTGAGAAATCTAGAAATTTAGGGATCTAGGAATATAGAGAGCTAGGAATGCAGGGATCTAGGGAATTAGGGATCTGAGAATTTAGGAATTTGAGTGGTTGGTAATTTTAAATTCGGAGAATTTGCAATTTGGGGAATTTTGAATTTGAGGAATTTGAGATTTGGGGAATTTGGAATTTGGGGAATTTTGAATTTGAGGAATTTGAGATTTGGGGAATTTGGAATTTGGGAAATTTGGAATTTGGGGGATTTGGAACTTGGGGAATTTGGAACTTGGGGAAATATAAATTTGGTGAAATTAGAATTTGGGGAAAATGAAATTTGGGATATTTGGAATTTGGGGAATTTGGAATTTGGGGGAAATTGGAATTTGGGGAAATTAGAATTTGGGGAAAATGAAATTTGGGATATTTGGAATTTGGGGAATTTGGAATTTGGGGGAAATTGGAATTTGGGGAAATTAGAATTTGGGAAATTTGGAATTTGGGGAATTTGGAATTTGGGAAATTTGGAATTTGGGGGAAATTGGAATTTGGGGAAATTAGAATTTGGGAAATTTGGAATTTGGGGGAAATTGGAATTTGGGGAAATTAGAATTTGGGAAATTTGGAATTTGGGGAATTTGGAATTTGGGGAATTTGGAATTTGGGGAATTTGGGATTTGGGGAATTTGGAATATGGGAAATTTGGAATTTGGGGAAATTGGAATTTAGGGAAATTGGTATTTGGGGAAATTGGAATTTGGGGAATTTCGATTATGAGAATTTGTAATTTGGGGAATTTGGAAATTTACAAATCGAAGAATCTAGAAATCTGGGAGTCTAGAAATCTAGGACCCTAGGACCCTAGGAATCTAGGAATTTAGAATTCTTATAAAAATTTATAAATATAAAAATTCAATGATTTAACAACTAAAGAATATAAAAATTCGATAATTCAATGATTTAAATATTAAAAAGTATTCAATACATTCCGATAAAAGTCAAGGAGAATTAAAACGTTTCACAGTTAAAAATCGCTGCGTTAAACGTTCTTTAATTTTTGCTGCTTTAATTTCTCTCCTGTAAATTCCATATGCATTATATTCCAGCTGCTATTCCATAAATATCCTTTTTCGTTCTTCGTTGATAAAACAAAACCCACTTACAACATACAGTTCGCGTGGCTGTTTTTATCACAGAGTTTCTCAGCGAGGTTTTATCACACAGTTGTGCTTTTCCATTGTTTTGTACCTCGGCACCAGTGTACATGCAATAAAACCTTAACTGTAACTCGAGATAAGCGATACTTTCCCGTTAAAACGTGTAATGTAATCGGCGTAGTACACTTTTGCGAAATTCGGTTATTCAACCAGCTCTGTATTAACATTTCTAGTATCTCGGTATCAAAGCTTTTATTGGTTCACAAAGCAAAGAAAGAGTAATTTTAATAAAATTGATAAAACATCAATTTTCAAATCATAGTTTGAATTCGTTTCAAATTTTGTTAACCTCAAATTGACTTCAAACATAAATGTTTAACAATAAAATATTTTCTAAATAAAATGAAACCAGTTCAATAATAATCAAGTATGATCTTCAAGATCAAGAACTTGTAACTTGTTCAGCAAGTATAGACAACTTTTGTTATTATTTGACTGATATTTCATAATACTTCAATGACTGCTTTATTTGCATTTTTGATATTATTTCAAAACATTTGAGTAGTCAAACTATAAACAGAATTACATTTTATTATTTCATTTAATAAATGCAAGATTTATATTGGGGTTCGGAGCTCCACCTAACCTCAAAGTTGATCCAACACTGTATATTTAGTACGATTTATAATTATTCGAAAAGGAAATCGTAAGCAAATTTCAGTAAGCTATTTTCTGATATAAGTGAAATATAATAGGGTTTGGAGCTGTAGCTCCTAACCTCCCATTAATCTACCCCTGTGTATTTACTGCAATTTCAAATTGTTTGAAAAGAGAAATAGTAACCAAATTTCAGTGAGCTATTTTCTAATGTAAGTGGAATATAATAGGGTTTGGAGCTGTAGCTCCACCTAACCTCTCCATTAATCCACCCCTGTGTATTTACTGCGATTTCAAATTGTTTCAAGAGAGAAATAGTAACCTTTCATTGAGCTATGTTTTTATATAAATGAAATATAATAGGGTTTGTAGATGTAGCTCCACCTAACCTCTCCAATAATCCACCCCTGTTACAATTATATTATATTTAATATAATTTCCAATTATTCCAACATGGAAACAATTAAATGAAATTTTGATCTAAATGAAATATAACAGTGTCCAGAGTTGTGTCCCCTTAGCCCCTCCCCATGAACACCATTTTGTACCCAACTAAAAATCGCCATATTGACACAGTAATAGCGATCAGATGTTGGACGTAGTTCAAAGTGAAAATTTCTTGGATCTCAAGATGCACTGGATTCGACCAGTTGTCGAAGTAGCTTTCTTAAGATTGATCGTAGAAGTCGAAGTAGAAAAAGGTCCTCGAAGGTATCTACGAAGATTCCTCGTCGTTCGCGTGAGTGAATCGAAGGATCAAGGGGCATCTCTACGGGGGGCAACTCTGTCAGTTTTCGTCTCGCGACTTTCGCCCTGGATTCGGTTGCTTTTGCATAGCGATGCACTTTGAAAATTCGTTTACGTCGTGCCGTGGGTCGAACGACAAGATTGCATGCATTTGTCTTCTTTCCGAAGGGTATACGGAACCTTCTCAGTTTTCTCACGAAATCCATTCTTTGTAATGTATACCGCACGGTTAGAGATCTGTTCGGGAACGGAAGCAATATTGTATGTCGAAGTCACGTTAGCCAAACTCGAATACTTCTGTATAACATATGAGTATTGTCACATATACTGAAGTAACTGCATCACTTTTTGTTACATGTATTAATTATTAGAAGTACGTTTAGAAATAAAGAAAATACTGTTTTCTATTTCTTGATGTGCTTTTGTATACTTTATTATTTGAAATGTGTTTACTGTATACAATTCAGAAACAGTAGTGATAACGTATCTATATGTTCTTATTCTTCATGTGTGATTCTGAATCATATGTGATTCTTAACGTATCTATATGCTCTTATTCTTCATATGTGACTGTGAAATACTCATATGTGATTTTTAACGTATGTATATGCTCTTATTCTTCATATGTGATTCTGAAATGCTCATATGTGATTCTTAACGTATATGCTCTTATTCTTCATATGTGATTCTGAATCATATGTGACTCTGAAATGCTCATATGTGATTCTTAACGTATCTTAACCTATATGCTCTTATTCTTCATATGTGATTCTGAATCATATGTGATACTGAAATGTGCATACGTGATTCTTAACGTGTCTATAATGTTCTTATTCTTCATATGTGATTCTGAATCATATGTGACTCTGAAATACTCATATGTGATTCTTAACGTGTCTATAATGTTCTTATTCTTCATATGTGATTCTGAATCATATGTGACTCTGAAATACTCATATGTGATTCTTAACGTGTCTATATGTTCTTATTCTTCATGTGTGATTCTGAATCATATGTGACTCTGAAATGTTCATACGTGATTTTTAACTATATCCTCTCATTCTTCATATGTGATTCTAAATCACATGTGTTTCTGAAATGTCCACACGTGAATTTTAACATATGTATATTTCTACATACATGAGTCTATTTTTGGAAGACATATATGTCATAGTGAAAGGCTTAGGAACGTTCTGCGATCGATTAGGGAAGTGTTAAAGTTGAAATTGTTTCCAATTACAGGAATGGAATGATGTGAACATGCGATGGAACACGTCGGATTACGGAGGAGTACGAGACCTTAGGATTCCGCCACACAGACTTTGGAAGCCTGATGTTCTCATGTATAACAGGTAATTTATCGCCCCGCTCATCCCTTTAATATTCATGGAACAATCTGTTTTATATCGAGCATCGTGCCAAAGCACTGTTTGATCGCGATTCCTTTATTGCCGTTCACTTGCCTTTGATAGAGGCGTGTTTTCTCTATAAATTTTCTCGAATAATATTAATAAATCTCCTTGATATAATATTAATAAAAGCACGTTCCGTGTTTGAGAAGTTAATAAAAATTTAAATATCATAAATTATTTTGCTCGATATGGGAATTGTTACATGAGATAATAAATATTAGATATTAGATAAAATGGCACTTTTTTGTGTACTTTAAGCTTTAAATGGATGTGTCACAATCGCCATTTTGTAAAATTTTCATGTCATGAAATCACACCAGAAGTTCTTCATTTAATCAATTATTTGATACACAACTTTATCACATAATTATATTCATCGCTAAAAATAAAATGTTTAAACCAACGTTTCATTAATTTCCAAAGAAGGATCTCAAATTACATCCACGAACGAAGCATTATAAAATAATAATTTTATAACATTTATTGAAACCTACAATGTCGCACGAGATTTCGTTCACAATTATGAAATATGCATTGTTAGAAGTCGTTTCAGATTCACAAATTGAAAATGCTTTTCTTCCGAGCAAAAACTGATTTAAACTCAGCTGCATCGTAGCTGAGCTTGACACCGAAAACGTTCCGTGAATAATTCGTGTTACACGACGGGTGCAATAAAGTAGAATCTCAGTTAACCAGCTGCTTTTCAAATCTACCAGGTTAATATTTATGTCCCGAAAATCCACCTATGCTTCTCGATAAATATTCACAACTCAAAACGAAGTCGCAGGAAATTGAATAGAATATAAATTACATATGTTCGTATCTCACATCTCAATTAAGAATAGAAATAAATTTATTTGAAAAAATGTTAAGGTTATAGAAGGGTTTGAGGTGGTAGGGATTTAGGGATATAGGGACGTAGGAATGTAGGGCTTTTGAGAATTTCGAGATATAAGAATTTTGGGACGTAGGAACTTTGGGACATAGGGATTTTAGGATCTAAGAATTTTGGGACATAAGAACTTCAGGACATAGGGATATTGGTACGTAGGAATTTTGGGACATAGGACTTTCGGGACATAGAAATTTTGAGATATAAGAATTTTGGGACATATGAATTTTGGGTCATAGGAGTTTCGGGACATAGGGATTTTACGATCTAAGAATTTTTGGACATAAGAACTTCAGGACATAGGGATATTGGTACGTAGGAATTTTGGGACATAGGACTTTCGGGACATAGAAATTTTGAGATATAAGAATTTTGGGACATATGAATTTTGGGTCATAGGAGTTTCGGGACATAGGGATTTTACGATCTAAGAATTTTTGGACATAAGAACTTCAGGACATAGGGATATTGGTACGTAGGAATTTTGGGACATAGGACTTTCGGGACATAGAAATTTTGAGATATAAGAATTTTGGGACATATGAATTTTGGGTCATAGGAGTTTCGGGACATAGGGATTTTACGATCTAAGAATTTTTGGACATAAGAACTTCAGGACATAGGGATATTGGTACGTAGGAATTTTGGGACATAGGACTTTCGGGACATAGAGATTTTGGAATATAGAAATTTTGAGATATAAGAATTTTGGGACATAGGAACTTCGGGACATAGGAATTTTGGGATGTAGGAACTTCGGGACATAGGACAAATAGTTCCTCACTGATATACAATTCTCCATAAATAATTGAAACATCCCGACAGCGTTCCATCGTACAGAAAATAAAAATAACAGAAGAATTCTGTAGAATCTCGATCTTGTCCATCAAATGTTTCGTTAACCAGCGAACAAACTAATCGATCGGATAATCTATTGACAGATTCCGAGTTGCCATCGTAATTCTATACTGATGCTGGTAAGATTAATTACGAAAACATGCTTGCATAATCAATACCTGCAATTTACATGTATTGCGAACGCGACCACGTGCTTGATTCCTGAATTTTGACGTCAGAATTAATACACGTGTAATTCTGATTGCGAAACATTATTGATTATATGCAATATAAGAAATATTTAACCCTTTGACATAACATTGACATAACATTTCCACTTTCGTTGCCTGTTTTAATATTGTGGCTGTGATTAGTTAGTTCTGACGTACCTGACAAATAAATGATAGGGCAAGGGGTTAAGACAATTCACCTCAAAATTCAATTACAGGAAAAATACGAGTTCGGTTTGTCGAATGCGATCCCTATATGTTCACATTCCCAAATTCACATATCCTCAACATTCGTACGTCCCAAAATTTCTACATCCCCTAATTCTCACATCCCTAATTTCCACATTCCCAAATTCTTACATCCATAATTTCCATATTCCCAAATTGTCACATCCCTAATTCTCATATCCCCAAATTCTCACATCCCTAATTTCTACATTGCCAAATTCTCACATCCCTAATTTCCACGTTTCCAAATTCTCACACCCCTAATTTCCACATTCCCAAATTCTTACACCCCTAATTTTCACATTCCCAAATTCTCAAATCCACAAATTCTCACACCCCTAAATTCCCATATCTCCAAATTTTCACATTCCCAAATTTTTACACCCCTAAATTCCCATCACCCCAAATTCTCATATCCCTAATTTCTCACCCCTAATTTTGACATTCCCAACTTCTCACATCCGTAACTTCCACATTCCCAAATTCTCACACCCCTAATTTCCACATTCCCAAATTCTCACATCCCCAAATTCTCACACCCCTAAATTCCCATATCTCCAAATTTCCCCATCCCCAAATTCTTACACCCCTAAATTCCCATCACCCCAAATTCTCATATCCCTAATTTCTCACCCCTAATTTTGACATTCCCAACTTGTCACATCCCTAATTTCCACATTCCCAAATTCTCAAACCCCTAATTCCCAAATCCCCAAATTTTCACATCCCTAATTTCTACATCCCCTAATTCTCACATCCCTAATTCCCACATCCCTAAATTCGTACACCCCTAAATTCCCATCACCCCAAATTTCGACATTCCCAAATTCTCACATCCCAAATTCTCATATCCCCAAATTCTCACACCCCCAAATTCTCACACCCCTAATTTCTACAATCTCAAAATCTCAAATCCCTAAATTCACATATCCCAAAATACTCAAATCCCCAAATTCTTACACCCCTAATTTCCACATTCCCAAATTCCCAAATCCCCGATTTCTCACACCCCTAAATTCCCACATCCCCATCTTTCGTTTTAACATTGCAGCTCTCCTTAATCCTGTCTGACGCACCCGACAAATGAATCATAGACCAAGAGATCAAACATTTTCGAATCACGCATCTTTCTCAAATAAAAGCGTTGTACAACAGTAAACAAATTCCTCCTGCCATTTTCTTTCTATAAAAGTTGTTTAAATTTTTGGCGGTAAAACGGAAACTAGAAGGTCGTATATTTCATGGGGGACAAGCAACCCCCTGCTGACTACATGCATCGCGAAGTCAGAAAGCGAAGACTCGCCAACTCGAAATGACACTTTTCAATTTACAGTCGCTATCAGTTTTCCGGACGGAACACTTTTTCGCTTCAATTTTTTTCTCCCTTTTCATTTTTGTTTTTCCGTTTTCTTTTTATGGAGTCCGGCACTTCAAATTCCGCGGTAACACGCGTCGGACAAAAAGTTTGTCACTGAATTCGCGTTCTTGTTTATTTACACCGGTGGATAAAATATGGGACCACATCCGCGCTATAAAAGTAAAACATTGTCACGTGTCTGCACGTGTCCGTGGTATATGGAGACATAAATTCATTGCTTTCTTTCCTACGGTGATCTCTAATTTTCCAGGTCATATTGCAAGAGTTCATATTACAAGGTATTTAGTAATACCTAATTTAGGTATTTTATGTTCACAAATTAAATTAAAAATTTCAACCCTGCAATTTTTAATATTTTTAGAATATTACTGTTTCGTTTTTTGTTACTTTGCATCATTTAATGTTTATTATAAATTTCTCAGCATGGAGTTCCTTCTGGAAACAAAATGGCGGGCAATTAAGGATAAAGCTTAAAGACGATTACAAAAGTTTCAGATCTCAGGTCATCAATTTTCTGATTTAGATATTTCTTTAAAATTAAACAAATTTCTCTCTGTTTAAATTAAATGAAAAATTTTAGCGTTGCATGTTTTAATATTTTTATAATACTATTGCTTCGTTTTTTTAATTTTGTATCATTTAACATTTATGTTAAATTTCTTAGCATTCTAATGACTTAACATGGATCTCGTATTTCGAACAAAATGGCGGGCAATTGAGGACCAAGCTTAAAGATTACAAGAATTTAAGTCTTAAAGAATTATAAATTTTCTCTAATTAATTTCTGTGTTTGTTTAATTTCTTTAAAATAAATTTTCTTTTTAAATTAAATTAAAAATTTTAAGGTTACAAGTTTTAATATTTTTATAATACTATTGCTTCGTTTTTTAATCTTGTATCATTTTAATATTTATATTAAATTTCTTAACACTTCTACTACAAACAAAATGGCGGGCAACCAAGGATGAAGCTTAATTTGAGACGATTATATACCCAGAAGTTATTAGTTTTTGCAAACAGTTTTGCATTATCCTTATTAACGAATGTTACCGTGATCGTGTCAACACGGTTCTACTATTTTCCGTGGATCGTTTACACGCGACCACATGTTTACGAGCCGAGCTACAGATAATCGAGTTTATACGCTGGATCCGATATTAACGCGTAGCTACGTGATACCGTGTCAAGTCTCAAATTCACTTTTAGAAACGTTGCGAATCTATTCAATCTTCGTGAACTACGGAATCCGCCGCAGTATCGCCTTAATCAATCTTTAATGCAAGCTGCATACCTAATTACCTGAAAATTTTAAGTTTTGTCTCGTAATCTGCTGCTACTGTTTTGTATCTGGAGATGATATTAGTTATCGATAAATTATTTTATTGATACTTGATGATGTATTAATAATATTACGACATGATTAAGTATAGTTTCTGTTTAAATTATGAAACAAGTCTGATCGAATTTAATATAATTTGATATTTTTCGTTTAAATTCGTCCATTTTTGTTGCAGCTGAATGCGTTAAATAAATATTTAAATGTATAATAAATGCATTAAATAAATGTACCCTTAACTATATTAAATATGTCCAAAATAAGTGTATTATGTACTAAATATATTAAATAAATGCGGTATATTATATATACTAAATATCACATTTAACATAGCATATTAAATTTTCTAGATATCAAGTACGCACAGAAATTCAAGATTGTCTGCGGTAAATTAATAGCCCCGTATAATTAAATTGGCAATTTAATACAAATACACCTAGTAAAATAATTAGTACATAAACTTGGTGGAACAATCTCCCGGCGTATAACGCAAAGTTTTGGAGCGGTCGCGTTTGACGGAGGTATCGGTCACACGTTCGAGAGAAATGGCGGTCGTTGAACAGCGTCATCGTACAATTGCTCTCAAACGCAGCAGTCGATATTAATCTTGGCGTGCAGGTAATAGCGACTCGGATCGTGGAGTCTCTCTCGAAGATGGTACACGGTTGAATCGCGTAGAGTAGAGCGGAGGATCGATGAATTAGCCGCTTTGTCGCCTCGTCACGCCGCGTTTCTCGCGTGCTCCACTTTTCACCGGCTCCTGCCCACCGACAACTAGACGTTCCCGTTTATTATATCCCGTTTGCCCGACCAACGGGTTAACACTATTCCTACCACGACCGGTCAAATGACCGTTTTTAAAATTTCGATTAGAATTTCTTGTATACAACGTAATTGAAATGCCTTTAAACTTCATGACTTTTCCTGAAATATGCATATAATACCTTTTTCAATATTGACTTCTTTTTTTATTTTGTATTTTCTGAGAAAAATTTGTAGTTTGTCTTACCTACCACGACCGGTCATTTGACCGATAGAACGATTTACACCTTTTTGTAATAGTATTCTCTCAGAGACTCAATTCCAAACCTATAAAAATGTTACAAACGAAAGATAATGCAGTTATAGCATGATGTTATCCAAAAAATGCCTTCCAGGGACTGCTTTATAGCACTTCCAAGTGTCTACAATTTTAGCGCGCTTATTGGGCTCGCGGTATTTATTTGCCTGATTGGTACCCGAAGCAGTCCAGGACCTCGAGTTTTCTTACACCGTCTTACCTACTATGACTGTGAAATAAATAATATTATAGGATTCTGAATAAGAGAAACTATATTTTTATACTGTCTAATTGGCTATTATATTCATTCTATATTAAAAAATATAAGTTCTGCCAAAGACCGGTCATTTGACCGGTCGCGGTAGGAATAGGTATATATGAAGTGTCGGTAGGAATAGTGTTAAGATATATTACACGCCAGGATGCAAACCTAACCGTCACTCTATATCGACGTCCTAACGATCTTCTACAGACGTCAACTCACGAGTTGGCGCGTGTGGTAGCCCCGAAGTAAAAGAGATATAGCTATCCCTAGTTTCTTTTGAGAACGCATATTAAATTTGTAAAGTGTCACACACCTGTGATGTCGTGATAGCTACCTAGGGGTACTGGGATCTACGGATACTTGGAATCTGTGGATATTGGGAATCTAGGGACATTAAAAGTTAGAGATATTGGAATCTAGGGATACAGGAGTCTAGGGATACTGGAATCGAGGGATGTAGATTTCCAGGGATATCGGGAAGTAGGTACATTGGGATCTAGGGATATTTGGCATCTGTGGATAGCGGGATGTAGGGATATTTAGAATCTAGGGGTATTGAAATCAATGGGTATTGGAATCTAGGGATATTGGGATCTAGAGGTATTCGAATCCGGGGACATTATAATCTGGGGATATTTGGAACCTGTGGATATTGAAATCTAGGGATATTGGTATTCAGAGATATTCAGATCTAGGGATGTCAGAACGTAGAAATATTAGGATCTAGGGATATTGGAACGAAACGATATTGACATCTAGGAATATTAGTACGTAGGGATATTAGAACGTGGAGATATTGAGATCTAGGGATATTGTAATACAACGATATTGGGATCTAGTAATATTAGGACGTAGGTATAGTGAGATCTAGGGATATTAGAATGTAGGGATATTGAGATCTAGGGATATTAGAACGTAGGTATATCATGACCTAGGGATATTAGAATGCAGGGACATTGAGATCTAGGGATATTAAAACTTAGTAATGATTAGATTTAGGGATATCAGAACGTAGGCATATTGATATCTAGGGATATTAGAATGTAGGAATATTGAGATCTAGGGATATTATAATGTAGGAATATTGAGATCTAGGGATATTAAAAAGTATGGATAACGAGATCTAGGGATATTCGAATGTAGGTATATCGTGATCTAGGAATATTAGAATGCAAGGACATTGAGATCTAGTGATATTAAAACGTAGGGATAACGAGATCTAGGCATATTAGAGCGTATGCATATTGAGATCTAGGGATATCAGAATGTAGGTGTATCGATATCTAGGGATATTAAAACGTAGACATATTGAGATCTAGGGATATTAGAATGTAGGAATATTGAGATCTAGGGATGTTAGAATGTAGGGATCTATGAATGATGGGTTCTAGGGATATTAAGATTTTGAGGTTTTAGAATATCGAGTTTTAGTGATATTGTGCGGTTGTGATATTGACATCTAGTGATATTCGGATCGAGAAAAATATTTAGAAATTTTTAAATTTGAAAGTTTATGGACATAGGGTAATTTAGAATGTGAGAGCTTCGAAATATGGAATTTGGTAATTTTGGAATCTAGGAACTAGGAAATTTGAAGTCTAGGAACTTTAGAATTTAGGAAACTTGAAATCTAAGATTCACCTCTCATGCAAAAATTTCAACCACCTCAGCCACCTGAATATAACCATATAAAAATGAAAAAATACCAATTTACAGATTTGAAAACTTCAAACTCGAAAGCTTGAAAATTTGATCGAAAACGCATCATTCGAAATATAACCTTCCGTCAATATAAACCGATTCAACGAACATTCCATAGCACAATGAATCCACGTTCGCCAACCATCCCCCAACGTTCACAACTAGAATCTCCCTAGCGTGCGCTCTAAAATCCACGATTACGTAGCACGAAGAAACAAGACCGTTCCGAAAGCGTTAACGTTGTTTCGAGAGCAAACGAATCCAGCGAAAGAAGGGAAAAAGGGTGAAGTACAAATACAGCGGCGATATAGAACGCGGAGGGTCGTCCGTTCCGTTCCTTTTTAATACGCCTTAAAGTAAAGTTTTAATTCGACAAATACGATACATTGCCTACTTAAAAACAATAGGGGCCGCAAGCGTTTCCCGACAATATATTTCCGCGCGGGGGAGATACTTTTCCTGATTCCCTTTAAATGGTGGCGGTGGCTTTGTTTTTAATGCGACTGACCCACTTGGCCCGGCGTCCCACTTTTGCCCCACATACCGCTGCCACCGGGAACTTCTAATAGTTCAGAATCTAGATCGTTCTTAACGGATTGACTGTCTCGATAAACTTTTTCTTTTCTCTTTCTTCCATCCTTTCTTTGTTCCCTCTATCAATCGCGCTCTGTGAAGCGGTTCCGGCCGAAAGGAAAATTATTTCGGTTTTAATTGAAGACTGATACACTTTCGATTACGTTCTGTGGGTTATGGTGCAGTGTGTTACTGCGAACGTCGAAGTGTAGGGATTTCTGGGGTTTTTCATATTTGGGTTGGTAGGTTAGGTTGTGATCACAGGTTGATGCTTGGGTAGGGTTTTTGAGGATATAGGGGATTTTTTTTTTAGTCTAATTTGGACGTTTTTAATTGATAGGTTATGAAGGTATGAAATTGTTAAAATATGCAATTATGCAATTATGAAATTATGAAATTATCCAATTATGCAATTATGCAATATTGCAATTATCCAATTATGCAATTGTGCAATAATGCAATAATGCAATTATAAAATTATAAAATTATGCAATTATGCAATTGTCCAATAATGCAATTATGAAATCGTGAAATTATGCAATTATGAAATTATGAAATTATGAAATTATGAAATCATGAACTTGTGAAATTATCCAATTATGCAATTGTGCAATAATGCAATAATGGAATTATAAAATTATAAAATTATGCAATTATGCAATTGTCCAATAATGCAATTATGAAATCGTGAAATTATGCAATTATGAAATTAAGAATTTGTGAAATTGTGAAACTGTGAGATTACGAAATTGTGAAATTACCAAAGTACCAAATTACCCAATAACGAAATTACCATATTACCAAACTCCAAAATTTTTTAATTTCAGTTATAAATTCTGAAATTGACACATTCTCAAAATTTCCAAATTTTAGTTCAAAAGTTCCAAATTATTATTTTACCAAAGTTCCAAATTATAATTTTACCAAATTTCCAAATTATAATTTTACCAAATTTCGGTAAAACGGGAATTGAAATGAACGGAAACTGCGTTGGTAAACGTGTATACATATTGCGTATCATCCGAGCAATCAATTAGTATTCCTACGATTGCTACAATAATTAATCCCAGTTAGAATTTAGTCTGTTAATATCGCGGGAAACACAAATTACGCAGTGACTCATCAGTCTGCAATTTAATTGCGAAAACACTATAATACGATACAATAACAGTATTATATCGCGCAATAAAATACTTTTTAATGCTAATTGTAAGCGTATCAATATACAAGAACCTTAAAAGTATAACAATTAATTCGATATTAGCTTTACTTCAGCATCGGAATAATAAGTGAACGTAAACAGCTTTCAATTTAATCTAATTAATTTTCGTCAGAATGAAATAATTAATTATTAATATTTGCTGTTATCGATTGCGGTCTTTACTTAATCATCTTCATTAAGCGATAAATCTCTCAACAATTTTAATTGCATTTTCAATTTTTTAATTTAACATTTGGTTTTTTATAGAATCGTCATTTGTTGAAAATGTAATTTGAATTTTAAAATTCAATTACAAAATAATTATTTTAAATAAATGACAGTGTAATCGTTTAATTTTGACTTAATATTTGAAACTTGAAACTTGATACTTGAAACTTGATACCTGAAACCTGATACCTGAAACCTGAAACCTGAAACCTGATACCTGATACCTGAAACCTGAAACCTGATACCTGAAACCTGAAACCTGATACCTGATACCTGAAACCTGAAACCTGAAACCTGATACCTGATACCTGAAACCTGATATATGGAACGTGATACGTACTTTTATTTTGTTACGTACTTGATGACTCGACAGTGTCCCTTCGAAAAATTTTTACGTTTCACAAAAGCTCGGAGTGGGCTAACAATTTTTCTGACATTGCTGAGGTAAAATAGTTTCCGATTTTCTAAGGTTAAGGGTTCCAGATTTGACTAACAATAAAAGAATATTCGGAATGTGATGACTCCTTGCTGCTGAAACTTGTACCGAGGTCTAATCCTCTATACATGTGTCCCAAGACTTAAATCGCGAAATTCTTAAACCGCAAAGAAATTGCAAGCAAAGACCACAATTGTATTGTCGATTAAGATGCACTCTAAAGCACCGAAGCCCATTACCGACGCCACATTTTAGTAATTAACGAAAAGATTGCAGTGCGCTAGAATTTTTCGTTCATCCCCGAGTTAGCTTAACACCTTTACGCGGTGTAATTGAAGTTGTTAACTTTGTAATTAATTAAAGTAGATCCGAGCATGCAGGGCCGTCAATTATGGCAGCGTGTGTCATTAAGGTTACCGAGTGAAGTTTCACGTTGCGGTGCTCGTGCAATTTTCGCGGGAATAAAATTCGCAACGGTGTCAGCTTGTAGCAAATGATATTTTTTGCGCCACGATTTCCACTGAATCTTTGTTCCGTTGAAACGTCTGCCTCATAAACTTGTGACACGCTCGCCTAACACGCACACTTAACTTACCGTTTGCTTTTATGCGAACTTATTGCCTCAATAATTTTGCCGCCTTTTCGTTCGCCTTCTTGGACCAAGAATTTCGTCAAGCAATGTTGCGCCACAGAAATATTTTTTAAGGATAAATTTCATCGTTATTTATTTACAATTTGATTACAATTAATTAGGGGAATTTGAGGAATGTTAAATTTAGATGGAGTTGAATATGGAGTTATTTACCGATTTGGAAGTCTAGGGATTTTGGAAGTACTGAAATTTAGAGAATGGGGAAATTCGAAAATTGGAAATTTAAAGGGAATTTTCGAATTTTTGAATTTAGAAGTTTAAGAATTTTGGGATTTAGGAACTAGGGAATTTAGGGATTTAGGGATGTAGGAATTTGGTAGTTTAAAAATTTGGGATTTAGGAACCAGGGAATTTAGGGACTTAGGGATGTAGAAATTTGGGATTTAGGAACTAGGGAATTTAGGGACTTAGGGATGTAGAAATTTGGAATTTAGGCACTAGGGAATTTAGAGATTTAGGGATATAGGAATTTTGGAGTTTAAGAACTTTGGGATTTAGGAACTAGGGAATTTCAGGGTTTAAGATTTTAGGAATTTGGGAGTTTAAGAATTTTGTGATTTAGGAACTAGGGAATTTAGGGACTTAGGGATGTAGGAATTTGACAGTTTAAAAATTTAGAGATTTAGCAACTAGGGAATTTAGGGTTTTAGGGATTTAGGGATATAGGAATTTGGGAGTTTAAGAATTTAGAGATTTAGGAACTAGGGAATTTAGGGATTTAGGGATATAGGAATTTGACAGTTCAAGAATTTTGGGATTTAGTAACTAGGGAATTTGGGGATTTGGGAATTTGCGAATTTGAGAATTTGGTAATTTGAGAATTGGCAAATTTGAGAGTTTGAGAACTTGAGAATTTGGGAAATTAATAATTTGAGAATTTGAAATTTTGACAATTGGAAAATTTGAGAGTTTGAGAACTTGAGAATTTGGAAACTTAATAATTGAAGAATTTAAAAAAATGACAATTTAAAAAATTGAGAATTTGAAAATTTGAGAACTGATAAATCCTTGTACACAATCACTCATCACCCCAAAAGTCCGTCAATTAAAAAATCTGCAAGCATTGTTTCGAAACATTGCCAGTAACCGAACCCCGATTGAATCCTGTAGAATTCTGAAAATAATTAAGCGACCAATCACCGATGAAATTTCCACGATTACTCGAGCACCGACTAACGAATGGCGTAGCGAAAGGGTTAAACTGCAGGGTACAATAAATTCCGGCCAATATAAACAGACTGTTTGCATAACGCCGCATATCTAATTTCCATTTGAATAAATGTCGGCTGTCGCGCGACTTTTCATCGTGGCCATGCAGTTTGCCAAATAAACGAATGTTTGCTGTCACAATATTTCTCGTTTGTGTATCTGGAACGCTTTCGGGATCATGCGTTCTACCATTTTCATAAATTTCCTTTCCGTTAATTACCAGTTCCGCTCTTGGCACTGCGAACCAAGCTTTTCTTCTTTCTGTGTCCCTTCTTTTTCCATTGTACATTTTTCTCCTTCATTCCACAAACAGCCACTTTGTTTTCGTCTTCCTTCGAAGTGCATCGGTCCTTTTTATATATTTCTCCTTTCAGACAATTTTTTATTATTCCATTTAATTGCGACATTTATTTTCATAGTTTATATTCTCATTTTTTTGTAAAACATTTTTTAAATATGTTTCATTTATCATTATGGATAGTTCTCAATTATTTACTTGTAAGATTTTATAGATAATTTAATGCATCTAAGATTATTTTTCAATTTAATAATTTAAGATTTTTCAGAGAATGTTCACTTTTCCTCGAATAGTTCACAATGTAACCTTCACTTTGGTTACTAGAAATCATACTTCAATTTAATTCTGATTTAAAATACATCTGTAAAAATTTTCATAGAAGTTTCAATTTTTTATTTTCATAAACTTTCAAAGAAGTTACATATTCAATTAAAATTGAAATCTGTAAAATAACCTTCGAGGAAGTTTAGAAACACATTCAGACCCAGATGAGTATATTACACATTTCAGCTGTTACCCTGGGACCGAAGATGTTAACTATTTCTTATTTTTATACAAATTGCTAAAAATTGATCCACACAATTCCCAAATAAAAGTATCAATGAAATTCATAAATGGTACATAAATTATTGTGAATTAATAATAATAATTATGAACTCATTCAAAATTAGTATAATAATAATAACTAGAAAGTTATTAAAAATTAGATTTTTAAAATACCTGTATAACTTGTTAGTAAAAAATATTAATTGACGTACTGTTTGCAAATCTATATGAATTAAAAGAAAGACAAAAATTAGAAATGTGTGCAAACCGATTTGCGTGTCTTCACGAGGGATCAAAGGCAAAGCAAACTGTTTCATCGCACTTGTAGCCGGGTTTCTGTCAGAAATTAACGCGTCTTGGGACGACGTAATCGGGACGCGGTTTTAAGCGACATATTTTTCCGAATATTCTTGATCATTGATCGTTCTGGTAACCGTGCATGTGTCTCATTCATACGATAAATATTCGCGTCACAAAATTCCTTTGAAACGTCATGTTTCAATAAATTAGTATACAATTATTTGTGGAGTAATTCCAATTTTATTGAGACTTTGTTGTACAATAATATTATATAATATTAATCTTATTATATAATAATTTTGTTGTAAAGTCGTTTCAATTTTATTGGGACCTTGTAAAATAATTTTTGTTTTATTGTACAATAATTTTATTGTAACGTTATTTCAATTTTATTATAATTTTGTTGTAAAGTCGTTTTAATTTTATTAGAACTTTGTTGTAAAATAATTTTTGTTTTATTTTACAATAATTTTATTGTAACGTTATTTCAATTTTATTATAATTTTGTTGTAAAGTCATTTTAATTTTATTATGACTTTGTTGTACAATAATGTTAATTTTTACTAAATAATAATATTGTTGTACAATTGTTTCAATTCTATCAGGACTTTGTTGTAAAATAATTTTTATCTTATTATATAATAATTTTGTTGTAAAGTCGTTTCAATTTTATTGGTAACCTTGTTGTAAAATAATTTTTGTTTTATTGTACAATAATTTTATTGTAACGTTATTTCAATTTTATTATAATATAATTTTGTTGTAAAGTTGTTACTATTTCATTATGACTTTGTTGTACAATAATGTTAATTTCACTAAATAATAATATTGTTGAAAAGTTGTTCCAATTTTATTATGACTTTGTTGTAAAATAATGTTAATTTTATTATATAATAATATTGTTGTATAATTGTTTCAATTCTATCAGGACTTTGTTGTAAAACAATTTTTATTGTATTACATAATAATTTTGTTATAAAGTCGTTTCAATGTTATAATTTTATAAAATGTTAAATTCATCGTATAATAATTTTATCATAAAATTCTTTCACTTTTATTATGAATTTTATTATCGAGTTTCGGTAAAATAATTTGAATGTAATTATTCCATTACAGAATTTTAATTCTACAACAATTTTATTTTGAAATACAGTATTTAAAAAGAATTCATTTCGATTAAAAAAAGAAGTGGAAAATTCGTCGATTACCGTGAATCGGTAAATTTCGCAAATACGAATGTTTCAGGAAGAAATCGTAAAATATTGAATTTCCATTTCGGGTCAATTGAACTCGACCGTTGTACAAGGGTTAATTACTCTACAACGCAATTAGAGAGTCGGATTGAGTTTAATTAAACTTCGAGCAAGAAACAAATCTATCAGCAGCATGTTTATTTAAAATGTCATTTCTCGTGTAAGTAATCTCTTAGATCGGTAAATCCTTCTCCTCGTTAATTTCTTTTCTCCGCTCGTATTTACCGAAGTTGCCGGTAATCTAATTAATGAATTTCGTGCTGCGTTCCGAATACAAAGCCAGCAACGTCGAACGTTCAAGTACCGGCGATAAAATGAAAGTAGAACGAAAGTCGTTTAATCCGACTGCACGGCTCACCAATTAACAGTATCAACAAATGACCGACTGGGCAAACCGATCTTCCATGGCTCCCATTTTATAAATGCGACCCTATTTTCACGACTTCATTTTGTTTTTCTGAAAATTCCAATCGTTTCACGCTCGATTACTATCTACAGAAAATTGCTATTTACCATTTACTACAATGATCATCAATTTTTTTATTTGACAATTTCCTATTTTTATACTTTCAAGTTTTCACAGTTTTTCATTTGAAACTAAAATTTTTGGACTTTCGAGTTTTCGAATTTTCAGCTGCTATAAAAGTTCCTTTTTCATATTTCTAAATTACCAAGTTTCTGCATTTTTAAATCTCTAGATTCTCAATTTCCAAATTTCTAAATTACAAATTTCCTGAAATTACTAAATTTTTTAATTCACAAATTTTTAACTGCTTATTTGTACATTTGTAAATTTCTTGATTTGTACATTTGTAAATTTGTAAATTTCCAAGTTTGAAAACCACCTTCCCAAATCCTGAACTATCAAAAGCAATAACCTCTCCATTTGGTATATCTATCACAGCCAATTTGGAGAATTCATTTTTATTCATCCAGATTTGCATAAAAGGAAATGGAGTCATAGAGGATGACATAAAGCCTGCAAAAGTGGAGATAGCAAAACAGCATTTTAATAAACATCCAGTTGAAAAGCATAGCACTGTATTGTTTATTGTTCGAATTATGAAAAAGAACAATACTCTGTCCGTAGCAATGGAACATTCTGTCATTGTTTCGACTACTTCAAATTACACGTACAAAAAGATATTAAATTAATCAAAATGAAATTGTACTCAGAATCGACGAATCTCATTCATAAAATTGTTCATTCTTCAAAAGAAACGGTCGCAATAACTCGCTTCCTTTTATTATAACCTCAAATAAAATTTTCGAAATATATGTATTTTTCTCGTGTATTTTGATGCAGGGATTGCATACATTTTCGGCAATAATTTTGACGGTACTTTGTGCGATACCCTTGCAGAATTCATGAGGTGCAAAAACGCAATCACTAGCGCTTTCCGGATGGAAATGCTCCCTGATGAGACTGTTACCGGTCGTTTTCCGGTCCGGACAAATGACCCTAAACGCATTAAGCTTGTTTCACCCACATCGACATGACAATTCAAACGCTGCTAGTCCAATTTTTCTCCTCTCCACTATTCGTGCCTTGACACTAAAATCTTCCAATTTTTTCTCTAGGATTCACCCTACCTTGGTACCAAAATCAATTATGCATTTAAATAGTAGACATTTTTATATATTTTTTATATAGTAGACACTTTCATACATTTGCTAAAGAGGTTAGCTCGTAGAATATTACAGCAAGAGAATTAGACCTCAGTTTAAATTTCTAGCGATATTTCAACAATTTTTCGAGAGACACTCTCGAGTCATCAAGTGTTCAGGTATCAAGTTTCAAGCATCAGTATCAAGTTTCAAGTTCCAAGTATCAGGTTTCAGGTATGGAGTATCAAGTTACAAGTTCCAAGTATCAGGTTTCAGATATCAAGTGTCAAGTTTGAAATATCAAGTTTCAAGTTCCAAGTATCAGGTTTCAAGTTTCAAGTATCAGGTTTCAAGTTCCATGTTCCAAGTATCAGGTTTCAGGTATGGAGTATCAAGTTACAAGTTACAAGTATCAGGTTTCAGATATCAAGTGTCAAGTTTCAAATATCAAGTTTCGAGTTCCAAGTATCAGGTTTCAAGTTTCAAGTATCAAGTTTCAAGTTCCAAGTATCAGGTTTCAGGTATGGAGTATCAAGTTACAAGTTCCAAGTATCAGGTTTCAGACATCAAGTGTCTTGTTTCAAGTATCAAGTTTCAAGCATCAAGTTTCAAGTATCAAGCCTAAAATCTTGATTATTCAATCCCTGTCACTTAAACAGTAATGAAAAATTTCTGTAGTAATTTCTGTTTAAAAATACACATACACTCAGGGTCTATCATCAATTACAAGTTGATTATTTGTAGTATTTCACATGAAACTGTATTAGAATATGAAACACATGAATGGTTCATGAGATACTTGCTCATCCTTATATCATACCTTGTTTATTTAAAATATTTCACTATTGATAATTTGTTTAATATCACACTATATCTTCTTTTCAAGACTTCCTTGTAATTTTTATTATAACGTTGATTTTTTAGCGTTATATTATAAAATTTCTTTAGACAGAATACATAAACAGAGAAAATAAGGTTTTTGTCCAGAATTGTTTGAGAAATCAATTGACGAGAAAGAATGTATGTCTATAAGTTCAGATTATGCACAGTCCCTCTGTAGGAAACTATCAAAAAGCAGGTATCCGTGAACAAGTGGTCGTGTCCGAGAAGATTTCGTTTCGCACGAGCGATTTCCGGATCGGTTGCAGGCGTCGTGTCTGTGACTCGATATTAGGCCACCGTCACAAACACTGTCTGACTCTTGTGCAGCCGCATATAACAGAGATATCCGATTAATATGGCATAAATATCGTTTGAAGCGACTCGACACGTTGTACACTTCGATGCAACTTTGTCCCTCTTTCGATAAGCACGTGTATACCTGACATACTTTTTAGTCCAACATCTCTATATTTTTGAAATTTCAATATTTTTTATTTTGTATCTTTATGTTTGACAATTTTCGTATTTTCATGTGATCAAGTTTTTAGGTTTGCAAGGTTACAGCTTTTTAGATTCACAAGTTTTCAGGTTTCTGGTCTTCAGATTCTCAGCTTTACAAGTTTTTAAATTCCTTCATTTTTTAATTTTCCAATTTTTACGTTTGCAAACTTCTCAAATTCGCATCCTCTCAAATTCCCATATTCCCAAATTTTTAGACTCCAAAGT
Organism: Megachile willughbiella; assembly: GCA_945859595.2. Lineage (NCBI taxonomy): Eukaryota > Metazoa > Arthropoda > Insecta > Hymenoptera > Megachilidae > Megachile > Megachile willughbiella. The sequence goes on along the minus strand of OX243805.1, from coordinate 7,323,761 downwards.
TCTTAAATCCTCAGTATCCAAAGTTCACAATTCCCAAGGTGACAAAATCCCCATGCTACCAAACAGCTTCATCCTCAAATTTCAAGACACCCAACTCTCGATTCCCACATTCCTGTACCCCAAATCACAAATTTCCCAAATCCCACGTTCCCCAAATTCCTACACCCACATCCTATTGCCCCAAGATACCCAACTACCCAAATCTGCACCCACAAATTGTAGTACCCCCAAATATCCACATCCACAAATTCATCGAGCTCCATTCCTAGAGCCTCAAATTCCAAGACACCAAATTCCAAGTGGACCAAATCAGCACCCACAGATTGCAGTACCCCCAAACATCCACATCCCCAAATTCATCGACCATCATACCTAGATTCCCAAATTCCAAGACACCAAATTCCAAGTGGACCAAATCAGCACCCACAGATTGCAGTACCCCCAAACATCCACATCCCCAAATTCATCGAGCACCATACCTAGATTCCCAAATTCCAAGACACCAAATTCCAAGTGGACCAAATCAGCACCCACAGATTGCAATACCCCCAAACATCCACATCCCGAAATTCATCGACCATCATACCTAGATTCCCAAATTCCAAGACACCAAATTCCAAGTGGACCAAATCAGCACCCACAGATTGCAGTACCCCCAAACATCCACATCCCCAAATTCATGTAGCTCCAAACCGCATATTCCTAGAACCCCAAATTCCAAGCGCACCAAATTCCTCCTCAATTCTCCCATCTTGAATCTCCAAAAAATCCGGCAGTCCCCATATTTCTGGCGAGGTCCAGATCGTTGCAGCGTTGTACGAAAAGGTCGAAGGATGTGGCCGCTTAATGCATGACAAAATGAGTTTACATTCGTGACGAGGATAGAATCGTTTGCTGGTACAAACCGGGATAGAAAGAGGAAGCCTCAGAGAGGGTCGAGAACAGTGGAAGGGGTGGATTCGACTGCATAGGGAAGTTGGAACAGGGCCAAAGGCAATATGCATTAGCCATCGCGTATTTTGAAATTCCAGCCAAAGCAGATTAAATCGTATCCCCTGGACCCCTCTTCGGGGTTCGAGCATGTTGGGCCTCGTCCTCGCGATTCTTCCTTCGACCACCGTGTCCTACTGTCCTGTTTGCGGATGCATAATGAACACCGGCCCTCCACTGCTACACCCTAGATGCCTAAACTTTTATAGCGTTTCGATTGCCGCACTGATCGATATGCGGTCACCCAAATCTGACGAACACTGGCCGGATTTCGTTCTGCATTCACTGCTAATCGCCAGAACCCACCGGATACACCTAGCTACTACCATGCTACCTCGTGTACCACGGTTTTTTCGCGAATACACGCTTTCTTTCGATCGGTCACTTTGATGTGACCTTTATTTAGACCTACGTGGTTTTTCACCAATATTTTGTTTTAAATATGTGTTTATGTGGAGTTTGCGAGATAGATTTATTTGGAATTTAGGTTAGGGGTTTGGAGATAGAGTCAATTCGGTTTGGATTGAGCTAATTTTGTTAATAGAATTTTATTGGTAGTTATTTATGGAGGATTAGGATTTTGGGAGATGGAGTTAGTGGATTTGGTAGTTTTGGAAGTGAGTTAATTTTGGGAACAACATAGAATTTTATTGGTAGTTATTTATGAAGAATTAGGATTTTGGGAGATAGAGTTAGTGGATTTCGTAGTTTTGGAACTGAGTTAATTTTAAGAGCAAGGTAGGAATTTATTAGGATTCATTTATTGAGGATTAGGGTTTTGGAAGATGGAATCAATTCGGTGGCATTTGGACTAAATTAATTTTAGAAGCAAGGTTGAATTTTGTTAGTAGTTATTTGTGGATTAGGATTTTGGAGATGGAGTCAATTTGGTGGTATTTGGACTGAGTTAATTTTGGGAGTAAGCTAGAAATTTATTAGTATTCATTCATTGAGGATTAGGGTTTTGGAAGATGGAGTCAATTTGGTGGTATTTGGACTAAATTAATTTTAGAAGCAAGGTTGCATTTTGTTAGTAGTTATTTATCGTGGTTTAAGCTTTTGAGAGATGGAGTCAATTTGATGGTTTTGGAACTGCGTTAATTTTAGGAGCAATGTAGAATGTTCTTCATAATTATTTGTTGTGGATTAAGGTTTTGCTAGATAGATTTAGTGGATTTGGTAGTTTTGGTACTGATTTAATTTTGGGAGCAAGGTACAATTTTATTGGTAGTTATTTATTGTGGATTATGGTTTTGGAAGATGCAGTCTATTTGGTGCCTTTTAGACTGACAAGTTAATTTTGGGAGCAAGGTAGAATTCCATTACTAGTTACTTATTAAGGATTAAGCTTTTGGGAGATGAAGTCAATTTGGTGTCTTTTGGACTAACAAATTTTGGGAGCAAGTCTAGGTCCTGATATTTGATTGTAGCTGAATCCCAATGTTAATTGTGGTATGCTTAAAATATAGTTACATAGATATGTACAATACAGTTCCCCACAAGGTAGCTGGTTATATTTTATCCTACAGAGGTATTGAAAAGAATGAAATTCATACATTTGAGGTTAAGATATTTTCAGCTTACGGATTTGAATGTAAGCACTAAAAATTTAGGAATTGGCGTATTCGTAAAAATAAACCGTACAGATAATTCACCTGAAACTCAGAGAACCTCGAAAAACATCGAACCAATTTTATTCTACGAGACGCAGTAGGAAAAGCGATTTCCACAGACGTTTTCTCGTTACGTTGAAGAGCACAAAAGAGATCGAAGGATCCATGGCAGAGACGCATCGTCACTCGAAAGGAAAAACGTCCATCGCAGGTGTGCCGTAGTTCTTGGAACATCGGTGGGCAATAATTTATCCCGGGGATCATATACATACATAGCTATATCATATATCACATTCACGATGCGCGGAATGAATTCCACCTGCTCGATTGTATCTACGATATCTCTGGCACTGTTCACGCCCAGGGGCCTGAAAACCACTTAATCTTCGTCGAATGGAAAGGGTTGGGTTGGGTAAAACCGATGGATAGGGGTTGCCAGCATTCGGAACTGCATACTAGCGAAATCGCGCTTTCCGTCACCGTACCACCGATATATATTGTCCGGCGTCCTGGAAACGATCTCTCAATACCTAATTACTGGAAAGTCATGCGGCCGTGCCTAGCCAAACTGATTTAGGCTTCAATAAGCCCCGCACGATACCTAGCCCCACCTCCCCACCTTCCTGGTTCGGCCTCTCTTTCGTTTCGGATCTCGGGTTGACCGCATTCCGGTGAAAACGGTAATTGAAGTGCTCGTTGATGTTACACTGTACGCATGACTAAACGGCATTTAACGTTCGGTTACAAAGACGACGGATAATGGGAAATTCGCCTGGCGTTTTGCTCCGTTGCGTACCAAATGGCCCATTTTCGAAACCTACAAACTTTCCGCTTATTTTCTGTTGCATTTTCCTTTCGTTCTTTTTGTCGTTTATGGAAACTTTTATTGGGAATTGTTACTGGGAATTTGGATAGAGTTGGATAGTTTATAAAGTTAGGTATGTTGAGGTCTATGTATTTGGAGATCTAAGGATTTAGGTATCTTGGGATCTAGGTATTTGTCTAGGTTTGTAGGTGTCTGGGTGTCTGGGTATGTAAGTGTCTAGGTATCTGGGTGTCTAGGTATGTAGATGTCTGGATGTGTCTAGGTGTGTAGATGTCTAGGTGTATAGGTATCTGGGTGTCTAGGTGTGTAGGTGTCTGGATGTGTTTAAATGTGTAGATGTCTAGGTGTATAGGTATCTGGGTGTCTAGGTGTGTAGATGTCTGGATGTGTCTAGATGTGTAGATGTCTAGGTGTATGGTATCTGGGTGTCCAGGTGTGTAGATGTCTAGGTGTATGGCATCTGGGTGTCCAGGTGTGTAGATGTCTGGATGTGTCTAAATGTGTAGATGTCTAGGCGTATAGGTATCTGGGTGTCTAGGTGTGTAGGTGTCTGGATGTGTTTAGATGTGTAGATGTCTAGGTGTATAGGTATTTGGGTGTCTAGGTGTGTAGATGTCTGGATGTGTCTAGATGTGTAGATGTCTAGGTGTATAGGTATCTGGGTGTCTAGGTGTGTAGATGTCTGGATGTGTCTAAATGTGTAGATGTCTAGGTATATAGGTATCTGGGTGTCTAGGTATCTCGGGATCTAGATATCTAGATGTGTAGGTATCTGGGTGTCTAGGTATCTCGGGATCTAGATATCTAGATGTGTAGGTGTCTAGGTGTCTAGGGGTCTAGGTGTGTAGGTATCTGGGTTTCTAGGCATCTCGGGATCTAGATATCTAGGTGTGTAGGTGTCTAGGTGTCTAGGTGTCTAGGGGTCTAGGTGTGTAGGTATCTGGCTGTCTAGGCATCTCGGGATCTAGATATCTAGGTGTGTAGGTGTCTAGGTGTCTAGGGGTCTACGTGTGTAGATATCTAGATGTGAAGGTGTCTAGGTGTCTAGGGGTCTAGATGTGTAGATGTCTAGATGTGAAGGTGTCTAGGTGTGTAGGTATCTGAATGTCTAGGTATCTTGGGATCTAGATATCTAGGTGTGTAGGTGTCTCGGTGTCTAGGGGTTTAGGTGTGTAGGTATCTGGGTGTCTAGGTATCTTGGGATCTAGATATCTAGGTGTGTAGGTGTCTCGGTGTCTAGGGGTCTAGGTGTGTAGGTATCTGGGTTTCTAGGTATCTCGGGATCTAGATATCTAGGTGTGTAGGTGTCTAGGTGTCTATGGCTCTACGTGTGTAGATATCTAGATGTGAAGGTGTCTAGGTGTGTAGGTATCTTGCCTGGGTATTTCGTGATCTAGGTATCTAGGTGTGTAGGTGTCTAGGTGTCTACGTGTCTAGGTGTACAGTTGTCTAAGCGTCTAGTAATCTAGGTATCTAAGGATTTAGGAGTCTGTGAATCTACTAATACAAAGATAGATTGCAAGGTTCTAAGGATCTAGAGATATAACTACCTAATATGTAAAGATCATCCCTTGGTTCCACATAACACGTGTACATACATTACACTTAAAATAACAGTATCATATCAATAAAAATGGTGGTACACTCCACAAGAATATGTATCGAGTACATCGAAAGATTTTCGGCAAGTACTTGAATTTAACAACAAGACACGAAGGGTTTAGCAGATCGACCGAGGGGGTACAAAGCGATTGTTCAATTCGAACGACGGGGAAATCTGGTCTGATACGACGAATCCCAGAACATTTTCGAGAACTATCTAGGCGGCACTGGCTTTGCCAAATGTCGTGCAATAATGGAGTTATATCTGCAGAACACTGCACGCCGGAGTTTCAGATCGACAATGGTGTCTCGGTTCAAGTAGCTATTTAATTCACAATGATGCTCTACAACGGCTGGGAATCCTTTGCCGAAATACGGAAAATCCGACCGAGTGATTTTTAAATGTCGTGAATGTTTTAGCACTGCGGAGTTCGAACCTTTCGACCGGTGGAACTCTACAACTCCAATTCTTTCCCGGAAACGAATGTCTCGACTCTGCCCCCTTTTAAATTGCACCACATTGTTCTATGCTATCCTTCTTGCTCCGGAGTGGCCGTACACTTTTCTTCTGTTTCGATCTCACATCATTTTCCATGTCACTCGTGACTCTCCTACAATTTCCAGCTTTTTTAGAGTTTCGCCGTCAAATGTTTCACGTTATTCACTTAACTGTGTCGCGGTAGACTTTCGCGATGACTGGGCACATTGTTTATTCAGATCTTTAGCAAGGAACTGCAATTTTTTATTATCGCTAATTTTGCATATTATAATTGTATTTTTACAGCACATGAGTATTTTCTATTTTTAGAACACATGAGTATTTAGCATTTTTACAACACATGAGTATTTAGCATTTTTACAGCACATGAGTATTTTGTATTTTTAGAACGTATGAGTATTTAGCATTTTTACAACACATGAGTATTTTGTATTTTTAGAACACATGAGTATTTAGCATTTTTAACAACACATGTGTATTTTGAATTTTTAAGACACATGAGTATTTTGCATTTTTAGAACACATGAGTATTTAGCATTTTTACAACACATGTGTATTTTGAATTTTTATGACACATGAGTATTTTGTATTTTTAGAACACATGAGTATTTAGCATTTTTACAACACATGTGTATTTTGAATTTTTATGACACATGAGTATTTTGCATTTTTAGAACACATGTGTATTTTGAATTTTTATGACACATGAGTATTTTGTATTTTTAGAACACATGAGTATTTAGCATTTTTACAACACATGTGTATTTTGAACTTTTATGACACATGAGTATTTAGCATTTTTACAACACATGAGTATTTTCTATTTTTAGAACACATGAGTATTTAGCATTTTTACAACACATGTGTATTTTGAACTTTTATGACACATGAGTATTTTGCATTTTTAGAACACATGAGTATTTCGATAACACATGAAAGTACACAAATACCAAAAATTATCAAACTTTCCTAATTTCCTAATTTCCAATCTTCCTTAATTTGAAAATTTAACAAATCTCCCCCCAAATACATGAATTTACAACTACTGTGAATTCCCATCACGATGAACGTAATACAGCAATAAAAAATGCAACAACACAGTAAATTCATCGATACCGATGTATTTACCCAAGTGACTGACTTATATGATAGATAGTTGGTTTTATGGAACCTGTAGATTAACGGTGGTTCTCTAAATAACGTAGCCAGCAACCACGTCATAAATTTAGCCCAGGGGTTGACTTATCATCATGGTTTGAACCTCGAATTGCGTGACCCACCTCTATCAAACATTTATCCTCCATACAATGGTGTTTCGAATGTTTCGAGCTTAACAATCGACATTCATTTAACGTTTCCTTTTTAATTTTCCCGTTTGTTTGCGATTTGTTACAAATTGCGATAAACACATCTCTTATTATATGGGTACAATCGCGAAATATTACAATGCATTGTTATCATTACATTATTTATTGTTCATAGTGGTTATTGTTTATGATTTCTTTGTCCGTGAATGCTATTGTGTTCAGAATATAATTTAATACTATTTAATTTTAATTTACTTTATATTATTGGGGGTATCAAAATAATGAGCACAATAATTGGAACTTTCAGTTGTAATAAAAATAATATATATCGATCTTTGATAACAATTTACTTTCTAATTCAGTTAATTTTGACGTATCAATTTTTAATACAGTAATTTTATATGCGAATTTTTTAGCATATTTTTAATTAATTTTATTATCTATTATTTTTGTTAATCAAATTTCATATTTCAAATTTTTAACTAATATATTAATTAATATATTACTAATTAATATATGAATATATTAATTACCATGTTAAATGATATATGAAATATATGTAATAATTAATACATGTCACTTGCCATATTAATTACAGTATTAAATAAAGTTGATTACCATCAAATTTAATTATCAAAAATTTGTAAATTAATGAAGTGTAATTTCATACGTTCATTCGACACATCAATTTTATTTGACACACGAATTTCGCTTTGAATCGGTACAAAACATAAAAGAATTTAAATACATCAGAAAATAACAAAAGCGTATAGAAATTTGTTGGCTGAATATTCAGATAGGTGAAAGAACAAAAATCCAAAATGTGATTTTTATCGACATATCGCAGCCCGAGCCATTCGTCCCGAACCACTCGTTTCCACTTAATTTTGCCCCGTTTACAAGCTCTGTCAACCATTCCCTTTTTTTCTGATTTCGTGATTGTAAAATTCGCTTGACAGCATCAAACGAGAACTCGCACAAAAGACCCAATTGCAAACCAGCCGTCATCATCCCTCTTCCCATTCGTAGCTACAGCCCCGATCACGAGCGTGCCCCCCTTGCCCTTCGAGCTCCAGGTTCGTGTCGGGTTGTTCGAAAGGGTTTGAAGGTTCGATGAACCGAAACTATTTTACCTGGGATGCACTTCTGCATTTGCGTGTGTGTCGTGCACAGGGTGTTCTATTTAAATTGACCTACTCGGGTATCCCCGAAGGTATACAGAGATATATTTTGCATAAAAATTACGGAGTCTCGCGGAGAAAAATTATCTGCTGTCGAGTACAGGAGGTTAATTACGTTGCTTTTTAATGAATTTATTTTTTAATTCGTTCGCAATTAAAAAAGGAGGAGAAACGGGAATTTAATTCTGCTTTGTGGTTTAATGGATGTATTTTATAGATTCTGCCTATGTAGATTAATGAATTTATCAAAAAGTTATTTGGGGAATTTTGGGATTTTGGAACTTGGGAATTTAGGGATTTTGGAACTGGGGAATTTGGGAATTTAATTATGGGGGGGTGTAGGGATTTGGGGGTATAGGGATTTGGGAACAAAGGGATTTAGGGGTCTAGGGATTTGGGGATATAAGGATTTGGGGATATAGAGATTTAGGGATTTAGAAATTTGGGTATTTAGTTATTTGGGGGTGTAGGGATTTGGGGGTATAGGGATTTGGGAATAAAGGGATTTAGGGGTCTAGGGATTTGGGGATATAAGGATTTGGGGATATAGAGATTTAGGGATTTAGAAATTTGGGTATTTAGTTATTTGGGGGTGTAGGGATTTGGGGGTATAGGGATTTGGGGATATAGGAATTTAGGGGTCTAGGTATTTGGAGATATAAGGATTTGGGGATATAGGGATTTAGGGATTTAGGGATTTGGGACTTTAGGAATTTGGGAATTTAGTTATTTGGGGGTGTAGGGATTTGGGGGTATAGGGATTTGGGGATATAGGGACTTGGGACAATAGAAATTTGGGACTTTTGAAATTTGAGACTTTTGGAATTTGGGAATATAGCGATTTGGGGGTATAGGGACTTGGGGATATAGGGATTTAGGGGTCTAGGTATTTGGAGATATAAGGATTTGGGGATATAGGGATTTAGGGATTTAGGGATTTGGGACTTTAGGAATTTGTGAATTTAGTTATTTGTGGGTATAGGGATTTGGGGATATAGGGATTTGGGACAATAGAAATTTGGGACTTTTGGAATTTGGGAATATAGCGATTTGGGGGTATAGGGACTTGGGGGTATAGGGACTAGGGGACATAGGGATTTGAGGATATAGTAATTTGGGGATATAGTAATTTGGGGATATAGAAATTTGAGGATATAAGGATTTCGGGAGAATAAGGTATTGGAGATGTACGGATTTGGAAATAGAAAGATTTGGAGATGTAGGGATTTGGGGGATTCATATAAATTATGAAATACATGAAAGAAATATAAAAAAAGTGAAGAATAAAAAGTACGAATAACTCGTTACAGAAAAGTAAATATAATTAAAGGTACATGTATGGATACATGTATAGATATATTTTTGCAAAAAACACCGTGTATGTACAAGATAGATAGCTGTCGATGGTTGAAACGCCGAGGATGGCACAGCCAGTCTAAAGGAACTTTATTAAATGAATTTTTTCAGAAAGGCAGCTGCAGTGTATTGAATCGAACTTTATCGGAACGTGGCCGTCGATGCATGAAATCACGGTGGATTGTTAATATTCTCTAATGTATGCCAATATCGTTTGTGGTTTTTTATCGGGGATGTTCGATTGAAAATGGAAAGGAAGACGAACCTTCTATTGATACAATCAAGTGACCCGGTACTCGAAATGTTAATCGTTGCATTTCATTCTTACGGTTCGATTAGTTACGTACAGAATTACGTATGGCTTACGGTATTATCGTTCAATTATGCTGTCTTGTGCGGTTAAGGAGATAAGGTTGCTTTATTGTTCAATTTATAATTGGATGTTTCGAATTTTCGGGGGTGGAGATATGGAAATGTATTTAGAAATTTAGAAATTTAGGAATTTAGGAATTCAAGAATTTTGGAATTTTGGAATTTAGGAATTCAAGAATTTTGGAATACTAGTATTTGGAAATTTAGGAATTCAAGTATTTGGGAATTGAGAAATTCAGGAATTTAGGTATTTGGGAAATGGGAAATTTGGGAAATTTAGGAAATGGGAAATTTGGGAAATGGGAAATTTAGGAAATGGGAAATTTAGGAAATGGGAAATTTGGGAAATTAGAAATTTAGGAAATGGGAAATTTGGGAAATTGGAAATTTAGGAAATGGGAAATTTAGGAAATGGGAAATTTGGGAAATTGAAAATTTAGGAAATGGGAAATTTGGGAAATTGGAAATTTAGGAAATGGGAAATTTGGGAAATTGGAAATTTAGGAAATGGGAAATTTGGGAAATTGGAAATTTAGGAAATGGGAAATTTGGGAAATTGGAAATTTAGGAAATGGGAAATTTGGGAAATTGGAAATTTAGGAAATAGGAAGTTTAGAGGTCTGGAAAGTTAGAAATTGGGAAGTTTAGACATTGGGGAATTTAGAAATTGCGAAATTTAGGAATTGAGAAGTTTAGAAATTGGGGAATTTAGGAATTGGGAAATTTAGAAATTGGGGAATTTAGGAATTGGGAAATTTAGAAATTGGGAAATTTAGGAAATGGGAAATTTAGGGAATGGGAAATGGGAAATTTAGAAATTGGGAAATTTAGGAAATGGGAAATTTGGGAAATGGGAAAGTTAGAAGTTGGGGAATTTAGATGTTGGGAAATTTAGAAATTGGGAAATTTGGGTAATGGGAAATTTAGGAAATGGGAAGGTTAGAAGTTGGGAAAGTTAGAAATTGGGAAATTTAAAAATTGATAAATTTAGAAATTGGGGAATTTAGGAATGGGAAATTTCCTCTAATGTCAGAATAACTAAATCTGTAAACCCAAACCTCCCCAAATCCAGAATTTCCCATACACATCCCAAACGCCAATACTCCAATTCCGCACTTGGTCATACAACAATCATCAGATCGACCAGCTCAGACCCCCCGATTCCAAGGTCATCTTCATCAACCATGCTCCACTTTCATACCTCTCACCCTGAACGATTGCATAAAATTACATTTACACCCGACGTTCGCTGTCCATCGAACGCCTCTATGCAACGAGTGCATCCGTAAAACGGTGTCTCCCGTATTTATACTGGTAATTGCGAGCAATTCGCGCGTAAAATTCCAGCCCGATTCCGCGCGAACCTACCAGAGTATCGTTAATGAACGTCCGCGAAACTCGGAGGAATCGTCGGACCGTTCATTCTCGATTATCGTTTCTGGCCCGCTACCACCCTGTCCTTACGGACAGCTCACAGGGAAATATGATTTTGAATGGGATGCATCGGAACGATTCCACGGGGGCACGAATATAAGGCGGGTGAACGGTATACATAATACACTCCCGCATCCAGCCGACTAAGGATTGGTTGGAAAGCGGCCAGTTGGCCGCAACCCAATCCGTTATTTCATTCTTTTTGAATCCACCCTCTGTGCTCACCCTGGCTTGCTTCTGCCTTGCCACACCCACCCAACAGGACCAACAGCCACCCTTCCTGACTCGTCCTCGCTTTCACGGCACACTGCACCCCCGTGTGCTTCCACGCGTCCTCTTCTTTCCGCCGCATGCGAAATTCGCGCGAACACCCCCTTCGACAACGACATTAAATTACCAGCGACCGGGGGATGATGCTACGTGACCGATCAATTACCGCCCTGTTCCAACGGGATGGTAACCGATGTAAGGTAATCGAGTATTTTTAGCGGAGGGCGCTCGGTGAGCTGGCTTTTTCAGTTTGCGCTGGGAGAGCTGTTGCGGGATATTTTCAGATAATTTTATGGTAGGTGGGGTTAGGCTAGAATGGGTTGAATTCGAGTTAAATTTGATTAGGTTGGGGTTAGACTGGAGTAGGCGAGGTTCAAGTTTGAGTGGGGGTTCAGCTAATTTTGGAATTTGGATAGATCTGGTCGGGGTTGAGCTAATTTTGAAATCGAAGACTTTGTCTGAGGGTAGGTTGGATTAGGTTTTATAGTAGGTGGGGTTAGGTTAGAATGGGTTGAATTCGAGTTAAATTTGATTAGGTTGGGGTTAGACTGGAGTAGGCGAGGTTCAAGTTTGAGTGGGGGTTCAGCTAATTTTGGAATTTGGATAGATCTGGTCGGGGTTGAGCTAATTTTGAAATCGAAGACTTTGTCTGAGGGTAGGTTGGATTAGGTTTTATAGTAGGTGGGGTTAGGTTAGAATGGGTTGAATTCGAGTTAAATTTGATTAGGTTGGGGTTAAGTTAGACTGGAATAGGCGAGGTTCAAGTTTGAGTGGGGGTTCAGCTAATTTTGGAATTTGGATAGATCTGGTTGGGGTTGAGCTTATTTTGAAATCTGAGGTCTTCGTCTGAGGGTAGGTTGGATTAGGTTTTATGGTAGGGGGGGTTAGGTCAGACTGGGTTGAATTCGAGTTAAATTTGATTAGGTTGGGGTTAGACTGGAGTAGGCGAGGTTCAAGTTTAAGTGGAGGTTCAGCTAATTTTGGAATTTGGATAGATCTGGTTGGAGTTGAGCTAATTTTAAAATCTGAGCCTTTGTCTGAGGGTAGGTTGGATTAGGTTGGGATTAGGTTAGATTAGATTGGATTCACATTTAGCTAGATCAGGTTAGGGCTGAGTAGGACAAGATTAAGTTTGTTTCAAGTTTGGTCACATCAGGTTGGGGTTACACTAATTTTGAAATCTGAGCTTTTTATCTAAGGGTAGGTTGAATTAAGTTAGATTGAGTTGGATTCACGTTTGGCTAGATTAGGTACAAGTTAAGTTAGACTAGAATAGCTAGATTAAGTTGAGGTTTAATTAGATAAGATTACATTCAGTTCAAATTCTGTTAGATCAAGGGAGGATTAAGCTAACTGTGAAATTTGAACTTTTTGTCTGTTGTTTTGGATTCAGCTAGATTTGGATGTGGTTGAGTTAAACTGGATTAGATTTGGTGCAAATTTGATTAAATTAGGGATTAAGTTTCTTCTGAAACCCGATGAATGTGTTATGTTGGTGTTTGTTTAAATTAGATTAGATTCACATTCTGCTAAATTAGATTGAGGTTAAGTTAGACTAGACTAGGTTCAGTCCAAGTTTTGACTCGGTTTGCTTCAAGTGTAGTTAAATTAGGTTTAGTTTAAGTTCGATTAGATTAGGTCGAAATTAAATTCAGTTAGACTTGATTGAAGTTAGGTTAAGTTACATTAAGTTGAACTGGAGTTAGGTTAGATTGAGTTCCATTCACGTTCAGTTAAATTAGGTTGATGTTAAGTTAGACTATATTAGTTTAGGTTCAAGTTTAGTTAAATTAGGTTCGGTCCATATTTGGCTAAATGAGATTCATCCTTAAGTTTGATCAGATTAGATTGAGGTTAAGTTAGGTTAAGCATTGTCAAACACGTGTTCTTTAATTTTGTTTAAAAATTCAAATAATAATCATAAACAAGTCTGTAATTAGTACAAACTAGTAATTGTTGGTAAACACAAATTGAATGAACCTAATAAATGTACCTATATCCACACATAAAAAGAATGGCGGAATTTGATTCATCTCTAAACGCGTTAGATCCAAATCGACTTCCCTTTTTCTCAGCGTACCCGTGAAACGTTGATGCACCTTTAACATCGTAACTACGAAGTTACTTTTATAAAGTAGCAGTCTGAAGGAACGACGTGGAATAGGATGCAGAAAGATAGCGAGCTAGCAATCTATCTTTTCTCTGACTTTCCGATAGTTCTCGATTTGCCGCCAGTGTAGTTAAATGAAGCAAGCTGAAAGCGAGAAGGGAATCAAGCCTGCAAGTTGGATGGTTCTCAGTTCAATGCTCACTCGCCGTTCTTCCTAATGATTGCTTTGGTTTCGAGCTTTAAATTACCTGCCGGCGAAATGGCAAAGGGAACTCGCGGATATTCCGTTCCTGCATTTTTGCGACAACCAATCTATCTGGATTACTTATTCTGATACCGGACTTTTCCCGCCAAAAAGTTTGTTTAGTTTAATACTGTGGATATATGATTGTGGATGTATAGAAATTTGGGTGTTTGAGGAATTTGGGAGTTTAGGAACTTGGGGATTTTGGAAATAGGGAATTTTGGGATTTGGGATTTGGGAACCTGGGAATTTTGGAATTTAGATATTTGGTGGTGTAGGGATTTGGGGATATAGAGATTTGGGGACATAGGGATTTGGAGATATAGGGATTTGGGGATATAGGTATTTGGTGATATAGGGATTTGGGGATATAGGGATTTGGAGATATAGGGATTTGGGGATATAGGTATTTGGTGATATAGGGATTTGGGGATATAGGGATTTGGTGATATAGGGATTTGGGGATTTAGAGATTTGGAGATATAGAGATTTGAAGATATATGAATTTGCGGACATAGGGATTTGGGGATGTAGATATTTGGGGGTATAAGGATTTGGAGTTATAGAGATTTGGAAATATAGGGATTTGGGGATGTAGAGATTTGGGGGTATAAGTATTTGGAGTTATACAGATTTGGAGATATAGAGATTTGGGGATTTAAAAATTTGGGAGTTTGAGGATTTGGGGATTTAGGAATTTGGGAGTCTGAGGATTTGGGGACTTAGGAATTTGGGAGTTTGAGGATTTGGTGATTTTGGGAATTGGGAATTTTTATATTTAGGAACGTAGAAATTTGGAAATTTAAAAATTTGCTAATTTTGGGATTTCGGAATTTTGAAATTTGGGGATTTAGGGATTTAGGAACTTGATAATTTTGGGATTTAGAGACTAGGGAATTTAGGGACTTAGAGGTGTAGGAATTTGGGGGTTTAAGAAATTTGGGACGCAGGAACTAGGGAATTTAGAGACTAGGGATATAGGAACTTGAGGGTTTAAGAATATTTGGTATTTGGAAACTAGGGAATTTAGGGATTTAGGAATTTACAATGGGAGTTCAAGAATTTTTGGACTTAGGAACTAGGGAATTTAGGGATTAGGGATGTAGGAATTTGGAATTTAGAAACTAGGGAATTTAGGAACTTAGAAATTTAAGAATTTGAGAGATTCAAAATTTTGAGATTTAGAAACTAGGGAATTTAGATACTTAGGAAGTTAGGAATTTGGGAGATTGAGAATTTTGAGATTTCGCAACTAGGGAATTTGGAGATTTGAAAATTTTAGGACTTAAGCATTTGAGAATTTATTTAGGAATTTGATAATTTAAAAATTCAGAAATTTGCGAATTTAAAAATTGAGGAATCCGTGCATTTTAAGTTCTAGGAAGTTGAGAATATAAATATTTTTGAATTTCAAAATTTCAGTATTGATCAATTTGGTGATTTATGTACTTATAAATTTAGTAAGATAGAAATTCAGAAATGTGCAAGTTCAGAGATTTAGCAATTTATGAATTTCAAGTGTTAGGAAATTGAGAATATAGACATTTGGAAATATGAAATGAATTAAAAAATTTGAGAATTTCAAAATTTATCATGCAAGAATTCTGTAATATCGAGATTTGAAAGATTTTAGTGAAATATAAAATAACCCGTCACATTACTGTTTCACATCGAGTATTTTAGGCAGCTGATTTATCCGGTGATGTACAAAATGGATACGTCGAACTATAATGGCAGCCAAGACGTTGATGCATTGGCAAGCAGCCTTTCAAAGCTTTTACTGAAATCTTCATCCTAATCCACAGATTAGCACTCTTTCACGTGTTCTCTGCATTTATAATGTCATCAAAATAACTCAAAGAAAATGTCTCCCTATTTAAATATTAAAAGTTTCCTATAAACCACTCTTCTAGTTTTTAAAATAAGAAAAATTAAACAAGTTTTTAAAATGTACATAAAATTTATTAAAAATATATTTAAAGAAAGTAACTATCGATGAAGTATTTTTGTGTACTTTTAAAATAGTAATTTTATTTATTCTTTAAATACGAATTCCTGTAATTCTTAAGCGGACTAGAAAGGTAACATTGAATTTCGTTCGCAACTGGCCCGAGTAACAATAAATCGATTTCGGTTTGGAACGAAATTCCTAACAAGATGCAGTGGTAATTCAATATTTTAATTTTCGGAAACACCTGCGCCCGAGAACAAAGCATCGTTAGAGACAAAAGAGTTCGAATGAAAGAACTGTTTTATTTCGGTCTGGAGATTTTATTTATCTCCCATTCAGCTCGCGCGGGAACTCCATATTGCAACAATTCTGATACGTAATCTCCATTAAACGTCCTCACTTATCATTTTCAATATTGATCAGTTATGGTAGTTGCATACCGATCGAATTCAATGGCTAGGTCATGGGATAAATATAGTAAATGTACGATGTACACGATGCATGTGACATGTGGTCAATGTGACGTATGACGAACATGATTCATGTTACATGTAGTAACACATGATGACTCTGATTTATGTGACATACAGTAAATGTAACGTGATTCATGCGACATGTGACTAACGTGATTCATGTAACGTGGAGTAACATGTCTTGGACCAGATTCATGTAACGTGTATATGTAACAAATGTGACACGTATGAGTAAATTGGACAAATATATTAAAAAGTGTAACAAATGTGACACATGTGACAAACATATCTTCTTGGTGAATATAACATATGATAATGTGACGTATGTCTTATGGGTTAATGTGACACATATGACACATATGGAATTTGATGAACGTGATGCATATGTATAAATTTGACGAATGACACATATGGATAAAGTAAGACACACGTGAATAAATGTGACAAATATGACAATATGTATAAATTTGACAAATAACACATGGATACATTTGACAAGTAAGACACATGTAGAAACTGACAAATATGATATACACATATGTGAATTTGATAAATATGGTACATATGAGTTAATATGACAAATGTAACATGTGGGTAAATATGACTAACGTATGTGCTGAGTTAATACGACACATAAGTATGACAAAATGTACCTTATGACATGTGTGACACATGTGACACATATGAACAACTTTGATAAACATAATACATACAGACGAATGTGACATACATGGCACATATGAATGAATGTGACAAATATGGCACACATGGATTCTGACAAATATAACATAGGAGTTAATATGTAAAATATAATACATACTAATATGTCAAATACAACAAACAGCAAACAAAGTAATCTTATTATTCAAAAACTTTCGCTACAAATTAAACTTTAAATGATGCAAAATAAATAAACTTCACGTATATTCATTATAAACATTATTCCTATATCAATTAAAATATTTCAATTTAAATATAACAAAATATATTCCTGACTTGACAAGCAATCTTTACAATTAAAATTGCCAATTAAAACGAATTAAAAAAATTCTCCACCGAATAGAAATATTTCGCTGAAACTTCCTTACAATATTTTCGTCCATCGACAAAAAGCTATGTAAAAATCTTATACTCGATCGACTTGATTTTATCACGAAGCCTACCTTGAATATTCATCGGTTATCCTTCAGGTGTCTACGCTTCAGGTGTCGCATCGTTCGTCTATTTTTAACCGTTGATCGAGAGCTGAAGAATACCGTGGATATTGTTTAGAAAAAAAAGCAAAAAAAAATCAATCGAACCCCGTTTAACGTTAACGATTTGTCGGTTACAGCGCCGACGAAGGGTTCGACGGTACTTACCCGACCAACGTCGTCGTCAAGAACAATGGAACTTGCTTGTACGTACCGCCGGGTATATTCAAGAGCACTTGCAAGATAGACATAACTTGGTTCCCCTTTGACGATCAACGTTGCGAGATGAAATTCGGCTCCTGGACATACGACGGCTTTCAGGTGAGTCCCGACAAATTTACTCTAATGATTACAATTTGTTTTGTAACAATAGTGTGCATACAATGGTGTGTTTAACATAGGGTTATTAAACATCGGGTTACCTAACATTAGGGCGCGTCCACATCATAATTGGTGCTAGTAACCTTGTAGGGAGTTGAATTTGTGCGGTTCTTAGTTTGCGATTATTAGGGCTGTTGTTGGAAAATGAAGACAAGAAAGGAAAGAAGTAATTTATTTTCCAAAATTCCAAAATCTATACATCCATAAATTCCTACATACACAAATAGCTATATTTACAAATTTCCAGGTTCTCAAATTCCTTAATTCTGAAGTCCTTACATTTCTAAATCTATATATTCTCAAGTCTCTGCATCCCCAAAGCCCTACATCCCCAAATCTGTACATCCTGAAGTCCCTACGTACCCAAATCACTGCACTTCCAAATCCCTACAACCCAAAATCCCTACATCTCCACATCTCTACGTTCTCAAATCCCTACGTCCCCACAACCATACATCCACATATCCCTACATCCCCAAAATTCAGACATTCCCAAATAGCTAAATTTCTAAATTCCTAGGTTCCAAAAT
The DNA here is from genome assembly GCA_945859595.2 of Megachile willughbiella. Taxonomy (NCBI): domain Eukaryota; kingdom Metazoa; phylum Arthropoda; class Insecta; order Hymenoptera; family Megachilidae; genus Megachile; species Megachile willughbiella. The sequence goes on along the minus strand of OX243805.1, from coordinate 7,305,429 downwards.
TCCTCAATCCTGAAATCGCTGTATACCCAAATCTCTACATTTCCAAATCCCTACATCCCCAAATCCCTACAATATTAAATTCCTACAACCCTAAGTCCCTACATCTCCACATCTGCGTTCTCAAATCCCTACGTCCCTAAAACCCTACATCCCCGAATTCCTACATCCCCAAATTACTACATCCCCCAAATCTCTACATCTCCAAATAGCAAAATTCCCAAATTCTCAGGTTCTCAAATTCCTAAAGTCCCAAATCTCTATATCCCCAAATTCCTAAAGTCCTAAATTTCTATTGTCCCAAATCCCTATATCCCAAAATCCCTATATTCCCAAATTCCAAAAGTCCCAAATCCCTATATTCTCACATTTCTATTGTCCCAAATCCCTATATTCCCAAATTCCAAAAGTCCCAAATTTCTATTGTCCCAAATCCCTATATTCTCAAATTTCTATTGTCCCAAATCCCTATATCCCCAAATCCCTATATTCTCAAATTTCTATTGTCCCAAATCCCTATATTCCCGAATTCCTATTGTCCCAAATCCCTATATCTCCAAATCCCTATATTCCCGAATTCCTATATTCCCAAATCCCTATATTCCCAAATTCCAAAAGTTCCAAATTTCCATTGTCCCAAATCCCTATATCCCCAAATCCCTATATTCTCAAATTTCTATTGTCCCAAATTCCTATATCCACAAATCCCTATATTCTCACATTTCTATTGTCCCAAATCCTTATATTCCCAAATTCCAAAAGTCCCAAATCCCTATATTTCCAAATTCCAAAAGTCCCAAATTTCTATTGTCCCAAATCCCTATATTCCCAAATTCCAAAAGTCCCAAATCCCTATATTCTCAAATTTCTATTGTCCCAAATCCCTATATCCCCAAATCCCTAATCCCCAAATCCCTATATCCCCAAATCCCTATATCCCCAAATCCCTATATCCCCAAATCCCTATATCCCCAAATCCCTATATCCCCAAATCCCTATATCCCCAAATCCCTATATCCCCAAATCCCTATATCCCCAAATCCCTATATCCCCAAATCCCTATATCCCCAAATCCCTATATACCCAAATCCCTATATTCCCAAATTTCTATTGTGCCAAATCCCTATATGCACTAAAAAATTCACTAAAATAAGAAAGCTTATTAAAATAAAAAAGTTCCAAACTACAAAAATTCAGACTAAAACATCCCTAAAAACAAAGACCCCCAGAACACAGGAATCCAAAATAATTAAAAATCTCTATAACCAAAAATCCGATTAAAAACCCATACGTTTCAAACATTCAATTTATTCTCTCCATTGTAAACGAAAGGGAAGTTGAAAAAAGTTGTTAAACTCAGCATTTCGCGGGAATTGCTTAATATTACGCGGCACTTTCTTTTTTTTTTTAACGGAGAAGACCACAAAAGATGTCCCCCGAAGAATTTTGGTACGCTCCGGCGGGTTATTGTATTAACCAAGTGAAACGGCTAGCGAGAAACTGGATTACCGTGAATTCTCCGCACCCCCGTGCTGTGTTTCGTTTATTGTTACACGAAATGCGCGTTCCATAATTCACGAATTTTCAGCAATCCTTTCAAAATAATGTTTCCCGGAAGCATTACGGCATTTACATCTGGCTGCGTTAAAAGGACAACGACAAGCTCTGTCACATTTACGGAATTAATGGCTTGTAGAATTTAATAAAGCTTCTTTCGATGCGCCACCATGTTAATCCAATTACCTTTCGACTTCATATTTCTCTTCTCTCGTATTTAGGTAACCGCGACATGTCTCGTGTATTTTCTAATTATTGCTTTCAATTTACGTGGTAATGGCAGTGACCTCCATTTTGTACTTCTCCGTTAGAGAATGTGCTTTCATTTTATTTACTTGATGTGTCTATTGTTCATTCGCGAAGGTGCTCTCATATTGTTTATTATGGTGAGGGATTTTAAGCGCTGATTTCATCATTTTTATTATATTTGTTTGATAATAGTCTTACACTTTTAATTATAGGAAATGAACGTTCAGTTTCTATTGCTAGGTTTGCAATTTTTATAATTTGCTAATTATTTTACATTTTTACAGTTCTTTATTTATTTTGTAATAATTTTAGATTTTTATTTGTGTGAAATAGAAAAACAGTTGCAGTTATAAATTTTATAATTTTCATACAATCATTTTGTAATAATTTTACATTTTTATTTGTACGAAATGAAAATTCACTTTCAATTGCAAATTTTATCATTTTTATATATTTATTTGATAGTAATCTTACATTTCTATTAGTGCGAAATAAAAATTCTGTTTCACTTCGTAATAAAATTTTTAAAATGATTTAGAGTTATTTTATTGTAAAAGTTTCACAATTTTGTGTGCAAAAGATTCTATCTATAAATATGCAAAATAACAAAAATTGTCAGCACCCATAAAACTAATTAGAACATACAAAAATTACTACAAAAATTAACATTAAATATTCTCCCTTGAAATATAAAATAAAAATGATAAAAATATACAAAAAAATAATTGCAACAATAAATAATATTTTTCAAAAAATGCACAAAGCACCTCTGAATATATCGCACGTCTCAGCGAACGATCCCATAATAGAAGTGTCGAATAGAATATTTTCTAAGGGAGATATAATTGTTTGCAAGATGTCGAAAATATACGAGCTATCTTCATTTGTCGTTGACGATCGTTCTGAATAATTAAAATTGAGGATGCGAATTACGAATGCGATGCGACGGAATTCGAGACTGCTTGAAGGTTCATTAAGGAGGACAATAAGCACGGCGAAGTAGCGAGGGGTAGATGAAGAACAGAGGGAAAGGGTGAAACAGGGAAAACTTAATATACGACGCTTTCCAAGGTCGCATTCGATTTGATACACGAGTTGGAGATACATCTTCACTGTTACATATTTATTCTTAACTATTTCCTTCATTTTTAATTTTAATATACGTACATTATTATAAAAATTAATTTATTTAAATAGGTCATGATTTATATAGGATTTATAGGTATTCTCACTTTACATGCAACATGAATATTCATAACAATTTTTAATAATACAAACGAACAAATACAATTGTTTCTCGCGTCAGTAGACACTCCTGTAGACCTCTCTCGTTAAATGGCCGAAAAAATATCTTCGATAGATGAATGAGTGTAATTTAATATATTAGACTGAATTTGTTCTGTAAATTATTTATGCTTCACTTTAAATTGTTACAATGTTAATATTTTATCTGTACACTATCGAACACCTCTCTCGTTAAGTGACCCAGAAAATGTCTTTGACAAAAGATCAATGAATTCGATGTACAAAATTCAATTTTTTCTGTAAGTTATTTAAGCTTCACTTTGAATTGTTACAATGTTAATATTTTATCTGTACACTATCGAACACCTCTCTCGTTAAGTGACATAGAAAGTGTCTTCGATAAGAGACCGATACATTTAATCAGACGTGTAATATTCAGATTTTGAAATTAATGAAATTTCTCTTCGATTCATTGCAATGTATGTAATATTACATATGTAGAATATTAACTGTTTTTCTGAGTAACTAAAATTCATTGAAAGATCAGTGAAAATAATTATTAATAATATACTACTAAAAATTAGTATATTAGCAAAAGTAAATTGTTTATTTCCAAATATAAAATATCCAAAATTTCCTTAATAAATAATCAATATCGATTAAAATTGAACAAAGTATCAAATGACCTAATTTTCATTGAACTACATGAATTTTTAAGGTTAGTCGCATTTGTTCCCCGGCGGCCATCTTGTTTACATCCGCATCTTGCAGCTTCGAAACTTAAGCTTGTCTCAAAAGAAAATTACAATAATCAATTTTCTGATAGACAATAACTTCAGAAAATCTGCTACTTTTCCACATTAATGAATAAATGTCCAACTATCCATATAAATAATTTAATATACAATTCAAGGTTCAATTCATAATATTACTAACGTACTTTCTCCCAAAAAATTGTACACTAGCCAAATGGCGTCTGACAAAAAATAAGTCGAACAAAAACATTTAAGCACCGTATAAGTACTAATCGATGGGTATAAATTTTCAACAGTTGGACCTGCAACTGCAAGACGAGGCCGGAGGTGACATCAGCAGTTTCATCACCAACGGCGAGTGGGATCTGTTAGGTGAGTTTTTACAAGCCTTATCAAGGATCGTTTCGTCGCACAGAATGGTTTATACGCCGCGGAAGCAATTGCTGGCCGATTAGCAATTCTAAAATCCGGCCGCAAGTTCTGTGACACAAAGGATCCGCGATTAATCGTTTCGTGGGTCGACAGAGGTTGCATCTTACTACCGGTGAACTTTATCTAATCTGGATTTTCGTCAGCGGGCTGCACGTGGTCGAAACGTTTTCCACCTAGACACTCGAAACTAATTAGAAACTCGAAATTCCTTTCATTACCTTCCTACGAATTTCCGTTGCTTTTTTAGGGTGCAAAATTATCGGGTTAATTAATTACACGTGGTACATTCTACGTGACACGTTAGAATACAATTTCTGTTAAGATCTTGATTATTGTGTATTTGTTGAGTCGTTGCAGTTTCTTCTTCGCTTTTAGAAATTTGCAATTGGGGAATTGCATAAGTGCTTATGTAACTTGAACAGGAATTTGGAATTTTGGGAATTTTGAAGTTTAGTAATTTCGAGTTTATACATTTAGATATTTGATGAGAATTTCAAATTAGCAAACTATCAAATTTTTACATTCAGAAACTTAGGCATTTTCGGTCTTTCGAATTTACAATTGGAGGACTAAAGACTTAGAGATCTAGGGATATAGGAATATAGAAATGTAGTATGAATTAAATATAAAATAATATAAATATAAATTCAAAATCTATGAAGTGATATGATTTAGTACTGTAGTAATAGAAGAATATCGGAATATAGGGATTTCGGTATCTAGGTATTTTACAATCTTAGAATTTAGAAATCTAAAAATATTTGGATCTAGGAATTCAGATATTTAGGGATTTAACAATCTTGGGATCTGGGAGTCTAGGGATATTTGGACACTGGAATTTTGGTATCTAGGAATTTAACAATCTTAGAATCTGGGGTCTAGGGATATTTGGACACTGGAACTTTGGCACCTAGGGATTTAACATTGTTAGAATCTGGGGGTCTAGGGATATTTGGATATTGGAATCTAACAATTTTAGTATCTGGAAGTCTAGGGATATTTGGACACTGGAATTTTGGTATCTAGGAATTTAACGATCTTAGAATCTGGGGGTCTAGGGATATTTGGACATTGGAATTTAACAATCTTAGAATCCGGGAGCCTAGGGATATTTGGATATTGGAATTTTGATATCTAGGGATTTAACATTTTTAGAATCTGAGGTCTAGGGATATTTGGACTCTAAAATTTTGGTATCTAGGGACTTAACAATCTTAGAATCTGGGATCTAGGGATATTTGAACACTGGAACTTTGGTATCTAGGAATTTAACATTTTTGGAATCTGTGGGTCTAGGGATATTTGGTCACTGGAACTTTGGTATCTAGGAATTTAACATTTTTAGAATCTGTGGGTCTAGGGATATTTGGTCACTGGAACTTTGGTATCTAGTAATTTAACAATCTTGGAATCTGGGAGTCTAGGGATATTTGGACATTGAGATTTTGGTATCTAGGGATTTCACAATCTTAAAATCTAGGTCTAACGATATTTGGATCTAGAGATCCAGAAATCTGGAAATCTAGGGACATTTATATTTAACAATTTAGGAATATAGAAATCTAGTGATATACGCATATATCCTGTACATGAACATAGAAAATTTGTAGATTAAAAAATTATGAAATTCAGAACTTCTGTAATAAAAGACTGAAAACTTGAAAAATTGACAAATATAAAAATTTCAATTTTTGAATCTTCAGAATAGATTAATTTATAAATTAAAGACCTAATTACGACCCCGTGCGATCGTTCCAAGAATTGTTCTAAGGGAGTACAAGGGATACTTGTGCGGCTGACAGTATATACTAATAGAAAAAAAAAAATTGGATCGTTCGAGTGCAGAAAAGGAGTGGAACCCTTAAACGATGAATAGCAGTTGTTTAATAATGCATCATTAGCGCAGTTACGAGCTGAATTATTTGCTTTCATACTGCTGGATATCGTGGAATATTTACCCTGAATGGAGTGTTCCTTCAATGCAAGCGAATTTACATGGTTACTTTTCCGCAAACAGCACACATCCGAGCTGTTCACTAATTCCCCCGAACAGTCAACAGACCAATTGGACTGGTTTCTCTTAAATGAAAAATAAATTCGATCAAAGTCGAGGATAATTACCCTTCCGTATCGTTAGCGTTATTATTATTATTACGTTCGTTCCTTTGTCTGCTGTCACGTCGTTCCATAAATTCGATTTAATCTCCACTCTCGGGGTTTTAATGTTAACTTATGGATCCGGTGATTTTACATCGAATTTCAATTACAACATTTTGTTACAGAGTGTCTAAAGAGACGTTTGTAGAGACAATATTGACGCTGAAATTATTTTATCTGACAAATTTATTATTTATTATAGACGTTATTGATGCACTTTTGTGCATGTTAAACTTTGTTGAAATTAATGTGGATTTATTTGATCTTTTTTTGAAAATTATTGTATACGTGCATTTACATTATTTTTCTCTGAAGATTTACATGTGGATTTATCTTATCTTCGTTTTAACAATATCAATTTGAAATTAACTGAATTTATATAATTTGTACCTGAAATATTAATCAAGTTTTGTTAACAAAATTTTGTTAATATAATTACAAAAAATTCCATGGTGTTCGAAATAAGAATCTTCTAACAAGAAATTATTTTAACAATTTAATATCTGAAGTTATCTTATTTTTTCTCATTTATCCTAGTAATTAAAGTCAAACAACGACGGAAATAACCCAACTCGAATTGCAACGTTGTACCTTCATAATTTGACATTCTCAGAAATTCTGTTACAGCTATTCGCTGCTGCAATTTTAAATGAAATAACAGAAAGTTGTAATAATTCTGCATACTTTGCCATCCACCACTCTGCTAATTGCAAACCGAATTAAAGATGCAATTTCGCTGCAAATGTATCCTAAGATAGCTTCAGTTCTACATTATTACGTCACGAGTAACGTATTACAAAGGCAAAAGTTAATAAAAATTAGTAAAATATGAAAACGAGAAATTTTATAAATCGAAAATACTCATGTGCTGTAAAAATGCAAAATACTCATGTGTTGTAAAAATATAAAATACTCATGTGTTCTAAAAATACAAAATACTCATGTGCTGTAAAAATACAAAATACTCATGTGTTGTGAAAATGCATAATACTCATGTGTTCTAAAAATACAAAATACTCATGTGTTATAAAAATACAAAATACTCATGTGCTGTAAAAATACAAGATACTCATGTGTTATAAAAATGCATAATACTCATGTGCTGTAAAAATACAAAATACTCATGTGTTGTGAAAATGCATAATACTCATGTGTTGTAAAAATGCAAAATACTCATGTCTTCTAAAAATGCAAAATACTCATGTGCTGTAAAAATATAAAATACTCATGTGTTCTAAAAATACAAAATACTCATGTGCTGTAAAAATACAAGATACTCATGTGTTGTGAAAATGCATAATACTCATGTGTTGTAAAAATGCAAAATACTCATGTCTTCTAAAAATACAAGATACTCATGTGTTATAAAAATGCGTAATACTTATCTGTTGTAAAAATGCAAAATAGTCATGTCTTCTACAAATGCAAAATACTCATGTGCTGTAAAAATACAAAATACTCATGTGTTCTAAAAATACAAAATACCCATGTGCTGTAAAAATACAAAATACTCATGTGTTATGAAAATGCATAATACTCATGTGTTGTAAAAATGCAAAATACTCATGTCTTCTAAAAATGCAAAATACTCATGTGCTGTAAAAATACAAAATATCCACGTGTTATAAAAATACAAAATACTCATATGTTCTAAAAATGCAAAATACTCATGTGCTGTAAAAATACAAGATACTCATGTGCTGTAAAAATACAAAATATCCACGCGTTATAAAAATACAAAATACTCATGTGATCTAAAAATACAAAATACTCATGTGCTGTAAAAACACAAAATACTCATGTGTTCTAAAAATACAAAATACTCATGTGCTGTAAAAATACAAAATATCTAGGTGGTATAAAAATACAAAGTATTCACAGATACTTCAGAACGAACAAATAAATTTTTCAATAAACCTCCATATCCAAACATCCATGTAACGATATAATAATGATATCATCCACATAACAATATCACCTATATAACAGCTATTAAATAAATCAATTATAATATATTTAATAAATCAATTTATCAATAATTTAATCTCACGAAAAAAGTTCGCCCAACTTGTTTCAACCGAATTAATTTTGCAAATGCACGTGGCACTTTCCTGCCTACTAGACTTGCAAAACAAGAACATTTTGTCCCTGAACGAGTATATATTTTTTTCTTCTCGTAACATATACACACGCGGAAGTTTGAGAGCTTATGAAGACCGCGCAGAAACGTATCTTAAGTGACTCGAGCCGCAGAAAAATGTGGTCGTACACTTGAAAATAAAGTCGCCGGCAACTCTCTTACGGTATGTTGCTCGAGATAATTCAAGTGCATAGTACTCTTCGTATAAAATAGTCGAGTCATCGTTGTCGGAAGCCAGCCTTTTATTTCCTGGAGCTATTTTTTCACCGCCGAACGTTTTTGTGTTCGTTGCACTCTTCTTTATTGCACGATCCTTCGATCGTGTAATAAACTTTCCCAGATAAAGAGTAATAAATATCTGGTTACAACGATCTCGGGATACCCGTATATCGGCAACAGCTGTAGCCAAATTAGAAATCTGTGTCACTGTAACGAGGTTTCGCTGCTTTTCGCAAAAATCGCAGAAAATTCTCGTCCCGTAATTTTAATAGCCTGAAATTCATCTTTCCTGTTTATTTCGCTGTGTAATTCACGTTAAAAAAAGCTTGAAATATAAGCGGATTCAGCGATAGAAAAACAGCGTTCTCTTTTTTAAATATTTGTGATGTTTCATCGGTGTTGTGGGATTTTACACGGATATTTCTGTGAAACTGTTCGTGTTGCAATGTCAGCTACGGATGTAGGAATATAGGGATCTGGGAATGTAGGAATCTAGAAATCTAGGGTTTTGTGGATCTAGGGACATATTTCCTAATTCCCAATTGCAAAATTTCTAAATTCTAATACTACCAAATTATTCTAAATTTGCAAATTTTCCAATTTCCCAATTCCCAAATTTCTTAATTCCCACGTATCCCAATTTCCACACATCCCAATGCCCACGTATCCCAATTTCCACATATCCTAAGTCCTACATATCCCAATTTCCACATATCCCAATTCCCACATATCCCAATTCCCACATATCCCAATTCCCACATATCCCAATTCCCACATATCCCAATTCCCACATATCCCAATTCCCACATATCCCAATTCCCACATATCCCAATTCCCACATATCCCAATTCCCACATATCCCAATTCCCACATATCCTAATTTCCACATATCCTAAGTCCCACATATCCCAATTCCCACATATCCCAATTCCCACATATCCCAATTCCCACATATCCCAATTCCCACATATCCCAATTCCCACATATCCCAATTCCCACATATCCCAATTCCCACATATCCCAATTCCCACATATCCCAATTCCCACATATCACAATTTCCACATATCCTAAGTCCCACATATCCCAATTCCCACATATCCCAATTCCCACATATCCCAATTCCCACATATCCCAATTCCCACATATCCCAATTCCCACATATCCCAATTCCCACATATCCCAATTCCCACATATCCCAATTCCCACATATCCCAATTCCCACATATCCCAATTCCCACATATCACAATTTCCACATATCCCAATTTCCACATATCCCAATACCCACATATCCCAATTCCAACATACCCCAATTCCCACATATCGAAATTTCCAAATTTCCAAATTACTTCCCTGATACCAAAATATCGAAATTCCCATAATCTCAGATTTGTAACAATACAATTAACATATCATCTCTGCAAACATAAATAAACATAAAAGTGAAATTCAAAAGTTAACCTATAAATTATCTTCACCCGAATATTTTTATACACATCATATATTTTTATGATATATTATATATTTGTTACAGGGGTACCTGGTAAACGGAACGAAATTTACTACAATTGCTGCCCGGAACCGTACATTGATATCACGTTCGTGGTTATCATCAGAAGGCGGACTCTTTACTATTTCTTTAACCTGATCGTGCCATGCGTCCTGATTGCCAGCATGGCCGTTCTGGGATTCACCTTGCCACCTGATTCCGGCGAGAAACTCTCTCTAGGTAACTTATCTAACTATTCTGCACGACGTAAGATTAAACGTAGCTTCGCTATCGCTAAAATTACGCTTCAACGCTGTACCTGCGCGGAGATACGCTCCGAAACTTTCTACACCCATACCTTCAAACAAATGGCTGCTGTGTCTTTGCATTATGATAAGACGTGCTCAAATATATCGCACATCCTGCATCTTTCTTCTGCATTTCCTGTCTTTACTATTAACTGTTTTCTTATATTTTTTTTAATATTCTATTATTTTTTATTTATTCTCGTAATTGGGGGGTAGTTTTGAAGAAGATATAGGGGTGAACTCAAATATTCATATTTTTCTTCTTGTGGTTCTAGATATAGTCAAGATAACTGTGTTCTCAGATTCTTATATTTTTTACTTATTCTCATTTTGTATAATAGGGGGTAGTTTTCAAGAAGATATAGGGGTGAAGTCAAATATTCATATTTTTCTTCTTGTGGTTCTAGATATAGTAATCAAGATAACTGTGTTCTCAGATTCTCATATTTTTTATATATTCTCGTTTCTGATAGTAGAGGGGTAGTTTTGAAAAATAGGATTCACATATGTGGATTCAGATAATGATGCATAATTTTCTTCTTTGCGACTGTAATTATAGTAACCAAGATGTGACGTGTGTACTTGATGTGTGATCTAGTTATATGAACTTCGTGGACGAGTACCATATGCAAACTTCACATATGAACATGTTACAAGTTCATATATAAATGTTACATATAAAAGTATTATGCGAGGTTCACATATGATCTTGATGTATAAATACAACATAAGTTTCATGTGTAGAAATAACATACAAACTTATTATATCATGTGTAATCTTGTTACATAAATTTCATGAAGGAGTTTCATATGCAACCCCCACATGTGAACATGTTAGACAAAGTTCACATGTAAGTTTGATATATGAAAGTATTATGTGAGGTTCCTATATGAATTTGATATATAAATACAACATTTTCATGTGTGAACATGACATACAAACTTGATATGTGATGTGTAATCTCGTGACATATTCTTCGCGTAGTATCATACGCAAACTTCACATATGAACATATAAGTTTATGTATAAATTTGATACATAAAAGTGACATGTGGGCTTCAGATATAAACTCGACCCCAACAATATACTAATTAAAAATAATCACTGTAAGAACATAAAGTCCACCAATGAACCCAGCAATTACCTAACCACCCCAAATGAAATCGCAAATGTGAATGATCTAATTCAGCGCGTAATTACGTGCAACACAAGGTAATTGAAGGAAGCGAAATTTCCGCATATTTGGGCAAATATAATATCAGAGGGTCAAGTCGGTTATTCAAGGAGACTATGATTCAATTTTATGTTGCAATTTAACACGAGTACCATCGAAGATTGTTCCGTCGGTAGTCTAAGTAATTGTTGTGTTGCCAAGCGAATGCGTACACATAGTCGTCGAATTACTTCGTTACAACACTCACCCCCGGATTATTCTCTCTCTTTCTCTCTCTCTGTCTCTCCGCTGGCAAGTTGAAATCGCTTAGTTGCATAATTCCAATTCCTTGCAGGCTTCGAAGCACGCTATAACGGCTCGCGTGATTAGATTCAATCGAGTTCTCGTAACGTATTGAATGCACGAGAGATTACAGTCGCGTCGATCTCGATCACAGACATCTCGCGTATCAACGAGATGTTGGAATTTATTGATCACCGACCCGCTGTAGCCTCGCGTTTCAAGGTGCCGGAGATTTAGACGCTTTCTAAAAGAAAGCTGATATTCCCTTTTCGTTGATGGTGATTAATCGCTTGCAGGGCGATACAATGTTCGATAACAGGAATGAGAATGCAAATTTTCGGATTTCGATTGCGAATGAGGGGTTGGAGGGTTGCTCGTTATGGTACGGAATTTGGAGTTTGGTCTCGCGGGTGTTGGAACTGAGAATTTGGGGATTTGGGGATTTGAGGATTTGGGGATTTGGGGGTTTGGGGACTTGGGGGTTTGGAGGCTTGAAGATTTGGGGACCTGGGGATTTGGGGATTTGGGAGTTTGGGGATTTGGGAATTTGGAAATTTCCGGATTTGGGGATATGGGGATATAAGGATTTGGGGTCTGGGAATTTCGGGAATTGAGGATATGGGGATATAGGGATTTAGGGATTTGGAGATTTGGGGATTTGGGGATTTGAGGATTTGGGGATTTGGGGGTTTGGGGACTTGGGGGTTTGGGGATTTGGGGATTTGGGAACTTGGGGATTTTGGAATTTGGGAATTTCGGGATTTGGGGATATGGGGATATAGGGATTTGGGGTCTGGGAATTTCGGGAATTGAGGATATGGGGATATAGGGATTTGGAGACTTAGGGATTTGGGGATTTGGGAATTTGGGAATTTGGGAATTTCGGGATTTGGGGATATGGGGATATAGGGATTTGGGGTCTGGGAATTTCGGGAATTGAGGATATGGGGATATAGGGATTTGGGGATTTGGGAATTTGGGAATTTGGGAATTTCGGGATTTGGAGACTTGGGGATTTGGGGATCTGGGAATCTGGGAATTTGGGAATTTGGGGAAGTGGGGATTTGGGGATTTGGGAATTTCGGGGTTTGGAGACTTGGGGATTTGGGGATCTGGGAATTTGGGGATATGGAGACGTGGGAAATTAGAAGTTGGAAGCTTGGTATCTTGGGAGTTACAGAATTTGAGGGTTTAGGGATTTGAGAATTTGGAGATTTAGGGATTTTGGGATTTGAGTATTTGGAAATTTGGGAATATACAAATTTAGGAATCTAGGAATCTAGGAATCTAGGAATCTAGGAAACTAAGCATCTAGGAAACTAAGAATCTAGGAATTTAAGAATTTGAGTACTTGAGAATTTAGGTATTTAAAATTTGAGAATTTGGAAACTGGAATTTGGATATTTGGAAATTTGGAAATTTGGAAATTTGAGAATTTGGGAATCTGGGAATAAAAAAGTAGAGTAATCCAGTAATCTAGTAACCTAGTAATCTAGTAATTTAGTAATCTAGTAATTTAGTAATCTAGTAATCTAGTAATCCAGTAATCTAGTAATCTAGTAATCTAGTAATCTAGTAATCTAGTAATCTAGTAATCTAGTAATCTAGTAATCTCGTAATCTAGTAACTTAGTAATCTAGTAATCTAGTAATCTAGTAATCTAGTAACCTAGTAACCTAGTAATATAGTAATCTAGTAATCTAGTAACCTAGTAATCTAGTAATCTAGTAACCTAGTAATCTAGTAATCTAGGAATTTCGGAATCTGAATATTGGAGAATTTGGAAATTTATGAATTTGAAAATTTTTAAATTATTTAGAAATGTAGTGATTTCAGAATTTAAGAACTTGAGAATTCAAACATTCGATGTTTCAGAATTCTGGGATCTAAATAAATGGAAGTTCAGTAATTTTGCGAGTTTCAGTCCTTACGAACTTAATTATCTATTAACTCACCAATTAGAAAATTTGAACTTAATCTATCAACTCTGTAACTACAAAGCTTGAATCCTCCAAAATTGTACAAATTATAAAATTGCGAAATTTCATCAGAAATTCGAAAATTCGAAAATTTAGAAGTTAAAGAATTTGAAAATTCACGAGTCTCCGCAATTCACAACTTTGATAACATAGAACTCTGAACACTAGAAGATGAACACAACTCCAAAAGCAGTCCTCCGGATAAGATCAATGTACGTGGCAATTATCCATAAATTATCTCGCGAGTTAGCAGAAACTATCGAATGAGATTCGAATCAGTCAGCGATATACCAAGATCGCATCTTCAGAACTCGGAAGGTCAGACACCTGGCTGGTAAACCTAGCCGCAGGCTTCTGAACGATTAATCTCATCTGATTAGCAGGATGGTTACACGATAACTGATTGGACGAACGATCCTCTTTTGCAGGGGTAACCATTCTCTTGTCCCTCACTGTGTTCCTGAATATGGTGGCCGAGACAATGCCAGCTACGTCGGACGCCGTGCCTTTGTTGGGTAAGTCCGTTGAATCTTTCGCTCCTCTTTTTCTTTCTGTTTCTTGCTGCCTCGTTTTATCGGACAGTGCGCCGTCACAGTCACCCTTCGCGGGAAATAAAGTCGAATTTTCTTTTTTGACGGGTCGCGAAGCCGAGAGATAAAAAGATACCCCGCGATCTCTTCCTTCATAATTCACCCGAGACAAGTTGAACACGGTGAAACGCGTTTTGAATGGACAATCACGCCTTGGGTTTTTACCACTTTTCTTTACGGGATAATGTTCGAATTGTGGTCTTGTTTGCGATGTTTTACTGTTATCCATATAAGGGTTATACTTAAGTATAGCTATAACTTTGTGGACTTTGAAAATTGTTTAAATTATTATTTGGGACTGTGGACAGTTAATATGACAAAATATGAAAATATTTGACTTGGGGTGATTTGATGTTTCACGTTGACTCATGTTACACGTGCAAGGGTGATATTTAAATTTCTGTACAGATATTATTAATTTGTGAACTTTTCTAAGTAAGAGTAGTTGTATTAGTTATTTAGAACCGTGGAAAAATAAATTTGACAAAATAGTGTGAGAGTATTTGTTTTACGCTTTGACTGCCATATTATCCATATAAGGGTGATATTTAAATTTTTGTACAAGTCTAATATTTGTATTATTAAAAATTTGTGAACTTTTCTAAGTAAGAGTAGTCGTATTAGTTATTTAGAACCGTGGAAAATTAAATTTGAAAAATAGTGTGAGAGTATTTGTTTTACGCTTTGACTGCCATGTTATCCATATAAGGGTGATTCTTAAATTTCTGTATAGGTCTAACGTTTGTATTAGAACTTTGTGAATTTTTGTTACTGAACATAGTTAAAATTATTATTTGGAACTGTAGAAAATTAAATTTTACAAAATATTATGGAAGTATTTAATGTTTTATACTTGTCATGTAGGGGTGACACTTAAATTTCTGTACAGATCTAACTTGTATATTATTAACAATTTGTGAAGTTTTATAAACTGAAAATATTTGTATTAATTATTTGGAACTGTGCAAAATTAAATTTGTTAAAATATTATGAAAATATTTTATGTTTAACAGTGACTGTCATGTTACACTTACAAGGGTGATATTTTTTCTGTACAAGTCTAATATTTGTATTACTAAAAATTTGTGAACTTTTCTAACCGAAAGTAGTTGTATTAATTATTTGGAACTATGACAAATTAAATTTGACAAAATATTATGAAAATATTTTATGTTTAACAGTGACTGTCATGTTACACTTACAAGGGTGACATTTAAATTTCTGTACAAGTCTAATATTTGTATTACTAAAAATTTGTGAAGTTTTCTAACTGAAAGTGGTTGTATTAATTATTTAGAACTGTGGAAAATTAAATTTGACAAAATATTGTGAAAATATTTGATGTTTAACACTTGTCATGTAGGGGTGACACTTAAATTTCTATACAGATCTAACTTGTATATTATTAACAATTTTTGAAGTTTTATAGACTAAAAATATTTGTATTAATTATTTGAAACTGTGAAAAATCAAGTTTGACAAAATATTATGAAAATATTTGATGTTTAATACTGTCACACAAGTATAATATCTGTATTATTAAAAATTTATGAATCAATGCTCCTATAGTATGTTCACACAAAGCTAGTTTAAAATAAATACCAGCCATTTACAAAATAATTACAAAATATTTACAAAACCATCCTATTATTCGTCTAAATTCTGTCTGACTACAACTACATACTTCACCCATAAAAATTACAATTTAACCCCTTGCATTATGATTTATCTGTCAGGTCAGACAGGACCAACCAATCACAGCTACAATATCAAAATAAAGAAAGTTGAAATGTTACGTCAATTCTTTATTCAGCAGTCCTTGACTATTCAAACTATAATTGTACCTAAACTGCAAATTAAATGTATTGCAAATTCGAGTAAAATTGATCACAGCTGTACAAGTGCGTCACGAGTCAAACTCAAAATAGTGCAAGGTTTAAACTCACACGATACAGAAAGATGTATCATCATATAGAGATATATCATATATCATATAATACATATCCTGAAGCAATATAACTATTACACAGCTACCGAAAGGTAAAAATTTTCTATTTGCAGCCGACCCCAGAAACTTGACATATCAAATGTATCACTAAAGTATCAGTGAGATGTTTATGCAAGAATCATCGTGCAGAGAATTCACAGGGTCTTGGACGCCGTTCTGATCAGTACACAGTAACTCTACTGTCGCTTATTGTACACAATCCTTTGTCCTTGTCCGACGATCCCCTATTTCAGTCAGAACTATTCTACTCGCTGTAACATCAGCTTGACAGTAGTGACGGATCGCACGGGTCAGACCTGGACTTCCAGAACAAACATTCATTGACGTCTTGAATAGCTACGGCTGAAGCAGACGTTTCGAAACCGTACAGCTGATGCCTCGATTGGACATAATGAAAACGTGATCGATGATCTATAAATCGAATTCGATCATTTCGACCCCGTTCGAAAAATCGTGTTTCAATTCACGTTCGTGTTTGCGCAGGTACATACTTCAACTGCATTATGTTCATGGTGGCCAGCAGCGTTGTCAGCACCATTCTCATTTTGAATTATCATCATCGGAATTCTGACACTCATGAAATGTCCGAGTGGGTGAGTAGTTTTTTATTTTATACTATTATTAAGCTTAATATTTTAATCCAATTATACTATTATTAAAAATATTTTAAATGCAAGCTGAATATTTTGTGGTTTCAATTTTTTGAGGTGTGTTATTGTTAGTTTGGTTGGGATTAGGAGTTAACACTAGATTTACGGAACCCCTCAAAATGACGGATCATAGACCTCTTATTTTAAATGATAAAATTTATTAAGAAATTTTTGTAAAAATGTATGTCAACTTTCGTCAAGCTAAAGAATCAATGTCTTATGCAGTTCACAGATCATCCCCAATTTATTTATTTTTCTACTTTAGTTCAAATTTAAATATAAGTGACCACCAAACGTCCGTAAACCTAGTGTTAATAAAGAATAAATTAAGCCAGTTTAAATATTGTTGAAAATAGATTAAACAGTTTTTGTCGGGATCAGAACAGATTATACCATACTGATTGGGATTAGAGAGCTTACCTTGTTTTCTTGACACCAAGTCTCTACGGAGTTATTTCGCGGATGATCCCGTCATATATGTGACTTCAATTAGCGTGAGACCATGTACCTGAAGTGCACTTCGGGTTTACTTTGGTCGTTAACGCGATTCATCCTTTCGAGTGATACTGGTCTACCTACTTACACGGATTTTACTGTCTACCCTGTTCTTCGCCGTCTGCTGTTTACTTCTTCATTTGTACTGTTCTACTTCATATTCTACTCAAGTGATGCTCGCTTTTCTTCGAAATTACTTTATTTCCTCCATTTCGTGTTTCGCGTTGTTCGCGTAATTTTATGCAAATTCATTCTCGACTTAATATAAATTATTGCAACATTCGATACAATTTATTGTACGTTGAACATATTTTATTTACATATCGAACAGTAATTTATTTACAAGTTACAAGTTAAATAGCTATTAGACTGTCGTTAATAATGTATGATGTACACATTAATTTTCTTTCTGCAAAATTTAATTTTTACTTTAAAATACGAGTTAAACCATCCTCGTATAATTACGATAAAAATACTGAATTACATCCGTACGTAAATTATTACACCTGAATTGAAAATTCATGCGTACCAAAAATTCGAGAAAAATTTTCAATATTTGAACTGCGAGTGCGTCACGAGTGCGTCATGCGTGCGTCAGAAATGCCTCATGAGTGCGTCATGCGTGCGTCAGAAATGCCTCATGAGTGCGTCACGAGTGTGTCATGATTGTGTCACGAATGCGTAAAAAATGCCTCACGAGTGCGTCACGAGTGTGTCATGATTGTGTCACGAATGCGTCAAAAATGCCTCACGAGTGCGTCACGAATGCGTCACGATTGCGTCACGAATGCGTCAAAAATGCGTCGCGAGTGCGTCACGAGTGTGTCATGATTGTGTCACGAATGCGTCAAAAATGCCTCACGAGTGCGTCATGATTGCGTCACGAATGCGTCAAGAATGCGTCATGAGTGCGTCTCGAGTGCGTCATAGCTCACATACGTATGTGTACATATCAGTGTCATACGTATTCTGGAGGAGTGACATATTGAATTTGATTTTCAGGTGAAAGTGGTATTCCTTTATTGGCTGCCTTGTATACTACGTATGTCACGACCGTCTGATAAAGAAGAGAAAGAGGCGCAAAAGTCTCAAAAGCCCTCTCCAGTCACCGGTAATTTAGCGACACGAAAAAGCATCGACATAAGTACTGACAACAATTAATACTATCTATATCAGTGTCTTACCGTGTCACACTAACACCATTCACAGTCATACACCGACGATACTTGCACAAACATGTACACACGCAGCACTTATGTACTTGACTTATTTCGAGTTGCGTTACATTTAATTGAGTAATTGCGTTTGGACGATTGTTATTCCTACTGTTTAATGTACCCTTCCTTATATTCTTATTTATTATGCGATATAGATTCATTATAGTTTCTACATATTTATTCATGACATGTTTTATTACTTATTTATTCTTCATTTTTATTATTTATTAGCTGATAGTCTTTTGAACCTTCCCCATATGTATTTTATTTATTTATATTGAAAGTAGAAATTTCTAAAGTATTTTTTGTTATAGACCCCCGTTTTTAAATAAAAAAATTATCCTAGCATTGTACCCATCAGTCCAAGTGTGTTTGATTAACGTTGTTTAATGAGTTATAATTTTTTCAAGTTTTCGACGTTCAGTAGGTGTTAAATACAAAGTTGTACTCTTCCTGTTTCAAGCAATTTTCCAGTTTCCACTTTTCTGAATCTTCAAATTCTCAAAATTTTCTGTTTCTAAATATTCAGAATTCTCAATTTTCTATTTGACAATTTGACAATTTCACAGGTTGATGATTTTACAATTTTACAATTTGACAGTTCTCAGTTTACAAATCCTGGATTTCATAAATTCCAAATACAATTGTCATTACTTCCCCCAAACATACAATGACCAACACACATTTAACTTAAATTTCACAAAAAATATATGGGCCAAAGAAGATTGAGTACTTTGAGTATAAGTACTGAAATAATCATTATACCTTATTGAACCTCGAAAATCCACATATACATCAAATAGTATTACCAAACAAATGTAACAGTAGTGTAATTTTCAATGAATTATGATACCAGATGAAAGATATGTTCGCATCAGCAAAATACCATCATTACACCTTATTGAACATCGAAACTCCAGATGTATATCAAGAATTACCAAACAAAAATAACAGTAGTGTAATTTTTCATGAATGATATCAGAAGGAATATGTTATACCTCATTAAACGTGGAAAGTCTGTATACCAACTAAACATAACAACAGAGTAATTTTATACAAATTCTGACGATAACATCTGATTTGACCAGGTACCAACAAATCGTACGGTGACCTGGAGCTTCCTCAGCGGAGCAGCAAGTCCCTCCTAGCGAACGTCCTGGATCTCGAGGACAATGCTCTGGCATCCCACAACAACCTTCTGAACAACGTGTACAGTACTCCTGGTCCACACCATCACACGATGGGCCACGGGCACAGTCACATACACACGACACCCCATCACCATCACAGCCACGCTACGACGCCTCATCATCAACATGCGACGCCATTGGCACACTCCTCTTACCCGGGGTCACATCAGATCGGTCACACGCCTCATCATCATCAACATCCACCTGAGGCGCCCGGGCCCCAGGTCGAAACGATACTTCAAAACGCGTGTTTCTGTGCCCGATACGAGCTCATCCTGATCCTCAAGGAGATTAAGGTATGTTTCTAATATATCCTCGCTTTCAACGACCCCCTCGATCGATATGAACAGAATAGAACATTCCGAACATAAGCTTCTCTCGGATTCGCTTTACCGGAAACTCTTTATTCGATTCGCTTCTATCTTTTTACCCTTATATTCTTCTTCTTCGAAATGCTACTGATGAAATTCGTTTGTTTAAAGGGTATCGTGGATGTAATGTGAGTGCAGGGGTTGGGTTTTGTTCTGATGTCGTTCGGATTTTATTTTGGGGGATGTTGCTTTATAATTTAGATGGTAATTATTTCATTGATAGTTTCATAATTGTACGATAATTATATGATTTTGTTGAGGTTTCTGAGTTGACTGGGTTTTGAAGTCTGGGTTTCAATTAAATTATTTTAATTATTTTATTAAGTTGCTTGAGCTAAATTTTGTACAGGTTAGTTGTAATTTTTAGGTAAATTTTTCTGTATAATAATTTCTGTAATAATTGAATTACAAGATTAATAATTTTATGAACTATGTGATTAAAGGGTATCGTGGATGTAATTTGAGTGGAGGGGTTGGTTTTTGTTCTGATGTCATTCGGATTTTATTTTGGAGGGATTATTTTTGGGGGATGTTGCTTTATAATTAAGGTGGTAATTATTTCATTGATAGTTTCATAATTGTACGATAATTATATGATTTTGTTGAGGTTTCTGAGTTGACTGGGTTTTGAAGTCTGGGTCTCAATTAAATTATTTTAATTACTTTATTAAGTTACTTGAGCTAAATTTTGTACAGGTCATTTGTAACTTTTAGGTCAATTTTTCTGTATAATAATTTCTGTAATAATTGAATTACATGATTAATAATTTTATGAACTATGTGATAAATTTTCTGAGGTATCTGTTCTAAAGTTGACTGAGTCTGAATTAAATTATTTTTATTATTTTATTAAGTTACTTGAGTTAAATTTTGTACAGGTTATTTGTAACTTTTAGGTCAATTTTACTGTATAATAATTTCTGTAATAATTGAATTACAAGATTCATAATTTTATGAACTATGTGATAAATTTTCTGAGGTATCTGTTCTAAAGTTGACTGGGTCTGAATTAAATTATTTTAATTACTTTATTAAGTTACTTGAGCTAAATTTTGTACAGGTTATTTGTAACTTTTAGGTCAATTTTACTGTATAATAATTTCTGTAATAATTGAATTGCATGATTAATAATTTGATGAACTATGTGATACACTTTTTGAGGTTTCTGATATGAAGTTGACTGGGTTTTGAAGTCTGGGTCTGAATTAAATTATTTTAATTATTTTATTAAGTTATTCAAGTTAAATTTTGTACAGGTTATTTGTAATTTTTAGATCAATATAATAATTTATATAATAATTGAACTATATGATTAATAATTTGATGAACTATGTGATAATCTTTTTGAGGTATCTGTTCTAAGTTGACTGAGTCTGAATTAAATTATTTCAATTCAATTATTTTAATCATTTTATTAAATTATTCGAGTTAAATTTTGTACCGGTCATTTTTACATCAATTTTACTGCAGAATAATTTATGTAACAATTGAACTAAATAATTAATAATTCGACAAACTTTTGCTGTCAATGCACATATAAATGCTGAATGTAATTAATTTTTAATCAAAGCGCAGTTATAAATTTCATTCAAATTAAATTTGTATCGCAACTTTAATTATGTATATATTAAATTCACATTTTAATTCAATCGATATTGCAAATGAATTATAAATCTTATTTGTACAGTATTCATACATGCTTAAAATCAATTTATACTTTAAACTTCAATTATACATTTTGCTCATCTCGTACTCATATAAACTCAATTTATAATTTACATTCTGGTTATAAATTTTAATCGTTAATTTTATGTTACTTAAACATTTTCTTAATTTCAACTATTGAATTTATACATAAATTCAATTTTATTACAAATTTTAGTTATGAGTCTGATTTATATAAAATTCACTTTATGTCTCATATTTGGTTACAAATTTTATTTGATCGTTTGTTCATATTTAAATTCAATTTATACTAAAATTTTCGTATAAATTTTAAGATTTTTAAGACTTGATTATTTTTATTAACATCAAACGTGCGGATAATTAAACTCACTTCACAAAAATGAAATACTATTTCATTCTACCTGCTTTTATAACTCATCAAACGCTCGTAGAAAATCAAACGACATACCACAAGTGTACTTAACGAAATGATGAAAATATGAACGAATAGCGAAGCGAGGACAGTAATTAACGATGATATGTTTCACATAAATGCCAGGGTAATTCAATTTCGATAACATAAATAGAGAAATGTTCGGGTAAAGTATTAACAGACACATTCCCGTAGAGTCATAGTGGACGAAACTTTGGTATAAATCACCGTAGGTAGTCGAACACGTACGAGCAAAGTCTGCTGACGAACGTGAAACTATTCATTCCTGTACGACTGTTTGTGCAGGATTATTAAACCTCGCCTATTTCTCGAGAACTGATACTACGAAGTCAAACACTCGAAACCTTTCGGTGTTCATAATTGTGAACCGAGTATTGAACGGAAAATTCGCGTTCGGCCGTAGGCTTCCGGGTGCTTTCGAAGTCTTTGTGGATTCTAAGAATCTTAACGTGTATATTTTAGAATTATGATCAAACTTTCAAATTTTTCGGTGTTTCACATTGCAGAGTTTACAAACTTAAATATCTCAGATTAAATTATTGAATTAAAAATCTGTGGTCGTCGAATCAATTAAACTCGCACATCCTGAATTGAACAATTTCCAAATGTCTGAAATGTCCAAGCTTGCAAATCCTGAACGATCAAATTCAGTGTCCCAAATCTTCAAACTGTCATATCTCCAGATGTACAATTTTGCGAGTCCTAAATTAGTCCAAATTAGTGTTCCAAATCTTCGAATTCCCAAGTTCTCAAATACCCAAACTACCAAATCTCGAATATTCAAATTGCAAGAGTTTGCAAACTCAACCTCCCAAATTTAATCCTGGAAATTCATTGGCAATAACCCGTAACTAGTCCAAAGTGAACTTTCACTTCTAACAATTTCTATTCGGAGTATATTACGTGAAAAAATGTATATAATAGTGGTATATAGGTAAATATACCATAGATATGTAATTACAAGTCTGAATCTGAAATGTTTGTTAAAGCCTTAAATGCTTAAACTTGTAAATCCAAAGTATTGAAATACTCGAGTGCCTCAAATCACCAAATTCTCCAAAAGTGGTTAAACTTGCATAGCTCAAATATCCATTATACTAAACTACATCAAATCACCAAATTTTCAAATCGAAAGTGGTTAAACTTGCAAATCTCAAGTATCCAAATCCAATCTGCCTCAAATCCTAAATTTCTCAAGTCCAAAAGTGGTCCAAATTGCAAATCTCAAGAATCCAAATGCCAAACTACAACAAATCCTAAATTTCTCAAGTCCAAAAGTGGTCAAACTTGCAAATCTAAAGTATCCAAATACCAAACTACATCAAATCACCAAATTTTCAAGTAGAAAGTGGTTAAACTTGCAAATCTCAAGTATCCAAATCCAATTTGCCTCAAATCCTTAAATTCTTAAGTCCAAAAGTGGTTAAACTTGCAAATCTGAAGTATTCAAATGCCAAACTACCACAAATCTTAAATTTCTCAAGTCCAGAAGTGATCAAACTTGCAAATCGCAAATATCCAAATTCCAAAGTGTCTCAAATCCCCAAATTCTCAAGTCCTCAGATGTTCAAACTTGCAAATCTCACATATCCCCATTTCCGAGTGCCTCAGATCCCTAAATTTCCACGTCCACGAATGTTCAAGCTTTTCAATTTCAATTATTCAAATACAAAAGGTGCTTCAAATCCCCAAATCATCAAATCCTCAAATGCTCAAATTTGCAAATCCTCGAATCTCCAAATCCCTGAATTCCTAAATCCCCAAATCACCAAATCCTTGACTTCTCAATTCCTTAAATTCTCACAACCCTACATCCCCCAATCTCTGAATCTCTCAATCTCCAAATCCTCAAATCCTTGAATCCCCAACTCCCCAAATCCTCAAATTCTTGATCTCTCAATTCTTTAAATTTTCAAAGCCCCACATCCCCAATCTCTGAATCTCTGAATCTTCAAATTTTCAAATCCTTGAATCCCCAAAATCCCCAACTCTCCAATTCCATAAATCCTCAAATCCTTGATTTCTCGATTCCTTAACTCCTCAGATCTCGACATCCCCAAATTTCTGAATCTCCATATCCTCAAATCCTTGAATCCCCAAATCCCCGAATCTCCAACTCCCCAATTCCCTAAATCCCCAAATCCTCAAATGCTTGATTTCTCAATTCCTAAAATTCTCAAGGCTCCACATCCCCAAATCTCTGAATCTCCAAATCCTTGAATCTCCAAATCCCCAACTCCCCAATTCCCTAAATCCCCAAATCCTCAAATCCTTGATTTCTCGATTCCTTAACTCCTCAGATCCCGACATCCCCAAATTTCTGAATCTCCAAATCCTCAAATCCTTAAATCCCCATATCCCCGAATCTCCAACTCCCCAATTCCCTAAATCCCCAAATCCTCAAATCCTTGATTTCTCAATTCCTAAAATTCTCAAGGCCCCACATCCCCAAATCTCTGAATCTCTGAATCCCCAAATCCCCAACTCCCCAATTCCCTAAATCCCCAAATCCTCAAATCCTTGATTTCTCGATTCCTTAACTCCTCAGATCCCGACATCCCCAAATTTCTGAATCTCCAAATCCTCAAATCCTTAAATCCCCATATCCCCGAATCTCCAACTCCCCAATTCCCTAAATCCCCAAATCCTCAAATCCTTGATTTCTCAATTCCTAAAATTCTCAAGGCCCCACATCCCCAAATCTCTGAATCTCTGAATCCCCAAATCCCCAACTCCCCAATTCCCTAAATCCCCAAATCCTCAAATCCTTGATTTCTCGATTCCTTAACTCCTCAGATCCCGACATCCCCAAATTTCTGAATCTCCAAATCCTCAAATCCTTGAATCCCACCTATCAACCCTTCAAATCCCACCTATCAACCCTTCCAAACACCTAAAATCCCGAAATTCTCTCTTCCCCAAACATCGAACCCCACAAACCCCAAGTGTCCACACCATAAATAACACCTAGCTCTCTTTTGCAGATAATCACGGATCAGCTAAAGTCGGAGGAGTTGAACTCGAAGGTGACGAACGACTGGAAGTTCGCGGCGATGGTGATCGACAGAATGTGCCTAATCATTTTTACTCTGTTCACCATCATCGCTACCATCACCGTCCTATTGTCGGCGCCGCACATCATCGTCACGTGATTCAGAAAAGCTCAGCCTGCCGGCGGTAGGTCGGGGCTCGTCGACGATGATCGTGCAACGGCGTGTCATTTCGGTGCGGACGACGACGAACCTGAAGACACCAACCTCGTGCGCATCGACACACGACACGGATGCCAGCTAATTCGGCTAACCGCGTTCGACACCTTCGTATTATCGAACGTCCGGCTTGAGGTTGCGCTTCGAAGTCATTTAGTCGCCTGTTACCGGGACAACTGCACGATAGGAAGCAAATTGCGAGGGTCAGCCTCGTATTCTTTACGATATATAAGATATATCATCATGTAGGTCATTCGAAGAGGACGCCTTAGCGAGACACGTTGAAAACGCGCCTGCACACAGGCGCCGTCACACGTACACACACACGCGCACGCATACACGCATCGAGTACGGCAGTTGACCTGATCGCTCTGGAACGCGCAGGATTGCCTACGGATTTTCTTTTTTATTCCTACGTCCGCTGCATTTCCACACTGCGATTGTCGGTAGATATTTTTAACCGTTTTCGTTCGCAAATTGTGGTTGCGATAATCGCCGTGTCGAAATCGTGCTTTTCTCGCGTGCGATTTTTTACTCGGAAAGTCAAGTGTTTTTAATTGTTTTGTCGGGGTACCCAATGAAATGGGAGGGAAATAGGAAGAAATCTTGCGAACTTCGGGGAGCGGACATTTGCGTGCATGCGTGCGAACACACGGACACGTTCGCAAGACACAAAACATAACAGAGCATCGAGGACCGTCGAAGCGTTTGAGTTTGTTAAATAAATTCCCGGCGCGAGTCGGCCACGAATTTTGTTCGGTCATGGTCGCGAGTGCCGCCGGGCGAAATAGAGAGGAAGAGAGAGAGGGAGGGAGAGATACAAACAAAAGAGAGAGAAGCTGAAGAAGGGTACACTGCTCCTTTTATTGTGCTTAATAAATAATAATAATACTAAAAAAAAAAAAGCGAGACGAAAGAACACGATTAAGAGCAAAGCGCACACATTAATATTCCGTAAATAAAACTGAGAACAAAGATGGAGGAAAGAGAGAGAAACTAAGTAAAATAAATACCTACACACAAATGAACTGCCAAGACGATTCAAAACAATGCCAGTGAATTTTCTTATCCGTATCACTTAGTAAGTAAATCGACGAGTTAAATAAAACGAAAAAGTAACAAAAAAAAAATAATAATGAAATAATAACGGGGGATTTATACTACGATTTAAGATGGCGTGGCGTTTATCAAACGAGAAAATAACGAAAAATGAACAAAAAAAAAAAGATATGAGCGAACACTACCGTTTCTTTGTTAGCTCGTAAGAGAACACACAGCACATCCGGCGTAAGCGAGCGGGCAGAGTGACGCGGGAAATTTGAAAAAAAAAAAGGTGAACGAACTATGACAATTAGCTTTCTTCGTTTCCACGCATTTTCTTTTCCCTTCTATCGGCGGACATCGTTTGTTGTTGTCCCTCTGTACACGCTTGTACTCGAGCACACACTGTACACACTCTCTCTCACGTGTAGACACACAGACACACAATTCTTCCGAGGGTCTTCGGCATCCTCGAGAACTCTCGAGGAGACTTCCGGTCCTCGAGGTCAGGATCCGAGATTCGCGCCGCGATCTCAGGCGCACTCGAGCCCGTTAGTGTACATTTACTTTTTTAAATCGAGTCGCCGTCGAACGAGGCGAATTTCGACGATCCTTTAACTTCTTCTTCTTCGAGGTTTCGTATTCACGAATCTCGAGAGATCGCCGAAGTCTGCTCCTGGCAACAATCTCTTGCTCTTCGACCGCATCGCTATTCAACCTGAATGGCCAAACTATTTGCAGTTTGCAAAAGGTACCCACGTCGGATTATCCGTCAACGGACGAACTGTTCCGATTAATTTTGTTGCTGTAAAAGGAAATCCGGGACTGTTTCGAATTTTGGAGTACTTCTGGACATTGAATCGTGTGGCGGACACTGAGATCATTCGAATAAACTGAATAATTCAATGAAATCTTTGTTAAAAATATGTTCATGATGAAGATTCTGGATATATTAAACTGGACAATAGGGTGTACTTAATTTTGCAAAAGTACGATCAAGATGTGTTGTGAGATTTTATGTCAAGAGATTTTGTTTTTGAGAAAATTTCAGTAATTATTACAATGTAATAACTAAAATGTGTTAATTGAATCCTTTTGCAAAAGTAATTGAATGTGAATGGAAATTATAGGTTACCCTTGTTTTGAACAAATCTATCTTGAGTTACTAAATTGAAATGTGCTTAATTATCGTGGTACTCAAATTAATTGAGCAGGGAAACTGTATTTGCGAAAGTAAAAATAAAATTGAAAATGAAGGTTTTAGGTTAGGAGAGCGTTTCTTGATTAATTAAAATGCACATCAAATTCTTAATCAGTTTATTTATTTAAAGTTACAATTTGTAAAATTGAATAGAATATGAAATTAATTTATTTAAAACTAATTTACTGAAAATCACCGTGTAGGTTATTTAGAATGATTGAATTCTTTCAAATAATTAAGAGAAGTACAAAAGAATGTTAATTTTTAATTTCTATGATAATTCATGTAATTAGTGTACCAATGAATAACCCATTATTTTTTCAACAAGGTAGACATAGTACAAATTCACAATATCGCCATTCGTTTTACATGAAAAATGGCGACAAGTATTATAGAGTACGAAAAATTAATTTTAAGATAGAGCAAAGAATTTATTTTGTTAAACATAGATACTGAATTTGACCAAACAAGTGGGTTATTCATTGGGAACCTAATGTATTCACTTTACTTTATTAATAATACAATATATTTACTGTATAGCTTTTTTAAGCTTTGTATAAATATTAGACAAGTATTTAATATTTAAGTTTGTTAAGAAACGATCAACTTACTTTTGCAAATTTGTTTCATGACTACTAGAAACTTTTTACCCGTTATTATTGGGTCAAATATGAGCAAACATGTTCTATATTTAAATTTCTATTTTGTACATCTCTTGATAGAAATGAAAAAATTTACAAAAATTATTTGAGGGTTAGGTTACGTTCAGGACTATAACCAACATGAGAATGACCTAACACCCTAATTCAAAAATTAAAGTCTCTTAATTAATTCTATTATCTGTACATCTAACATTCTCGTTTCCAATCTAAAATTGATAGAAAATAGATTGATTGACAATTTTTAATCTTGATTGAAAATTTCTAAAATTTCCAAATTTTCAAATAAAATTTCTAAAATTTTCAATCAAACCCCACTGTTCAATTCCAGAAATTCATATGACATGTAATTCAAGTTCATGCAATTGAAATGAAATTACAGCGTACATCGTCGTTCTGTAGAACTATCGAATTTTTGTCTGCGACGAGTTTAGCGGCAAACATTTTAGTCAATATATACGAGTGCTCAGTATTTAATACGATATATTCAATTTAATATTTTGACTCGTTGCGAGACGAAGATTCGAACGCGTGTATCTACGTTCCGACGAACTAAGGGGAAACTGGATTTCCTTTGCGAGCCGTAAGTTTTCAAATTACTCAGAAATGTTAGGTAATTCGTTCATTTCAATTATTCGATCGTTTTGCTTCAATTTGACTGCGTTTTGACTGAGATTGCGTTAGAACAACATGGCGTGAAATATCTCCTTCTATCTCCTTCTGAATATTAATATTAGAGATAAGGTTTATTGTAATTGCTCATTTTTTCATGAGATGAGGTTTTCTCAAATTTGTTTTTACTTTTTACTTTGATGTCTGCCATATATTTGTGAATTTGACTCTGAACTTTTCAAAATATTATTTCTTATAGTTGTATCTATAGGGTTAAATATTTTTGGGTATATGTAAGGTTTATTGTTAACTTTTATTAATATTTGAAATAAGGTTTATTGCAAATGACACTTTCAATTTTCATGAGATGAGGTTTCCTCAAATTTATTTTTATTTTTCATTTTTTACTTTGATGTCTACTATATATTTGTGAATTTGACTCTGAACTTTTCAAAATATTATTATTTTTTATTGTTTTATCTATAGGGTTAAATATTTTGGGGTATATGTAGGGTTTATTGTTAATTTTTATTAATATTTGAGATAAGGTTTATTGCAAATGACACTTTTTGAATTTTCATGAGATGAGGTTTCCTCAAATTTATTTTTATTTTTTATTCTTTACTTTGATGTCTACTATATATTTGTGCATTTGATTCTGAACTTTTCAAAATATTATTATTTTTTCTAATTGTATCTATAGGGTTAAATATTATTAATTTTTATTAATATTAGAGATATGGTTTGTTGTGCAAATTTTTTAGTACTCATAAGTTGAGATTTTTCCAAATTTTATTTTTCATTTTTTTGCTTCGACGATGTCTGCCATATATTTATAAATTTGTTACTGAACTATTCAGACTATTATTCTCTTTTATAATTTTATCTACAAGGGCAAATATTAATTAAAATTTGTAACTTAGTAACTGGTATACGTTAAATGTATTGAAAGTGTAGAAATTTGGGATTTTGCAAAATGTGCAGCCATCAAAGGGTTCAAGTTTCATAAATATTGTATATTTTAATGGAACAAGAAACGAAATGAGATTATCATCTGAATAATTCACATCTTCGTGAAGTTATTTCATGTTGAAATAGAAATTATTTTATTTCTTCATTGAAATAGAAATTATTTTATTTATTCATTGGAATGAAGTTATTTCGTTTCTTCATTGAAATAGAAATTATTTCATATTCTTGTTGAAATAAAAATTATTTTATTTCTTCATTGCAATGAGGTTATTTCGTTTCTTCATTGAAATAGAAATTATTTCATATTCTTGTTGAAATAAAAATTATTTTATTTCTTCATTGAAATGAAATTATTTTCTTTCTTCGTCGAAATGAAATTATTTCCTTTCTTCATTGAAATAGAAATTATTTCATTTCCTCGTTGAAATAGGAATCATTTTATTTCTTCATTGAAATGAAATTAATTTCTTTCTTCATTGAAATAGAAATTATTTCATGTCCTCTTTGAAATGAAAATTATTTAATTTCTTCATTGAAATAAAAATTACTTCATTTCGTTGAAATACAAATTACTTCTTCATTGAAACGTTATTTCGTTTCGCCATTAAAGTGAGGTTATGTCACATGACTCATTTTACTACGACATAATTTGACATTGCTACAATTTCGAATCCTGTGTTGTTCTGACGTAACTCGTACCTTACACGATCAAAATAGGAAATAATCTAAAACTAAGTAGCTCCCTCAGACTCTGAACATAAAACTCCAACCTCTATCTCTAGTCAATACATAAAGCACGTTTAAGCAACCAGATGTTAGCTCTCGTAAATTATTTTCGCTACGATCGACACGAAAGACAGCTCACTGAAAACTAGAAACCGAAACGAAGAACTAAGAAGCAGGCTTGTTAATTAAAAGCACAGGAAACATCGGAATCTCGTTAACGGATAGTCTCGCAGGCGGGTTTTTTTCGTTGAAAATCCAACAAAAAAAAAACACGAACGAAAGAAGACAGAAAAAAAAAAAATGAAAAAAAAAACCCTGGAAAAATATAGCACGTTTTTGGCCATTGGCATCGACGCGACAACCAATCACGTTATCTTTTAAAAATACTATTGTAACGGTTACAGAATAATAATTAATTAAAGCAGCAAAAAAATATAAACTAATAAGAAGAAATAACGTTGTTAACGATGTTACAGGAACGATTTTAAAAAGCAAAAAAATACGTAGAGGATATAAACTATAATCAGTAACGCCTGGATTGATGGAATTAATCATTCTCGATCTTTAAATCAGCTAATTAATTAAACTAATGGATTAAATTAAAGCTCTTAATGGTTCGTGCCGGACGGTTTTTGGTAGAGAAATAACAGTTATCGCATATAGGAACGTCGAAAAGATGACAAAAATATTTAATAAAACCGTAAAAAAAAAAAAAAAAAAAAAAGATGTAAGAAGAATCGCGGCAAAGATATTTAAAACGATTGAAAGTTCGGCATGCAATTAGTGTCGATCAAAGTTGCAAATTAAATTAAGCGAATAAATAAAACGTCGGAGAATCACTCGTTAAAAATGCTGGCGGTGATCTTTTCGTAATAAAATCGTTGACACGTGTTTCGATTTTATTAAAGGAAATCGCCGAGTTACAGGTTGTTTATTGAACGACGATATTTATTGCGAAACGAGCACCTGTTTTGCAGAAATTCTTTACACGATTTTTCGTTTTATTTTTCGCAGTCACGTTTGCTGTAGTTCAAGTTGGTGGAAAGAGTCGCACGACGACTGTTTATTGTTAAAACGCGTTCGGATAGAGCCTTTTAGTGGCCAATTTGATTTTTAATAACTAGTCGAGGATTTAGTTACTAGATGAAATGGAAATTGGAGGGGAAAAGTGGCGGAAAATATTTGGCGAATAGGACATTGATAGAAAATTGCAAATCAGCGCATTAGTTTGTTATATTAATACTGTTCCTGTAGTAGACTCTCGTTATATTGCCAAAAATAGAGAGGGAGGAAGGAGAGAAGTTGGCGATATAGAGGTATGGTGATATAGGAAGATTGTCAGCTTGAAAAATTATAACTTCGATTATTTGTAATTTCTTGATTCGAAATTTCAAAATTTAATAATTGAAGAATTGAAAAATTGGAGAATTGAAAAATTGAAAAATTGGAGAATTGAAAAATTGAAAAATTGGAGAATTGAAAAATTGAAGAATTGAAGAATTGAAAAATTGAAAAATTGTAGATTTGTAAATTTTGCATTGTTTCGGTTTGAAAAATTGAAATTTTATTGCAAAATGTCAAAATTCTTCAAATCGTAATTTGAAGATTATTAACTTATAAAATTTTTGAACTTTTGCATTTCAAAATTTGTAAATTTTTCAATTTGTTGCTTGAAAATTAAAAAATTTATGTCGCAATTAGAAAATTTATGTATTTATATGTTTTTATATTTAAATACTTTATGTTTCCTAATTTATTTAAAAATTTTGGGAAGCAAAAAATGTTTCTTCCGGTAAATCTAGAAATTTGTAAATTTCTTCGTTTGAAAATCTAGGGATTTATAAATTCCTTTCCTTAGGAATCTAGGGATTTATAAATTCCTCCCGTTAGGAATCTAGGGATTTATGAATTCCTCCGTTTAGAAATCTAGGGATTTATAAATTCCTCCCCTTAGGAATCTAGGGATTTATGAATTTCTCTATTTAGGAATCTAGGGATTTATAAATTCCTTCCCTTAGGTATCTAGGGATTTATAAATTCTGCCCTTAGGAATCTAGGGATTTAGAAATTCTGCCCTTAGGAATCTAGGGATATATGAATTTCTCTATTTAGGAATCTAGGGATTTATAAATTCCTTCCCTTAGGTATCTAGGGATTTATAAATTCTGCCCTTAGGAATCTAGGGATTTATAAATTTCTCCGCTTAGGAATCTAGTAATTTATAAATTTCTCCATTTAGAAATTTCACAAATTTGCAAATTCCTTCATTTGAAAAGTTGAAAATCGCACAATCTGCAAATTCGGAATCCGTTTTATTAATTTGGCAATATAGTGCGACAATTTCCTATACCTCTGCAATGACAAGAGTCTAACCTTCAAAAACTGGCAATATAAAAAGAGCCTACCATATCTAAAAAGTACTAGAAGTACTAAATTATTCGAAGTTCCGAATAATAAAAATCGAATAATCATTATTCCGACTAATCACTTTTTCAACAACGAGAAAATCTGTAGCACAAAACGCAGCAATCCCTCGTTAGCCGCGGTCAATATAACACGATTGAAAATACTCTATCAAACAGTATCGCAAGATCCTAATTTCTCCATCGGTGCTCGAACCGCGGAAAACGAGGGACCGTAGTTATTCGAATTTAAAGGACAAGTTGCTCACGAGAAATAATTTAAGTGACGAATTGCTC
The DNA here is from genome assembly GCA_945859595.2 of Megachile willughbiella. Classification (NCBI taxonomy): domain Eukaryota; kingdom Metazoa; phylum Arthropoda; class Insecta; order Hymenoptera; family Megachilidae; genus Megachile; species Megachile willughbiella. Next base: position 7,271,687 of record OX243805.1, on the reverse strand, counting down.
AGCGTGTGTCACTCGAGGAAAAGACGGTCACGTGACACACAAAATTGCAATAACACTGTCGATAGAGGGTCACAAAAACGTAAAATAAATCCTAGTTCATTTAACGAGCAACAAAAGTAGCGTATTCAATCGACCGAACAAACCACAGTTTGTTTACGCAATATTTTACACGAAGGACGTCGATCAGATTGGCCACAAAATGGCTCGTTCGTGTCGCTCTAACGCGACGTTTCAATTTTAATTGTACGTGTAAGCAGATTAACACGCTAATTGTTAACGGAGAACATAACATCGAGCCTATCGATATATTACTTGTTACTAATTAGTTCGTACGGAAACGACTTGTGTTGAGAAAGAATACACGTGTTTTTATTTAAAAAGAAAACACACACGGATCCGTTGTCGCGAACGAGACAACGTTCGTGTTTAAACGTTAAGCCGTTCAATGATTCAAATAAAAATCATATACTCGTTCTGTGAAAGATTTACTTGTTGCCACATATCGAAGTCAAGTTGGAATTCGAAACGAGTTGCTCACTTGAACAAAAAAGAAAAATCCACGAAAAAAAAAAAAAATGAAACGTAATAAATAATTAAGCGAATAGAGAAAACGAAAAATAAGGCGGAAACGAAATTCGTTTCTCGCCGATGCTCATTATTGTTTTTATCCAGCGAGATCCGGCGATATAACGGGAGACATCGTCGAGCCGGATGCTTAGTGACGGTAATTAATGTTCGAGTATACTTTTCGATTATTACGCTCAACGTTCAAGCATTTATGCTGTTCACGAGATTCAGGGTCTTAGAGATTAATTAGAGACGGTAGAACAACAGTGAATTATAAAATGAATTATTAAATAAATAAACGAGATATGAAAATTATCGGACGTAATGTTGATTCGTGATTATGGTGACGATCGGTAAAAGGGAGTACTTTCGTTCGATTCGATCTTTGAGATTGACGTTTTATTTAGAGGGTGAAAAGTTGCAATTTTTATGGGGTGTGTTTCGTGGTACAGACCTGAGAAAGGTGCGATATATCGAGGTTAATTAGTAAGCAATATAAGGAATTGCATCTGGGATTTTCAGGAAATTTTCAAATTTCTTGGTTTTCAATCTTAGCGAAGTGCTATCAATTTTTTTATTAATTTTTACAGGGGTTAATTTTTAAAGGAATTCATTTTTTATTTCAAAAATTTCTTTGTATAATTATATTTTGTTTATTTTAAATTAATAATAATCAAGCAGAATAATTTCTGAAGTATTATTATTATTGGCTGAATTAAAATTAAAATGATTAAAAAATACTTATATTTCAAGATACAAATTTTCTAACAGAAAGGAGAAAATCTATTATCGATTATTACTCTATTAACAATTTTTTAGAAAAATGTATTCATCCAAAAAATATGCAAAATGGCGGGAAACACAAAATGGAGGAAAGAATTCAATTTTTAATTAATAACAGCATTATATGTTAGTGTTGTCATTTATTAATAGGGTGTATACTATTAAAATTGTTTCCTTGTAAAATTGAAAGAATTTATTCATAACAAATTGATTTAATAAAAAGAAGTTTATGTAATATAATTTAATTTTGGAAAAAATCCATGCTGTTTTAAATTCGACTGTTTAAACTGAACTATGGGGTGTATGAAATATATAAAATAATATGATATAAATTATATTATGTGTGTAATATAAATTATGCATATGTTACACATGAAATATAAATTATATCACGTTATGCATTACATCAAAGCAAACATAACCTTAAAAAATATGTTCGTAGAAACAGAAGAAATCCCAGATGGCAAAAAAAGTGTTCAAATTCAAGAAATTCGTGAAAATAAAGCTTTGTCCGGCTTGTACCATAAATTAGGCATCCCGTATGACGTATCGCCAACAGATGTTCGAAGGAGGATAAAAGAAATAAACTTTAAATTCAGACGGTTTGTGACGACCCGCATTTTGTACCGCAATAATTCATGGAACGGCATCGAGCAGGGTGACATAAATCGCACATGGTGTCCCAAGTGTTTCCACCTTCTTGAACTCGATGAAAGAACCGCGACGAGACTTCTTTCGAACGATACACGCAGCAAACGTAAACCGAGAGGATCGACGTGTGAATGAAAAGAAAACGTCTTCTTTTATTTTTTTGGTTCGTAATTTTCGTTCGACGGTAAATATTTGTTCGGTTACACAGTGGTTGCTGATAACATGTGCAGACATCGATAGAACCATGAACTCAGATTAAGAAAACAATATGTATATTTCTTCCATCCTGTCCCGAAGATGTTCCATCTTGTTTTACGTTCGAGGCTTTCTTCGTTCAGAATCCAAGATGAGAGACACGCTCATCGATTCTCTTTGAAGAAAGCTTCCCTGTTGAAAATAATTGAACACTGTAGATCGAGTCTCCTTCTTATTTTACAAAACGAAGAGGAAACACGATCCTTGAGACAGTGATGTCCTCCGGAAAACGATTTCCGGGAAAGAGACAGGAGAAAAGAGGGAAAGGAGAAACGGAGAAAGGATATTTTAGAGAGGGTTAACGCAACTTGCGCCTTTGATTAAAGAAAAAAATATATATATATATTATATACATTAAACTCAACTTGTCACACGCGAGGTTGTCATTATAAACTATTAATCTAATTAAAGAAAAAAAAAAAATGATGACACGAAACAATGATAATACTAAATGAATAACGTTAGCACTAATAATACTAATAATGGTAACAATAATAATTATAATAAATGAATAATAATAGTAACGATAATGTATTTAAATTATTAATTATCCGCCTGTACGAAATGTTGAGAATTTTTTCCTTTCTACGACGTTTAAACTTTACGATTTAAGGGCGCGAAAAATGAGGGATTAAACGTTTTCAAAATGGACGACTAGCGGCGACGAGATATGGGAAAATTATTAGCAATTACGGATTCGATTTTTCGCGATTAAATTTAAGCGCATTGTAAAAGGTTGATACGCTAATTAGGATCGTAGTAGCGCATATTGTACAGGGTGATGCGATTCAATTGTAATCGGGCATCGGTATGGCGTACGATCTTTCGAGTGTCACGTGGTGTGGGTTTTAGACGACAAGATGGCGGGAAGCACAAAATGGAGGTAGAGAAGGAAGCTCCAATCGTGGCACGATCGGCTAATACACTTGCAATTTTTTTTTGTCGCATAAGAAAATAGTTTTTCATATTTGACTTTCGTTCTTTTTAGAAAATTGAATTTTTACATTTTTTACTGTATTTACAGTACATATTTAGACACAAATTGTAATAATTATCACAATTTCTTGATTGATTGAGATATGAAACTCTACATGGCATTTTCAAATTCAAGAAAAGAAATATGCAAACCTTGTAATAACAAAATTGATAAAAAGTAATATAACATTGTAGGTTGGTTTAAAAAATGACTGCAGAGAATTATAATTAAAACAGAAGAATTGCTTTTTAATTTTCTGCAATTATCAGCTGATAGTACCATGATTTTTGAAGCATCCTGTATATTTGGGTGCAACATTTGTTCTTTAAGGGTAGTTGTTTCGTTTCGATAATTTGCTTTTGATTTTTGAACTAGGGGTATCTTGAACTCTGGAAAAGTAGATCTGGGGAAAATGTGGATCTAAGGGAAATTTGGATTTACTGAAAACCTAGATCGGGAAAATTCAGATTTAGAAAAAAATGGGAAAGATTGAAGGAGACTGGAAAAGTTAAAAAATCGAAAGCAAATTGAAAATGAAAAATTTGGAAAAATTCTTTATATTACCCTTAGAAAACTCATGTTGAACCAAGATGTACAATATTGATCGTGAAACGTTGGATTTAATTTCGAAAGGGGTTAATTTGTCGACGACTCTTTTTTCATTTTCTTTTATTTTTCTTTAATTTTTTTCATAAATATTAAATGTACTACTAATGTTTGAATAAGGCGTTTTAAGTGTAGTGCTTGTTGTACATACTACTACAGGTTTAATTATAATTTTGTTAATTTGTGGAAGTTTTTCATAATTTTATAGAATATTGAAAATAATGGTAGATTTTTTTAATCTGGTTGTATACTGTAATGTAGGTTTCTTTGGTTAAAAGGAGAATATTTACAAATTTCTCAAGGTTCCCAATTTGTCAAGTTTCTAGATTCCCAAGTTTTTAGATTTTTTAGATATAACAATTTCTAAATTGGCAAATTTTTTAGATATTCAAATTTCTTAATTTCCAAGTCCTGAAGTTTTCAGACTTCAAACTCTGCAAATCTATAAATTATTCGAATTTCTAATTTTACCAAATTCTCATGTTTCCCAAATTTAAAAATACTTCAAGATTCACAGATTCCCAAATTCCTCAAATTTCAAGAATTTCCAAACCCCTCAAATTTAATAAATTTTCAAATTTTTCACGTTCCTTACATTCTGCAAATTTCCAAATTCGTCAAGTTTCACAAATTTCTAAATTCCTCAAGTTCCACAAATTTCTAAATTCTTCAAACTCTGTAAATTTCCAAATTCTTCAAATTTCACAAATTTCCAAATTCCTCAAATTTCACGAATTTCCAAATTCCTCAAATTTTACAAATTTCTACATTCCTCAAATTTCACAAATTTCCAAATTCATCAAGTTTCACAAATTTCCAAATTCCTCAAGTTCCACAAATTTCCAAATTCGTCAAGTTTCACAAATTTCCAAAATCCTCGAGTTCCACAAATTTCTAAATTCCTCAAACTCTGTAAATTTCCAAATTCTTCAAATTTCACAAATTTCCAAATTCCTCAAATTTCACGAATTTCCAAATTCCTCGAATTTCACAAATTTCCAAATTCCTCACATTCTGCAAATTTCCAAATACCTCAAACTTTTCAATCTTCACAGGTCACACAAATTTTACAACCCCCTAAATTTTCTAATCCCCAAATTCGTAAATTTCCAACACCCACAACGTTCAGATTCTCCAACCCTCTATTCCCAAACGTCCAAATCCAAAAATTGACGTCTAATTATCCAAATTCCATTTCTACAAAACTTCCTAAATTTGAAAACTGTCGAACATCCTCAAGAACATCCAATCTCGAAAATATCTAACTTTGAAACAACAAATACCCAACGAAGAAGCAAAACCCCCCAGCAACCCCCAGTTCCACATGTCACAAAATATCTCAACATCTCAAACCTTATATATCTCAATTTTCCCCAAAAGTCCACACGTCCCAAAATTCTCCAAAACCGTCTAACTACATTTACAGTGTTCCTAACGAGGACAAAAGAATATTTGTCGATCTCAACCGTTCGATTCTTCCGAATCGAGAGTACCATTCTTCCGTGGATGCGTTCTCCGAGCTCGTCCGCGAGAAAAGTTGGTTGTCGAACAATGGTTCGATAAGTTGGTCAGTCCTCGAGACGTCGAACGCAAAGATCGTCGACAAATAGCCCCTTTCGATCCGTTCTCGAGTTCCAGCAGGAACGGCGTAAAAAAAAAAAGAGAAACGAGAGGAAAAAGGAAGGAGGCGAAGAAGTTCCGTCGAGTCCTCGAAACTTTCTGCCTCGCTTCGCGGTCTTTTAACTCGAGTCGCGTTTATCGAGGCGCTCTAAGGACTTATTAAGGTTATTTACCGGTAGAAATAACGTAAGATTGCTCATCGAGGCACACGGCACGTCGCTTCAGTGTCAAAGACAATCCTCCCTCGGAAAAAAATATAAGAAACTTTTTTCAAGTTGCTCGAGAAAACGATACAACTTTCTTCTCTCTCTCTCGATGACGATGTACTACCTCTGCACACGCTGCGATCAATGTCGATTTCTTAGGTGACACTAATCGATCGTAATCGTAACGATAGCCACCGTATTTAGCCGAGGTAAACGACTCTAGTCAGATCGTAACTTTACGCGTTAAGGTCTATTGTTAACTTGTATAGCACGTCGAAGTCTTCCGCAGTTAGTCGCCAAATGTAGAGAAAACGAGAGGATTGCGAAAACGAGGAAACGAGTCTTTCTTCTCTTTTCTTCTTTTTTTTTGAGTGCAGGCTGTGGAGGGTGGATTTTTAGCGAAATGGGCGGTATATGGAGGGGAAATCGATTTATTTAAGATTTGGTTTGTTTCTGGTGGTTTTTTGGTGGGGGTGTAGATGTTATTTTAGAATTTTGAGAAGTTTGGTTAATTAGTTTGGAATTATTTAAGATTTTTTGGTTTTAACTTGGATTTCAGGGGAATTTTTAGTGATTTTTTGTCGAATTTTTAAGAATTCAAATTTATACATTTTGGAATTTTTAACATTTTAAATTGACAAGTTGTTAAATTGTCAAGTTTCTATGGTTATTAATTTTTTATCCTTGAGCACACAGGCTAGAAAATTTCTAATTTCCAGACTTCTGGATTTTTTAATTTCTTATTTCTGAATTTGTGTATTTTCAAATTTCTAATTTTGTTTTCAAGTTTTCGAATTTCTCAATTCCTGAATTCTTAAATTTCTAAGTGTCTAATTCCCCAATTCCAAAATCCCCAAATTTCTAAATCACCCACCTTCTTAATATCCAATTTTCAGAATTTTTAAATCCTTAAAGTTTCAAATTTTCAAATTTCCAAATTCCCAAATTCTCCAATTCTCATATTTTCAAATTTTTATACTCTCAGATTTGTAAATCTCCTCATTAATAATTTTCAACATTCCTAAATTTTCAGATTTTCAAATCCTTCACTTTCAAAATTCTGAAAACTCAAAATTATTGAAATTCTCAAAATTCTCAAAATTCCCAAAATTCTTATAATTCTCAGAATTCTCAAAATTCCCAAAATTCTTATAATTCTCAGAATTCTCAAGGTCTTTGAAATTCTAAAAATTCCCAAGTTTCTCAAAATTGTAATAATTCTCAGTTTTCAGAATTCTCAAAATTCCCAAAATTCTTATAATTCTCAGAATTCTCAAGGTTCTTGAAATTCGAAAAATTCCCAAGTTTCTCAAAATTGTTATATTTCTCAGTTTTCAGAATTCTCAAAATTTCCACAATTCTCAAAATTCTTATCATTCTCAAAATTCTCATAATTCTCAAAATTTTCACAATTCTTACAATTCTCAGAATTCTCAAGGTCTTTGAAATTCTAAAAATTCCCACAATTCTTATAATTCTCAGAATTCTCAAGGTTCTTGAAATTCGAAAAATTCCCAAGTTTCTCAAAATTGTTATATTTCTCAGTTTTCAGAATTCTCAAAATTTCCACAATTCTCAAAATTCTTATCATTCTCAAAATTCTCATAATTCTCAAAATTTTCACAATTCTTACAATTCTCAGAATTCTCAAGGTCTTTGAAATTCTAAAAATTCCCACAATTCTTATAATTCTCAGAATTCTCAAGGTTCTTGAAATTCGAAAAATTCCCAAGTTTCTCAAAATTGTTATATTTCTCAGTTTTCAGAATTCTCAAAATTTCCACAATTCTCAAAATTCTTATCATTCTCAAAATTCTCATAATTCTCAAAATTTTCACAATTCTTACAATTCTCAGAATTCTCAAGGTCTTTGAAATTCTAAAAATTCCCAAGTTTCTCAAAATTGTTATAATTCTCAAAGTTTTCACAATTCTCAAAATTTCCACAATTCTCAAAATTCTCAGAATTCTCAAAATTTCCACAATTCTCAAAATTCTAAACATTCTTTAAATTTCTAAAATTCCAAATTCTTAAACTTGCTAACTTGATACAATACATAAATTCTGAGTATTATAGCAAACGTGTTAGGTTTCCTTTCCTTATATCGCCATTTTCTCTACGAAAGTCTACCATACTCCACACTGTTCATAAATCGATAATGAACATTAGGAGGAACTTGGATTCTATAGAGTGATTTTTTGGATGTTCGTAAAAAGGATAAGGGAGATAGTATTTACGGGGTTCAGGGTTTTATCGATCGATCGATTTATTGATAGTAATTAAAGGAATTTTAGCGAATTTTACGCGGATGCAAACCCATTGCCTTTCAATTCTTCTTAATTATTCTTAATTTATTGTTAACGAATTCTTCTCAATTTATTATCAATAAATAAGTTACTTATTATTGCATTTTATTAGTATATTATCAGCAATTCTGTTATAAAAATTTTTAAACATTTAACTGTTTTATTATTTTAATATTTTTTCTTTATTTATACATATGTTAAGTACATCATAAGTCTCTTTTTCATTTCTAAATTAAATTTCATAAAATATTAAATATATATATATTTTTAACTTAGAAATTAAATTCACTAAAATGATAATTTTTAGTTAAATCTAGTAAAATGATAATACATTTATTATTCATTGTCATAAACTTAGTTATGATACAATATTACGTATATTATCTATCTATTAGTCATTGCAAAATTAAATTCAGTAACATGTTAAATTCACTTATATTTTACTTAAAAATAACCATACGAAATTGAATAATTCAAAATTATTAAAAAATCCTCAAGTCATTAATAAATTTACCCATAACTCATTAATGAATTTATCCTTAATTTATTAATGATTTTATCCTTGACTTATTAACGAAATTACAAAACTGATGAATGTACTCGTACCAAAACTAATTTCAAACAAAACGTTGATAAGGCAAAGGGTTAAACGTGATACCAAAAATGCTGTGATCGTTGGAAAATCAAAATTGTGTGTGGTTAAATGTTCGTGCGCGTGATCGAAGAATCGAATGTGATCGATCGAAATCGGAAACGAGACGTCGACAAGGAACGAGATCCAAAAAGGTTTCGAAATGTTCGCTCGGGCAAACGTTGTGTCGAAAAGGAAAACGAGTATTACGCTTTTATTGTTAACAAATTTCGTCGAGCTACACTCGAAAGATCGACGACATCTTTGTCCCGTTTTCTTAGACCGCTCTTTATACGCAAACAAAGTATACATCGGGGCAGTCGAAATGCAAGGTTAAAAATGGAGGAACATAGTATTTTGGCAGAAAATTTTTAAATACAGTAGGTTACTTCTTTTAACTCACAAAATTATATTTCGTTGAATTACGATCATTTTCATTTCCTTGCAGACTTTTATGCAGATTTTTTAACTCACAAATTTGTACTTTCTTATATTTCTTTGAATTGCAATAATTTTCATTTCCTTGCAAACTTTTATGCAGATTTTTGAACTCACAAATTTGTACTTTCTTATATTTCTTTGAATTGCAATATTTTACAATTTCATGTCCTTGCAGAGTTTTATGTAGATTTTTGAACTCACAAAATTATTTGTTCTTTCGTATATTTCTTTGAATTGCGATAATTTACAATTTCATGTCCTTGCAGAGTTTTATGCAGATTTTTTAACTCACAAAATTGTACTTTCTTATATTTCTTTGAATTGCAATAATTTTCATTTCCTTGCAAACTTTTATGCAGATTTTTTAACTCACAAAATTATTTGTACTTTCTTATATTCCTTTGAATTGCAATATTTTACAATTTCATGTCCTTGCAGAGTTTTATGCAGATTTTTTAACTCACAAAATTAATTGTACTTTCTTATATTTCTTTGAATTGCAATAATTTACAATTTCATGTCCTTGCAGAGTTTTATGCAGATTTTTTAACTCACAAAATTGTACTTTCTTATATTCCGTCGAATAGCGATAATTTTTCCTCGCAGACTTTTATGCAGACAGAGATTAAATAGAATTCTTAAGCTGTAACTTCTGAATAACGTTACTGTATTTTCTTTTGTAAATATAAAGTGTCGTTATTTTGAAAGCAGCTTGTATTTTTCTTGCGTCGTTTTATGGAGATCTCGGATGAATTATGGAATTCTGAGCACTTGTCTGACTCGTCGCTGATTTATCTACTTCCTTTATTCTCGCGTGGAACGTTCTTTCGCTGATTCCATTATAGATCTGATTATTATTGATGATCGCTGTAAATTTATATTGAGATGTTGAAGTGATAAATTTATCTTGAAATATTGAGGTGATAAATTTATCTTGAGACATATATCTCACATAAATTATTGCTGGTCGAATTAGTGATATAAATTAACGAATTGTTCTTCTCAATATTAATATTTATTTGTTAATTTATTTCGGAGCAGCTTTGAGATGTCTGTAGAGTAATCTAAATATTTTAATATTAAGTAATTTAATTAATTTTAATACTAGTATGTTTAATTAATTATAGTTAATTCTAATTACCTCTAATTAATTTTAATTCAATTAAACATCAAGTTTTTGATCAATAAATTTAATCAACATGAGGTAATAATCTTAAATATTATTGAAGCAATAAATATTCGAATATAATCAGAATATCAATTGAGAGGTGCTTAATTAAACTTGTTAATTAAATTTTTGAGTCGAATATATAAATTATGTTTTACGATTATATTTATTTTATATTTTCTTTTAATTTTTTGTTTAATTTTTGTTCGATTAATTCAATTATATTAATTAAATGTCTAAAATATATTTTATCATTCACGCTATCAACAAATCAATTTAAGTATTTTATTTTCTACCTTCTCTTATTTGAAATTTAAAATTAAAATCTAGTTACAATAATTTTTAACATTTAATTATCCGATTGCTGCTGTCAATATTTCTAAAAATTATATGTACTGTGAAATTTCATAGTTTTTTAATTTTTAGTGCAAAATAATTTTTTTTAAGTTTGTCAGGTTTAAATTTTGATAAAAAAGGAACTGAAAGCCTCGATTCTGGAGAATGATCTTTCGAATAAGCATTTCGGCTGCGCCTCTTGTATACGTATAAATATGCAAATAATATACATATATATCGCATATATGTACATGTACTCTATATAATAAACACGCATGCGAGAAGTTTGAATGAAAACGGTGAAATATAGAGTGGTGGAAAGCGTAATCGTTAGCGATGGATTAATCACTTTGAACTTTCAAATGTTCAGAAGCACTGGAAGTGTTGGAAGTTAATTAAAATTTCAATTGGATTTCAATTTAAGATTTAATTTAGAAACAAGTTTAATTATTTTTAATTTCGAACTACACTTAATTGTTTTTTATTCGGTGCTGGATTTGATTGCTCTTTATTTACAATTAAAGTCAATGTATTTTGAATTAAAATTGCGTTCATTTAATTTCAGTTTGAAATTGGATTGAATCTATCTTTATTTCAAATTGCATTCAATGAATCTCAAGTTAAAATTGTAACAAATTGGTTTTTATTTCAAATTGCAGTGAACTGATTTTTATTTAAATTTGCAGTAAATTTATTTCTTGTTGAAAATTGCATTCGATTGATTTTAATCTAAAATTGCAGTAAATTGATTTTTTATCTAAAATTGCATTAAATGAATCCTAATTTCAAATTGCACCCAATTAACTTCAATCTAAAATTGCACTCAATTATTTTTTATATAAAATTGTATTAAATAAAGTTTAATTAAAAATTACACTAAATTGATTTTAATACAAAATTGCATTTAACTATATTTACTTTGCAATTAAATTTAATTAAACACCATATCTTAAGGAATTATTCAAAATAATTTTCACTGCAATAATTTTCACAACCTCCAGGCTCAGTAAAATGATTAAATATTCATAAAGTTGTTTAGAGTTAAAAACTTCCAACAATGTTCAACTTCAAACAAGTACGAAAGTGATTAAAAATTTCGAGAGAATCGGGTCACGATGAAAATTCGTATAACACTAAATTGTCCATCGCTAACAATCAGCCCCCTAGATAAAACCCCATGGGTTTCAATAATTCGCGTTCATTTTTGCGAACATTTTCAATCTTCGAGTATGTCCAAAACTTTACGTGAATACTCGACCTTATATTAATTAATTAATTAGATTATCAAATTGGTAAAGAGAAAATAATTGGCAGTGTTTTGTGGCTCAAACACTGCTTGACGAAGGGTGAATCGGAAATTTAGCATAAAATTATCGATTAAAAATTAGAGACACGTAGTGTTCAAGTGCCAAATTTGTAGTTATCTTTAACGCGTAATTAACTCGCGTTTAATTAACGGGGTGGGGCTAATCAGATAGAAAGACTGGCGACTGACGAAGGCAGACACCTGTTGTACATTATTAGATCGAGACTGTGTGTGTTTATGCGATTCGTTCTAATTAATTAAGGCGTTTGATGGACTCGATGCAGATAGGTCTAGCGATATATCGATACCGATATAATTATCTGTCGTTTTGTATTGCGAGTGATTACGATTATTGGAAGGATGTTAATTTTCCTGTTGGGTAATTAAATATAACGTACATATGTGTAGATGTACATATGTGCAAATATACATATGTGAAGACATATGTGGAGACATACATACGTGCATTAAAACTGCTATAAAGGGAGCATATGTGAACATGTGTGAACATGTATTATGTTACTTTTTGTAGTAACAAGTTTAATAAACATATGTGAACATATGTGATCATTATGTATTATGTTACTTTCTGTACTAACATGTTTATCAAACTTACATGAGCATATGTGAACATGTGTGAACGTACATTATGTTACTTTTTGTAGTAACATGTTTAGTGAACATATATGGACATATTGAACATATGTGATCGTTGTATATTATGTTACTTCTTGTAGTAAAATATTATTGATCACATATGAACACATGTGAACACATGTGATCATTATATATTACGTTACTTCTTGTAATAAGTTGTTTATTAAACACGTATGAGCATATGTGAACATGTGTGAACATGTGTAGGTGTATTTAATACAGTTACACACATGCTTGATCATATGTCTAATCAAAACATAAAGTAATGTGATAGTACAATATTATTTATATATTGTTCTATTTAAAATTTATTATTTATTATTAATTTATCACTGTAATTACTTCATTTGTTAATTAACTGTCACGTTAGAAAAATTTTGCTAAACTGAAATGTTATTGTCGAAACAAATATGTGAAACATCCTTCCAGAAATCTCGTCAACAATTCTTTCGTTTGAATTTTTATTGGCGACTTGCAGCAACTTAGCGCAACACTGTCATGCGTAAAAATACAGTGTCAGCTGACGAAACGTACCGAGTATCGAAAGTTTCACCGGAACTTCACCGATTCGAAATCTCCGAGTGAAATTCTCGACGAGTGCACACGGAAAGAGGAAAGATTTATCGAAGCAACATAAACAAATAAAACGCGTCACAGCCAACTGAATTTAAAATGAATTTTTACAATGAGAACGTTTGTAAAGTACGATATAAGAAGCGACACGAAAACGGTTCACCAACTCAGCGATCATTTCCGGTATGCAACTCTCGTTCCCTTTCGGCGAACAAAAGAGATCGACTTTGAACATTTTTCGTGCTCTCTCACCGCGAGAAATCTCCCTCTGTTTCCCTGCGTTGAACAGTCTTCGAAGAGGTCTTCTCGAAGAAATAATAAGAAGATGAACGACGAACGAAGAAAGAAGGGGGATCCAAATTCAAACTAAAAAAAAAAAGAGAAAGAAAGAAGAAGAGGAAGAAACGAACTATTAAGGGTGTACCATTAAATATAATCTACACGTATTTAAAATATTGAATGCTAAACGCCATATTCGTAAATACACACCGAGAAGAGATAAACTAAACCTAAACTAAATGAATCAATAATCGAATAATTGAATATTAAAGCTAGCCTGTAATCAATAGTGACGTAGTTATTACTTCGAGCAGTAATCATAGGGGTGATTCAATGCGTAGTCAACTAGAAACGTTAGGCTCGAACTTTATCGAGATCATTTTGCTCTTTAAACTAAAACGGAAAGGAAGGATGAGGACATGTGTCGAGGGTACCGATATTTCATTGTGATTCGAAATAATCTCTGTCGGGTAGACGATGGAGACTAAAGTGATATGGAAAGGGTTGATGTGTAGCTGGAGGCAATGTACGCTTCTTTTCGGTACGATTAAGTGTTGGGAAAGGGGCAACACCATTTTCGGGGCTCGAACGTAAATTGTTTCATTTGGTTGTTACGGTTTTACAAATTTTCTGGTTTTTACAGTTTTTAAATTAAACAGTTTCCGATCTTAAATTTTCTGTATTTTTACATTTTTAAATATTTAAATAGGGAAATTTTCGAGTTTATAGGTGTTCAAATTTTCAAGTTTTCAAGTTTTCAAGCTTTCACGGATTGAAGTTTTCAAGTTTTCAATTTTTCAATTACCCAATCTTTTCAATTTTTCAATTCTTCAATTATTCAAGTTTTCAATTCTTCAATTCTTCAAATTTTCAAATTTTCAATTCTTCAATTTTTCAAGTTTTCTATTTTTCAATTCTTTAATTTTTTAATTTTTCAATTTTTCTATTCTTCAAATTTTCAATTCTTCAATTCTTCAATTATTCAATTCTTCAAATTCTGAAATTCGGAGTCTAGAGATTTCAAACTTTCACATTCTTAATTATCCAAATCCTCGAATTCCCAAATCCTTAATTCCCCAAATCTTCAAATTCTTCAATCCCAAAATTTTCAGATCCTCAAATTTCCACATTCTTAAATTTTCAAATTCCAAAATTCCGAAATTCCGAAATCCTCAAATTCCCTAGGCTTCAAATTCCCAAATCCTTAAATTCCCTAGGCATTATATTCCCAAACCTTTATATTCCCTAGGTCTCAAATTCCTAAATCCTTAAATTCCCTAGACCTCAAATTCCTAAATCCTCAAATTCCCTAGGTCTCCAAATCCCCAAATCCTGAAATTCCCTAGGCCCAAATTACCAAAACCTCAAATTCCCTAGGCTTCAAAATCCCAAATCCTTAAATTCCCTAGATCTCAAATTCCTAAATCCGTAAATTCCCTATACCTCAAATTCGCTGGTTCTCCAAATCCCCAAATCCTCAAATTCCCTAGGTTTCCAAATCCCCAAATCCTTAAATTCCCTAGCCTCAAATCCCTAAATCCTCAAATTTCCAAATTCCCACATTTTCTATTTTCACAACCCCCAAATTCCTATATTTACAAATTCTAAAGACTGCAAACTTCAAAAAATCCCAAATTTCTAAATCCACGTGGTCCTTTCTGACATCCAACAAATAGTATCCCCAAAAATTTGTAAATTCGAGTACTTGTGATCTTGTAAATTTCCAAATTTTTAAATAATACAAAGTCCATCCAGACATTCAACAACTTGGACCCATAAATTCGTATAAATTCGAATACTTATAACTTTGTAAATTTCCAAATTTCTAAATAATGCAAGGTCCCTCAGACATCCAATAACTTGGGCCCATAAAGATGCATAAATTCGAATACTTATAACCTTGTAAATTACCAAATTTCTAATTCTACAAGTTCCCTTGAAATGTCCAACAACTTGGGTCTATAAACATGCATAAATTCGAATACTTATAACCTTGTAAATTACCAAATTTCTAATTCTACAAGTTCCCTTGAAATGTCCAACAACTTGGGTCTATAAACATGCATAAATTCGAATACTTATAACCTTGTAAATTTCCAAATTTCTAATTCTACAAGTTCCCTTGAAATGTCCAACAACTTGGGTCTATAAACATGCATAAATTCGAATACTTATAACCTTGTAAATTACCAAATTTCTAATTCTACAAGTTCCCTTGAAATGTCCAAAAACTTGGGCCCATAAAGATGCATAAATTCGAATACATATAACCTTGTAAATGACCAAATTTCTAATTCTACAAGTTCCCTTGAAATGTCCAAAAACTTGGGCCCATAAAGATGCATAAATTCGAATACATATAACCTTGTAAATTTCCAAATTTCCAATTCTACGAGTTCCCTTGAAATATCAAAAGAAAAGTACTCCGCAAAATTTTGTAAATTCCAGTACTTATGCTACTTGTGTACAATAACCTTATAAACTCGTGAACATTGCGAATCCACTAAATCCAGAAATTTGTAAATCCTCAAGTTCTCAAATTTGAACACGTGAAAGTTTGTAAAATGAAAACACGTAAATTCGAAAGGCATAAATAGGTAAATAAAGTTGGAACCAGCGAAATGGTGTTGCCAACACGTCCCGTATCGCGATTTTCCTTGCGCAAGCTTAGAACGTCAGTCCTCGGACAAGACGTACAAGACGGTTGGCTAACCTCGTGCAGGAAACGACAAAGTGATCGATGATGTGCGAACGCACGATCTATTTCTTCTCTACCTATGCTCCTTTTCTTCCCTAATGATCTATTTTAAAACGACCGCTCGTCTCTTTATTGTCCACCGTTATACCAGTCGTCGAAGTCGTTCGCTAATAAATTACACACGTGCGAGTCTACTTAACGAAGGATTAAAGAGATATTTCGAGCCTGAATGCGTGAGAGGGAGAGAGAGAGAGAGAGAGAGTGAACGTGAGACGAGGAGAGTGAGAGCGATGAAAATTATATATATGCGTATATATATATATATATATATAAGGATAAAGGAGAAACAAAAACATTTGTGTTACCTTGAAGACTATAAGGAGGGAGGGTAAACGAGAGGATATTCGAGGAAGCGAAAAGAAGGATAAATGAAAGATACACTCCCTTTAGACCCTGGTGGGACGATGAAATTGAACTGACTCACCCTCGATCTCACTTGACTTTTAAATTATGCCTCGACAACAGCCTGGCCTGATAATAGTAAATTCATATTGAAGAAACGTTGAAATAAGGTAATAATAAATACTAATAATAATAATATGTAATGATACAACTAAGAGTAAGAATGATAATGATAATATTAATATAATAATAATAATAATAATAATAAATTTGTTATATTTCTACGCTGGGCTCTTTTTCGAGGCAGAAAACGTTGATCGATATGAAAATCCCTGTTAACTGGTGAGCACATAATCGCCGCATTGTAATATTATTAAACATTATTACGTTATTATGAAATTGTTGAAATAAATGAGATGAAAATATATCGCTTGCTTTTTATTCGCCTTTTCGTATCGTTTGTATTTTTTTAGATATTAGTGAAATGTGGGATTTGTGGATTTTGGGTAGTTTTACTGGGATGGGGTTTTTCGGAGGAGGAATAGGGTGAATTATTTTTGAATTTTAATTTTTATGAATATCTACATTTTTGAGTAATAAATTTGAGCAATTTGAACATTTGAAGATTTCCAAGTTTGGGGAAAATTTCTGAATTTGGGGATTTGAGAATTTTTTAAGTTGAAAATTTCCAAGATTCTGAATTTGGGGATTTGAAGAGTTTCTAATTTCCAAATTCTCAAGTTTGTGAATTTGAGAATTTGACAATTTCTAAATTTTCCAATTTCTCAGTTTCCAAATTCCTAGATCTCCCAAATTTCTAAATTCTTAAATTACTAGATCTCAAAATTTCTAGATTGTCCAAATTTGTAGATCCTAAAATTACTAGATTACCTAATTCCCTAGATTCAAAAATTTTCAAGTCCTAAAATTACTAGATTCAAATATTTTCAAGTCCTAAAATTACTAGATTCCTAAATTCGCAGATCACAAAATTACTAGATTCTCACATTTGCAGGTCTCAAACTTACTAGAATCCCAAATTTGTTAATCCCAAAATTACTAAATTCCAAAATTTGTTAATCCCAAAATTACTAGATTCCCAAATTAGTTAATCCCAAAATTACTAAATTCCAAAATTTGTTAATCCCAAAATTACTAGATTCCCAAATTAGTTAATCCCAAAATTACTAGATTCCAAAATTTGTTAATCCCAAAATTACTACATTCCAAAATTTGTTAATCCCAAAATTACTAAATTCCAAAATTTGTTAATCCCAAAATTACTAGATTCCCAAATTTGAAAATTTCCTGATATCTAAGATTCAAATCCCTAAATTCCTAAGTTCCCTAGTTTCTAAGTTCCTACAATAATCCCTAGATCTCCAAAATTGTTAACTTTCCAAATTCTTAAATTTCCTAATTTCTAAGTCCCAAATTCCCTAGCTTCAAATGCCTTAAATTTTTCAAACCCAAAAATTCCCTATAATATTCTCTATTCACAAACTACCAAATTCCCTAAATAATAATTTACTAAATTCATAAATTTTCAAACTCGCAAATTCTTGAATATCCAAATTCTAAAATCACCAGAATTTTCTAAATTGTTGAACACTCAGATTCCCAAGCTTCAAAATTTTCAAATTCCTAAATTTCAACATTCCAAATATGGAAATTTAAATTTTAAACTGATTATTGACAAAGTTAAAAATTTTGGAAACTTCTGAACTTTTGTATTTCTTAATTTTAAAATGTAAAAATTTGAAAATTTGGTAATCCGCCAATAAAGAAAAATTTGTAAATGCAGCTCAATAAAAAAATTTGGAAATCTAATGAAAATTGACGAATCTAGTGAAAATTTATAAATCTTGTGAAAATTGATGAATCTAGTGAAAATTTTGAATCAAGTAAAAATTTTTTAATCTAGTAAAAATTTTTGAATCTAGTGAAAATTTCTGAATCTACTGAAAATTTGTAAAAATTAAAAAAATTTGAAAATTAAGGAAACTAAAGAATTTAAAAATTTGCGTCATTTTATTAAAAACGAAATGAAAGGCGCAGGTTTTGAAATAAATACAAGATTCACTTGAATAATCTTTATTTCCTTGTAAAAAGAACTACCTATAAATCTATCTTAACGTTACGTCTATTAATGAGAAATCAATTATTTTTTTTTTTTTCATCGCTTGAACATATTCGCGGGTGTTTCCCATGCATAATAAAGTACAAATGTTCGGCTCAACAATATTTCTTATTTCGTACATATTTCTTCCTCCTTTCATATTTACGTAGTGATTAGCTAATTTACACCTCGCTAGTACGATCATCCTTTTCTCTAGTAGATTCAACCATACTCTCGTTTGAAGTTTAACAATTTTCTTTTCCTCTGTGAACGTTCATCATTGAATATGTTATATTATACAAAAATTGCTCGTATTTAATCATTTTTAACATTTACTGAAACTCAACGTTAAAAGTTTAGTATCATTTAAGTAAAAATCGTCTTTCAATTAATTGTTGAAAAAACTAGTTTATTTGATGGAAATTGGAGAGAAAAGTAGAGTAGACTGTGAAATATTTTGAAACAGAGTTGGACATACTTTATAAATGAATCAATTTTTTCAAATATTTGAATAAATTTTTGAAATTGTATGAAATTATTGAAAATTGTTGGATTGTTTTGAAGTAATGAATGTTTCAAGATGAAATGGGAACGAAAATTATTCAGAAATAATATTATTTCACTCATTTCCTTCGATAATTTTGTTAGTGGCAATATAACGAGAGATTTCAATGAATTTTTCTTCAAAGTGTAATTAAGACATATTTTATTTAAGAAAATTCCTGACAATTTCTACCTTGATTATTTTATTAAAATATCGTTCACTAAATATTTTCCGATAGTGATAAAACTAATATGTATAAATAATATCATTACATGTAGCATCATTATTACATATTGTATAATACTATCATTAATATTAATATGACAACATTAATAATATTCAGCAATATTTTTAGTAATGTCATATAGTAATATTTTTAATAATACCAATACATAATATCGGTAATGATATCAACATATCAATAATTTTATGATAATATCAAATAGTATTGAAAATCCAACCCTGCTTAACGCAAAGAGAACCAAAATTTTAGGAAAAAGGACAATTTTCAAACATTATCGAATAATTTCTGTATTTAATCGAAATTCAGTGATGCAACGTCAGCGTGTAAATGTTCAAGTGGAAGAAATTTGCGAATCATTTTAAAGCTTTCCATCGACTAGCGTCATCCACGCCTGTTTGTGCGACAATTTTCCAACACGTTCGTTTGATTGTTGTAACGCTGATAAAACGATTCTAACTTATACGATTTCAATTTGTTACCTACGTTTACAGCTAAAATAGAAACAAGCTTTCAATATCTGCACGTGAGAATCAATGAGAGAACATTCGGAACAAAAAAGAAAAAATTCCTGAAAACATCTGAAAAATGTCTTATGTTTTTAATAAATAATGTATAGCGAATTCTCTAATTTATATTTATATATAATATGTATATACGTGTGTGTGTACGTGTAAAAATGATATTAACCCTAGAATATTTAACATTCACATGTTTTTTAACAGTCGCATTTATTATTACTATCATTTATGATAATTATAAATGTATATATATCTATGTATATAATATTTGTTACATTGTTAAAACTTAAACGATTACCGTCGAGTTGGTATCCCTTGAAAAAGGATAAAAAAGGTTGCAGGACGTGAAAATTGCTTGCGTTAATATTCTAGGGTTAATTGAGGAGGTCAGTTACAGAGATTTTTTAAGTATCGACAAAATTTTGATTTCCTTTTCTTCAAAATACCTTGAAGTATGAGAAACTTTATCATTATATAAATTCAAATATTCTTCAACACAAATGTAACTCTGATGAAGTAGAATCTAACTTAAATCAGTACAAGCTATATTCAAAGTGGAACAAACCTGTCTCAAACTATAATAAATGTAATATAAACTTGCTCAAATTTAGCTGGAACCAGAATCTAACTCAAATTAGATACTCTGATTAGTACAGACATTATTCTAACAAAAATGTGACTTAGTTTAACAGAATCGTATGTCAAGCTTGCTCAAATCTAGCTGAAAGTACCACAAACCTATTGTAATGAACTTTACTCAAACTAATGTCATATCTCAAACTCTCTAAAATGTGATTAAAATTAATGCAAACGAGGAACAGCCAGAAATATAACTTAAATTGGCATGAATCTAACTTGAATGAGCAAGAATTCTACTCAAACTAACACAATACTACCTCAAACTTACTCAAGTTTAACTCAAATTAATGCAAACCTATCAAATTAGGGGAAATGTAACTTAAGTTGGCACAAATGTAACTCAAACTAACAAGAGTACTACTCAAACTAACACAATACTACCCCAAACTTACTCAAGTTTAACTCAAACTAATGCAAACCTATCAAATTAGGGGAAATGTAACTTAAGTTGGCACAAATGTAACTCAAACCAACAAAAGTACTACTCATACTAACACAATACCTCAAACTTACTCAAGTTTAACTCAAACTAATGTAAACCTATCAAATTAGGAGAAATGTAACTTAAGTTGGCACAAGTGTAACTCAAACTAGCACTCATCTATCTGAAATTAATCTAATTCTATCTCAAACTTGCTCAAACCTAAATCAAACTAACATAAACCTACACTAAACCAGAACAAATGTGACCTAATTTTTTCTCAAACTTGCTCAAACTCAATTCAAATGAATATAAATCTACACTCAACTAGTAAAACTGTAACCAAACGTGGCACAAACTTAACTCAAACTTGTACATACCTAACTCACACTGACCTAAATCTTTCTCAAACTTACTCAAACCTAAATCAGACTAATATTATCCTATACTGAGCTAGTAGAAATGTAACCTAACGTGGTAAGAACTTAGCTCAAACTAGTACATACCTAACTCAAACTGATCTAAATCTTTCTCAAACTTACTCAAACCTAAATCAGACTAATATTATCCTATACTAAGCTAGTAGAAATGTAACCTAACGTGGTAAAAATTTAGCTCAAACTAGTACATACCTAACTCACACTGATCTAAATCTTTCTCAAACTTACTCAAACCTAAATCAGACTAATATTATCCTATACTGAGTTAGTAGAAATGTAACCTAACGTGGTAAGAACTTAGCTCAAACTTGTACATACCTAACTCATGCTGACCTAATTGTTTCTCAAACTTACTCAAACCATACTGAAACTAATATTAAGTTATAATAATATAAATCTATACTAAACTAGTTGGAACATGACCTACCACAACATAACATAAACTAGTACACAACAAACTGAAAGTAACCTAATCCTATCTCAAACGTGCTCAAACCTAACTGAATATAGACCAACATAAAACTAGTGAAAATGTAACCTAAATTGGCACAAACCCATCTCAAACCTGCTCAAATTTAACTCAGACTAGTAGAATCCTACACCAAACACCACAAACCTAACTCAAACTATTTCAAACTTAACTCAAACTCTCTCAAACGTATCTCAAAAATTAAAATTACGATACTGAAGATACAAAATTGTTTAACATACTTAACGAAGAGATTGTTCTAAATAATTATAGCAAATTTGAGCAAACCTTGAACCCAAAACAAAAAATACAATGAACGTTCGTTTATTTGTAACTGAACTGACATCCTCAATTGCACGTGGCTCATAAAATGATGGCGCATTTAAAATCGTCTCATTGTGATTCTCATACACAGGCATCCCCTCTCACATTCTCGAGTGAACAACGCTATAAAATATATGGAAGTAAAATGTATAGAAATTAATAAGCATCATCTAATTACATCATTCTCAGGGACTAAATTCTAGTTATTGTATCTCGTTCAAGGAAGACACGTGTCACTCTTGTTTCAATTCGAACCCACGAGCGATTACTCATGCACATCAACTTTTCATACAAGCATCGAGGACAACAAATCGCGTTTAACGATGAATCTTTCTTTTTACTTTTTTGTTCTTTAGTGAAACCATAGGTTTCTTTTCGGTTCGTTTCTTTCAGAACTTAGTGTTAGTGCTTTGTGTTCTCGAGCGAACTCGAACACGATTTTTATAGGTTAGAGTGCTCGAAGTTCGGGTTTTCTGCGACTTACGTTTTCATCGTTAAGTATAAAATTATCAAAATGACATGCAATAATCAGGTGAACCATTTGCGATTTTGTTCTTTTTGAGTAGGTGTGGTTATTGTATGAAGTATGAGATATAGGTAAATCATGTGTAAATTATAAATTATTGTGTAAAGTATAATTTTTGAAAATCATATAAATTATTTTGTTTTGCAAGAATTAGAAATTTGAGAGTTTGGAAAATCAGTGATATTCGAATACAGATTTGGAAATTTAGGAAATTTAGGAAATTGGGGAAATTTAGGAAATATAGGAAATGTAAGAAATTTAGGAAATTTGGGAAATGTAAGAAATTGGGGACATTTGGTAAATTTGGGGAACTTAGAAAATTTGGGAAATGTAAAAAATTGATATTTGGGAAATTTAGAAAATTTGGGAAACTTGGGGAATTTGGGAAATGTAAGAAATTTGAGAAATTTAGAAAACTTAGGAAATTTGGGAAATTTAGGGAATTTGGGAAGTGTAAGAAATTTGGGAAATTTGGGAAACTTGGGGAATTTGGGAAGTGTAAGAAATTTGGGAAATTTGGGAAATTTGGGAAACTTGGGGAATTTGGGAAATTTGTGAAATTTGTGAAATTTGTGAAATTTGTGAAATTTGAGAAATTTGGAATGTAAACCACTGGTAAGTTGAGGAGTTGGAAATTAAGAAATTTGCAATTGAAAAACAGTGCAAATAGTATTTGGAAATTTAGGAAATTGGGATATTGCAAATTGAAAAATAAAAAAACTGACAAATGAGTGATTGAGAAATTCAAAAATAGTGGTGTTGATACAGAATTTAAAAACTTTGAAAAAATGGAAAATTAAGAATTTCGAAATTTGAAAATAACTGTGTTTAATATTGCAAAAATGAACTAATTTAAAAATTAAAAAATTTCCGAATATAGAACCGAGAAACTTAGAAAACCCAAATACTTAGAAATTTGAATATTTATAAACAGTCAAAATCATCAAATACTTGAAAATGATCATAACCGATTTCTCATACCATATCAACGCGTCCAATCTTACCTATACGATCGCAAATGGTTCGAGAGTGCATCGACATAAACAAAAACATTCGTTTTGAGAAAAGAAATCGATGTTGAGCGTGACTTCAGACATTGCTGCGTTTGGTCGCCGATGCATATTCGCGAAACAAATACGTGGATCGTATACGTGTTACATACATTAACATCACATGTAACAATCGGGTTGATATCGCGAGGCACAACTGTAGGCAATACACATGAGATAAATCAACGTTCGTTATTTCGACAACCATAAATACTCTTTCGCGAATGGAGCAAACTTTCTATTAGAGAAAACATGACCGTTTCAACAATCATCTGTACAATATATAGATGTCAACACACGAGTTGGCGCGTGACTCAAAGTAAAAGAAGCTCTATCCACCATGAACACTTCGCTTGAGAGACGTTTGCCGACTGTCATTGTTTTTCGCCTAATTGGTGTGCGTGACCGGCGAGAGCCAATTGTTCCGAAAATACGTGTGTGACGTCCATTTTTCTATTCTGACCAATTAGAGTGGCTCTTCTGAACACTCCTCTTCGCGCGCCAACTCGTGGGTTGACATCGGTACATGTTGCGTGGATATCATATTTATAGTCTTATGTATATGTGTGTGTGTGTGTATGAACGTGTATATATGAATGTGTGTGGATCTTCCGTGTGTGAGCGTGTGTTTGTGTGTATAGGACGCACGATACACAGTTCCTTATTTTCTTTTTCCTATATAATGTATAACGATTAAGTACGCAGGGCCGTGACATTGTGCTTCTAATGTGCGCTTCTGCAGTGTCGTTAGCGGGTTTTACGATTTTCGTTGAAATTTCGGCTGAACTTGGAGGCATCGAGAAATTTCGGAAATACTGGAGCTCTTTTTTGGCAAATTATTTAGTGAATGACTGAAAATTACAAGGAACTTAAATTGCATATTAAATAATTATTAGTCTTCATAGATTGAAATTTTGAAACTTTTTAATTTTTGGTTTGGAAATGGAAGGAATCTAGAAATCTCGGTTTTGAGAATATGAGAATTTAGAAATTTTGGTTTTGGGAATATCAGAAATTTCAAGTTTTCAAATCTTGGGACTAAAAATCTTCTAGTTTGCCTAATTTCCAATTCACCATTTCCCAATTTTCAGATTTTCTAAATTCGCTGGCAAATTGGAAATTTAGAAAGGTGGAACTATCAAATTTCCAAATGCTCAAATTCGATAATTCAGGAAAACAGAAAATTGCGAAATTGAGAAATCAAGAATTGAAGAATTGAAGAATTGAAAAATTGAAGAATTGAAGAATTGAACTGAAGAATTGAAAAATTGAACAATTGAACAATTGAAGAATTGACGAATTGAAGAATTGCAAAATTGAAAAATTGAAAAATTGAAACTAGGAAAATTTATTATATGAAAACTTGCATATCCAAAAATTGAGTCTATCGAACATTCAAAAACCTCATAACTTAACAATCCTGAAAGATCAAATTTCCAAATTCCTAAATCCGTCATTTAAATTCTTAAAGTACAAAACTTGATAAAAAGTTAAAAATTCTAGAAAAGAAGTTCCAAAATAATACACATAAGTTTCGAATATTATGATCAATAAAGTCGCCCCAGTATTTCCAGAATCGATCGAAGACAAATGATCAAGATGGGGTAGAAAAATTCGTATCACGACCCTTCGATGTTGCATCGCGATTTTTTATCAAACACGAGTCCCGTCAGGTTATAATAGAACGGCAACGTTATCGATATCAAAATCATTTGATGTCTAACGCTCTATGTTTATTCCCGATCGAGTGATCGCTCGATCCAAGAACGATCAATGTCAATTAGAGACGTTAATTAGTTTCCAACGTAATCCGCGCTTACTTCAGCATAGCGACGAAGATTTCCAAGGAAGACAATCAATCATTAATTCTAACGATAAGTATAATAAATCATCTCGAACTGTCACATTTCGTCGACGAGTTTTTCCCCAAAAATTAACCACGTAAATTACCTCGATAAATTAAACGCTAATTTGATCGATCCGAATTTCCATGGCAAATTCGTGAACGCGATTTCTTATTTCTTCCTCGACGTAGTTATAAAATATCGACGAAACTCTGAGCGTTTTTCCACTTTCGTTATAAAAACGAAAATATTCGCAAGAAAGTATAATCCAACGTAACTTACATGACTTATAATCCTATAATCTTATTCAATCCTTCGGAACTTTTTATACATCTCGAACAAACGATTGTCCATTAACGAACGTTCACGAAATACGCTGTTTTGTTTATCAAAATTAGAGAATCAAGTTGGACGATACGGAAGTCGAACGTAAATTATTGCGACGCCACGGCATTCACAATTCGCTAAATAGCCGGCCAATTATTTGCCACGATAGATCTCTATGATGCGATCCTGGTCCACGTACTCGAAGATGTGGGGAGCGTCCATTAGTATGCCGACGGTACCCGCTGTTGTCACGATGAAGAAGATGTAAAGCTGCAGCCGATCGATCACCATTGCCACGTATTTCCAATCCTCTCGTGTCTATAATCATTCACAATTACACGATAACATCTTTAGCAATTATAATAACAAAATGTCATAACATAGCTGAAGTGGTCATCTGTGTACTCATTTTCGATTAGGAAGAACCATCAAGGTTTATATTTTCCACGTTTGAATTAATATAACAATATTATAACTGCAGGGTCACAGCAACCACTCAATCTATGAGATGATCACAACTGTAACATTTAAATATTTATTACATAATTACAATTTAAACTCCCTCACCTGTATATACAAGTCCTCGTTCCTCAAATGTTCCGCAATAAACTCGACAGCCTCCGTCGCCTTGCTAGCTTCCGGACTAAGCAGCACAGAATCTGAGCTCTCCGATCCTCTCCTGTCAGCCAAACCCTCTCCCCCAGCCGCGCTGGACCCGCTAGTAGTGTGATGACCCTTCCTATTAATCTTGCAATTCGGATGATGAAGATCCGACAGCTCCATGACCTCCATCTTCGACTTGGTCAGCGACGCAGGCAGGTGTTTGGGTAGCTCGGTAGGGCTGCCCGAGTAGGTGGACGTGGGCAGGGTGACGTTCGGGATCTCCATCATCCACCTGAGCCGGGTCTTCTTGGGTCTCCTCATGAACAGCAGCGTCGGCAGGTACTTGAGGAATATCTTTCTGATCAACTGCGGCATCCTGTGGGTCCTGGGTCCACGGAAGTTCCAGTTGATGATGATGACGGTGACCAATATGCTGACGGTGTTCATGATGAAGGTGAACAGCAGGTATTTGGCGATCAGCGGCAGCACCAGGGACGTGGGTGGCAAGATCTTGCTGACGAGTAGCAGAAACACGACGAGTGACAGCAGGATGCTGATGCCGAGGGTCACTTTTTCGCCGGCTTCGGCGGGGAGGTAGAATACGAGCACGCAGAGGAAGGAGATCAGAACCGTGGGGAGGATTAGGTTGACGGTGTAGAAGAGGGTCTTGCGACGGATGATGATGTAGAAGGTTATGTCCGTTTCGGTGGGGAAGTCACCGTGGTAGGTGTTCAAGTACGCGGGGACGTTGATGATGTCCCAGGTGCCGCTCTTCCAGTAGTCGGACAGGTCCACGAAGTTTTTGTTGTTGTACAGAGCCAGAGATACTTGGTCCCCGTTGAAGGTCCACGAACCGAACTTCATGATGCATGTCTGTTGGTCGAAGGGGAAGTATGTGACGTCGATTGTGCAGGAACTCTGGTAGATCGCGGGTGGAACCCAAAGAACGTCGCCGTTTGGGTAGATTAAGACGTTGCTTTTGTAACGCACCTCGTAATTACCGTCGGCGCTGAAATTTGAAAGTGGAAAGTTGGTTGGTAGTGTAAAAGTGGTTAGGTTGTAATAGTTTTTGGATTATTGGGACGGATTTGGAAGGATTTGGATTGTTTAGGTAAATAGGTCAATCTTTCAGTTTTGGAATTTTTTGGGTCTTCAATTTTGTGCTTTCATAATTTATTCATTTTTCAGTTTAGTTGGTCAAGTGGTCGACTTGTGGATTTGTTGATTTGCCCATGGGTCAAGTGGTCAGTTAGTTAACTTGTGGAGTTGCTGCTTAGCCTATTGGTTAAGTGGTCAATTTGTCCACTTGTCCACTTATCTATTTGTTTATTTGTCAATTTGCCAAGTTGCCAATTTGTCAACTTGTCAACTTGTCAATTTGTCAATTTGTTAATTGGTCAAATGGTCAACTTGTGGATTTGTTGCTTGGCCCATAGGTTAATTGGTCCATTTGTCCACTTATCTACTTATCCATTTATCTATTTGTCAATTTCTGAATTTATCAATTTGCCAATTTGTCAACTTGTCACTTTGTTAAATGGTCAATTTGCCAATTTGTCAACTTGTCAATTTGTCAAATAGTCAACTTGCCAATTGGTCAAATGGTCAACTTGTGGATTTGTTGCTTGGCCCATTGGTTAATTGGTCCATGTGTCCACTTATCTACTTATCCATTTATCTATTTGTCAATTTCTGAATTTATCAATTTGCCAATTTGTCAACTTGTCAATTTGTTAAATGGTCAACTTGTGGATTTGTTTCTGGGCCCATTGGTCAACTAGTCAATTGGTCAACTTCTGGATTTGTTGATTAATCAATTGATCAATTGATCAATTAGTCCACTTGTCCACTTACCCATTTCATCTTTTGTCAATTTGTCAATTTGTCAGTTTGTTACTTTGTCAATTTGTCAATTTACTAATTTCTCAGTTCGTCAATTTATCACTTTAACCTACCAATCATCCAACTTCTCAATTTGATCGATTGACCAATTTATCTACTTGTCAATCTAGTAAATAAATAATAATGAATATAATGAATCTCTATACGTACTTATTAAACAATACAATATCTGGTTTCCACACTTTATCTGGCGGTAGCCTCAAGACTCCAATTCCACCATAATCTGCTTCATCCCATTGTAATTGATAATCCGTCCAGATGAATCTCAACCATACATTCGACTTCATAATCTGATTTTTCTCGTTCTGAAACATATCTCGTATTATTTACAATTCACAGTTAAATAATACCTATAATAACACACAGGTACTTCATTATCTGTACGTGTATTATATTATCCATAAAATTTACATTCACAAGTATGTATATTACATATTTATTTTTGTTCTATAAATAATCTATATATTCATCTTTTCTAAAGGATATAATATACTATTTAAAAAAATATAGTATATTTGCTTCTCACAAAAGATGTGTTCATTTTGAACAAAACAGTATATTCATTTATTTACTTTCAAACAATCATTTATTATAAAATATGAGGTATATTTATTTTTTGTACGACATGATTTAATTAACTATATATTTATTTTTATAGCTCGTTTGATTTTTCAAAAAAATATCCTAGAATAAGTTTAAAAATCATTTTATTCTTGAAGTGTGCATATTTTTTCTTGAATATTCAAAAAAATTCTGTATATTTAAAATAATTTTGAAGATTAAACTTTCAACTAAAAGTATCTCTTGATATTTGTTAGTATCTTAATACTAACAATAAGGAGTATCAAGCTTATAGATACACAAACCAGACAATGTTAACAACAAAATGAGAGTAGAATTCCAAACATACAAAATGAAGTCACAGAGGCACAAAGACAAATGTCCAACTCCGTGCACACAAACTCACCTAACAACCCAACACAAAACCTCATCAGAATCTCCAACGAAACTAAGTCTAACTCTAACGCTTCTGTCCACACAAACGAGAATCAACAGAAAGCTGTTACAACTTACAACTTTCCCCACCCAAAATTCCAAGCTTAAAATCTCACCACGTTGATCAGCTGCACAAAAGCGAGTCCAAAATTCACGTGGACCTTTTCGGTCATGTTCTGCACGGGTCTGATGAGTTTATTGTACCCTCTGAACAGATCTCGCACCAACCTCTCCTCATCCTCGGAGCAGAGACCTAGAAAAACCCCATGGGAACCCATGTAGACCGTTCACTGGCCGTCGAAACATGCCGAAAACACCTTACCGATGCAAAATACCGCGGATATCAGCAGGAAACGCGTGAGTCGCGACGAAAGATGCATTTTTGACAGGTTTCTTCAGGTGTCCCACCCGTAGACACTCCACAGCCACCGCCACAGATCAATATGAGCACGCAGACGCTCGCCAGTAAATGCATTTCCTTTCTTGCCGTCCGATCCATCGATACACACCCTCTTCCATGATCGTATTTATTAATAAACAACCCTTACTCACCCCCTGTTCGACTATCGCTCTCTCGTTTATTACTGTTAATTACTTTTTTTTTATCGTTCGGAAGAGTGCTTTAAGGGAACTGTTCGAAGTCGGTGATTGGGGCGCGACACGAGGAACACGGATTTTAGGGGTTGACTGGGCAGGGTTGTTCACGAACTATGCTCTTCACAGATGCGCACTGGTTTCTAGGCGAATCTGTCGATCTACTTTATCGGGAGATTCTGCACCAGAATTTTAATGGTTTTCAATCGATTTTCTTTCTTCTTGATGTTTATTGATTTATTTGATACAGGCGAAGGTAGAGGTGCAAGGATGTTCGGTTTTGGGGACGGGTTTTGATGTATTGTAATTTTTATTCTTCTTTTGTTAGTTTGTATTGGTATGTGAAATTTGATTGTTTGTGGAAATATTTTTGAATTTGTGTTGGTTCTGTTGGAATTCTTGTATGGGTAGTTTGTATTGGTGTAGGGTTTGATTTGTAACTTTTTGGTGTGGTTTGTTTGGAAATGTTTGCTTGGAAGGAATAGTTATCGACGCGTGCAGGAAGAAGGGAGCTGTGCGCTGCTGCACTCTGTGGTCGTGTCGTGAATTATAATAATCATTTAAAATGAATGGAACTAGTTAAATTATTTTGACGCGATAGAAATTTCTTTGGAAAGTATGAATATAAGATTTTATACGGAAATTCAGTTTTGTTTAATAATTGGAAAATTTTCAAAAGTCCAAATATTTGAATTATCAAATTTAGAAAATTCCATATTAGCAATTTTTCATATTTTTAACTTTGTAGATCCCAAAATCCCTAGTTTACTAAATATCTAAATTCGTATATTTCTGAATCCCTAAATACCTGTATCCCTAAATCCCTGTATCCTTAAATCCCTGTATCCTTAAATCCCTGTATCCCTAAATTCTTGTATTCCTACTTTCTTATATCTCTAAATTCCTGTATCCCTAAATTCTTGTAACCTAAATTCCTGTACCCTTAAATCCCTGTATTCCTAAATTCCTCTACCCTAAATCCCTGTATCTCTAAATCCCTGTGTCTCTAAATTCTTGCATTTCTAATTTCCTATATCTCTAAAATCCTGTATCCCTAAATTCTTGTATCTCTAAATTCTTGTAGCGTAAATTCCTGTACCCTTAAATCCCTGTATTCCTAAATTCCTCTACCCTAAATCCCTGTGTCTCTAAATTCTTGTATTTCTAATTTCCTATATCTCTAAAATCCTGTATCCCTAAATTCTTGTATCTCTAAATTCTTGTAGCCTAAATTCCTGTACCCTTAAATCCCTGTATTTTTAAATTCCTCTACCCTAAATTCCTGTATCTCTAAATCCCTGTATTCCTAAATTCCTGTACCCTAAATTCCTGTACCCTAAATTCCTGTACCCTAAATTCCTGTACCCTAAATTCCTGTATCCCTAAATTCCTGCATCCCTAAATTCCTGTACCCTAAATTCCTATACCCTAAATTCCTGTACCCTAAATTCCTGTACCCTAAATTCCTGTATCCCTAAATTCCTGCATCCCTAAATTCCTGTACCCTAAATTCCTGTACCCTAAATTCCTATATTCCTAAATTCCTGCATCCCTAAATCCCCAAATGCAAAGAACCCTAGGTCCAAAAGATCCCTAATTTCTCACGCTAAAGAAACCAATAAAAATTCACAAATCCCTTTACAATCATTTCTTACAACAACATAATTCAAATCTGACAAAATACAAATTATCAATAAATTCCTTCTAAGAATCATCTTCTTGTCTACCATAATTAAAAACATAATTCTTAACGATAATATATGACGTTAAAGCATCGAAAGGAAGTAACAGGTCTAATTGTGAATTTCATTGTTACCGTGATTGTTCCCTTTCGAATTCTAGGAGCACTCAAACTAATTACGGTAACATTACCTGCATTCTACGCTTAATGCGAATCCTCGATCGACAAAGTTGCCACATTGTACTACTGAATACTATTACAGACACAATTATGGGCTATTTCGAAACAGCCAGCTCTTGATTAACAAACTCAGGTCGAACGTGAAACGACAGGGGCAGGTTTACTTAACCCGCGAACAGCGAATTGAACAATGCCGAATATTGGGTCGTATTTGACCCAATACCACTATTTCTTCGATACATATCATATTGTTACTCTACATTTTTCTTTATTAATTTAACAATCTCAAAGTCTGTATTTTTATTTTAACATTTTTCAATTTATCAGTACATTTTGTGTATTTATAAATGTGAGATATTTAACATTGCAGATTCATAAATTATGACTTGAAGAATTTGAAAATTGTACATTTAACATTTTTGAACAACTAAATTTTAATTAAGTATACATTTTTATATCTGAAATTTGTGAATTCCTGAGCTAGAAAATTTTGATATCTGCAGATTTATAAATTATTACATTTAAAAATTTCAAAGCTTGTAAATTTATCAATTATACATCACGAAATTTTTATATTTCTATATTTTTAATGCTGAAATTTTTAAACTCCTGAACATGCAAATAGTGGGTAAATTTAAAAATTAACTTTCAGAATTTGAAGGTTCCTGCCTCTGAGATTTCTGAACTAGATTAAAAAAATTTGTAAATCTACGAATTTCGAAATTTGAAAATTTGCAAATACGTAACTGTACAAATCTAAAATCTACAAAACCTTTTTGTAAATATAAAATTCAAATATCCCTAAATTATAAATATATAAATCTGTAAATTCGATAATAGAACAATCTCAAAATCAAAAATAGATTTAAAAAATTGTCAAATTTACAAAAGTTGACATTTGAAAATTTACAACTGTAAAAACCTAAAATCCATAAATCCTCGAATACCCAAAAAATAAAAATATCAAAGTCTACAAACTTGATAATCGAAGAATCAGAAATCTATATAAAATAGACGAAGAAAACGTTCAATTCGAGTTTCCCAACGAAAAATATTTGAGGATTTAGTTTGCATACAGCCTTATCAGGCAACCGTTCAAGTATTTTTCAGTGTATTCTTCTTGGAAAAGTTACAAACGGTAAAAATTCAAATATTCCCGTGCAAAGAGTTAAACGTTCAAAGGTTTTCCACCCGAACGGGACCCATCGATCGTAACCCGCGATATTTTCTTTATTGATATATGGAAATTACGAGCGAAAGTGGAGCTTTTCCTTCCTTTGTCATTGCAAACTCGCTTCAATTGCTCGGAACCTTTATTTGATCCACTATTTCGTGGGTTTTATTGGATTTTGTGCTCCATCCACACCGTTCTTCTGATTGCATAATTCTTTCTTCGTGATAACTTTCTACGAAAACATCCTATATTCCACACTTTTTGGCGTGTAACAGGAAATAGACGCTCTTTCAGCATTCTTCACTTTTCTTAAGAAAATTGCAACTTTTCAACTGTCTTCATTTTTTTTAAGAAAATTAAAATTTTTAACAATTTTTGCATCGAAAGAAAAGATTGAGAACTATTAAAAATCTTTAATCAAGAAAAGAAATGGAAACTGACAATGTTTAGTTTAAAAATTAAAAAAAAAATAGAAACTTTTAATTGTCTTTAATTAAAAGAAAAAATAGAAATTTTTAACAGCCTTTAGTTAAAAAAAAAAGGATTTTTAGCAGTTTTCGTTTAAAAAGAAAAAAAAATAGAAATTTTTAACAGTCTTCACTTGAAAAAGAAATGAAACATTTAACAGATATCTCTTTTTAAAAAAATACAGAATGTAACCTCAAAAAACCTATCGTAATTTACATTTTAAAATAATAGAAACTTTCAACAGTCTTCACTTGTTAACACTATTGAAAACAAATCATCACCAAACAACAACTTTCATCATATAAACAATGTCGACTTACCTCAACAATAACTTAAACTAATTTATTTTATTTTTATCCAAGAAATTACACAATGTACTTTGTAACGTAATCATTAATATAATTACAGTTTATTTAGTGACTAATAATTTTATGCAGAAAATTGTCCTCCACTATGAAATAATTAAATAAACAAAAATTTGTACAGATATAATATTGCATACAAACATATAACATTGCACATACATGTAACATATAAATTATTGTCTTTCAACCCCTTTGCAGATCTTTCTAAATAAATTTTGCAATAATACTAACAGTATTGTCCTCCAGTATGAAATAATTAAATAAACAAAAATTCGTACACATATACAATTGCATATGAACATATGATATTGCACATACATGTAACATATAAATTATTGTCATCCAAACCCTTTGCAGATATTTTCTAAATAAATTTTGCAATAATACTAACAGTATTGTCCTCCAGTATGAAATAATTAAATAAACAAAAATTCGTACACATATAATATTGCATATAAACATATAACATTGCACATACATGTAACATATAAATTATTGTCTTCCAACCCCTTTGCAGATCTTTCTAAATAAATTTTGCAATAATACTAATAGTATTGTCCTCCAGTATGAAATAATTAAATAAACAAAAATTTGTACACATATAAAATTGCATATGAACATATAACATTGCACATACATGTAACATATAAATTATGGTCTTCCAACCCCCTTTCATATTTCTATAAAAAAATTTTGCAATAATACTAATAAAATTATAAACACTGTCCCTTTTCCATCTCTCTTCAACAGCACTAACAATGTTCTATAATGTTTTAAGTTCACAGTCAGCATCCGGTTGAAGAAATAAATGAAAAAGCATGTGGACATAGTAACATAGATTTTAAAGCTGCCTTTGTTTGTCAAGACAACATTCTTTCGTTTTCTGTTTAATTAGAACACGGACAATTGTTTATCTAGGTCACAGCGGTATCAAAGATGAAATCACGAGCTCGTTAACGTTTATGTCCTTTGTCTAATTGAATATCGTTTACCCATTGATCCAGATTCAGTTGTTCTCATCGTCTTCAATTAACTACAAAGCTCCTGACATCTTTGGGATGATACGTAAATCTTCTTAATCGCTGAGAACGCGTATCGCTAATTATATTGTGTTACGTTGATCACTGCTGATGACTTCGTTAATATGCGATGATTGTTTATGTACGTCGGATTTATGCAGATTAAATATATTTAAAATATAAAATATGATATTTGGACGACAAATGAAATTCTTCTAGGGATTAAACGGGTTATTTACAAATTTGTAAATTTAGGTAGTTTGAAAGTTTTCTTGGGGAAATTTCTGAACATCAGAAATTTGTAAATGCGGAAATTATTGATTATGGAATTTGTAAGTTTTGGAATTTGGAAATTGTAGAAGTTGGACATTTGAGAGGGTGAATTGGGAATTTGGGGAATTAGGAATTTGGGGAATTAGGAATTGGGGGAATTGGGAATTTGGGGAATTGGGAATTGGGGAATAGAGAATTTGGGGAATTAGGAATTGGGGGAATTGGGAATTTGGGGAATTGGGAATTTGGGGAATTAGGAATTGGGGGAATTGGGAATTTGGGGCATTGGGAATTGGGGAATAGAGAATTTGGGGAATTAGGAATTGGGGGATTTGGGAATTTGGGGAATTGGGAATTTGGGGAATTGGGAATTGGGAAATAGAGAATTTGGGGAATTAGGAATTGGGGGAATTGGGAATTTGGGGAATTGGGAATTTGGGGAATTAGGAATTGGGGGAATTGGGAATTTGGGGAATTGGGAATTGGGGAATAGAGAATTTGGGGAATTAGGAATTGGGGGATTTGGGAATTTGGGGAATTGGGAATTTGGGGAATTGGGAATTGGGAAATAGAGAATTTGGGGAATTAGGAATTGGGGGAATTGGGAATTTGGGGAATTGGGAATTTGGGGAATTAGGAATTGGGGGAATTGGGAATTTGGGGAATTAGGAGTTGGGGAAATTGGGAATTTGGTGAATAGGGAATTTGAGGAATAGAGAATTTGGGGAATTGGGAATTTGGGGAATTAGGAATTGGGGGAATTGGGAATTTGGGGAATTAGGAATTTGGGGAATTAGGAGTTGGGGGAATTGGGAATTTGGTGAATTGGGAATTTGGGGAATAGGGAATTTGGGGAATAGGGAATTTGGGGAATTAGGAATTGGGGGAATTGGGAATTGGGGGAATTGGGAATTGGGGGAATTAGGAATTGGGGGAATTGGGAATTTGGGGAATTAGGAGTTGGGGAAATTGGGAATTTGGTGAATAGGGAATTTGAGGAATAGAGAATTTGGGGAATTGGGAATTTGGGGAATAGGGAATTTGGGGAACTGGGACCTTGGGAAAATAGGAATTTGAAGGATTAGGGATTTTGGGAATTGGGAACTTGGGAAGATAGGAATTTAGGGAATTAGGAATTTCGGGAACTGGGTCCTTGGGAAAATAGGAATTTGAGGGATTAGGGATTTGGGGAATTGGGAACTTGGGCGGACAGGAATTTGAAAAATTAGGAATTTGTAGAATTAGGAATTTGGGGGATTGGCAACTTGGGAGGATAGGAATTTGGAGAATTAGAAATTTGTGGAATTAGGAATTTGGGGAACTGGGACCTTGGGAAAATAGGAATTTGAGGGATTAGGGATTTGGGGAATTGGGAACTTGAGAGGATAGGAATTTGTGAAATTAGGAATTTAGGGGATTGGCAACTTGGGAGAATTAGAAATTTGTGGAATTAGGAATTTGGGAGACTAGGGATTTAGGAAATTAGAAATTTGTGGAATTAGGAATCTGAAGAATTGGAAGCTTGCGAAAATAGGAATTTCCAAATTTCCAAATTTACTCATTTCAAAAGTTGCAAATGTAAAACTTTAACAACAGAGAAAACTGCAATTCCAAAATCTCCAAATGTAGAAAATGATATAAACCTACATCCATCTTCATTAGAACGTATTAAAATATTATTTTATTACGCACGTTATAATAACAATAACTTGGATATTCATTATTACCCAAGTGAGATTTTGAGTTAGCATAAGTTCCATATACTCATAATGAATATTCGTATGTGCTAATGAAAACTAACTTCCCATTATGCTGTTCAAACGGTTAGAACGCAAACAACGTGGTAATAGTTCCAGCGTAAGTAATTAAATAATTCAGTCTGCTATATAAAGGTACGTAATTAATAATAGCAAAATATTTCTTTAGAATAATTAGGTTTAGCTCGTTTAAACCGTGCTGTTACATATATTCTACAATATAAACACAAATTTTCAGATCCTCAAAATATGACTAAAAATCAACCAATGTAGGGGTTGTATATTACCACATATTTCCTATGACATCCATTAAAATTAATTTTAATAACATATAAGTTGACAAAAATGAATATTCTTATATACAGAATTAATATTCAATGAATATTTTAATTAACCCTAATTGACCTGATTAACGTAAGAAGTCCATCCAAAAGTTACCAAAAAGTTCAATTTCGACACCGTATACTGTTCCTCGCATAATACACATACGACGCTCGGCAGCATACACTCAGCTATTTATTCTAATTTAATCCACAGACATTTGCAATATTGGTATCTCAGATGCAATATTATCTTGCAAACGGTAGCCCAACACGTGTACGCAATTTGTTAACAGTTTTAGGACGCGAACGTTCGAATATTTTCATGGGTGAGTGTAATTCTGCGTTCGAAGGAAGTTTCCTTGCCGGTATAATGTCCTCCTCGGATGGATCCTGAGACAGTCGGTGATTTTGCGGAGCTGTGTCTGCAGAAACACACGCAGAACATGTGCGTAATGGAATTCAGCTGGATGGGAATACGCCGTTATTACATACCAAGTCTCGGAAGGGAAACAATTTCGACAGACAATTTCTATTCAAGATTAGCGTAGGCAAGTGTTCTTGTGTTATGCGAGTCAGTCGAATCTGCTGATATCAGCGGGAACAGCCGCAGACAATGTAAACATTGTAAACGGATAGGAACTTATTACGGGTCAACTATAGCGGGAAAATTCGAAAAATTTATTACTGAACGTAATATACAAGGTATCACCTTTATATTTAACCCCTTGCACTATTTGTCAGGTGCGTCAGTCAGAACTAACTAAACACAGCTACAATATTGAAACAGACATAGAATGTTGAAATGTTATGACAACATGGTATTATGCAATCGTTGACTATGCAAATTATAATTGAACTCCAAATTGAAGCATATTCAAAATTCGAGTAAAATTGATCCCAAGTACCAGTGCGTCACGAGTCAGACTCGTCAAAATAGTGCAAGGGGTTAAGCGACTATATCAGGGGGGGTGGCAACAATTTGACCTTGGATCGTTTGAAGGTCACGTGAACGTTTCTTCCCACATAGTCTATAATCTACAAATTATCCTTCGCAACCAAATTTTGTTACAGATTCTCAAAATATTACAAATTTGTAATATTCGAGTACAATTTAAAAGAAATTTTCTAAATAAAGAATGCTTATTTATTATTATCACTTCTAGAAATTCCCAAGGATTTAAAATTGAAGAAAATCATTTAACAGTGAATTGCACTAGGTTTTAACTATTTACTATTTATATATTAATTTCGTGTTTAATATACAAATACAGGGATGTGTCAACAAATGTAAAGTAAGATACAGGGTATCTCTAAAGTCCCCACCCTCATATTTAACCGGCTTTAAATATGGAAAAGTGTTTCAGAAGTTGTAGGATATCAAGGGGGTGGCAATAATTTGACCTCGGATCGTTTGAAGGTCACGTTTCTTAAATAGAACCCCCGTTTATTGCATATTGTAGCCCCGACGTTTTCAAAACCTATGTGCAAGTCATTCCCAAGATACGAAGCTTTGAATATCGTCGACATTCACGTTTTAAAATTTTAAAAACATTGAATATCACAGTAAAAGACAGTTAGTTGCAACTAGTACCACCACGCCACCGCTAGATGGCCATAGTGTTTCATGGTCCATGAAATAGAATTTTTTCTAAAACCCATACAACGCAAATCCACTAGATATTTTTAATAATGATTCTACAACAATGTGCCACACTCAAAATAACTGAAAATCTAGTAACTTTACCAAAAAAATCGCATTTTTAGATTGCTATTTTTGTCATTCACCACTAGATGACTCTACCAGTGTCACTGTCCAAAATAATCACTCAACAAAAATGAATTTTACAATATTTCTTCAACTTAATAAACAAACTATATAGCAATACAAGATTTCATTTAACATCCTTCAAATTCAATAATCACCAAACCTTATAAAACTTTTCGCACCTCATCGTTAAGAGATAAATCTGCTAAAATCCTAAAGAAAATATGAAAAGTTAAAATTACTTGGACCATTTGAAAAATTTAATTGAAACAACCGAAACAAAAGTTAATCCGAAGAGAACGATTGAGAACTATCGACGCAAGTTTAGCAAAGTGCTTGTGTATCACAAAGTAGCTGGGAGAAACTGATAATTAATTAATTTTGACGGGCAACATCTATATCTGACGAGTATATAACGCAGCGAGCAAAAGCTCATCGATTAACCCGCAAGTACAGCGACGGAGCTCGTCTTGGTGCAGCAACCAAGTCACCGTTGCTTCAGCTTTGCAAATATGCCCGGAATACTTAAGCACTATTGATGGCGACAACGACGCTTAACGACTTTTCCCATCCCCGCCACGTAAATGTGAAAATTGATTAACGATCCGCAACTTCCATCCACGGCAAAATTCTTATCGTCCCTGAACTGTTACAAGGTAATTCCATCTAATTTCGAATTCTTATCGAAGTAATTGCTTGCACGGGCTGATTAACGATATTCTCGCGCGAAACTCTTACGCGTGTTCTCCTGCGGAGGTTTTTATTGGGGGATTAAGAGGAGGCTCGTTTCGGAAGGGAGGGTTTGGTATGTTTTAATGGGGGGGTGGTGAGGATTTTTGGGGATGATTTTGGGGCGATTTTGGGAGTTGGGGATGTTGGGATATTGGGAATTTGAGGATTTGGGGAATTGGGGAATTGGGAAACTGCGGAGTTGGGAATTTGAGGAATTGGGAATTGGGAATTTGGGGAATTGGGAATTGGGGGAATTAAGAAATTGGGGAATTGGGGAATTGAGGAATTGGGAATTTGGAGAATTGAGAATTTGGGGAATTGACAATGGGGAATTGGGAATTGGGGGAATTGGGATTTTGGGGAATAGAGAATTTGGGAATTGGGAATTGGGGGAATAGGGATTTTGGGGAATAGAGAATTTGGGGAATTGGGAATTGGGGGAATTGGGATTTTGGGGAATAGAGAATTTGGGGAATTGACAATTTGGGGAATTGGGAATTTGGGGGATTGACAATTTGGGGAATTGGCAATTTGGGGAATTGGGATTTTGGGGAATAGAGAATTTGGGAATTGGGAATTGGGGGAATAGGGATTTTGGGGAATAGAGAATTTGGGGAATTGGGAATTGGGGGAATTGGAATTTTGGGGAATAGAGAATTTGGGGAATTGGGAATTGGGGGAATTGGGATTTTGGGGAATAGAGAATTTGGGGAATTGGGAATTTGGGGAATTGACAATTTGGGGAATTGGGATTTTGGGGAATAGAGAATTTGGGAATTGGGAATTGGGGGAATAGGGATTTTGGGGAATAGAGAATTTGGGGAATTGGGAATTGGGGGAATTGGAATTTTGGGGAATAGAGAATTTGGGGAATTGACAATTTGGGGAATTGGCAATTTGGGGAATTGGGATTTTGGGGAATAGAGAATTTGGGAATTGGGAATTGGGGGAATAGGGATTTTGGGGAATAGAGAATTTGGGGAATTGGGAATTGGGGGAATTGGGATTTTGGGGAATAGAGAATTTGGGGAATTGGGAATTTGGGGAATTGACAATTTGGGGAATTGGGAATCGGGGGAATTGGGAATTGGGGGAATTGGGAATTGGGGGAATTGGGATTTTGGGGAATAGAGAATTTGGGAATTGGGAATTTGGGGAATTGGGAATTGGGGGAATTGGGATTTTGGGGAATTGGAAATTTGGAGATTAGAGAATTTGAGGAATTGGGAAATTGGGGAATTGGGAAATTGGAGAATTGAGAATTTGTGCAATTAGAAATTTGGGGAATTGGGAACTTGGGAAAATAGGAATTTGGGGAATTAGGAACTTGGAATAATAGGAATTTGGGGAATTAGAACTTCGAGAAA
This sequence comes from Megachile willughbiella, assembly GCA_945859595.2. NCBI lineage: Eukaryota > Metazoa > Arthropoda > Insecta > Hymenoptera > Megachilidae > Megachile > Megachile willughbiella. Next base: position 7,230,563 of record OX243805.1, on the reverse strand, counting down.
TTAGAAATTTGGGGAATTATGAACTTGGGAAAATAGGAATTTGGGTAATTAGGAACTTGGGATAATACGTATCTGGGGAATTAAAAATACGAGAAATTAGAAATTTGGGAAATTATGAATTTGGGAAATTTGGAACTTGGAATAATAGGAATTTGAAGAATTAGGAACTTGGAATAATAGGAATTTAGGGAATTAGAAATTCGAGAAATTGTGAATTTGGGGAATTAGGAATTTGCGGAATTATGAACTTGGGAACATAGGAATTTGGGGAATTAGGAACTAGGGATAATAGGAATCTGGGGAATTAGAAATTCAAGAAATTGGGAATTTGGGGATTTAGGAATTTTGGGGGATTGGGGATTTGGGGAATTGAGAACTTGAGAAGATTGCATTTGGGGAATTGGGAATTTGGGATATTGGCTATAGTGATTTGAAAATTTTGGTTTTTGGTACTTTGGAACTTTGGAACTTTAGAACTTTGAAATTTAGGAATGAATGACTTTAAGGAGGTGGAAATGTAGAATTTTTTAATTTTTACTTTGTGGAAAATTTAAGAAGTCTGGAAAGTTTGAACTTTTGCATCCTAAGATTTGTTAATTTTAGAACTTCTGTGCTTTAAGATTTTGGAACCTTGGAAATTTGTAATTATACAATTGCAGAACTATGGAACTTTGAAAGTCTGGTATTTTTTGAACTTTTAAATCAGGAAATTTTGCAACATTAAGACTTTGAAACTTTGCAATCTTAAAATTCTGAATCATTAAAATTTTGTAATCTTTTAATCTTGTAATATAATCATACTATAATTTAGTAAAATAATGTCTAACAACACTAAAATCAGCAAAATAGAAATGAAGGAAATTGAGAATGATTAGAATGTCAGATAGTGCTCTTTGTTCGCTAATGTTATCGAATAATAGTATTATTCCAATGAAACGAACTGTGAGTTAAATGTGAGGACAGGCTATTATAATTATTAATCAATTTTCGTTATGGAGCACTTTAGCGGTATATCGTTGTCCCAGATCCTTTAAACTATAGTAGCAGCTGTTAGTTCAATAAAAACGACGTTGAAGTGACATCATAGAATATCCTATTATTCTCAAGAAATATTGAAGGAAAGCGAAGGAAATAATTCATGACAAGACATCCTTTGTTTCGCTTCAAGAGTTGTTCTATTGTGTATAAAATGTCCTCGTACAAAAATTTTATAAAATAATGCATAGCAATTGTTTTACATTCTTATATCTTGTTTCACAATTTTACAATTCAAGGTTTATTATTTTGTTCAATATTAATAATTATTTGTGTAATTTTAGTTTCAAGATAGATGAGTTATTTTATATTTACATTTTTAAAATAAATTATTTGTTTATGAGATTTTATTAGTAGGAAATATACATCAACCTCTTTTAATAAATTTAGAATTTCAAAATTGTTCAGTTTTACGGATTTAATGTTGCAAAATTTGTCAAAGTTCCCACACTTCAAAATAATAATTAATTAAATGGTTTCAGATTTAATTGAAAAATGTCACTATATTCTAAACAAATTTAATACATACTAAATTATTAATTTCTATAATATATCTAAAAAATACATTCTAAAATTTTCATCTATTTCTTTTTTCAACCTAATCAATTTTCACTCAAACATTCACCTTTTCAATCTAACTGAAATGAAATCTAATTTCATTGAAGTTAAATTTTCAATTTAATTAAAATAAATGTTCATTCAAATTTTCCCATAATTCACTAATTTACGTCTACAAAACCTGGACCCTATATCAAAAAAATAGTTACAGATTCGCTCTCGCGACTCGCATAATTTATCGGTGAATTTTTTGCAAGCCCATAAATTGCGTAAGAAGTCCGCCATCGTCTGGCAGCCCGTTATTATCCCGTGCGTTAATTCACGGCATACCGTTCGAGTTAATTATTCAATTAGCGAACTCGGTGAGAATTCGATGAATCCGTGTTGGTACACACGGTCGTGTAGAACGCATCGGCATCGATTTTCGTTTGTTCTCGAATGACAGAATGGGCCAAATAGAGACGCGGTGTACACAGGGTGAAAACTAAGTAGACCGCTCGACGTAAGAAATATAATTGATGGCGTCCTGTTTTGACAGAATCACATTATTCCCGGTACTTACGGGATCCTGCTACGTGACCGAGCATGGTCCTCGGTGCTTCAATGATAATTAATATTTGTTTCAAACTTGCATCATTATTCACACCGGTTCCCTTATTTCTAGTCGCCTCTTTTTTCCGTCTACGAATCGACCGTACTTGCACTTGCTTCTTTGTACCGTTCATCATACTCATGCTGAGACCCGGATCGTGTTCATGATCCTCAACGGAGCTGTACTAATTAACTATTCTACATCATATTATAATCGTAATCATCATTTGGTAAATTAACAATTCTCGAAGTCAAGTTATAGGTTAGGTAGTATATTTAACTTCTCAGTTTTTGAATGTTCAAAAACTACAAGGTTCAATGTTTATAAAATTCAGAAATAAAATAGTCATCATAGGTTGGAATACAGAAATCAAGGGATAAGTTGGAATTATTATCATCTGGTAGAAAATGGATTTTCAAAGTGTAGTTATAGGTTATGTCTAGGTAGTATATATTCTCATCAAAACTACAAGTCCGAATGTCTTTCAAAATTGATGAACAAAATAGCTATTATAGGTTGAAATTTAAAAGTCAAGTGATAAGTTAAAATTATTATCATCTGATAGAATATGAATTTTCAAAGTGAAATTATAGATTATGTCTAGGTGGTATATATTCTTATCAAAATTACAAGTTTGAAAACAAGTCTCTGAAAACATACGTCCACAAATTCATCCAACCCAGAATTTCCAATTCCCAAGTACGTATATTTCCACATACCTATATCCCCAGATTCCTATGTCCCCAAATACCTGCATCCCCAAATTCTTAGTCACTCGAAATCTCTAAACCCCCAAATTCCTATGTCCTGAGAATTTATAATTTCCCAAATATCTATATCTTCACATACCTATATCCCCAAATTCCTATATTCACAAATACCTACATCCCCATATCTCTACGTTCTCAAATCTCTACGTCTCCAAATTCCCAGGTCCTCAAATTCCTACGTCTCCGAATTCTTATATCCCCGAATTCCTACGTCCCCAAATTTCTACGCCCCCAAGTTTCTACATCCCCAAATTCCTATGTCCCCAAATTCCTAGGTCCCCAAATTCCTACGTCCCCAAATTCCCAGGTCCCCAAATTGCTACGTCCCCAAAATCCTACGTCCCAAAATTCCTACGTCTCCAAATTCTTTCCCCCCCAAATTCCTACGTCCCCAAATACCCACGTCCCCTAAATCCTACGCCCCCAAATTCCTACGCCCCCAAATTCCTACGCCCCCAAATCCCTACGCCCCCAAATTCATACGTCCCCAAATTTCTACGTCTCCAAATCTCTACACCCCCAAATCCCTACGCCCCCAAATTCCTACGTCCCCAAATACCCACGTCCCCTAAATCCTATGTCTCCAAATTCCTACGCCCCCAAATTCCTACGCCCCCAAATCCCTACGCCCCCAAATTCCTACGTCCCCAAATTTCTACGTCTCCAAATCTCTACGCCCCCAAATCCCTACGCCCCAAATTCCTACGTCCCCAAATTGCTACGTCCCCAAATTCCTACGTCCCCAAATTCCTACGCCCCTAAATCCCTACGCCCCCAAATTTCTACGTCCCCAAATTCCTACGTTCCCAAATCCCTACGCCCCCAAATCCCTACGCCCCCAAATTCCTACGCCCCCAAAATCCTACGTCCCAATACGTCCCAAAATTCCCACGTCCCCAAATTGCTACGTCCCCAAATTCCTACGTCCCTAAATCCCTACGCCCCCAAATCCCTACGCCCCCAAATTTCTACGTCCCCAAATTCCTACGTCCCCAAATTTCTACGTCCCCAAATTCCTACATCACCAAATCCCTACGCCCCCAAATCCCTACCCCCCCAAATTCCTACACCCCCAAAATCCTACGTCCCAAAATTCCCACGTCCCCAAATTCCCACGTCCCCTAATTCCTTTGTCTCAAAATTCCTACACCCCCAAATCTCTGGTAAAATATGTATTTCCAAAGTGAAGTTACAGTTTAGATCAAGATTCCTAATTTCTAAGTTAGAATTTGAGTGTCTGAAAATTTTGCAAAATCGACTGTCCTTAAACTGAACAATTTCAGAAATTTGATCCGAGAAATTATGATTTGAGGAATAAAGATTATTTATAGTAGGTTAGAATTTAAAAATGAAGTAGTAGTACAATAATGCATCACCCTCATTTCCAACGTCCCAAAATTCACAGCATCGTCCCACATCTCAAAATGATCAAATTTCCAAAGCTGTCTTAATAAAATTTCCAAAACTAGAAAGTTTCCAAAGCTGTCGACAGAACTGTACCCATAATTAGCGTAATAAGAAAATGCATCGGTCTTCCGCGGTTAGCGAGAGCGTCCATTAAGGATAAAGTAGCCAAACGTTCACATGTAATAAATCTCTGAGGAGCGTTTTCAGCGATCGCGGAGCTGACCAGCCATTAACAAACCATTAGCAAGTTCCGATCGTCACCGAGGAGAAGAATAGAGAAGGGTAGCAGGATCGAAGGGATTTCATCCTCGATAACCTGTTCATTATCACTTCTAGGTTGTCCGTCGCGGACGACTGACGGAGATTAATGGAAGCAGCCGAGTGACGAGAGAAATAAGGCCGTTGTTCGATGGAAAGATCGTCGGATCGTTGCGCAGGTTCTGCTTCAACTCGCGATCAATCTCTTCTCTTTTCTTTTTCTTTCCCCTACCCTTTTTTTTTTTTTAACCCCGACCAGCCACGCTGTAAATCGTTCCACAGTCGGTGACTTCCGCAAAGTCCATCGACAAGAAAACATGGGGGGGTTTCCTGACTCGCGTCACGAGGTTTTTACGTTCCTCGGAAAACAAGCAATGATCGCGTGCTTTCGTAAGGTCTCCGCGCTTGCATCACAAAGAGTGCTGCATCTAAACTTAGAGCTTGCCTGCGAGCGTCGTTTATATATACAATGTCTTACACCGCTTCCGCTTTTACGTGTCGCGTTAACGTAACACTGGCCTTTTTTCGAGATGACACGTTTTCGTTTTCACGAATGTCACTCGAATTAAGCAATTTTTAATTGCGGCCTTTTCTTTCCCCGCCATTTCTTTTTTTTTTTTTTGAAGTTGTTCTACAGTGTATGATGTACTGGAATTTGGACTTCGCAGAACACCTGTACACTCGGGATTAATTATTTAAACAAAAACTGTGCTCGAAACTTTTAGGGGGTGCGTTGCAAAACAAAATGTGCAGAAGGACACTCAAAATAAATTATTCGAAAGTACGCTGAAATGTTCGCATTCTGTGTATTTTGAGAGCGAAAATTTGAAAAGAGACTCATAATAAAGGGAATGTTTTGTTGATGGTTTTCATAAATGTGGTAATGAACAACCCTTGCATTGGTTGATTTTTAGTCATTTTTTTGAGGATCTGAAAATTTGGAGATGGGTTAAGGATTTAGGGATATTTGGAATTTTGGGATTTGGAGATCTAGGTATTTGCAGAATTGTGGATTTGGCAATTTAGAAATTTAAGAATACAGCAATCTAGGGATTTAGAAATTTAAGAATATAGAAATCTAGGGATATTGAAATCTAAGAATATTACAATCTAGGGATATAGGAATCTGGAGATTTAGAAATCTAGGGATATAGAAATTTAAGAATACAGCAATCTAGGGATTTAGAAATTTAAGAATATAGAAATCTAGGGATATTGAAATCTAAGAATATTGCAATCTAGGGATATAGGAATCTGGAGATTTAGAAATCTAGGGATATGGAAATTTAAGAATACAGCAATCTAGGGATTTCGAAATCCTGGGGCGTTGAAATCTAAGAATATAGAAATCTAGGGATATAGGACTCTAAGAACATAGTAATCTAGGGGTATAGAAATCTGAAAATTTAGAAATCTAGGGATACAGAAATTTAAGAATACCGCAATCTAGGGATTAAACATCCAAGTATTTCAAAATCTAGGGATTAATACACACAGGAATTAAAAAATCCAGCGATTTATAAATCTAGGGATTTAAATATCCAGAAATATAGAAATCCATACACCTCGTAAAAATTTCGAAATTTTGGAACATACAAAGGATTTCAAATTTCGAAATTTCGAAATTGATAAACTACCTGCCAATGTGTTCCCTATAATTACGTCCATTTGCATAATCACGTGTTACCGTCCATACCTGGTAAACAACAAAATTACACATTGCAGAGAATTTGAAACAGTAAATCGTCAATTATCTGAATTTCACCGCAATATCCGACGGAATTGTATTAATAAATCAATCAATTAACAGTATGGATTGTAAAATTATTCGAATAATATCAGAGATTGGTTCACCAATCGGCAACCGATTCGCTAAATAATTCAGTCTGTCCTGTGGTTGCAGACGCATTAAATTTCGTCGCTAATGTGCAACAACGTATTGTCGCACCAATAATATCCACGTAATTTCCTTCATTATTCATAAACGTTAACTACGTCACGATAATTTTGTCTTATTTGCGCGCACGCCGACGAAATATGCACGTTACATCAACAGTTATTACTCGGAAGCGATACACGAATTTTCAATTTGTATACTGTATTGTTTAATACGTTCTCCATTTTCCAAATTTTAAAACCTACAAATTTTTCGACGCAATAGTTACTAGATTCCTTCATTTTTAAACGTTAGAATCCCTAGATTTCTACATTCCCAAGATCCCAGATCCCTAAATCTCTAGATCCATAAATTCATAGGTCTTCAAGTTTATGCACTCTTGGAACTTCTGTACTCTTCATGTTACTAGATTTGCAAATATTTCCAAATTCCAAGACCGCAAAATCCCTAGATCCATAAGTTAGTTGGACCTTAAATTTCTATACTCTCGAATCCCCAAGTCCTTATATTCCTAGATCCTCAAATACCTATGTCCTCAAACTTCTACAACCCTAAATCTGCAGATGAACAAATTCTTTGGTTCCCAAATTTGGGTACTTTCGAAACCCTAGATTCTATTTGGAGATCCCCAAATACCTACATTCCGAAATTTCAGTATTTCTTAATTCCCACTTCCCTAAATTCCCATATCACTAAATTCCTATATTCCCAAATTCCTATGTCCCCAATTTCCCACATCCCCAAATTCCTATATTTACAAACTTCTGTATTTCTAAATTCCTACTTTCCTAAGTTCCTACATCCCTAAATTCCCATGTCCCTAAATTCCTATATCCCCAAATTCCTACCATCCTAAATACCTCGACAATTCTCCACATCCAACCCCACATCCACAAGTTCTATTCCCAACCTCCAAAATCCCTATACTCCCCATATTCCCAAATACATACCCTACAAAAAGAGCGTAAACGTAACTGTCCCCAAACAATTTTTACCTCAACCCAACAAATTGAAATTGTATCGCATCCAACATCTCCAGTTATCGATACGTTAATACATCATCCAGAAGTAAGATCGTCGACGGTCGACGACGTTTTCCCGATATCAGGAGCGTATCGAGACGCGGAGGAGCCCGGCGCAGTTTCATAGACACAAGTCGGACAGGTGGACGAGATAAGATTGAAAAGATTCGAACTGCGAACGTTCGTATCGGCCTGATCGGAATGCTGCTCGATATTCCGCCTCATTCGGGCCAGAAGGAGGAAGAAAAGGGACAGCAAGGAAAGAGACGACGCGGAGAAACCAGGTTGACGGAGCCGAAGACACGGGTGCACCACGGAGGAGACGTAATGCTACGTGCATGCGGCTAGAAGACCAACGAGCGGAAAGAAGAGGGTTAGGTTAGGTACGGAGAAGGACGAGTTTCTGAAACCCCCAGGGACGATCGGGAAACTTGCCGGGCCCACCAGTCTAACGCTTCTCTCGGGGAATTGGAATGTTTCGTGATTCATCGTTTTGGGGATTCGACATTTTTTTTTATGTTTCAAGTGGACTATTACGAATTTTTCAAGGTTTACTCTCTTCGGTTTGGGAATTTCGAAATTCTTTTTTTTGGGGGTGTAATATTTTGCAAGACTGGAAATTTTGCAGTACCTTTGAACTCCTTTGAATTGCTCTTGTATAGTAACGACTGTTACGAATTTTTCGAGGTTTATTTCGGTTTGGGAATTTTTTAATTTTTGTTCGTGGAGAATTTTTGGCTGCAATATTTTGCAAGACTGGAATTTTTGCAGTATCTTTAAACTCCTTTGAATTGCTCTTGTATAGTAACGACTGTTACGAATTTCTCGAGGTTTATTTCGGTTTGGGAATTTTTTAATTTTTGTTCGTGGAGAATTTTTGGCTGCAATATTCTGCGAAGCTGGAAATTTTGCAGTACCTTTAAACTCCTTTGAATTACTCTTGTATAGTAACGACTGTTACGAATTTTTCGAGATTTATTTCGGTTTGGAATTTTTTAATTTTTGTTCGTGGAGAATTTTTGGGTGCAATATTTTGCAAGACTGGAATTTTTGCAGTACCTTTAAACTCCTTTGAATTGCTCTTGTATAGTAACGACTGTTACGAATTTTTCGAGATTTATTTCGGTTTGGAATTTTTTAATTTTTGTTCGTGGAGAATTTTTGGGTGCAATATTTTGCAAGACTGGAATTTTTGCAGTACCTTTAAACTCCTTTGAATTGCTCTTGTATAGTAACGACTGTTACGAATTTTTCGAGATTTATTTCGGTTTGGAATTTTTTAATTTTTGTTCGTGGAGAATTTTTGGCTGCAATATTTTGCAAGACTGGAATTTTTGCAGTACCTTTAAACTCCTTTGAATTGCTCTTGTATAGTAACGACTGTTACGAATTTTTCGAGATTTATTTCGGTTTGGGAATTTTTTAATTTTTGTTCGTGGAGAATTTTTGGGTGCAATATTTTGCAAGACTGGAACTTTTGCAGTACCTTTAAACTCCTTTGAATTGCTCTTGTATAGTAACGACTGTTACGAATTTTTCGAGGTTTATTTCGGTTTGGGAATTTTTTAATTTTGTTCGTGGAGAATTTTTGGCTGCAATATTTTGCAAGACTGGAATTTTTGCAGTACCTTTAAACTCCTTTGAATTGCTCTTGTATAGTGACGACTGTTACGAATTTTTCGAGGTTTATTTCGGTTTGGGAATTTTTTAATTTTTGTTCGTGGAGAATTTTTGGCTGCAATATTCTGCGAAGCTGGAATTTTTGCAGTACCTTTAAACTCCTCTGAATTGCTCTTGTATAGTAACGACTGTTACGAATTTTTCGAGGTTTATTTCGGTTTGGGAATTTTTTAATTTTTGTTCGTGGAGAATTTTTGGCTGCAATATTCTGCGAAGCTGGAAATTTTGCAGTATCTATAAACTCCTTTGAATTGCTCTAAATTTTTCTAAGTTCCCCTATGTTTATAGAACTTTTGAAATATCCCTGAATTTTTCTAGGTTTGGACATATTTCTCTAGATTTTTTTAAATTTTCGTACACTTTTGTGAATTTTCTTAAGCACTCTAAATTTCGATAAATCTTTCTAGCTTTCTTTAGACTTTTCGAAATTTCTTTTAATTTCTCTATATCATTTTCAATATTCCTAGATTTTTTTTCATTTATTTACCTTTTCCCCTAGATTTCTGTACATTTATCTAGTTTTTCCCCTGGAGTTATATAAATCTTTGTAAACTTCACTAGATTTCAATAAATTTTTCGAGCCCTCTTCAAACTTCTCTTAATTTTTCTAAATTTCCCTAGATTTCCATGGCGTTCTGTTAATATCCCTAGTTTCCTCCAGAAATTGATCTACATTTCCCTAGCCTTTTCCCTAGACTTTTATAGATTTTTTCTGAATTTTTCCTAATTCATTTAAATTTCTCTAGATTCCTGTAAAGTTCTATTAATATCTCTAGCTTTTTCCCTGCACGTCTGAAGATTTCTTTAATTTTTTCCCTAGATATCTGTAAATTTCTCTAGGTCTCTATAAATTTCTCCAAATTTCCCTAAATTTTTCCAGATTTCTCTAAGTTCCTCAACTTCCAGTTTTACGAAATTAAAACTTCAATTTCTAAGCCCCGAAATTGAAAAAAGCGTAATTTTTCTTATGTTCCAAATTTCCAAACCTAAAATCTAAGAAGTGTCTCCTTATTTAACATGCAATCATTTCGTTCCAATCGACATTTCGAAATAAATATAATCAGCATATCAATTGACCGTTTCAACTTCTCGAGGCGTGTATAATCAACGTAGCAATTAATTAGCCACTTCAGATACGACTTTTCACCCGAGAAATATGGCGCAATCTCGCAAAGAATTTAGATCAATCAACGCAACGGATAAATTATTCATACGGCAACGTTTTTACATTACGTCGCGAGTGTACGTCGAAAAAATGAAGGAAACGAAGGTCTGATGCATGTATCCTCTCAGAAAACTTCGGATGCTGCATTCGTAATCGGCAAGGAAGTGTCACGATCATCTAACTGGTACACCCGTAATATTACGACGACACTGGTAGTCTCCTGAACCTTTCGCGCCGTGTTCGTGTCTCTCCTTCTCTGTTCCACGGGATAGATGCATAATACGAAAGATAGAAAGAGAAATGCAGAGGCAAGCGGTTGCCGAGAGACTGAACGTCGCTGCGGGTGGCACGAGACGTGCGGGGCTGCAAATTGCGACGGCGCACACACACCGGCTGAATCTCAAGAAATTACGAAAAATATTCCACTTGCCAGTTTTTGATATTACAGTTGTTTAATCGACGATGAGTTTATCAATTTTTTTCGAGGTCGGATGTTCGCGATTTTTCATTTACGAATTTTTTCATTTGTACACGTCGCTTTTTTATATATCTGAAGGTCCACTTTCTCAAATTTTTTAGGGTTTGATATTTTTTATTGGCAGAATTTTCAAATGTGATTTGTTCAGTTTTAGGGGTCTATATTTTCAAGCCTTGAAATTTTTGAATTTGTACAAGCTGAATTTTTGGATATTTGCAGTTCCACTTTTACAAATTTTTTAATTTTTTATATTTATTGTATTATAAATTTTCAGTTTTAGGTATCCAAATTTTCACCCTCTAAATTTTGGAATTTTTGGATGTTTCAGAAGAATGAATTTCTGAAGTCCAAATCCTCAAATTTACAAATTTTTCATATTTCCAAAGACATTTATCAATTTTTCAAATTTCTGAAGAACCAAGAGTTCCAAATACTCAAATTTACAAATTTACGAATTTATGTATTCTCAAATCTAAAAATTTTATTATTATTAATTATTGTCCTCAAATTAAAGTTTCACCCATTGTAAGCTTAGGTAATATATCATAATCTGATTACAAATATGTGCAAAAGATTAGGCTAATTAATTAGGAGAGATGTGTTATTTTTTAGATGTCGCGTTTAACACGCCACTAGATGTCTTGTGAAATGTATTGTTTCTCGGTAGTTCTCCATCCGACGCCAATTAAATGATCAGAAATTCCAAAGTGTAACACTTCAAAAGTCTGGGACGAAGATAGAGAAGGCTTTACAATTGAAACTTAGTGTATAATTACACTACTTTCTTTCCAAAATCAAAATTTCTCAAAAATCTTCAAAATTTGTTCAAACTCTCCGAATTCATAAACTCTCAAATATCTGTAATTTGAAATTTGGAAGTGTACAAGTACTTAGAGGTTAAAATCCTTCAAATTCTTTCAAATTTCTTAATTTCCAAATTTTCATATTTTTAAATTTCCAAATTGTCAAGTCCCTGAAACCCCAAATCGCCAAATTTTTAAATATTCAATATTACATATCTGAACTTTCAAATTTCCAAATTCTTTAACTCTCTACGTTCCGTATTCTAAAATCCCCAGATCTATAAATTCACAAGTCCTCACATCCCCAAATCCCAAGTCCTCATATCCCCCAATCCCAGAACCTGGAAATCCCAAATCACCAGATTCCTAAAACACAAGATCTCCAAATCCTCATCTCCCTATAACTCCAAATCACATCCCTGAATTCCTAAATTCCAAAATTCTCAGCCCCTAACTCACCTACTTGCAAATACAATACTACACAAACGACCGAATCCCTGCTCATTTACACGAGCAAGTATAAAATTTCGACTCGTAAAATTGCAAGTGTTCAAATGATAAAACATCGAAATTTGTATATTGGCAAATCCGCAAATCCCGAAATCTGTATCTACAAGAAGCACGCAAGGTTCCAACGTCGGTTTCGACGCACACGGTTCTTTCCCGCATCTCGAGTATTCTGCCCCACTGTACACTGCGAGAAGCCAGTCGGCGTGGTGGGGGTATGCGCAGTGGTGGGGGGTCCGGCGCGAGTGGTGGGGGGTCGATCGTAACGGAGCGTCGGAGCAAGCCGTCAGTCAGCCGTGCTTCGTCGTGGGGATGAGATCGCAACGAGGAATGACGTCGCACGCTCCGACATTCGCGCGACTACGGTGACACGGTACAAAGACTACACGCGGTTCATACGCATCACAGTTTCGCGTCTCGCGATCCCGTATCCGCTCCGACAACGGAAATAATCGTGAATCCGTTTTCGCGCTGTTACAAAAAGGCGTGTTTCCCCAGGCTGTGCAACTGTGCGGTGTTCTATCCCCGTTTCTCCATCTTCCGCATTCCTCGCTCCGATTGGAGTGTCTCTCCGTGCACGAGCATCGTGTATCGACGACTCTTCGACGGGATTATTGCACGCAGCCGGATCCGCTCGAGCGAGGGAAAGCCGGAGCAACGCCAGAAAACGTGAGCGAAATTCTATTAATAAATACGAGCGTGTATTGTCGTGAACGATTCTCGCGAGCTGTCATACACAACGGCTCGGTAGTTTCTCGTTTTGGTATGGAGACGCGTGTACGGGGAACCGTTACCTTCGCTTCGGATCGCTATTAAACTTCTCTCCACGCTTATTCCCTAGTCCCGTTTATCCTCGCAGGATACGCGAACCTGCGTCCTGACACTTTTCTTACGTTTGCCTCTCCCTTCATCTGCCCACGTGCTGTCGTTTGCCCAGGTGGGATGCTGGGCATTTTTACTCCGCATACAATGGCAAATCCGACTTTGAGATAAATATACTGCGGATGCTTTTATCGTACGTCGGCTACAAAGTGTATGTAAATCGCGGATCTTGATTACAGTGTTTGAGAACTTCGATGCATCGGATGCATAAACGTTTATGGATAGCATTGAGATGGTCAGTTATCTGCTTGTGAAATATGTCGATTTTAGCTTGTTGTGTAACTGCTCGCGTTGATTTTTCGTTTTTCGAGACATCGAGCGGGACAGTGCAAGAACATGATGCTAATCATTATCGTGTAAATTTATGGTACTTTGACATGTACGTGTATGTAGACTCTTCGTATCCAAAGCAGTTATCGATGACTTATTATTTGTAGAAAGATCCGACGAAATCCTTGTACGAAAACGCTTTAAATGGAGCGTCACAACAATTTTGTCTAGTAATTTTTTGTAAACAGTGTCGAACGAAATGCGTCAAGTGTAGAAACAGAAACTTTAGTATACAAGTAAACTTCAATAAACTCTTGTAGAATAGTTTAAAGTTTAGTAACAGAAGGTGTTTGATAAGAGTTGTACAAGTGTTATCGATACAAAAGTAGGAGGTATTGTTTGTAAATATTGAAGCTACCAGCCGACTACGAGCTAAGCAGAAATCACTGTTACGAAAACGGTCAATATAGTCTTATACATAAAATCTCGTTCGACGTGATTTTCAACGGTATATAATGAGAGTCAGAAGTCTAATGTAAATTTAATTAGAAGGAGTGCCGAATTAAAGCTCGTTGTTCGTTCTTCCTGGAAGAAGCTCCAGGTAATCAAGATTCCGAATGAAGTTTCGGTATCCCCGCTTATTTTAAACACGCTGTATGTTTTGCTGAGCCGGAAGGTCAACCTGTTTCCTTCAACGACATTCTAAAACGCGTTCGCACAGATAAGCTTGGTTAAATGACTCGTTTAAATGGCATTCTTTATCGTAACAGGACGACCATGCTTGATCTCTGAATGTTACTATGGACACAGCGAAACATGGACCCAGAAATATGGGAATACACGGATTTACGTATATGGAGATATGGAGATATAGGGATATAGGAACGTTGGCATATTGAGGTTCTAGAATAAAGTTCGAATTTAGTGATATTGGAATGTACAAACTTTGAGATCTAGGAATATTGAGATGGAGGAATACATGATACTAGGATTGTTAGAATCTAGGGATATTGGAATATCAGGATGCTGGGATCTAGGGATATTTTCCTTCGGGAATAATTCAATCTAGAGATATTTATACTCGGGGATACTTCAGTCTAGTGATATTTATGTTAGGGAATATTGCAATCTAGGGATATTCGCATTTATGAATGTTGGCATCTAGGGATATTGAAATTTGGAGATACTAGAATCTAGTTATAATTCCATTCAGAGATACTTGAATCTAGAAATATTAGTATCTCGGGGTATTGAAACTAGATATTGGGATAATAATACTAGCATCTAGGGATTTTTGTATCTTGTAGTTTTAGGATCTAGGGATATTGGAATGTCAAAGTGTTAACATCTAGGGTTGTCTGTGTATTGAATATTACCGTCTAGGGATATTGGTGCTGGGATCTAGGGATTTTTTTATTTTGCGATATTGAGATCCGGGAATATTAGTATTCCAAAGTATTGGAATCTAGGGTTATTAGTATACTGAATATTGATTTTTAGGGATAATTGAACTAGAATCTAGGAATTTTTATATTTTGCACCATTTGGACTTGGAAATATTCGTACCTCAAAGTTTAAAAATCTAAGGCTACTAATTTCTCGACTACTGATCTCTAGGGATATTGGTATCCCGATATCTAGGGTATTAATATCTAGGGATATACATATTGCGATATTGAGAGCTAGGGACATAGTCATTAAGATAATTAACATCGCATTAGAATCTCAAACAGAAGTAAATCAATTTGAATATAAAAATTATGCTTTGCTTCTATCATTATTCTTAACAATATCTTAATAACATTACATGCATATCAATAAATTAATTATAGTTAACATATCGATATTACATCGATAATCATTAATGTGACCTTTAGTAGACATATACAGGTCTAAAAATGTAATAATATACGTCTGAATATAAGACAGGAGTACGTACGTCGTTCGTACAAGTATTAATGAATCAAACGGTGCGTATAAACGAGTTCTCGATCACGTGGTTCGATACTACGCTTTCGATTAACAAAACTACGCGGCGCTGCAGTCGAAGGCGGGATTTCAGTGTCATTCACGATCGTTCGTCAATTTCCCGCACGATTTTTGATCCATCGACAGTTCGTTGTAATCATGTTCGCGGTATTTGTTACTCGATCGTGTTTCACAGAATCGCGCGCAGAATATCCGGCGCGTTATCTTAACGAGTGAATCGAACGAGCCGGTTTTCTGCGCGTCTCGTGTTCTTGTTGCGCGAACACCGTCTCTATGAACTTCATGGCAGTCCGTGACCCCGGGTATTTCCTGTTACGGGAAAGGCCCTTGCACGGCTCAGTTCGTTGGCATTCCTTTTCTACGAGCTAATCGTCATTGCGTAACTTGACATTATTGGGAAAATTTCTGCGCGGTAGTGTACCACAATTGTTCTTCACTGAATTAATTCATCTTTTACCGCATCATCTATCTGGGAATTTACGCTTGGAAAGATCTATCGTACACTGCGGTGTAATCGTGGCTTCTTTTGTATTAAAACACATTTATAAACTAGTTTTTGCGTTTTTAAACTAGTTTTCGAAGTTTAAAATCTTTGAATGGTCTAGTTCACAAATTCCTTGATGTGTTAATATAATTTTCAAGTCTCTTACAGTCGCAAATAAGTTTTTGAATTTTGATATTGTTAAGTATTTGAACTTAGCGATTTTGGTATCTTCAAGATTTTGAAATTTCGAAATTTTCCAAATACCTAATCTAAATTTCTTGATTACAAAAATTGTATTAAATTTTCGAACTTTCTAGTTTAAATATTCCTCAGATCTCAAATTCCCTAGGTCCCAAAATTCCCTAGATCAAAAATTCGCCAAATAAAAATTCCCTAAATCTCAACATTCCCCAGATAAAAATTCCCTATGTTCAAAAATTCCCCAAATCCAAAAAATTCCCCAGATCCGATATCCAGCAAATCTCAAATTCCCCAGAAAAAATTTCCTAGACACCAAATTCCCTAGATCCTAATTTCCCCTAATACAAAAGTCCCCAAATTTCAAAATCGCAATTTCCTAAATCCAAAAGTCCCCATACCGAAATCCCCCAAACCTGAAATCCCAAATTCTCCAAACTCCAAATTCCCCAAATCTCAAAATCTACAAATTGCAAATTCCAAAATCCCTAAAAATCACCGAGTAGAATGTTTCTTACGCAAAGTATGGTCATTTATTTTTCGTGCATCCGTATGCGAATGACGTACATTATTAAAAAGATGGATACAATTCAAGGATGGAATCTCTAAAATTAAAACTATGATTAAAACACATATGAGCATCATTTCGACGTACTGTTTCATATTGCGATTTCAAATATGAAACGATTTGCAGAGTTTAATAATTTTTCAGCAGCGCAACGTGAAACATTTCTGGCATATATTTGAATGTTGAAGTACATAAAATGTTTGAATATTGCCTGATACATTTGGAGCTTTAATATGACCTATTTGTAGAGACGCATGGATCGGGGTTAAGGTCGATGTTGATGTTTTAAGATAGAAATTATTAAATTCGCCGCGACCGATCTTGGCAGTGAATATTTCAAGTCCAATCCAACTATCGTCCTCGTTTCTCTGCTCGAAACAAATACAATATTGAATCTGATCTGTACTTGAGAATCTGATACAAATTCAGTTTTATCTTTTTTTCTTTGTAATTTGGGGTTACCTTGAATTTTATTATTTTTTGGTAGAACAATTTTATAACTTTGGAATTTGGGCATTTTGTATGGTTCAAGTTTATGTGGGTGATGAATTGAGGATATAGAATTTCCATCATTTCCAAAATCTAGAAATTTCATAATTAAATTTAAAAAATTTTAAATTGAAAACCATTAAATTTTCTAATTACAAATTGATCACTTGAAAAATGATAAAATTTGAAAATTACCTAATCACACAATTTTCCATTTGAAAATTTGAAAACAGTAATCCCACAATTTTCAAATTAAACACCTAGAAGCCATCAATTTCTTTGAAATTAAAAACTCAAAAGCTATAGAATGTTCTCAAATTAAAAACTTGAGAGTGATCATATTTTCTCAAATTAAAAAATTGAAGAATATAAAAATTTCTGAAATTGAAAATTTGAAAATATTCTAATAAGCAAATTAACCAGTTCAAAAGTGACCCTACGTTCAAAGGTAGCCAACATGCCCCTGAATCGGCCCCGGAATCAGAGTTGCCCGCGGTCTTTGTATATCGCAGTCGGCGAACGACAGACGCATGGTCGGTGACCCTTTTCCCCTTTTAATTTCGAAACAAAGAACGCGAAAACCTTTCTGTTCGTGGAAGAAGAAGCCATTCCGAGCTGGCAGCGGATACGTAGATGTTGGATGCATGCACACAGGGCCAAATGAAAACGAACGAGGCCGAACCTCTTGGCCAGGTAATAACAGTCGACCTTTGCCCTCACGATCTCAGCCTACCTGCCCGCTGCCCGCTACGTGACCGACTTCTTTCTCTCTCTCGTTTTGCCAGAAAGAGGACGAATTTTTACGCACGAACTGCGAACATCATCGGATATTCCGACGGCCGGGAAAGATGCCAGGCTGCAGCTGCAGCCCGCAAAAATTGTCCACGATAGACAGACCGTGGCCTAGACCGGCGATAGAGAAAGAGGGGAACGGGATATAACAGAGAAAGGAACTGTGGCTTCGATCGAACACGGTCACTGGATGAATTTTCTTTCCACCGATCGGTTTCTATGCCACGCGTTCGCTTTGAACCCGGCTAAAATACGTTATGGACTACGCTCGAAAACTCTGCTTTTGGAACTCGCGATCAAAATTATTGATTTTTTTGTGTCGGACAATTTAATTGCTCGGTTTTGTGTACATAGGGTTGTGGTTGTTTAGCTGTTCTTTTTCTGTAGGGTTGATGAGTGTTTGGGGAGGGTACTTGAGATTTTGGGGCTTTTGAAAGCTAGATTTCGGGATTTTAGGATTTGGTGTGTGGGTTTTAGAGTTTTTAGTTTTTGTGTTTTGAAATTGATCGATTTCTAAATGTCTGCATTTTTTAATTCTTGAATTTCTGAAATTTCTTAATTCCTAAAATTCCTAATTACTAAATTCAAAAATTATCAAATTTTTAGATGGTAAAATTACAAAATTTCATAGTTCCTAAATGATCAAATTTCATAATTTCTAAATTACCAAATTATCAAACCTTGAAGTCCCTAAATTGTCAAGTTATCAAGTTAAAAAGTCCCCAGATATCTAAGTCAATAAATTGCAATCAATAAATTATCAAATTCTTAGATGTCAAAATTACAAAATTTCATAGTTCCTAAATTACCAAATTTCTAAATTGCTAAATTACCAAACCTCAAAGTCCCTAAATCGTCAAGTTATTAAGTTAAAAAGTCCCTAGATATCTAAGTCAATAAATTGCGAAGTCCCTAAATTGCTAAATTACCAAATTATAAAGTCCCTAGATTTCCAAATTACAGAATTTCATAGCCCCTATATTACCAAGTTTCCGAGTTGCAAAGTCTCTAAATGCACAAATTATCAAATTGCAATACTCCAGATTTTCCAGTTACCGAATTGCAGTGTTCATAAATTACTAAATTACAAAATTTGAAAATTCCTAAATTACCAAATTCCAGAATTTTTAAATTGCCAAATTACCAAATCTCAGTCCCTAAATTGCCAAATGATCAACTCTCAATCCCTAAATTGTCAAATTACCATATCTCAAAGTCCCTAAATTACCAAGTAACCAAATATGAAAATTCCTAAATTGTCAAATTACCAAATCTCAAAGTCCCTAAATTGTCAAATGACCAAATCTCAAAGTCTCTAAATTGCCAAATGATCAACACTCAAAATCCCTAAATTGTCAAATTACCATATCTCAAAGTCCCTAAATTGTCAAATTACCAACTCTCAATGTCCCTAAATTGTCAAATGACCAACTCTCAATGTCCCTAAATTGCCAAATGACCAACTCTCAAAATCCCAAAATTGTGAAATTAACATATCTCAAAGTCCCTAAATTACCAAGTGACCAAATATGAAAATCCCTAAATTGTCAAATTACCATATCTCAAAGTCCCTAAATTGCCAAATGACCAACTCTCAAAATCCCTAAATTGTCAAATGACCAACTCTCAACGTCCCTAAATTACCAAATGACCAACTCTCAAAGTCCCCAAATTGTCAAATTACCAACTCTCAAAGTCCCTAACTCGCCAAATGACCAACTCTCAAAGTCCCTAACTCGTCAAATGACCTACTCTCAAAATCCCTAAATTACCAAATGACCAATTCTCAAAGTCCTCAAACTACCAAATCCAAAATGTCCCAACCTACCAAAAACCAGTACCCAATCTCCCTAAATTCCCAAACAACCGCCTCCCAATCTCCCAAAAATCACCCAACAGGCAAATCTCGCTCTCCTCAAATTACCAGAGCACAAAGTCCCGAAAATCCCCAATAGCCGAATCCCCGAAGTCGCGAGCAAATCCCGGAAACGAGAAGAAAGAATCAGTATCGCTGTCGTAATCCCACAGTCGGCTGCACGCACCGTGCACAACGGTGCCCGTGAGCTGATTGTCGGGCACTCGATCTGCCCGTCACAAGGGAAGACGAACTGCTTTCAAGCAGTCCAGGATGACGAAGAGGGGGATAAAGTCGGCTTAAATTTGATTCACTTCTCTCTAACACTGTCCCTCCAGCTTCAATCCACTTGGTCCTCGTCTGGCTCCTCTTATTCTCTCTTTATCACTGGACCACCGACTACGGAAGCGGAGGAGGAAGACCGCAGAATGCAATTTCCTCGGGGCACGAGGTACATGTTCCAATGGACTGCAATGCTTCCATTGCATTCGGTGGCTAGCCAATGCGTCCGTCCACTCTTTTTTTTATTTACACGGAAATCTTCCCTCCGTTTGCGTATACTTCGACATTCTTCGGTCACTCGGACCCGTTCTTAGCTACTGATTCGACCTGCGTCGCTCTACGTTGTCAGGAATTAGGGATTAGGGTTTCGGAAGGATGCGAGAGAGGTTAGGTTACTCGGTGACCACTGTAATTGAGTTATTTTCCGAGTTTTCTAGACTTCTGCTAACTCGTACTTTCTGGGCTCGAGTTTCGGGCTACTGTGACACTTTTCGAATGAAGTTGCATGTAATTAGTTCTTGTTCTGGAGAGGTTTTTTAGTGCAGCTCGTAAAAGTATTTACTAGTTTCGGTTATTTGTGGATACGGTTTCAACGGTGGGTTGGGAATTCGTTGTTTTTGGGAATCGGACTTTTTGGGTGGGGAATAGTGAGGATATTTTTAGGTGGACTTTTTGGAGAATCTTTGAGCTTTATATTGACATTCTATGTATGCTATTTTATGACAGTTCCATGTCATAAATTTTTGGTGACACGAATGAGATGCAATGTAAGTTTTATATTTTGTAAAATCATTCATTACTTGATGTAATTAATCAGTTACTTTGCATTAGGAATATCGATGAAATCTTTAGGTAGTCTTTTTCATTGATGTTTGAACTTTAAATTGACATGCCATATGTGTCATTCCATAATACTTTTCTGTCATGATTTCATAACGATATAAATTAAATACAATCCAAAGATAATATGTTTCGAAATCGGTCATGGTTTGCTATAAATGATGACCACTCATTTTATGTTCAGAATATTAATGGTGCATTTATGTAGTCTTTTTCGTTGATATTTAAGCTTTAAATTGACATATCGTATGTGTAATTCCATAATACTTTTCTGTCATGATTTCATAACGATTTAAATTAAATACTATGCACATTTAATATTTGTCGAAATCGATCACGGTTTGTTATAAATGATGACCACTCATTTTGCGTTCCGAATATTGATGGTGCATTTACGTAGACTTTTTCATCGATATTTAAGCTTTAAATTGACGTGCCGTATGTGCAATTCCGTAATACTTTTCTGTCATGATTTCATAATGATATAAATCAGATATAATCAAAAGTTGATAGCTTTCGAAATCGGTCACGGTTTGTCATAAATGATGACCACTCGTTGTATGTTCAGAATATCGACGGTGCGTTTATACAGCTTTTTTCGTTAATGTTCAAGCTTTAAACTAACATATCATACGTTTTGTTTCATCAAACTTTTCTGTCATGAATTTCTAGGAGTATAATTCGATATGATGCAAAGATATACTTTAAAATCAATCATTACCTGCTGCAGATGATGATTATTTATTTCGTATCTAAAATAGTAATAAAGCGCTTACGTAGTCTTTTTCCTTAATCTTCAAGCTTTAAATTGACATATCGCAAGTGATATTCCATGACACTTTTCTGTCATGAATTTCTAATCGTACGAATCCGATATAATCCAAATTTGACATACTTCAAAATTAATCATTACTTACTATAAATGATGGCCATTCATTTTGTACTGAGAATATTTATAAAGCGCTTACATAGTCTTTTTCCTTAATCTTCAAGCTTTAATTTGACATATCGCAAGTGATATTCCATGACACTTTTCTGTCATGAATTTCTAATCGTATGAATCCGATATAATCCAAACTTGATGTACTTTAAAATTAATCAATACCTGCTACAGATGATAACCATACATTTTGAGTTAAGAATACTTCTGAAATATTTATATATAATTTTTCGTTAACTTTTAACCTTTAAATTGGTATAGCATAAGTATAATTTAGCGATACTTTTCTGTCATGAAATTACGACAATAGCAAGATAATAGAGTCGTTGTAAGAATATTAAAAATGTGACGAGATAGGAAATGAAGCGGTTTCAGTCCACATAGAATTACAATTATCCGATGAACGAAAAATAGGTATCGATTCTCTGAACTCGGCAGCTCATACGATTCTATTGTTGGCTTTAAATATTTTTCTGCGTATCTGTCCTGAATTCCCCCGGTTGTTATTGTGCGCGACGAAGAAACGTGCAGAAAAACTGAAGATTCACATTATCGTCACGTTCAAGAGACGTTCCAAGCGATTCAACTTCCGGGGAAAGGATATTGGTGGCCCTGCAGATACACAACTTCGTGAAAGCTCTATTTTATGTCCGAAACAAGCTACGTTTTCTCTCTAACCAGGTTTTCCTATTTCGTCCACCCAGCGAAAACGTAACTCCATTACACAGTTAGTTTTTAGCTCTCGAATAACACGTTTATTCAATTGACGTTGATAAATAACAAGCTAAAAACGATTAATAAACTTCAGCCGTCGTAATCAATCAAAATTTATTAAATGCCCGACGGGATTAATTTAATATTTTCTTAAAATTCATCAAACTCTGTGCAGTGTTTGGTGGCGGTGGTATCGCGAGAGAAATTAATCGTGTATTAAATCGGACGCAAGTTGACGCAATTTCTTTGTGAGGTACCGATGTTAAACGAGATGGCGCGTGGGGAGGCGGACATTGAATTTTGAGCATTTTGGGAATTTGGGAAGTTGAAGATTTGAGAATTTGGGGAGTTGAGAATTTGGGGATTTAAGAATTTGGGGATTGTACAATTTGGGGAGTTGAGAATTTGGGGATTTGAGAATTTAGGGAGTTGAGAATTTTGGGATTTGACAATTTGGGGGTTTGACAATTTGGGGATTTGAGAATTTAGGGAGTTGAGAATTTTGGGATTTGACAATTTGGGGAGTTAAGGATTTGGGGATTTGAGGATTTAGGGATTTGAGAATTTGGGGAGTTGACAATTTTGGGATTTGACAATTTGGGGAGTTAAGGATTTGGGGATTGTACACTTTGGGGAGTTGAGAATTTGGGGATTTGAGAATTTTGGGAGTTGAGAATTTTGGGATTTGACAATTTGGGGGTTTGAGAATTTAGGGAGTTGAGAATTTTGGGATTTGACAATTTGGGGAGTTAAGGATTTGGGGATTTGACAATTTAGGGAGTTAAGAATTTGGGGATTGTACAATTTGGGGAGTTAAGGATTTGGGGATTTGACAATTTAGGGAGTTAAGAATTTGGGGATTGTACAATTTGGGGATTTAAGAAGTTAGAGATTTGAGAATTTGGGGATTTAAAAATTGAGAGATTTGAGAATGAAGAGATTTGAGAATTTGGAGATTTAATAATTGAGAGATTTGAGAATTTGGGGATTTGACAATTTGGGCATTTGAGAATTTGGAAATTTGACAATTTGATGATTTGAGAATTTTAAGATTTTGAGATCACAGATTAGAACCTTTCCCAAATTCCTTCTTTCTCCTTCACAATCTTTCCAATCCACTACACCTAAACAGTACTTCATCAAAACTATCACAACCCGCAAAATACTCCAAAAATGAATTACAAAACCAGTTTAACTCAATTTTCCTCTAAATCCTCCACAAAAGTCCATCTACATCAATGATCAAAATTTGCATCAATCAAATTATCAAAGTCATATCAACGCGTACCGCTGTTAACCAACGAGTTGGCACGAGAAGAGTTCAGCAGTTGTTATTGTTATTATTATTCTTATGCGCCTGTATGTAACGGAAGTGTTTACGGTGGATAGAGCTTCTTTTACTTTGGATCACGCGCCAACTCGTGGGTTGACATCCGTACGTAAATTATTACGCCTAAATTGAAAATTCGCGCGTACCAAAAATACGAGAAAAATTTGCAATATTTGATCTGCGAGTGCGTCACGAGTGCGTCATAGCTGACGCGCCAACTCGTGGGACATCCGTACGTAAATTATTGCGCCTAAATTGAAAATTCACGCGTACCAAAAATACGAGAAAAATTTGCAATATTTGAACTGCGAGTGCGTCACGAGTGCGTCATAGCTCAAGCGCCAACCGATGGGTTGGCATCTATACTTCCTAAATGAAATTTCCCGATTCCCGGTTGTTTTTCGATTCATCAAGACTCCACCCTTGTGTTTGTATCCTCTGCAATCTGCACTCCCTTGTATTTCCACGGTTGAAATGGACCTTTAAATTTGACTAGCTCCAGGGAACGAGTATCGCGAACGCAATTTCACTTGATCGCCGATGTAAACGTCCTATCGAATTGTGACCGCGAGAACCGCAGCTTGAAAATCGAGTCTTTTTTCATGGAAACCAACCACCTTTGAAATATATCGATAATACGAAACGGTACTCGTTTACGTTCGCTTCTTTTAGATTGTATAACTGCAGCGGACGTGGTTTCGGTTTGAATCTCGTTACGATCAAGGATATTGCGGATGTGATTCGTAATATTTCGTGCCGCCATATTTGTCTCTAAAAATGGGAATTTAAATTGGAAATAGTTCTCGTATTTCATAATTGACGTTCTTTCATATTTTCTCACATCCATCTTTCCAAATCTCCAAATTTGTAATTGTGACAAATAATAGTACATTACAAATTCCACTAAACAAATAAGATTTATTACAACTCAGTTATCATTGAGAAAATGAAATGAACACGTCAGTAAAATATTGCGAGATGACGAAAGTAAATTTCCACGTTCTCTAAGATAACACCGTTAATAATAACAAACATAAACGATTATCAGCTTTTTTCTATATCTTCTTGAATCATGTTTTCATGTTATTTCCACCGGGGTAAAACCCCTAATGCAAGTGGTTTTACGTAATGCGATAATGCAAGGGTCACTTCAACGAATAAAGGTTTCACTTTTTCTCGTATAGTGTTATTTGGACGATACTCAACTTCTCGATGATTTTTGAAGCCGTAGTTTAGCAACCGCGTATGTTCACACAACTTGCATCATCTTCATGGTCGAAGAGTGCTCGAACGAGTCGGATTTTCGAATGAAAGAAACAGGATCGATACTGGTTGCAATGGTTACACGGCATACCGGGGAAAATTGCATTCAGCATGTAACTCGACCTGATTTTCATCGTACGAGAGATTTGCTAAGGAAACACGAATCTTTCTCGTTTTTTTTTCTAATACAAGTCATTCACGCTGCGACATAGAAGTCCTGACGAAAAATACGAAATCGTTTATTTAAATTGATGACTCACTTGAATGGTGTTTTATTCTAGAAAACATCCGTGATTCATTTAGTCAATGTTATTAAATTCTGTCGGGAGAATCTTTCTCGCGATTCACGATTTTTACTGGCGTTTAAATATTGTTCTTTGTTTTGCTCTTATCTTTTGATAAGGAATGCCATTTCTTTGATAGACTTCGGTTTCTATCGTTCAAATGTGGGTTAGGTGATGTAGGTAGTGATTAGGTTTATGATAGTGATTTGCAGAGTTTCATTTTTGAATAATTATATAATAAATTATATAGTTATTTGTTGATGACTGGAAGAGTTCAAGTTAATTAATTGATGAGAACTAGGAGAATTTAAGTTAATTGTCTATAATTAGAAGAATTTAAATTAATTAGTAATAACTAGAGGAATTTAAATTTAAAGGTAGTTTTCATACAGTCACCAGAATAATTTAATAATAATTATTTATAACAAGTTTAATTATTATGATAACACTTCTGAAATAATTACTGTTATTGTCACCTTGTGCAAATTTATTTTTAGACTGCCATTACCTCAAAACATGTGAATCATTAATTGATCTACTATTTTTAGTCTTTGAATACTAATTATAATAAGTTTAATAGGAGTTATTTATAGTCAGTAGAATAATTATTTGTAACAAGTTTAATTATTATAATAACACTTCTGAAATAATTACTGTTATTGTCACTCTGTACAAATTTATTTTTAGACTTTTAATCGTTGCCTCAAATCATTGATCTGTAATTTAATTTAATGAATAATGCAAATAATTTCGTGATTTGTTACAAAATTTGGAATAATTAATATGCAGATTATAATTACATGAATTTCATAATTTAATTTAATAAACACAGCAAATAATTTTATAATTTTCTGTAAAAATTTGAAGAATCAAATTTCATATATTAATAAAACCTAATTAAATCAACTAATTTACAATTTATTTCAAACAGTACAAATAATATAATTTCCTAAAAAAACAATAAATTGATGTATAATAATAATTTGTCCTAATAATTTATACTAGTAATCTATACTAATTTGAAACCAACTAAAAATATAAAACAAAGCAAAATAATTTTGCATTTTCACTGTTCGAAGTTTCTACAGTTCCAAATAATTTAGATTAAACTTTGACAAATATCGTAAACAACGTCGTGGTGATTTTTCAGTCTGTATCCGACTGGTTTTACAAAAGTTGGACAATCGAGTTTGCTGAAAAACGTGGAGCTACACTTCAGTTGGTCAGACAGTTACAATTCCTTGGAATGGTGACCGGGTTCCCTGAGGAAATTGCGCTTCCCCTGTAACACTGATACCGATTGCTCTTTTCGAGGGAAAATACACACCTTTATACGACAGAATATCAATTTTTTAGTAAAAGATGCAATTTTACAATATTGCCTTCCTACATATGCAATTCGGTTTCGTTTTATCATTTCTAATGGAATATTTTTCATATTATTTGTAGTACACGTTTACAGAATTTTTGTAGGAGTTTATCTAGGAATTTATCTAGGAATATATGTACGAATTTATCTAGGTATTAATCGAGGAGTTTATCTAGAAATTTATCTAGGAGTTCATTTAGGAATTTTTCTAGGAGTTCATCTCGAAGTTTATCTAGGAATTTTTCTAGGAGTTCGACTAGGACTTTATCTAGGAACTTATGTAGTGTATATAGAGATAGAGTTTTGCTCGTCTGTTTTACAATTTGTTTAGGGATTTTGGTACATACACATATGTCTACAGAAAGGAGATGTTCATATGTGAACATACGTGTACATATGTGTATAAATTTGAGACACGTCTCTACTGACATATATCTATGTATAATATATGTTTCAAAGTTTGCTCATCGATTGTAAAATGTACACATATGTTTATAGAAATTTGAAAATGTTCATATGTGATGATATGTGTACATATATGTACAAATTCGAAACACATATCTGGTGACATATACCTATTTATAAGGTTTGTTTAGGGATTGTAAAATGTACACATATGTTTATAGAAATTTGAAGATGTTCATATGTGAAGGTATGTGTACATATGTGTATAAATTTAAAACACATCTCTGGTGACATATACCTATTTATAGGGTTTGTTTAAGGATTGTAAAATGTACACATATGTTTATAGAAATTTGAAGATGTTCATATGTGATGATATGTGTACAAATTTGAAACACATCTCTGGTGACATATACCTATTTATATATATGTTTTACAGTTTGTTCAGGGATTGTGAAATGTACACATATGTTTATAGAAATTTGAAGATGTACATATGTGAAGATATGTGTACATATGTGTATATATTTTAAACACATCTCTGGCGATATCCAGTGTATATCTACGTATATGTATGATATAGGAATTTGATACGCAAACCACAAATAGTAATTCACAGACGTTACAATCTACGAATATAGAAATCCGATGGCACAGATAGTGAAATATTAATGGTAAACACGATTGATTGGAAATCGCAGGATTCCTATCGGTACCGCTGATAAAAGGGTCTACCAATCAGAGCGCCTAGCAGACGTACGCTCCTCGTTGCATCTTCGTTGATATGCAAACAAGGATTTCACGTTGATGTCTCAGTTGTTTCTCGTTTACTTCGGCGGCCTGTAATTAAACCTCGATCGTGACTCGTAGCACTTTATGGTTATGCGTAATTTCTGCAAAGGGAATGCAAAGGCAAATGGTTCGGTTTATTCCTCGCCTCGGCAATTGTGCTCGCCGGCCAA
The DNA here is from genome assembly GCA_945859595.2 of Megachile willughbiella. NCBI lineage: Eukaryota > Metazoa > Arthropoda > Insecta > Hymenoptera > Megachilidae > Megachile > Megachile willughbiella. Next base: position 7,202,475 of record OX243805.1, on the reverse strand, counting down.
CCGGAATATTCATGTCGAGATTGTTTTTAATTACGCTCGAGCTTGCTTATACTTTGTCCTCAGAAAAAAAAACACGCACACGCGAAATCTCCTCTTTAATGCACCGATATCTGCGAAATTTCGTTTCGAATTGCATAATCGCACATACACGATTTCTGCTAATTGTTCCCCGGCGATTATTGTCTCGTTTAATCCGAAATTACTTCTCAGATTCCTATTTTATTGCTTGTAAATTTCTTGTACGCACGCGAAGTCCGTTATTTTCCGCGAATACGCAAAGATTCCGTCCTTAACTGCGAAATAACTAATCTCTCTTAATTCGTGTAGATATGTATAATCCTTGATACGTATCTTCGGTAATTGGGCGGCCATTTTCTTCAACGAAAATTGCTTCCTCGTATTCTGTAATTAATGCTTGTTTTTTTAGTGAGAAAGATCTGCAGAAAATAGAAATCTAGGGATATAGTGAGGTATGGTTGCAGGGATAGGTACTAAGGATTTGGAGTACAAGGGATATAAGAGATATGGTCATCTAGGGACATTTGAAGAGATAGGGTTCTGGAAGATCTAGAGACTAGATTATGGAAAAATACACTCATAGAAATCTGGAGATATAGGGATCAGATTATAGAAATCTAGGGTATGATCTAGATATACAAGAATATACGATACAAGGAATTAGAGAATATAGAGATTTATAAGAATTTAGGGATATAAGAATCTGAAGTTATAGGAATTTGGTGATGAAAGAATCTTGTGAAATTGAAATTTGATGATAGATCTGAGCTCAGAAATCTAGAGTATAGTTTACAGAAAAAGGTTTATAGTAATTTACAAATGCTTTGAAATCCGAATACATAAATAGCTTCAGGAATGAAAAATTCGCACGAACTTTTACCACATTATGTCCACATCCTTATAAAAATCAGATCTGATTCCCATAGTGAAACTTAACATTGCAACTTTCCTAAATTATTATACGGGAAATCGCTATAAACATAGCTAAAGTAATTTTATCCAGATCAAATCTGCCCTTACTAAACCTGATCCCAGCCTCATCAGCATCCGCACTTCCTCAATTACCAAAAGTTCATCGCTCCTGCAAGCTCCTCCAAATCCAAGAAGCAACATCGATTAATCAAGCCCCCTTCATCGTCCACCAAAAATATCTGATCCACAATTCTCGGAACGGTTTTCAGATCGGCGTTGGCCGGGCGGAGATGAGCTAGAAAGCGAAGAACGAGCTAACCCCGAGTCGTCCGCGTCATCGACGGATTTTCCTAAGCATGCAGCCAACGAAACGTGGAGGATGCACTGGTCGATGACGTGAATCGACCGACTTTTCGGTCGATAACTGCTGCCGCCGGCTGAATGGCTGGCCAGCCATTTGGCTCCGCTTCTCGCGCAACAATCTTTACACGGATGACCGTCTAGTTCCTCTAATCATCATCCAAATGTTGTTCGTGCACCGTTCAAGAGACTCGTATCGCTATCGGTTCGGACTTTGTGCCTCCTACAGGTCGATTAACATCGCCCGGTAATACTCTTCGAGTTCGTTACTCTTCTGGTTGACTAGTTCAATCCTAGTTGACCTGTCGATTCGTGAAGAATTAGCTAGAAAAGCTTTTCGAGGTTAAAGAATACTTGGAGTCTATCGTGCGAAGATCAGTGGACATTAAGATCAAGCTCTAAATTGAGCTACGAAGACTTCGAGTCGATTAGATTGTAAGAACCTAGTTGAGCCAACTCCCTGAGGACGACGAGACTCTTCAAGTACAGTCAAATCACCGTATCAAGATACTGGGTCTATCGAGGAACGGACTAGTCAACATGGTGGACCTAGTCTGAAGATCTAAATCAACAGCTGGATCGCAAACGCGGGTGAATAGGCTGATTTGGAAGTTGAATCAGAAGTTAGCTATTGGAAATTGAATGGACGTATGAGGAAGAAGCGTTGAAGTTATCGAGTTTGGTAGTCGAAGGTCGAGGTCGAACGATCTTATCCCCGACGGATGAGGGGATCCCGGAGGGGGCGTGAAGGTTGCCGTTGATCGCCACGCGTGTGGTGCAGGTTCGGTATCGCGAGGATCGCGACGATCTTCCCCACCACCGTCGGCCACATGACTTGACGATCGCCCCACCATCCGCTGCTCGTCGGCGGCGACAGTGGCAGAGAAACGTGACGGCCAGCACCACGACGACGAGCAACGACGACGACGACGACGACGACGGGGACGCGGCACGTGGATGTGCACGAAAGAAGAAGCTAATCGGTCGGTTGAGTGGAGGTTACTTAACTGGTGACACGGCTCCCTGGTGGTTCAGTCGACGACGGTCGGTCACCAGGTGCGAGGCGCTCTTTTTTTCCTTTCTTTCTTTGTTCCCTTGTTTCTTTATCTGTCTACCTCTCGTCACCTCGCTACGTTATCGTCCCATTTAAACTTGCTTTCGGAGTGTTTGATCGCGGGTGGGTGT